>CM060924.1:934273625-935473625 GCA_030737875.1 Allium sativum | reverse complement strand
AAACTGGTCAAACGCGTTTTCTTTTGCCACGCTCACATATTGATTCGAAAAATTATGAAATTTGAAACCTGGCAATAATTTGACATCGCGGATCCAACAAAAGGGGTTTCGCCGAAATCCGAGGTCGTTTGCAAAATGGCTATTTTTAAGGGTCGAAATTCCATAGCGACTATTCAGAATTTTCAACTGGACATATCTTTTGATTCCCGCTATGAAATCTCGATTTTTCGGATTCGTTGGGAAGATATCCTCAAATAGATCCTAATGCTTTTGGTTTCACTAAAATCCGGATTGTTTTGCACCCGGTACATTCGATTGAAATTTGAAATCGAATTATCGAACTACCGCGCCATTTTCAATTCTTTTTATAATTATATATAATTATTATATTCTAACGACGACGTATATAATATATACGTTCGAATTCTATTCAAAATAAATTTCTCGTCGATATTATTTAAAATAATTCATTTTAAATGTTCAAAATTCATTAAAATTGCCAAAATAAAAATTTTAAACTGGCCCAGATTTTCGGGTTGTTACACCTTTAAACTAAAACCTCTACTTAAAATATATTTTTTTCCTTTTAGCGTACAAATATTATTTTTAACATGTGTCATTACCCTCAAAGACAAGTTAACAAAGTACTTAAAATTAGACCGCCCTATCACGTCAGCATTGTGCCAATGAAAATAAAGCGACGATTGTTGTCTTTATTAAATATATATTCGTGATATTTGAAAGGGCCTCTGTTATAGAACATTGATTTCGAAATAACTCAAACACCTCTTCCCAAGTCACAAATTTACATCATGGTATTCAATTCAAAAATAAATGTTTCCTTGGTTTCATCTCGTTCATGATGATTGTCTTTGAAGGGCACATGTAATCATTTAGACTTGTCACCACCAGCTCATTAACAACTAAAGCACCCATGGTCAATTACTAAAGGTATCATGCATAAGCTGCAGCCTCACAGGGAAATGGAAACAACAAATGGGGAATGTTGGACGGCAAGAAGAATCAATGCACTTCCTGAACCTAGATGTGATGACCTACTATACATCGATGGTGCTCATAACCAAAAATTTGTGTTACGCAAGCATTCAATTGATGTAAAAAGACCGTGAAGAGAAGAAATAGTAGAAAAAAGAAAGAAAAGAAGGATATAGAAGAAAAGGGGGAAGAGAATACGATACCAATCACAGAACTTATCGTATATCGTGCAACGCATCAGATAACATATATTAGTAACAATCACATATATAAAACACATGAGACGGTATAGCTATATAAATGATATAATCATATCATACAGGCTCATACAGTTATACGGAACAGTAATAGAGTTTATACAAGAGTAAATAAACCCAACTGATACATTGTCTCTAATAAAGATACATACATTCTCAAGGCTCCATAGTATCACACAGCGGAATAAACAATGATAATACAAGTATAAATAGGAAAGACGTCGCCTCCTACTAATCCACCTGTGCAGCTTCAAATAATACATATACATGTCACCTAGTATGTTAATCAGCATCGTCGATAAGCACCCAAGGTAATAAGAGGGAAATAAAACATTGGGTCGAGCAACAGTTTGGTGTGAGCAATAAACAAATCTCGAAGTACTATAAAAGTCATAATAATATATCATGGCATAGAGGGTATGGAGAATCATATATGTCTTAACCTTACGTCCACAGAACTAGAACATATAATAATAATTTATATATACTTCTCTATGATAATAAGTATAGGTGTATTCTACATCAGAATACTTGGGATGTCCTGATATCCAAATCAATGATTTCCACATCATATCCATCCTCACATTCACTTACTCATTGCTCTGGATGTACGATAATGCTCAGTTTTCATGATTCTCAAATTCATGTTACTCAGTTGGCTAGGACCTGTATCCACTTGTACTGTAACAAACTCGGAAATTTTAAAGAATAAAAGGATGAATTAAAATCTTGAAACTTTAAAAGAAGAAATAAAATGAATAAATGGCTTTAATATTGATATCAAATTTTATTTTAATTAAATTTCTAAAATTTAACGTTCTAGAAGTTCAACATTTCGTGTTAATAATATTTAGCGTTGTATAAACGTAACGCGCATAGTTGAAATGTGTGTAAAACGGATTAACATTTGTTAGCGCATTCACTGCGTTGTTCGTTCATGTCTATACGAATAAATAATAATAAATAAAAGAAAGAAAAAAAAGAATTTAATTATAGTTTTCCTTAACCGCGTTAACCAAACAAGGAAGGATAGTAGGAAATTTTCAGCCAAATGTAACCCTTATGTCTATTAACAAGGGTCCATTCTCTCTCTTAAATATTCATTCACGTTGCTTCTATATCTGATATTTTAGCCTCTTCCTAAAAATATGGCAATGACAAATATCTTTCCCTTGTGATCAATTGCTAAAATTTGAAAACACTGTACAAGATTTCAAATATCTCTCCTGTTAGTTGCAAATATTGAGCAGCAGTACACCGAGATTTGGAAATATACGGTGCAGAGAATCCAACGTTATTTTTCAATAAAATATCCAAACCTGCTAAAATAAAATGTGGTCCTTCCTTCCTCGGGCGTGGTATCCTTTCTCCTTCTTCTCCGTTGTATCAGCTCCATTTTTTTTTCGAACTAAGAAAGCACGCCTAACCCATTTCTTCCTCACGCAATTCACTTGCCTCTTACTGACATTTTCTACCATCCCGTTCTACCCATATTTCCATCCCAAACTCTTCAATACCCATTCTCAGTTAAAAATCCAACGCATTTCACCAGGCCATTCTCTAAAGTCAACTGCACCTTCCACCCTACTTCTGTTCAACAATCTCTCCCTCTTGCTTCCACTTCTTCTTCTCAGCTCCACTTCGCACATAAAGCCTAGTCGTTGCTCCCAAATTCTGGTGCCGAAACTCGTGACTCCACTCATCCCTTCCATTAAAACCGCATCCACACTTCCTCGCTCAGCAACGCTCCCGGCTTCCGCAACCGCAGGCCGCCCAGTTGCCAACTCCGCTGGCCAAGCTCATCTCGCACCTCCTTGAACCGGGTCCGCAACCACCATCTTTTCCATCGATGCAGTGCTCCAGTTGAGCCGCAAAGCAACATCCTTTTCAGCTAGTCATCGAGTTGCATGAGTTCCATGCCTTTGTTCCTTTGCTTTGGGTTTGACAGTACACACACACACACTCTTAATATATGCACATGCGTGAACAGTTAGAGTGTGCCACATCTGACAATCTCGAACAGTGCTACCCTTTTTGTTGTCGCAACTCCCGTTGCTCAAGCCACCAGCGCTCGCCGAGCCTCAGTACCCACTTCCAGCAACTTGGATGCACTTGCGGTGAGTTCTCTTTTCCCGGTTGCCTTCTGTTGGCTCGTGGTGGAATGCATGCACGTATATGAGTTCATATATATGTATGTAGTAGCCTCTTGAGTATCCCTTGTATGAAAACCATGTTCCCGCTTCCTCATGTCGACTTATAAGTGATTATAAACACCACGTATATATCTTGCATGTTGAGAAGCTGTTGGGTTTGATTTCCATAGTACACCATGTTGTTGAGAGCAGTTGGGTACTATCAGGAACACATGCAGACCCTTATACGAGGTGTTGTGTAATTTCCAATTTTCCGTTGAAATATATAAAGATACATTTCTGTTATGAACAAAGATCTATATAGCTGAGTGGTATGACATGTGGCTTGTAATGGAGAGGTCACTAGTTCAAACCTGGTTGCAGACACTTGATTTTGGTCAATTATTTTGACTGAAATCTTTTTGGTGAAAATTTATACATAAAATTTAGTCCGCTTTTCTAAATAAAAATCGTGCCTTTATTTTAGGTAATGAATTCCTCCTTGTAGCCGTTAGCGTTGTTCTACTCATATCGTGTCTTCTAATTTTGCCACGGAAGGTGAGTTTCCTCACTTGCGACTAATTGATTATTAAGTGAATTAAACACTTGAGATGTTGAATGAAATGTTTGGGTGCTCTAGATTTGTTTGCTTCGTGATTGTGCACGTGCGACCCACACTGTTATCTCATATGACACAATATGGATGTATGTGTGATATGGTATGTTTATTTTCTCACCATGCAAGTTCCCTTTAGATTAGAAAACCCTTTCGGGTTGAAATGATACATACCCGAACCCCTTTTGTATTCGAATCGATTTGGGATGCGGGTTGAAATGATACATACCTGGGATTTGAATATTTTAAAGAACGGATTGAAATGATAAATATCTGTATCACTTGACCATAGGATAGAAAATTATGTACGGACACCGTGGTCAATACAATAAATATTTTTAAAATATTTTATCTGTTTTATAAGTAGAAATTTTAAATGAAACTTCTTTATAGCATAAAGAAAAGTTTAAAGGAAATTTTTGTTCAAAATTTCACTTGAATTTTTATAGGAAATCCAATTTGTATTAAAATAAAATTTAAAGTGATTTTTGCAAGTTAATACTCAATTTTTATTTATTTAAATAAATTCTTCATAATTTTATGTTTATATAATGAATATAATAATATGACAATTTTTGAATTGAATGATTTAATGTAAAAGAATTGCAAAGACTTGATAAATATTTTCAAAACTTATTGTAATATATGATTTGTCTAATGGAATTTCACCATGTGGATGTAAGAAGGATTTTGACCTATAGCTAACGCTAAAGGTGGTTTGGGGATTTATTATATGAATGGATATGTGAGAATTCAAGGTAAACAGTGATTTGAGAATCATTTTAACCATAAAATATTGAAATTAAACCAAATCAAAGGAATTTGTTTCAAATGTGAAATCTAGTTGGGAAAGAAACTGTAAGACATAGACTCAGATTTGGATTTGGATTAATATTATTTGAATAGAATTATAATTTTATAAAAGCAATTTTCCACATTACTCGGTTTTATAAATATTCTTTTATAAAATGGTCTGATTACTTTAACCATATGAATTTTATAATAGTTTTCCAAATACATACATATATATATATATAAATATATGTTTACACACTAATTTAAATTTAATTTACATATATTGTTTTCAAAACTTAACTTTTCTAAATGTATTTTATAAATTCGAATGAAAATCCATGTCCAATCCAGTCTAGTGAATCCAAGGGTGAAATATAGGATTTTCATGCAATAATGATATTTCATGGATGTTGAAATTTTCAAATCAAATGATAAATGATTTGAGTAACTGATTTTGGGGCAATACTTGAAATAAATCGATTTGCGATACTTGAAAATATGATTTCGAAATCTAATGGGCACGGTGTGAAAAATGTAAACATTGGTTGTTAAAGAGACTAGAGTCGGTAAGTGGCATACTCTCTATCAGTACCGATATAACTTTAACAACTATGTACGTGATGGAGTATCCGGAACGAAGCAGGATGGCTTGGAGGTGATTACTGGATCGAAGAAGGCGAATGATGACGAAATGGCCGTGACCTTCGGGTCATAATTAAAATGACTAAAACAGGAGCTATACCGTGACTAATTGAGATCGCACCTCATATCGGACACGCTTCTTCGATACCATCTCTATTATTATGTGATTGATTTGGGGACCCCCTTTGATTTGGGAGTGTGTTGCGAGGTGGGCAGTAGTTGCTGCTATGCATTACCACCGGTCCGGGAGTGCAACTGGTTGAATCCTACCTTGGGTATTGCCTCAAGTGCCTTGTCATATTTATCCTATGCGAGCCCTATACGATTTTGATTTAGTGTCGCTTTCTATGGAGTGCCTTCTGATAACACTAGTGCGATGAATTTACGGTACTGTACAGAATGTGATGCCTATAAACTGCATAAGGGTAATATGGTAATCCCACTTACGCTATTTTTATTATATTTACTTTACTGGATAGACATTACAATAATAGCGTACTATTATATAGATATTAGTTTCGCGGATCCTTATATGATGGGTATCCCAAACATCCTTTAAGTTATTGTACATTTCAGTGGACACTTCATTTGAGTTAATTCACTTATATGAGACTATTAGTCCTGACTCGAGTATATTGTTTCTTTGACTGAATGCTTGGGTCAGCTTGAGCACCATAGTCGTTAGTGACGCACTTTAGAGGTCGGCATATTATTTGGATCCTTCAGTATCAGCTATCTAGTTATCTATTATCCAGTCTTATTATCGGTATTTATATGTACTTTATCTACTGTATGAGCTTATGACTCTCTATGTACTATTATGTATCAGGTATTATGTAAGAACTTATGTACTATTATGTTTCCGCTGCGAGTTACCCTGCTTATGTTTCTATGATTCTGTGTTCTAATTTGCATTTACCTCATTAGCTAAAATAACAGTTCACTGTTTTAAGCAATTCAAGTCTGACATGTGTGGTTTGTTGTCGATTTTAATGGTTTGAAATAGTGGGTCGTTACAGCCTGGTATCGGAGCTGAGGTTTAACCTTAGCTATTGAGGTAAATAACTCAATAGAGATAGGATGGAAACACCCTAGAATGATTAAAATCGGAATCATAATCAAAGCTTTGCAAGAGAGCGTATTTTAAAGTACAAGTGTTTTGAAAATAAAAGTTTTCAAAGTATTTTAATTATAAAGTAATGATCCTTCATTCTAAGCCTATTCTTGAATGATCCAGATGAATACCAGACGTAATGCCATTAGAGTTCGAGGTAGAGGTCGTGGAGCTAACCTAGTTGAGCCTGAGCCACCAGTCGCACCAATCTAACCTGTAAGGTTTACTAAGCTTTGTAAGGGATATGCTCAACTAGGAGGAACTAAGTTTGTTGGTTCTGAGTCAGTCGACGAAGCACAAAAGTGACTAATTGATCTGGAAAGGATCTTTTCTGGCCTTGAGATTACCAATGCACAGAAGCATCAAATGGCCACTTGGCAACTTAAGGATGCCCAAGGAATTTGTGGGAATCTATCGCTGCCCATGCTACTGAGACTGACTTTACATGGCGGCAGTTTAGGTATATCTTAAGAAAAATCGTGTTTCATTCCGTATCTTTTTCCTTGAATCTATCCTAAACTTAAATCATTTAGGGATGCTTTTGTAACCAAGTGGATGCCAGATGCTAGGAGATCCAAAATGTATCGAGAATTCTTGGATCTTAAGCAAGGCGACATGACTTTTGCCGAATATGAGAGGAAGTTTGACGAGCTATCCAAATTTGGCCCAAACTTGATTGAGACACCACTCCAGAAGAATGAGAAATTCATACTTGGTGCACACCCGGAATTCTATGATAATTTGATGAATCATCTTAACCAGCCTTTCTCCGAACTTATGAACTATGCCTCTAGATTTGAAAACTCTCCAAACCTCAAGGGAAAACAAGCTATTCATACTCCTCCTTAGTCTCATGGATCATCTTGCAATTCAAAGAAGAGGAAGTCAAGGTTTTGGCCAAAGAAGAGACAACAAAACCCTCAAGGTGTTGGATATCATGCCCAGAGGCCTCCCACTGATCTTTCGGCTGTTACTTGTTTCAACTGCTATCAAAAGGGTTGTTACGCCAATAACTGTCCTAACCCCGCTAGAGCTCGTGCGCCACCAACTCATGTACCCCATAATGACCTTTGCCATGCTTGCCTTCAGCCCGGGCATATCAGTAGGAACTTCCCCACTCAGAACAAAGGAAAAACGTCCAGAGTCTTCGCTATGACATCTTTCACTCCTCCCATAGGTGACGACACTAAGGGTATGCTTCTAAGTGCTTTTACTTTGTTTTCTCATCCTATTCGCGTTCTATTTGACACTGGTGCTTCACATTGTTTTATCTCCATTGATCTTTGTGATTAGTTTGAATCTATGTTAAACCCTGAGCTTGGAACTGAAGTTTTCTGTGTATCTAACCCGATTGGAGGCCCAGCCCCTCTTAGCAAGATTTGTAAAGGGGTTAAACTTCTTTTTGACATTCATCGTTTCACGGGTGATTTCTATGTTCTTGGTTTTAGCGCTTTCGATATTCTCCCGGGCGACCACTGGCTCGAGAAGTATAAAACAGAAATTTCATACAGATCCCGGACTGTTTCTTTAATCTATGAGCGAAGAAATGAACTAACGATCGTATGTCGTACGCCAATAGAGTATGCAAGAAGTTTCATCTTCTCGCTCGATTCTTATTCCGATGATCTTAGTTCCATCCTAATTGTCCAAGATTATCCCGATGTGTTTGGAGAAATTATGGGTCTTCCTCCTAAGCGAGAAATTGAATTCCATATAGACCTTGTCCTAGGAGCACGTCCGGTCGTTCTTCCTCCTCGAAGAATGGCGCCTAAGGAAAAAGCTGAATTGTAAGTGCAAGTTGAAGATTTACTTTGGAAAGGGCTCATTAGACCAAGTTATTCCTAATGGGGAGCCGTTGTGGTGTTTGTGACCAAATCAGATGGATCGCTAAGAATGTGTGTCGATTATCGAGAATTAAACAAGCTTACCTTGAAGAATAGACACCTAATGCCTCGAATCAACGATATGTTCGATCAGCTCTATGGAGCCAAAGTTTTCTCTCAACTCGATCTCGCCACTAGTTTTTGTGACACCCCACGTCCTTTAATGCCACTCATTAAGAGAAGGCATTAAGTTTCGTGAAGCATTATAGGTAAACAGAAACATTACAAGATAGAAAATAAATAGCAGCGGAATTTAAAATTTTATTAAGCAGAAAACATCGTAGTTCAAAATATGGTTACATCATGTGTCTGAAATGCATAAAACCCAGTACATCAATTTAAAAATTCTGTCTTGTACTTAAATCATTAGAGTACAATAATAAAAGAAGCATAATCCCCAAAACTTAGCCATAGTAGAGAGAGAGAGATATGAAATCAAGCAATACGTCTAAGCAGCTCCAAACAAGATGAAAGCAGAATCTTGATCAAGCTTGAATATTCCCACCCTGAAAACCTAGGGGGAGGGGAGGGGGAGGGAACGGAAGGAAAAGAAGAGGAAACAAAATGGGTACGACATAAAGTCTGGCGAGTCCAATTACTTTTAGCATATAAATAAGTAAAAGCATCACGACAAGCATATAAAATGGATAAGGGAGATAACAACATATAAGGCAGGTATGACAAGGTAAACAGGATAAATATGATAGAATATATTGTGCTTCTCTAGTACTTACTCTTTCTCTACACCAATACTATTGTCGTATGATCAAGATAATCCCCAACGAGTATAAGATGGTAGACTTAGGCATACTTCTAGTGAGAGGTTCAACCCCATACAATGAATAGGCAGCTCAACATACCGGAGTTGCCCCTAAGGATAATAACGGGCTCCTAAACATACCGGAGTCTAGATGTGCCCTAATTACTAGCCCAATCGATCGACTCCCTACTCCGTAAATACCATGTGTTGGCTCAACAGTATGATGTATCACTTCCTAAAGTAGCAACCCTTCATTTTTAGGATGTGCACAACCATATCTACAGGTGTCATGGCGTCTAAACCTTCTCTGCCAGACCCATGCACACACATGACCCCGTCGGAACGTGCTGCCCACACCGTCCCCCACTTTTGGATCTCTTACAACCAGCCTAGTAAGCATGCCCCGACTTCGACCTAGTTCAGAGTACTCGTTTCATACATATATATGGGTTACTGACTGAAATAGGTCCCACACTCAAGATGATACAAGCTTCCCCCATGCTTGCATCCCCACTACTAGGTTTTCCACAGGTTATGCCATACCAGAGTAAAAAGATTGCATAACCACATAGGTTAAGTTTGTGGGCCTATATATAAATATTACCCACCACCCCAAGATATATACTTAACCCTCCCACTGTTTCATACAATTTTACTTAACCCCTACCCAAGTTAACGTGTTCACACAATCCCTATGGATTCAACTATGTTAAGTATTCAATTTCATTACCATATTCTTTTATGGTTATAACGTGCTAGACCTCCCACATTAGGCCTACAACTTGTGGATGCTAGATATGCCGGTTGGGTCTGGGCAGACTTCTTCCACAAGTCGGGCTTAACCTCGTGTCTTAGCACGTCTCATGTTTATGCACTTAGACCTCTCACATTAGATTCACCACTTGTGGTCGTTGGATATGTCGGATGGGTCCGGGAAGACTTCTACCACAAGTGTAATCTAACCTCATGTCTAAGCGCGGTTACAGTTTCTAATTACTGTAATTCTAGGCATTTCCATTATTAAACAATTTTTCCTATGTCATTATAGGTTTTCATACCCTTTTACCAAGTCATGTTCATAATGAATCATATGCCCCAAATTAAGGTCTTTAATCACAATTTTAGTTTATGCCCCTAATCCACATTCATATTTTCAATTCATGTTATGCCCAAATTTCCCAATACAATTTATGCCCCAATTTTAATGTTTTCCCCTCATTCCCAAATTTACACGTTCGCATATTTCAGTGGCATGCCTTGGCTCGAAGGTAGTCTGACTATTAAAAATAAAAGGGAAAAGAAGAAGGGAAGAGGACAAAAATGAACATAATAACAATATTGACACATAATGGCAGAAATTGGCATAGCAACTAATAAACATACAATGACAAAGTTGGGCATAATGACAAGATAAGCATATAGGAACAAATCTGATGAACATGTGATAGTAGAACCGATTCTAACATAATAGGGACATTATAAGAAGGCATGTAGAGATCTAAACAACGAATTAGATCAACAAACAATGGCAGATATGACATGATAATTAGGTATAGGCTTGGATCTTGTTCATAGTCATGTTAGAATAACTTAGATACACAGGTTATAGCAGGTCTGATATGGTTCAAATAGTCACAGGCTTATATCCAAGTTATAGTCATGTCAAGATTTACTTTTAAGTATTTAGGTCTAAAAATAATATAAACTCACTGTGATTGGATCTAAGAAATAGAAGAGGGATTGCTGATGTTGAATCACAGATCTCTAAACTTGAATGACTTGATTGTTTGAAGAAGAAACGACTTGATTTAATCTGGGCAGAGGCAGCATCTAGTTCTCCATTATTTTTGGTGTGGAAAAACAAGAGAAATGGGGTCTTATTTATAGCCTAAAGCCAACGAACCAAGCCAAGAAAGGAGTCCACGTTCAAACAAAAGAATCTGCCTAGATCTGCGGTAAGGGGGTCGACCCCCTTAGTGTGTCGACCTAGGGGTCGACACCCCCTTGATGGGGCCAACCCATGGGTCGACACCCCTTTGATGGGGTCGATACCCATGGGCGGGATTTTTTCCGCTCCCTTCCAACTGCTCAATTTTGATCTGTTTTGAATTCTGGAACTTATTTTGTTCATATATAACTGGCTTATATGTGTACAAACTTCAAACCTTAATAACTTCTTCATACGATGTCCTTTTTAAGCAACCAGGTGTCTATTCTGACCAGAATCTCGAGACGAACGCAATGGCGCAGTCCGTTTCACTTAATTTTGAATATTTATTTAATTATTCTTTAATTTTATCATCTTTAGTGTTGTTAAAATTTCGAGGTGTTACATTCTCCCTAACTCAAAGGATTTCGTCCCCGAAATCTCTAAGTTAAGAGGAATGTGTATTCTAACATCCATCACCCATCTACTCATTCACCAATCACTGGCATCCAATGTCCTTAAAAATTTCTAATGCTTATATGAACATATGCAAAAGTGTGTGTATATGTCCCAATACTAATGCGAAAGATCAGGCGGTCTACTAATTCAGTTGACCTCCTTAATGCAACGTATGTTAGTGCCATGAAACCAACATGTATGCAAATAATCCAATTATAACATGTAAGTTCTACATGTGTGCACAATCATTCATCCAAATGCAGCATCCATATCATGATACACCCACTTTCATCCATTAAAAGAAGTGTAATGTCCCGTATTTTTACGATATAATAATTAATTTATTTAATTATTTAAATAGTGATTTAGAGATTTAAATGGTTGTTTAATTAAATTATATTGAATATTTAATTAATATAATGAATAAAATAATATATTTAATTCCGAAATAGTCGGAAATAGTGAATTGACAATATTATGTGAATTGGATCATTTATAATATATAATTCAGTTTAAAGTTGAATTATATTAACGAATATATTATTTAAATGAAGTTCGAACGTATAATTATAATATAATTATAATCAAGCCCATAATGGCACGACAGTTCGTAAATTGGCAGTTCAAACTTTAAACGAATATACAGAATTCGTTTTAAGCCGGATTTCTATGAAACAAGAAACGTTAGGAGCTGGTGAAGTATATTTTTCTAATGGAAGAGAAAAATCGAGATTTCGTCGTGTAGATTTTGAGTTATGTCCAAATCAAATTTTCGAAAAGTGGCTATGGAATTCCTTTATAATTTATAATGATTTATTTGTATTATAAATGGATATTTAATATAAATTGAATATCGATTCAATTTGGGATTTTTAAATGTTGAGTTATAAATCCCGATATGTTTTTTTTGGAGCCGGATTATATTCTATGTGAATATATATGATAATATTAATTTATTAATATTTAATTAATTATTTTTATATATATTTATATTTAAATGGGTTTATTTAGAGCTTTAAAAATAGCCAGTTTTGCAAACAACTTCCGTTTTCGATGAAACTAATTTTGTTGGATCCGGAATATTAAATTATTGTTATATTTCAAATTTCATGATTTTTGAAGTCAGTGTGTAGCCGTGCGGGATTTTAATGTGAAAAAAAGTCGATAATTTGACTTTATAAATACGCCGTGTGAGCAAACGGATTCGGAATTCGACAAAACAAGTTTCGATGGGTCCGTAATGTCGAGTTGTAGCTGTACGTCCATTTTCGTCGAATTTGGGTATCGTATGTGATCATATGGATTTTTAGAAGCCAAATGCAAGAAATGATTGATTATAATTAATATAATAATCAATAGAAAAATGTTTAAAATATCCTAAAAATATAGCACTAAAATTTCTAAACCTAAGTCATACTTCATTCTAATCAACTATTTTTCCGCCGTTGGTTTCCTATTCCAAACAGAAAAATCGATCTTTCAAAAATCAAAGGAAATCAAAGAAAATCATAATACTTATATATATGGGTTCCCTGGATGATCCTCTTCGATTCTATACCACTTTTGAAGCGTGCGATGCTGGTTTGATGAACCCGACAATGTACAACGGTAGTCGCTTTATTCTAGGGTTCATGTTTTAGCCAAATTAAGGAAGCGTTGGTTCGATTCGATGTTGTTTTTGGATCGAGGAGGAAAAACCGCATAAGTTTGCAAATTTCTGTGAGTATCGGTGAAATTTTGGTTCGATACTTACCCTGATCTGCTGCGTGAAAGGCAACGACGGATTTCGAGGGGAGCAACCGAACTTGTCGAGCTTAGGTGGAGAAGGTGGAGGCCGCGAAGAGAAGTGGAATGGTACATTTAGTTTGTGAAATCATTGACTATGGAGGGCAAAAGAGATGGAAGAAGTTTGGTGATGGCCTTTAAGAAGCTGTTGTGCGTCGGGTTTAATTGGGGGAGGGAGACGGTACTATTCATTTCGGGTTTTAAGGGTGTTGGGATGAAAACGATATTGGTAAGGCCCAAAAGAAAATTCTTATAAGTTTCATTGTTTTAAAACTATATAAATAATCGTACAACTTGTAAAATACATATCTTTATCATACGATATCAGAATTGAGCGAAATAAGATCCGTTGGGATCGTATGGATGAGAGCTACACAATGGAACCGGCTGGGAGTGAATTTGAGCTCGTTACAATTTATAACAAAATAAATTGTTTGATCTGAATCAACAACAGTTTATCGTTATTTAACGATAAACCGTCCAATGTGAGTAAATCTCACTAACTCTGATCAGTTTATATTTTTATAAACGTATTTTTATAATTGATAAATGTTGGTTGATTGTTGTGTGTTAACTGTTTGAATGAACTGTTAATTTATTTGGTTGGAAATATAAATATAGTTATATATATATATGTATATATATAACACTAATTAAATATTGAGTCTGTTGATCAGAATATTTCATGTGGAAATGAAGTTGATGTTAATTATATTGTTTAACATCTGTGGATGCAGGAAAACAGGTTGGAGGGATCCAACTGTATTCCTCAATATTTATAATTCTGTTTCTTTTCATATATTGTGATATATGGTGTGGTATATAGTCTGTTATTGATTATGTGTGATTAGATGATATGTGACCCTTTTGATTTGGCATTTTAATACCATAAGTGATACCGGAATGTAGAAAGGGAATTTTAAAAGTGTATATTGAAAATAAAATATTTATAAAATCAAAGAATTTTATAAAAAGGAAAGATTTATAAAATCCAAGGATATTATAAAAGGAATATTTATTTAGAAAATAAATAGGATATTACAAAAGGAAATATTGATAAATGAATAGAATTTTTTATAAAAGAAAATAAATGGAAAATAAATATTAAATGGAAATATATTTTTAACAGATAAATGGAAAAGATTTATTTAAAGTGGAATTAAATAGAAATATGTTTTAACAGATAAATTGGAAAGATTAATTTATAAATATGTTTTATAAATTAAGTAAATCATTTTATCATTGGATAAATTGGATATATAAGTCTGAACTTATATAAAGGAATAGAAATCGGTTTTGACACCGATATGTTAAGTAAAATGTGAACTCAACATTTATAAAGGGAATTATAATTGAGATTTAGTTGTTAGAAATAAAAAGGAGATTTCGTATGAATAATTCTATAAATAGAAGTATAAATAGAATTTGGAAATGGGATATTATTTTAAAATACGAAATCAAACTAAATGGAGTTAATTGATTAGAGTTAATCAAATGGAGTTAATTGATTAGAGTTAGTTGAGTAGAGTTAATTGATTAGAGTTAATCAAATGGAGTTAATTGATTAGAGTGTATCAAATGGAGTTAATTGGTTTGAGTTAATCGAATTAGAGCTAATCAAATGGAATTAATTGATTAAAGCTAGTTGAATAAAGTTAATTGACAGAGTTAACTGATTAGAGTTAATTGATTAGAGTAAACCGAATAGAGTTAATCGGTTAGAGTTAATCGAATTAGAGTTAATTGAATAGAGTTAATTGATTTGAGGTAATCAAACTAGAGTTAATCAAATAGAGTTAATTGATTAGAGTTAATCAAATGGAGTTAATTGATTAGAGTTAATCAAATGGAGTTAATTGATTAGAGTTAGTTGAATAGAGTTAATTGATTAGAGTTAACTGATTAGAGTAAATCGAATAGAGTTAATCGAATATAGTTTATTCGAAAGGAGTTAATCGAATATAGTTTATTCAAAAAGGAGTTATCGAATAGAGATTATTCGAAAGAGAGTTATACATTGAAATTCGATTATATCGATTTCGAGAAAGTACTATTTACTTTCTGACTTTTAATCAAGATTTATTTATTTAGTTATAAATTGTCTATTTAGTTATGTAGTTAAATTAAGGAATAAAAGTTATATTTTGAAGTCAGATATTTCAGAAGTAGGGATTATAACGCTATAGTTATAATCAATGTTTTCAATAACGAAGTGGATTTGAGACGACCCGAACTTCCCCGTGAAGGAAAGCACGGATAGCGTTGAGAACAGGACAAAATAGAACGCAAACAGAAGAACATTTCATTGCTATAACAACAATTCCATCAGATACAAGAATATACAGAGTATAAATGAATAAATTACATTCAAAAAATATCAGAGATTACAATAAATTACATAGCAACGGAAAAATATACAAAACACAACTAGAAGTGATACACGGATACAGAGCTTTCCGAGCATCGTTCCAGCTGTAAATCAGGACCCTGTGAATATAAATCTGCAAAACCAAAACTACTAGCTGCCCGTGCGGAAAATAGGGGCACCCAGAGTTTAGGTTAAAACAATAAACTCCAGGTCAGTCATGTGACTGGTGTGAGAACTAAAACAGTTATTAATATTGGTTTTAAAGTTAGGTAAATCAAGGGACCACGCCGTATAACACGGAACGGGTTTCCTCCCAAGAATACCAGTGCATATAACAAAACAACGCAATGCTTTTTGGAAAAATGAAGCTATTATAAGACCCAGGTCCCATCACACAATGCAACGCAAGCCGGAGGATAGAGTTTTCCCTTATAATAGCCAAACATGCTTAGTACGTTTAAAACAAATCATTTGATACTATTATAAGTGTATAGTGTCAAAACAATTTCAATCATAAATATCAATCATAGGCGGCATGGGTACCATCTATCATGTCGCCATACTAGTTCTACAATTAAAACCGCAATATCACGTATTGGAAATTGGATTCCGTCATGAGTCGAGGCAAGGGGCAAGCTCCTCTCCGCGTTCGAGACACTCTAGCAATGCCTCAGGGCCCCACTCTGATCCTTTGGAACCTCCAAGGCCGGTCCTCTCTTACTTTTGAGGATTAGTTATTCCTAAACACACATTTCCCGGTCCTTACAGACCTATATCCGAGGCGCCTCGTATCCAACAACCACACAGGTGAAAAGTATATAAATGTCAGGGCTGGTAGGTCACTGACACCACCCTAGCTAGAAAGAAACGTCGTGCACTCCTTGGGTCCGTATCCCGTTTTTGACTCATACCGAGGTGTGAGGCTCGCGAATTCACGTTATACACAAAGCTATGCCACACAGGCCGTGCTTTGATCATCAACCACAAGACTTTGCTTTTCAACAGAAGCCTTGATCAATTGCCACTTACGCGTGCCACACTGGCAATTCACTCCATGCGACTGATGTCCATCGATACACAACCTCTGAGCTCGTACGTCTCAGAGAAGGGCGTTAAGCAAGAGAATAAATTCTCTGTCGCCAAACAGATGTATATTTAATAGAGATCAATCAACACAGAATAAAATCCAATGTCAGACACACAATCCATTTACAAGTTCGTTCTGGGTCTGAACGAAACCGGAGGCACTTTCCTCGCATATCCATCCATCTCCAAGTACGTCTGGACGATCACCAACTGTTTCCCTCATCTTGGGTGTACAGCCCAATCAAGATCATCAGTAATCACCCAAACGATGTGAAGACTTCCGGTCTTCAACCACCGTCTTCATCTTCGACATCTCGTCGAATCGGTTATTCAGAATGGGTATAAACCCGGCCTTTCTGAATAACCCACGTATATAATAAACGAATGTTACACAAACACAACAAACGCCTCATTCCAATTCAGAATATTCTTTTATTCACAAAATCACATTCTTAGGGAAATGTTCCCATTAATTTTATCCAACATAAATTCTTCTAAATTTATTCTATAATCTTCCTTTGGATATCATTTCAAACCATTTTACGGTTTTCCAATCTAGTCGGGATTAGCGAAACACACCGAAGTAATTATTTATTTTATTTCCCAATCCCAACCTATATATCCCATGGAGCAAAACTGGTAATACTCCATATCTAACACCACGGTGTTATCGGTAAAATTAATTACCATTTCCCGTTCAAATCTAATTAAAGATTTAACTATCGCTTTGGAGTAAAACTGGTGGTACTCCATTCTCGATCACCTTCCAGATTTGATAATTTAAATTATCAATTCACATTTTAATCTAATTAAAGATTCATTAAAACTCCACTTAGTTTTAATCTTCTCAAAAATCGATATCTTGCCTTTAACTGGGTTAAAGAACCAATGTCATCTAAAACACGATTCACGATAAACCCAAATCACATTTGATATTAAATACAAGGCTCTGAATAGAAAATATATCGTCTTATATTCAATATCAAATTCTGAAACCAACATATATCGTATTGGAAATAACGATATGAAATATATCTTTCAAATTCCCACAACAATATCTGTATAGTCACGAAATCCAACATCGAAATATCCCGAAGATAATTTCGATTCAACTCCAGTCCAATCCACGTATTGGGAATATTGATTATTTTTAAAATCACTTTCAAATTCAATTTATTTATTTCAAAAATAAATTGATTTTAATTCTAGTTCAAAACTAGTTCATTTCGATAAAAATCTATTTTTATCCTTTCAAATGTGGAATTCTTCAGCTCAATTTTTCCCAAATCATATATTATGATTTTACACAAATTATAGATATTTTTAATAATTTTATCAAGGCCCGTACCGTCGATTTCCATCAACGGCCATCGAACTGCACTTACAACGACCTTTTTCAAATTTGATTTGGACATAATTCCAAATCCAACCGTTAGATTTCAAATTTCTAATATTCATTGGAAAGCTCTTTTCTATACGAACCCAACGGTTCCGGGTTTAGGAGAATCCGACGGTCGGATCTCCCGCAACGTCAATTCGAAGTAAATGGTCGAAATTCACGAACTGCCGCGGTGCGGCGCGTTCTATTCAGACCATTTTATATATAATATATATATATTATATATATTTCGTCAATTTCCTTTTAAAACGTATTTTATAAATCGTTTTAAATTCGTTTTCAAAACCATTTCAACTCTATATTCAATTTCTAATCAAAATTGAATATTTCATATCATTACTATATAAATGATAATATTTTCAAAACGTTATATTTTGAAATCACTTCTTTTCTATATTCATTATAAAAACGAATATAATCGATATAAATATCGTTCACATCAAAATAGCGCAACTCTAATCAACACGGCTTTATATATTTCAATAAATTCGTTATTCTATTCAACAAATGAATATTTATTCTATTCAACACATGAATCTATATTTCTTCCAACACCTGACTAATCTCAACACATGAGTACTGTCTACACATCACTATTTTTGTTATGTAAAATATTTTATAAAACTATGGTATCTATCGTTTGATTTTTAATTAGACTTCTACTGGGAAGTAGTTCTAATTTTAAATATGATAAAGATGTAAATTTCATTGTATAAAATATTTCACTCAACACATGAACATCGTCAACACATGACTATTTTTATATTCAACACATGAATTTTCTTTTATAATATTCCTTATTTTCCCGATTGGAATGAGGCCCGATCAATCACCATATAACGTTAATTATATGGATTCCATACAACACATGTATATAATAGCATTGAAAAATAATCAACCATCAACCAAAGTGCACTACACTGTATAAGCATCAAATATAGATATCTAACGCTTATAACAGCCTGTCAATCAATCGATCGACATATTTAATCAATCAGGACGAGTGAACTTCAAATTTCATCCCAACACCCGTGTGGGGTTTCAAACAATCACACACAGATTTTATTTGTGCAGTTGGGCGATGTGTAAAATTTATCGTCCCAATCAATGTCCTTCAAATAGGTGTACATAAACAAACCGTCCGGTTTGTAAATGAATATTTTATTTTATTCACTTCCACGTTAAAAATTATATTTTTAACGATAAAATATTCTATTTCAACACATGAATTTCTATTTATTTCATTTACACAATAAAAATGATATTTTTATTTTTCTAACATATTTTGGGAAATTTCGGCGGCATAACGGCACGATACTAGAAACGGGACGAGGCCTAGCCTTATCCCCGGTCTAGTGAAGGCCCACGCCATTCACACATCAATCAAATCAATTCATTTCACCAAACAACTCAAATTTCAATCAAATAATCTAACCAACTACTCAACCAAACAATTTAACAAACAAGCCATCCATGGTCTGTGGATGACGGGTGTCGGGTGCTACTAAACACCGTCTACATCCTAGTATATATATATATATATATATAACTAGAGAAAGAGATTTTGAGTGAGAAGTTCTCACCGATAGCTATCCAATCATCTTGACTCTTCTTTGATAGAAATGTTCATCGTTATCGCATTTTTGTCACTTCGTTGCCCGTAGCCACTACATGTATAAAAATCATATTTTTATTATCTACATTATATAAAAATCTCATCTTTATATCTTCTATAAGTTAAAAATCGGATTTTTATTCTCTCTATAATATAAAAATCATATTTTTATTTATTTCATATGTCAAAAACTGTAGAAGCTTTAAAACGGAGAAAACTCACTTTTTTCTCTAACGCCCGAATTCGCTGTTTGGGTCCTAAAATTTGCAAACGAGCTTCAATCTTCACACCATTTTTTTTTTAGTACAAGCACGCCATTCTGAACAACTTTTACCTAGTGGTCTTCTTGCCGAAAATGTGCCATTTCGCCGGAAATCGCGAAAAGACAGCATTTTGACAGTGTTTGAACAGCAGACTTCGAACGCGTTTTCCCGACAACTCCAAAATGCAAAATAGGACTTATCATATACCAAATCGAAGAGAATTTCGTGCTCTACAATTTTGGTCTTGAGGAACTTTGGCTAGAAACGCACGGTTTGGGAGTTATTTGCGAAATGGTGACAGGGTGTTATTTGCAAAACGGGATTTTTGGTGAAAATGGATTTTTGGGTGTAGCGGGGCCCACGGCCGGAATTGAGGGGGCTGGAGGGGGGGGGGCGCGGGCCTGATGGACGTGGGGGAGGGTGTGGGTGGCGGTGGTGGGGCCCGTGGTGGCCGCGGTGGTGGTGTTTGGTGATTTGGGGCTTAGGGTTTGCAAATGGAGAGAGGAGGAGGAAGAGGAGGAGGAGGGGAGGAGGAGGAAGAGGAGGAGGAGGGGAGGAGGAGGAGGGGTGCGGCGGCTCGCCGGAGGCTGGTGGTGGGCGGTGGAGGAGGGGGCAGCGGCGGCATGGGGGTTGAGGTCCCCATTAATGAAGAAAGAGGAAGAAAGGAGGAAGAGAGAAAAGTGAGTGAAGAAAAGGAGAAAAAGTGATTATATGCTAGTTTCTCGCGTATCGCCTGAACGCTAACGATCTCCAATCACCGCGGATTTCGGACACGAGATAGTAGACGTGAAGACGAGTCCAACGAAACAAGTTTCGTCGAATTCCGAGTTCGTTTGACCATCCGTTAAAAATCACAAAAATGCTCAGATAAGCTCTAAAAATGCGATTTTGGCGCACCTTTTCTTCTCGCATGCTCACATGCTAACTCAAAAAATCAAGCCCTCTTGGATTTAACCATTTTTAGACGATACGAATCCATAAAAAAAAGTAGAATCGAATTCCGAGGTCGTATCAATAATGTTCCTTTGTAAAATGACTGCTCGTTTTACCCTGAACTGTTTCAGCTCGCACGGCCACATACTAACTCCGTTCGGCGCGCCATTTGGAACTCAACAATGATTTGTCATTATGAATCCATAAAAATTTATCTCGTAGAATTCTGAGCTCGTATGCAAAATTTCACTTTTTAAGGGCTATGTATTGTTAACCGAACAACTCCAGCCCATAGCCACTATTCCGGATATCGGAATATATCGAAGCTTATACTTTTCGGAGTTCTAAACGGCATTTTGAACTCAATGGAAGTGGTTTCGAGTCCAAATTCATCCGTATGCAAAATTTGACTTTTTGGGCCATGTATAATTTACATAGCGACTATTCTGAATTTTCAACTGGGCATAACTTTTGACTCCCGCTATGAAATTTCGATTTTTCGGATTCGTTGGAAAGATATTCTCAACTAGATTCTAATATTTTTGGTTTCGCTAAAATCCGGTTTGTTTTGCACCCGGTACATTCAATTGAAGTTTGAAATCGAATTATCGAACTACCGCGCCATTTTCAATTCTATTTATAATTATATATAAATATTTATATTCTAACGACGACGTATATAGATATATACGTCGAATTCTATTCAAAATAAATTTTCCCGCCGATATTATTTAAAATAATTCATTTTAAATATTCGAAATTCGCTAAAATTGCCAAAATAAAAATTTTAAACTGGCTCAGAATTTCCGGGTTATTACAATCTCCCCAACTTAAAACTTTTCGTCCCCGAAAAGGAACAAAGTCGCAAGTGGTTTGATTAATCAGCTCCACGTTCGATCTGGCTTCCATTCTCCAACTTTTCAGTTTCTGAGAATTTTCAAATTCTTCAAAAATTTGGCTAACACCCTAAATTTTCGAAAAATTTCGCCATAACCTCCCCTGCACCGGGAGCCACGGGAAAATCCCGAAATTGCCATACAGGCCTTCTGATCTCAAAAAGAAAAAGAAAAAGCCAAGTGGCTAGCCAATAGGCTCATAAAATCATCATCACCCAAACAAAACGGTAAATTATAGTAAACATGTACCTATTTGTCGGGCAAACAAATTTTATTCTTCGGCTCTAGCCTCCTTGCTATGACCTGTTCAATGTAAGTATATGTATATGCAAGTAAATGCGACCAATTCTCAATACAATTCAATATTTGATTCTATTAGGCTAAATGGTTCGAAATTATTAAACAAATAAACAAACAACACAAACATCAATCAATTAGTGGATTAACGTTTCAAATTCATAATTTTGATACATATACAAAAATCATGTTTTTGATGCCAATTCACAACAATGTATTCTAGCTATATTTTGGTTCTCACACCAGTCTAATGGAAATATATAGAAAATCACACCTTCGAAACTCGAACACAAACTACTGATGCTATATAGTCATCAGTAGAATCATCCCCGGGCGACTAGAATGTGATCCTATATCTATCTAATATATTAAAACTTCGAATATACGTTCATGACGCGTATATGCAAAATCTTTATATATTAGATTGTCCATATTCAAAATAAATAAATAATCAAATACGTATAAAGCGATTTAAATTTTAAAACAAAATTGTTTTCATTTGAAAATATACTCTTCACACTCGTTCTAGGATACTACTGATCCTATCTCTAACGAGTCATTCTAATTGGATATTACTAATCCAATATCTGATGAATTCTTTCGTATGGTTCTAATGCATCTTGTTCCCGAGCTCTGTAAACCAAAGCTCTGATACCAAACTGAGACGACCCGAACTTCCCCGTGAAGGAAAGCACGGATAGCGTTGAGAACAGGACAAAATAGAACGCAAACAGAAGAACATTTCATTGCTATAACAACAATTCCATCAGATACAAGAATATACAGAGTATAAATGAATAAATTACATTCAAAAAATATCAGAGATTACAATAAATTACATAGCAACGGAAAAATATACAAAACACAACTAGAAGTGATACACGGATACAGAGCTTTCCGAGCATCGTTCCAGCTGTAAATCAGGACCCTGTGAATATAAATCTGCAAAACCAAAACTACTAGCTGCCCGTGCGGAAAATAGGGGCACCCAGAGTTTAGGTTAAAACAATAAACTCCAGGTCAGTCATGTGACTGGTGTGAGAACTAAAACAGTTATTAATATTGGTTTTAAAGTTAGGTAAATCAAGGGACCACGCCGTATAACACGGAACGGGTTTCCTCCCAAGAATACCAGTGCATATAACAAAACAACGCAATGCTTTTTGGAAAAATGAAGCTATTATAAGACCCAGGTCCCATCACACAATGCAACGCAAGCCGGAGGATAGAGTTTTCCCTTATAATAGCCAAACATGCTTAGTACGTTTAAAACAAATCATTTGATACTATTATAAGTGTATAGTGTCAAAACAATTTCAATCATAAATATCAATCATAGGCGGCATGGGTACCATCTATCATGTCGCCATACTAGTTCTACAATTAAAACCGCAATATCACGTATTGGAAATTGGATTCCGTCATGAGTCGAGGCAAGGGGCAAGCTCCTCTCCGCGTTCGAGACACTCTAGCAATGCCTCAGGACCCCACTCTGATCCTTTGGAACCTCCAAGGCCGGTCCTCTCTTACTTTTGAGGATTAGTTATTCCTAAACACACATTTCCCGGTCCTTACAGACCTATATCCGAGGCGCCTCGTATCCAACAACCACACAGGTGAAAAGTATATAAATGTCAGGGCTGGTAGGTCACTGACACCACCCTAGCTAGAAAGAAACGTCGTGCACTCCTTGGGTCCGTATCCCGTTTTTGACTCATACCGAGGTGTGAGGCTCGCGAATTCACGTTATACACAAAGCTATGCCACACAGGCCGTGCTTTGATCATCAACCACAAGACTTTGCTTTTCAACAGAAGCCTTGATCAATTGCCACTTACGCGTGCCACACTGGCAATTCACTCCATGCGACTGATGTCCATCGATACACAACCTCTGAGCTCGTACGTCTCAGAGAAGGGCGTTAAGCAAGAGAATAAATTCTCTGCCGCCAAACAGATGTATATTTAATAGAGATCAATCAACACAGAATAAAATCCAATGTCAGACACACAATCCATTTACAAGTTCGTTCTGGGTCTGAAGGAAACCGGAGGCACTTTCCTCGCATATCCATCCATCTCCAAGTACGTCTGGACGATCACCAACTGTTTCCCTCATCTTGGGTGTACAGCCCAATCAAGATCATCAGTAATCACCCAAACGATGTGAAGACTTCCGGTCTTCAACCACCGTCTTCATCTTCGACATCTCGTCGAATCGGTTATTCAGAATGGGTATAAACCCGGCCTTTCTGAATAACCCACGTATATAATAAACGAATGTTACACAAACACAACAAACGTCTCATTCCAATTCAGAATATTCTTTTATTCACAAAATCACATTCTTAGGGAAATGTTCCCATTAATTTTATCCAACATAAATTCTTCTAAATTTATTCTATAATCTTCCTTTGGATATCATTTCAAACCATTTTACGGTTTTCCAATCTAGTCGGGATTAGCGAAACACACCGAAGTAATTATTTATTTTATTTCCCAATCCCAACCTATATATCCCATGGAGCAAAACTGGTAATACTCCATATCTAACACCACGGTGTTATCGGTAAAATTAATTACCATTTCCCGTTCAAATCTAATTAAAGATTTAACTATCGCTTTGGAGTAAAACTGGTGGTACTCCATTCTCGATCACCTTCCAGATTTGATAATTTAAATTATCAATTCACATTTTAATCTAATTAAAGATTCATTAAAACTCCACTTAGTTTTAATCTTCTCAAAAATCGATATCTTGCCTTTAACTGGGTTAAAGAACCAATGTCATCTAAAACACGATTCACGATAAACCCAAATCACATTTGATATTAAATACAAGGCTCTGAATAGAAAATATATCGTCTTATATTCAATATCAAATTCTGAAACCAACATATATCGTATTGGAAATAACGATATGAAATATATCTTTCAAATTCCCACAACAATATCTGTATAGTCACGAAATCCAACATCGAAATATCCCGAAGATAATTTCGATTCAACTCCAGTCCAATCCACGTATTGGGAATATTGATTATTTTTAAAATCACTTTCAAATTCAATTTATTTATTTCAAAAATAAATTGATTTTAATTCTAGTTCAAAACTAGTTCATTTCGATAAAAATCTATTTTTATCCTTTCAAATGTGGAATTCTTCAGCTCAATTTTTCCCAAATCATATATTATGATTTTACACAAATTATAGATATTTTTAATAATTTTATCAAGGCCCGTACAGTCGATTTTCATCAACGGCCATCGAACTGCACTTACAACGACCTTTTTCAAATTTGATTTGGACATAATTCCAAATCCAACCGTTAGATTTCAAATTTCTAATATTCATTGGAAAGCTCTTTTCTATACGAACCCAACGGTTCCGGGTTTAGGAGAATCAGACGGTCGGATCTCCCGCAACGTCAATTCGAAGTCAATGGTCGAAATTCACGAACTGCCGCGGTGCGGCGCGTTCTATTCAGGCCATTTTATATATAATATATATATATATTATATATATTTCGTCAATTTCCTTTTAAAACGTATTTTATAAATCGTTTTAAATTCGTTTTCAAAACCATTTCAACTCTATATTCAATTTCTAATCAAAATTGAATATTTCATATCATTACTATATAAATGATAATATTTTCAAAACGTTATATTTTGAAATCACTTCTTTTCTATATTCATTATAAAAACGAATATAATCGATATAAATATCGTTCACGTCAAAATAGCGCAACTCTAATCAACACGGCTTTATATATTTCAATAAATTCGTTATTCTATTCAACAAATGAATATTTATTCTATTCAACACATGAATCTATATTTCTTCCAACACCTGACTAATCTCAACACATGAGTACTGTCTACACATCACTATTTTTGTTATGTAAAATATTTTATAAAACTATGGTATCTATCGTTTGATTTTTAATTAGACTTCTACTGGGAAGTAGTTCTAATTTTAAATATGATAAAGATGTAAATTTCATTGTATAAAATATTTCACTCAACACATGAACATCGTCAACACATGACTATTTTTATATTCAACACATGAATTTTCTTTTATAATATTCCTTATTTTCCCGATTGGAATGAGGCCCGATCAATCACCATATAACGTTAATTATATGGATTCCATACAACACATGTATATAATAGCATTAAAAAATAATCAACCATCAACCAAAGTGCACTACACTGTATAAGCATCAAATATAGATATCTAACGCTTATAACAGCCTGTCAATCAATCGATCGACATATTTAATCAATCAGGATGAGTGAACTTCAAATTTCATCCCAACACCCGTGTGGGGTTTCAAACAATCACACACAGATTTTATTTGTGCAGTTGGGCGATGTGTAAAATTTATCGTCCCAATCAATGTCCTTCAAATAGGTGTACATAAACAAACCGTCCGGTTTGTAAATGAATATTTTATTTTATTCACTTCCACGTTAAAAATTATATTTTTAACGATAAAATATTCTATTTCAACACATGAATTTCTATTTATTTCATTTACACAATAAAAATGATATTTTTATTTTTCTAACATATTTTGGGAAATTTCGGCGGCATAACGGCACGATACTAGAAACGGGACGAGGCCTAGCCTTATCCCCGGTCTAGTGAAGGCCCACGCCATTCACACATCAATCAAATCAATTCATTTCACCAAATAACTCAAATTTCAATCAAATAATCTAACCAACTACTCAACCAAACAATTTAACAAACAAGCCATCCATGGTCTGTGGATGACGGGTGTCGGGTGCTACTAAACACCGTCTACATCCTAGTATATATATATATATAACTAGAGAAAGAGATTTTGAGTGAGAAGTTCTCACCGATAGCTATCCAATCATCTTGACTCTTCTTTGATAGAAATGTTCATCGTTATCGCATTTTTGTCACTTCGTTGCCCGTAGCCACTACATGTATAAAAATCATATTTTTATTATCTACATTATATGAAAATCTCATCTTTATATCTTCTATAAGTTAAAAATCGGATTTTTATTCTCTCTATAATATAAAAATCATATTTTTATTTATTTCATATGTCAAAAACTGTAGAAGCTTTAAAACGGAGAAAACTCACTTTTTTCTCTAACGCCCGAATTCGCTGTTTGGGTCCTAGAAATTGCAAACGAGCTTCAATCTTCATACCATTTTTTTTTTAGCACAAGCACGCCATTCTGAACAACTTTTGCCTAGTGGTCTTCTTGCCGAAAATGTGCCATTTCGCCGGAAATCGCGAAAAGACAGCATTTTGACAGTGTTTGAACAGCAGACTTCGAACGCGTTTTCCCGACAACTCCAAAATGCAAAATAGGACTTATCATATACCAAATCGAAGAGAATTTCGTGCTCTACAATTTTGGTCTTGAAGAACTTTGGCTAGAAACACACGGTTTGGGAGTTATTTGCGAAATGGTGACAGGGTGTTATTTGCAAAACGGGATTTTTGGTGAAAATGGATTTTTGGGTGTAGCGGGGCCCACGGCCGGAATTGAGGGGGCTGGAGGGGGGGGGGCGCGGGCCTGATGGACGTGGGGGAGGGTGTGGGTGGCGGTGGTGGGGCCCGTGGTGGCCGCGGTGGTGGTGTTTGGTGATTTGGGGCTTAGGGTTTGCAAATGGAGAGAGGAGGAGGAAGAGGAGGAGGGGAGGAGGAGGAAGAGGAGGAGGAGGGGAGGAGGAGGAGGGGTGCGGCGGCTCGCCGGAGGCTGGTGGTGGGCGGTGGAGGAGGGGGCAGCGGCGGCATGGGGGTTGAGGTCCCCATTAATGAAGAAAGAGGAAGAAAGGAGGAAGAGAGAAAAGTGAGTGAAGAAAAGGAGAAAAAGTGATTATATGCTAGTTTCTCGCGTATCGCCTGAACGCTAACGATCTCCAATCACCGCGGATTTCGGACACGAGATAGTAGACGTGAAGACGAGTCCAACGAAACAAGTTTCGTCGAATTCCGAGTTCGTTTGACCATCCGTTAAAAATCACAAAAATGCTCAGATAAGCTCTAAAAATGCGATTTTGGCGCACCTTTTCTTCTCGCATGCTCACATGCTAACTCAAAAAATCAAGCCCTCTTGGATTTAACCATTTTTAGACGATACGAATCCATAAAAAAAAGTAGAATCGAATTCCGAGGTCGTATCAATAATGTTCCTTTGTAAAATGACTGCTCGTTTTACCCTGAACTGTTTCAGCTCGCACGGCCACATACTAACTCCGTTCGGCGCGCCATTTGGAACTCAACAATGATTTGTCATTATGAATCCATAAAAATTTATCTCGTCGAATTCTGAGCTCGTATGCAAAATTTCACTTTTTAAGGGCTATGTATTGTTAACCGAACAACTCCAGCCCATAGCCACTATTCCGGATATCGGAATATATCGAAGCTTATACTTTTCGGAGTTCTAAACGGCATTTTGAACTCAATGGAAGTGGTTTCGAGTCCAAATTCATCCGTATGCAAAATTTGACTTTTTGGGCCATGTATAATTTACATAGCGACTATTCTGAATTTTCAACTGGGCATAACTTTTGACTCCCGCTATGAAATTTCGATTTTTCGGATTCGTTGGAAAGATATTCTCAACTAGATTCTAATATTTTTGGTTTCGCTAAAATCCGGTTTGTTTTGCACCCGGTACATTCAATTGAAGTTTGAAATCGAATTATCGAACTACCGCGCCATTTTCAATTCTATTTATAATTATATATAAATATTTATATTCTAACGACGACGTATATAGATATATACGTCGAATTCTATTCAAAATAAATTTTCCCGCCGATATTATTTAAAATAATTCATTTTAAATATTCGAAATTCGCTAAAATTGCCAAAATAAAAATTTTAAACTGGCTCAGAATTTCCGGGTTATTACAGGATTCGTAAATAGAATCCGATAGTTACGTAAGGGAGTTTGTTAAAGATTTAAAAAGGGGAACATTGTCTATTTCGATGCTAGAAATGTTGTTCAGTTAAGTTCTGAGAGGTAGTTATACCCCAACTTGATTGACTTCATTTGTAACTAAGAATAGTTAAGCTTCGATAGTGAAGGTTGGTTAAGTGAATTTAGTTAATGAGTGAAATGGTTTGAGTTGGTGTTGTGATGTTTTATTTAATCATCCGTTTAAATCCAATGAAGGAGTTTTGGAAACATTTTCCAAATAAGAATCAAAAATGTTTATAATATAGAAAATAAGAAATGAGAGTAAAAATGGAAACATTTTCCAATGCTAACAAGGTATATTTTCTGGATCTAGAAAATAGGAATTTTTGAATATATATATGGAAATGGGAAAGGGGTAAATAAATAAATTAATGATGAATTAATTTAAAAGGAGAAAATGTTGATTGATGATTGATCGGTAAGATTTTGTAATAACCCGGAAATCCGAGCTAATTTAAATTTTTTATTTTGGCAAATTTAACGAATTTTGAATATTTAAAATGAATTATTTTAAATAATATTGACGAAAAATTTATTTTGAATAGAATTCAAACGTATATATTTATATACTTCGTCGTTAGAATATAAATAATTATATATAATTATAAAAGGAATTGAAAATGGCGTGGTAGTTCGATAATTCGATTTCAAACTTCAAATGAATGTATCGGGTGCAAAATAAACCGGATTTTAGCGAAACCAAAAATAATAGGATCTAATTGATGATATCTTTCCAACGAATCCGAAAAATCGAAATTTCATAGCGGGGATCAAAAGATATGTCCAGTTGAAAATTCTGAATAGTCGCTATGGAATTCAGGCCCTTAAAAATAGCCATTTTGAAAACGACCTCGGATTTCGATGAAACCACTTTTGTTGGATCCGTGATGTCAAGTTATTGCTAGGTTTCAAATTTCATAATTTTTCGAATCAATATGGGAGCGTGGCAAAGGAAAACGCGTTTGACCAGTTTCAGTTGATTTTAATCGACTGGAAAATGGCCATTTTTCAAACGGTCTCAGAATTCGACGAAACTAGTTTTGTTAGGACCGTATCGTCAATACGAAGCAAGAAAATATTTTTTGGGAATTTTTCGAGTTAGTATGTGACCCCGGTAAATTGAAATGCGCGTTCAAATTCAATATATAGAAGTTATATGTTGATTTTGACGAAAACTGATCAAAACTGATCGAATCAGCTTACGATACATATTCCATTGTGTTCGGAATGGGGGTAATTAGCTAGGGACGACAGTCGGTGGGCTCGATTTTGAGTTCGAAAATAAAAGTCAACTTTAAGGTGAATAAAATAAAAATAAAATAAAATTACATAAACCCCCTTCCTTTCTATTCTCCTTCCTCCACCGTCTGATTTCAAAATCGAGTTAGAATTAAATAAAAAAAAATGGCGACCTGAGACCGCGCCCGCTCCACCCTCCTTCGTCGCGTCCGCCACCAACTCCCCTTACCCCGCCTCCTCCTCCCCGTTCTCTCTCCTCTTCTCTCCTCAAACGCGCCGCGCGAGCCCTCCCCCAAATCCAACCCTAACAGACGTCGCACCTCCCCACTGTCGAAGCCAGGTGGCTGGAGCTCTTCCCCTCACCGCGCTGGGGCCCCACGACCCCCTCCTGACGCAGGCCGCGCCGCTATTGGTCCTCCCACCACCTCCAGCGAATGAAGACAGTAAGTTTTTATTTTGCTTTATTTTGATTTAAATGTATTTATTTTTCAGTTTTAAAATGAAGAGCATAATAAAATTCTGATCTTTACATACAAAGCGTTAGAATAAGAATATGATCCTTATCTATATAGTTTGAAAATAAAAATATGATTTTTATCATATGTGAAATATAAAAATATAATTTTTATAAAGTAGAAGTATTAAAAATATGATTTTTATGTAATAGAGAATATAAAAAATATTATCTTTATATATGTAGCGAAATAAAAATCTGATTTTTATTCTATATACGTTGAAGTGGAAAAGTGATTTATATAGCGATGATATAAAAATTCGATTTTTATATATTGAATAGCAAAGTAAAAATTCAATTTTTATATATTGAATAGCAAAGTAAAAAAATCGATTTTTATATATTGAATAGCAAAGTAAAAAATTCGATTTTTATATATTGAATAGCAAAGTAAAAATTCGATTTTTATATATTGAATAGCAAAGTAAAAATTCGATTTTTATATATTGAATAGCAAAGTAAAAATTCGATTTTTATATATTGAATAGCAAAGAAAAAATTCAATTTTTATATATTGAATAGCGAAGTAAAAATTCGTTTTTTATATATTGAATAGCAAAGTAAAAATTCGATTTTTATATATTGAATAGTGAAGTAAAAATTCAATTTTTATATATGTAGTGGCTACGGGCAACGAAAGTGACAAGAGGCAAGAACGGCGAAGATTTCTACTTAAGAAGAGTCGTGGGATTGGATTAGCTAATCTGTGAGAATTTCTCATTTTTTAATTTTATTTCTAGTTGAAATATATACTAGGATGCAGACGGTGTTTAGTAGCATCCGACACCCGTCGTCCACAGACCATGGACGGCTTGTATGCTTTTTTGTTTGATTTTGATGTGTAGTTGATTGTGTGATGTGAAATGAAATAAAATATTTTATAGTTAAAAATAGAATTTTTAAAGTGTATATGAAGTAAACTAATATAAACAGATCGGACGATTTGTTTATATACACACATTTGACTAATATTGATTGGGATGATAAATTTTACACATCGCCCAACTGCACAAATAAAATCTGGGTTTGATTGTTTGAAACCCCACACGGGTATTGGGATGATTTATGACATACACTAATCCCAATAGTTAGTTGTATGTCGATTGATTGATTGACAGACTGTTATGAGCGTTAAATATTTATATTTGATGCTTATACAGTGTAGAATGCACTTTGGATGATGGTTGATTATTCATCGTTGTTATTATATACATGTATTGTAAAAATTCCATATAATTAACATTATATGGTAATTGATTGGGCCTCATTCCATATTTGAAATAGAAATATTTGAAATAGAAATATTTGAAATAGAATATTTGAAAATAGAAATATATGAAGCCGTGTTGATTAGATTGACGCCATTTTGACGTGAACGATATTTATATCGATTATATTCGTTTTTATAATGAATATTGAAAAGTGCTTTCAAAATCGAATATTTTGAAATGAAATTCGAATTATATTGAAAAGAATAGGAATTCGACTTGAATTGAAATTGAATTGAACAGAAAATGAATTCAAATCAAACTGAATAGAATTGAAATTCGAATTAGATTGAAATAGAATTGAAATCGTTTTGAATTGAATTTAAAACGTATTGAAATTGAACTTAAAATCGATTTGAATTGAAATCAATTTGAAATGAATTTAAAACGAATTTGTAAGGGAAAATTCAATTTTGATTTAAAATTAAATATGAAGTTGAAACCGTTTTAAAAATGAATTTAAAACGATTCATAAAACACGTTTTGAATTGAAATCGACGAAATATATATCATATATCATATATTATATATTATATATATATAATATATTGGCCTGAATAGAACGCGCCGCGCCGCGGTAGTTCGCGAATTTCGACCATTGACTTTGAATGGATATTGCGGGAGATCCGACCATCAGATTCTCCTAAAACCGGAACCGTTGGGTTCGTATCGAAAAGAGATTTCTAACGAATATTAGAAATTAGAAATCTAACGGTTGGATTTGGAATTATGTCCAAATCAAATTTGGAAAAGGTCGCTATAAGTGCAGTTCGATGGCCGTTGATGGAAATCGACTGTACGGGCCTTGATAAAATTATTAAAAATATCAGTAATTTGTGTAAAATCATAAGAAATGATTTGGGAAGAATTGGGATGAAAAACTCCATATTTGAAAAGATAAAAATATATTTTTATCGAAATGAACTAGTTTTGAACTAGAATTATAATTCTATTTATTTTTAAATAAATAAATTGGATTTGAAGAGGTTTTAAAAAAAATAACAAGAATTTCCAATAATTATATTGGAATGGATTTGAATCGAAATTGTCTTCAGAATATTTCGATGTTGGATTTCGTGATTTTACAGATATTATTATGGAAATTTGAAAGATATATTTATATCGTTATTTCCAATACGATATTTGTTGGTCGTAGAATTTGATATTGAATATAAGCCGATATATTTTCTATTCAGAGCCTTGTATTTAATATCAAATGTGATTTGGGTTTGTCGTGAATGGTGTCTTCATTAACCCTGTTCTTGAACCCAGTTGAGAAAAAGATTAAATCTTTTTGTTTAGATTTAATGAAGTGTACCAATTAAATAATATTTAATTGGATAGAATTGGTATTGATTTTTGGGTTTATCGTGAACAGTGTTTTAAATAACACTTGTTCTTTAACCCGATAATTAATGGAATGTGATTTTGGGTTGTCGTGAACGGCATCTTTAATAATACTGTTCTTAGACCCAAAGAAGTTAAGAAAATCAGAAACTAACCGGAGATTAGTTAAGTTGAATGATTTCTGGGTTATTGATCTGATGTTGGTTTCGGCCTTCGGGGTTAATACTTAGGGAATTGCTCACTTGCTATTTTACGGTTAGGGACTGATTGAAATGTGATGTGATTTTGGGTTTATCGTGAATCGTGTTTTAAATGACACTGATTCTTTAACCCAGTCAAAGATTAAAACTAAGTGGAGTTTTAATGAATCTTTAATTAGATTGAAAAGATCGAGAATGGAGTATCACCAGTTTTGCTCCAGGCGATAGTTAAAACTTTAATTAGATTTGAACGTGAAATGGTAATTGAATTTACCGATAACACCGTGGTGTTAGAAATGAAGTATTACCAGTTTTACTTCATGGGATGAATAGGTTGGGATGGGGAAATTAAAACAAATGATTACTTCGGTAAGGTTCGTTAATCCCGACTAGTTTGAATTGATATTCAAAAGTAGATTAAAGAATAAATTTAAAGGATTTATCTTTGATAAAATTAATGGGAACCTTTCCCTAAGAAAGTGAAATTTAGAAACTAACTGTCGGTTAGCTAAGCATAATGGTTTTCTGGATATTGATCTGATGTTGGTTTCGGCCTTCGGGGTTAATATTTCGGGAATTATTCTCTTGTTAATTTATGGTTAGTGATTGATGAATTGGAATGAGGCGTATGTCGTGTTTGTGTAACACATGTTTATTATATACGCGAGTTATTTGGAAAGACTGGGTTTATCCCATTCTGAATAACTGATACGACGATAAGTCGAAGATGAAGACGGTGGTCGAAGACCGGAGGTCTTCACGTCGTTTGGGTGATTACTGATGATCTTGATTGGGATGTACACCCAAGAAGATGGAAACAGTTGGTGGTCGTCCAGACGTACTTGGAGATCGATGGATATGCTGGGTACTAGGTGCCTCCGGTTTCGTTCAGACCCAGATCGAACTTGTATATGGACTGTGTGTCTGACATTGGATTTTAGTCTGTGTGATTGATTTCTATTAAATATATATCTGTTTGGCGGCGGAGAATTTATTCTCTTACTTAACGCCCTTCTCTGTGACGTACGAGCTCAGGGGTTATATATTGATGGATATCATACGCATAGAGTGAATTGCCTGTGTGGCATGTCTAAGTGGCGAATGATCTAGGCTTCTGTTGAAAAGCAAAGTCTTGTGGTTGATGATCGAAGCACGGCCTTTGTGGTGTAGCTTTGTGTAACGTTTACTTCGCGAGTTTCACACCCGGTATGAACCAAAAACGGGAGACGGACCTCAGGGAGGACATGAGTTTCTTTCTAGTTAGAAGTGGCGTCAGTGGTTTTACACGCCCTAACGAGTTTGACTTATGTGGTTGTTGCTGTTGCGAGGCGCCTCGGTTATATCGGTTTCGGCCGATGCATTCTGGTCGGCAGACAGACCAGACTTACGCCCCAAAGGGCGGGGAAACGCAGTGTTCAGGAATTTTAATCCACATCGGTGGACCGGCCCTGTCGCTCCAAGGTCACTCGAGCTCTGACCTAAGGCTCGGGCTAGAGAGTCTCGAATCGGTTGAGGACTATCTTTTGCCTCGGTTCATAGATGGAAATCCAATTTCCAAATACGTGATTTTGCGGTTTTAATTGTAGAACTAGTATGGCGACATGATATATGGTACCCATGCCGTCTATGATTGATACTTATGATTTGAAGTTGTTTTATACACTATACACTTATAATAGTATCAAATGATTTTTTTTAAATGTACTAAGCATGTTTGGTTATTATAAGGGAAAACCCTATCCCCCGGCTTGCGTTGCATTGTGTGATAGGACCTGGGCCATATAATAGCTTCATTTTTCTTTATTTATCATTGCGCTGTTGTTTTATGCACTGGTATTCTTGGGAGGAAACCCGTTCCGTGTTATACGGCGTGGTCCCTTGATTTACCTAACTTTAAAAATAAAGATTAATAACTGTTTTAGTTCTCACACCAGCCCCATGACTGACCTGGAGTTTATTGTTTTTAACCTAAACTCTGGGTGCCCTTATTTTCACACGGGCAGCTAGTAGTTTTGGTTTTGCAGATTTATATTCACAGGATCCTGGTTTACAGCTGGAATGATATCCGGAAAGCTTTGTATCCGCGTATTACTTCTAGTTGTGTATTGTATTATTTTCCGCTGCGATGTATTTAAATGTAATTTAAATCTCTGATATTTCTGTGTAATATTCATTTATACTCTGTATTATTCTTGTATTCTGATGGAATTGTTCTAATATACAATGAACTGTTCTTCCGTCCGCGTCCTATTTTGTCGTGTTCTCAAAACAATCAGGCGCTTCGAACGGTCTGGGTCAGTTTAGCGACTGATTCGGATCGAGCGAAATTCCTTGTTGTCACAGTTTTCCTTTTGGAAATACGACCGTTGTTTGTACACATGTTTTCTTTGATAGTTAAATCACCGACTATCGAAGTTTTTGACCATTTTTCAATCGTCAATACGGAGAGACCGGGATCAGATTTCATTTTCTTAAAACCGCTCTGTATGGGCACTAGCGTTGCGAATCAAATATGATGAAGATAATTGAAGATGGAGTTATGCAAGGGTCGTTCTGTGAAATCCTAGGTACAAATTGCCTAAGATGGATTTACAGAATAGTGCTTTCGGTTTGTCCAGTCCCAGGGCGACCTGTATTGGAAGAATGTCTGACAGAGTATATTTAATAGATCGCGTAAGTTGATCTCTTCAAACGTATGTACGTTTGGTGGCGGAGAAATTTGTTTCTCTTAGCTGTATACCCGTGGTATTTTTGGGGAAATCAATTTGTGATTTGACGGGTATGACGATGTGACATTCAAAGTAATTAAAGGTGTGATCTATACGTTATGGCCTCCAGCCTCACAACCAGGAAATGGTATAAAAATTGGGGAGGTCGCATGGCTAAGTGGTTAGCTGCCAATTAGGGTGTATTGTCACCTGATCTAGAGAAATTCCATTTACTTCTATAATCTATTTCGATGCTGTCCCTTTCGGGAAATGGTTGCTGATCCCAACCGTTGGTGATAATACATTCGCTACACTCAAGCGAAATGAGTGACCGGTTATGTTTAGCCTGGGTTGCAAGATGTTCTTGTTGAACCTGGTGTATTCCTCTCTAGAGATACACTATCGGAAGGTGGTCCCATACCCTGCCAAGTGGAATTCATTAAGCAATAAGCGCCCGCGGTTTTTGATTATATATTATGTATGTGGAACGTGAGATGAAAGTGTTCTGCTAAATGATCATTTTATTGTGATTGATAGACATTATTATAATATCAAAAGAGTTTTGATATAAAGATTGTCGTTTCTTTCAAAAGGATTTTGAAAGTTAAATCAAGTGTTTTGGATTCTCATAAGGGAAAAACCCGTTCCGTGTTATACGGCGTGGTCTTATGAGATATCGTTTATTTTCTCAAACTGTTTTAAATTTGTTTACTCACACCAGTCCCATGACTCACCCAGAGTTTATTTTGTTTTGTTTTCCCTAAACTCTTGGGTGCCCAATTTTGTACGGGCAGTCAAGTAGTTAGGATTTTATAGATATACTTGGAGAGCTTGGAGCAGAAGGCTTCAGGAAAATATAACTATGGTTTATTTCCGCTGTGTTGTAAGTGTTATACTCTGATAATGTTACTGTATACATATACTGATTTTATTTCAAAGTTATGTATCTATTATATATTGTTCGTTCCGTTGTGAGATTCGTGTTTACTCTGATGTTGTACGTTCTTCTTCTATTCTAAGTTTCTATCTTATCTATTCTCATGCTCTAATTTCTTTCATTAAGGCTCAGGTATTTTCGGCTCTTGGATGTTCGACATGGTGTTGTATGCCGATATCCAAGGTCGCAAATCCCCCAAGTCGTTATAGTGGTATCAGAGCTGAAGGTTAAGTAATTACCTTGGCTCTGTGGCATGACTCAGTAGATTGAGTTTGAGTGTATATATACGAGAGAACGTATTTGTAGATTTTATAAAAATGGTTTTATATTGTAGAGATTTATTGGTTGAGTTGTTTATGGGTTCTGGTCGATCAGTTTGATCCACTGTATGGGTAGGAGTTTATAAACACTCGAATACGATGAACCGACACAGTATGTTTTGAAAGAGGGTAGATGATATAATTTACCCAAATTATTTTTTGATATAAGAGAAATCTATATATTGGAATTAGTATAGTATATTGGATGTGTTGGTTGATTATAGTTGAGATGGTTATATATATATAACCAAATAAAATTCGTTTAAGTGTTACGAAATGAATTAAATCTGAAATTTAAATCAGAATTGAGATTAAAACCCTGGAAATTTAGAAAGGTGTTTGTAAATGGATTTGGATTTAATATACGAGAATTTTAAAATCCTGGGGGATTTTAAATTGTTTTACAAGCATTGTGAATGGTATTTTGAAATGTATTTCAAAATGGAAATGATTAAGAAATGGTTTTGAAAAGTGATATAGTATCGAACTCACTTAGGTCACTGGAAAATAATTCCGATGATGATCCAGACATCATCGGTATTCATTTTCGAGTTTCTAAGTGATAGATTACTACCGAAGATATTCAATTTGAATTGTTTTGAGGAAAGCAAGTTATTTTGAATCCTGAAAAGGGAAGTTTGATTTTTGAGAAATGCAAAGCTATTTGTAATGACCCGGGTTTTTGGCGACCTTGGTTATCCAATATACAACACATTTCGAACATCCAAGGGTCGAAAATACTGGATGATTAATGAAAAAAATCAGAGGGTGAGAATAGATAAGATTGAAACTTAGAATAGAAGAAGAACACAACATCAGAGTAACACGAACCTCACAGCGGAACGAATAACATATAATATATATAACATAACTTTGAAATATACATCTGTACTTGAATATACATCAATATCAAAGTACAACACTTACAACACAGCGAAAATAAACTATAGCTATATGATCCTGAAGCCTCCTGCTCCAGCTCTTCAGGTATATCTGTAAATCCCGACTACTTGACTGCTCGTACAAAATTGGGCACCCAAGAGTTTAGGGAAAACAAAACAAAATAAACTCCGGGTCAGTCATGGGACTGGTGTGAGTAAAACAGTTTAAAAACAGTTTGAGCCATTAAACGATATCTCATAAGATCACGCCGTATAACGGAACGGGTTTTTCCCTTATGAGAATCCAAATAATCTTTATATCAATACTCATTGATATTATAATAGTGTCTATCAACCACAATATAATAATCATCTAGCAGAAACGCTTTCATCTCACGTTCTACATATATAGTATACAATCAAAACCGCAAGAACGTATTGGGTAATGGATTTCCAACTATGACAAGGTATGGAACCACCTTTCGCTAGTGTACCTCTAGAAAGGAATACACTGGATTCAACAAGAACATCTTGCAACCCGGCCACACATGACCGACCACTCATTTCGCTTGAGTGTATCGAATGTATAACACCAACGGTTGGGATCGGCAACCGTTTCCCGAATGGGACAACATCAACAGTAGATTTTTAGAAGTAAATGAAACTCTATATCAGGTGATTATACACCCTAATAGGTGCAACCTACATAGCCATGCTGCCTGCCCGATTTTTGTCATTTACCGGTTGATGAGGCTTGAGGTTACGCTTATCATCACATCAGATTCACTTCGAATGCCACATTGTCATATCCATCAAAAATCACTAATTTGACATCTACAACCATACATTACGTGTCAGCTAAAGGAAGTTTCCTTCTCCGCTTCCCCTCTTGGTACGGTTGAAGAAATCAATGTACGTGACCCTTTCTGGAAATACTCTGTCAGACATTCATCCATACAAGTCATCCAGGAACAGGATGAACCGAAGGTACTGTTCAGTATATCCATCTTAGGCACTATTATCTAAGACTTATACAATAGCCCTTGCACTTTACTCCGTCTTCAATTTTCTTTGGCATATATGATTCGCAATGCTTATGCCAATATAGTGCTTCTTTGGATAATAATCCAACCGGTCTCTCCATATTAACAACGTTAAAATGGTCAAAACTTCGATAGTCTGTGATTTAACCATCAAAGAAAAACAGGTGTGCAAACAACGATATTATTTCCAAGAGGAAATTATATCGATCAATCATCATTCAACATTTATCTCTTTATTTCATTAATTTGCTTATCTCCTGTTTCCATATATTTTAATTCTTATTTTCTATTATCAGAAAACATTTCTGATTCTCGTTTGGAAAACATTTCCAAAACTTCTTAATTGGGATTTAAACAGATGTTTAAAACTATATTGCGATGACGACTCAAATCACTATACTAAAATACTAAATCCACTTAACCACTTCACACTCGAACCGTAACCATTTCTTAATTAAAAACGCAGTCAATCAAGTTGGGGTATAACTACCTGTCAGACCTTAACTGAACCACCTTTCAAATCTCTAAATAGATAAGATTCACCTTTTAACTCTTTAACACTTCCTTACGAACCCTCGGATTCTATTTACGAACCCCTTTCTTTTACAAGTTTACGTGATTATAACAATGGTGTTATAATCTCCTGCATCCGAAATATATTATCTTTAATATGACTTTTATTTCCTAATTCGAATAATATAACGATCAACTAATTTATTAACTCCTATTCGGTTAACTCTAATTTATAACTCTTATTTGAATAACTCCAACCTAATAACTCTTACTGGATTAACTCTTATTCGAATAACTTATTCGAACAATTTATATTCGATTTGCTTACTTTCGAATACTTATATTCGATAACCTCTTTCTTTGAATAAATCTTATTCGATTTAACTCCTGTCGAATAACTAGATTCGATCAACTCACTTCAAATATTTCTGATTCGATTATCTCACTTCGAATATCCCTGATTCGACTCACTTCTTCGAATAACTAAATCCGATTAACTCATTTCAAATCTATTCGAATAAACTAAATTCGATTAACTCCATTTGAATAACTCTAGTTCGATTTAACTCTATTCAATAACTCTAGTTCGATTTAACTCTATCGATTAACTCTAACATATTAACTCTAACGGTTTAACTCAAATTGATTAACCCTAACTGATTTACTCTAATTGATTAACCCTAACTGATTTACTCTAATTGATTAACCTTAACTGATTAACTCACTTCGACTAACTCCTATTGAATTAACTCCTTTGATTTATTCCTTTTCTATTTGTTTACTTAACAGATAACTATTCCCTTTTCAATTCTACTTATTTAACCAATAAATAATTCTTTTCTCTTTTCTATTTATTTAACAAATAAATATCTCTTTTGTCTTTTCTATTAATTTCCTATAAATAAATGATCCTTTTTAATTCTATTTATTTATTCCCTATAAATAAATAATCCTTTCATTTTTATTTATTCCCTAAATAAATATTCCTCTTTATAATATCCTTGGATTTTATAAATAATTTTTTTCATCTTATAAATTCCCTTGATTTTATAATATTTTCTCTTTAATAAATTCCAATTCATTTTATAAATGAATATCCCTTTTTATAAAATCCTTTGATTTTATAAATAAATTTCCTTTTCCATTCTATTTGTAAATGGTTTACAAATATCCCTCTTTCTATTTTATTTGTAATTATTTTACAAATATCCCTCTTTCTATTTGGTTTACAAATATCTTCCCTTATCCTTGTTTTACAAAATAATTTCCTTTATATTTGTTTTATAAACAATTCCCTTTTTTATTCCTTTTCACAAATATTTATTTAACAAATAAATATTTCTTTTTATAAAATCCTTTGATTTTATAAATATTTATTTTCAATATAATATTTGAAAATCTCCTTTACAACATTCCAGTATTTTTCACGGTATTTAAAATACCAAGTGACCATGATCGATATCGTTCAAACACACATAATCAACACAGATTATATCTCACATCATATATTACAATATATGAAACAAAGCAGTATTTTATATATTGAAGAACCCAGTTGGGTCCCTCCAACCTGTTTCCCTGCATCCACAGATGTAACACAGTATAATCAACATCACTTTCAGTTCAATATGAAATATTCTGGTAACATAATCAATATATAACTATTTATCTGTTTATATATATATATAAATATATATTTATAATACTCACTAACTGACTAGCAGTTCAATCAAACGGTCAACACACGGTCAATCAGCCAATATTTAACAGTTCTAAAAATACAACATGAAAATATAAACTGTTCATAGCTAGTGAGATTTACTCACATTGGCAGTTCATCGTTAAAGAACGATAAACTGCTTGTTTGATTTGAATCAAATAATTTATTTTGCCATAAATTCATACGAGCCCCAACCCACTTCCCGTTAGCTTCATTGGGTAGTTTCCGTCCATACGATCCTAACGGATCTTGTTTCGCTGAATTTTGTTAACGTATGGAGAAGTTATACGTAATACAAGTTTGAATAAAATAATTTGATTATTAACTAAAAATAATAATTAACTATATTACCCTAAATTGTTGTTAAATACTTTAACCCGTCATTACCTCACTAATTAATTTCCTCATCGTCTTCTACACCGCGCTCCAACCTGGTAAACTCATGCCTCTTCCACCAATCTCCCTTTATCTTCGTTTAAATCCACGGAAACAATTCCCAAACCCCTTCTCATCAACGTGTGTACTTCCGTCACTCCCCAGACACTTCGGTGTACCTCCACATATCCACGTGAAACACTACTTTCCTCAAATGCATGAAACAGAAAACTAAACAACCATTAAAATACTTCTCTCCCCTTCACATTCTATGGTCAGACCCCCTCCCATTTCCACACGTGTACGCTTAACCCACGGTTCCATTTTTCACGAGAACTCAACCCCAAAACCGCTCACACCATTATCCAACTCCACCATTCTCTCCATTTTCACGAGCTTCCAGACCCATTACAACCGTAGCAGGCTTCCTCCCCTTTCAACAACCATACTATAATCACGCCACTAACAGAATCCAACTTTACCAGCCAAACCATCCGCAACTCTCCCTCCTTGTTATACAGTAGCACGAAATATTTGTCCAGCTTAACCTTCCCACAACTAACACTAACCGTCTGTACTACGCACTCCATGCTTCCGCTCCAGTTCGTTAACTCTCAAATATCCATGCATTTTCGGATTTTAAGAGGGGAGCTTCGATTTGTTTTATTAATATTTCTTTTCATTGTTTTAATTCCCTGAAACCCTTAACTCACGGCTGCTGGTTCTGAAAGGAGAAATCAGACAGGAGATTGTGTATTTATAATGTGGAAGGGGTGGTGGATACATGAGGAACGCGGCTCCAAAGTAAAATGAGAATGTGGCTCCAAAGTATAATGAGAACGTGGCTCCAAAGTATAATGAGAACGTGGCTCCAAAGTATAATGTGACGACAAGGAATTTCGCTCGGTCCGAACCAGTCGCTAAACCGATCCAGGCCGTTCGAAACGCCCTATCGTTTGAGAACAGGACAAAACAGAACGCATGCAGAAGAACATTTCATTGTATATTACAACAATGCACCAGATTACAAGAATATACAGAGTATAAATGAATATTACACAGAAATATCAGAGATTTAAATTACATTTAAATACATCGCAGCGGAAAATAATACAATACACAACTAGAAGAGATATACGGATACAAAGCTTTCCGGATATCGTTCCAGCTGTAAACCGGGATCCTGTGAATATAAATCTGCAAAACCAAAACTACTAGCTGCCCGTGTCAAAATAGGGGCACCCAGAGTTTAGGTTAAAACAATAAACTCCAGGTCAGTCATGTGACTGGTGTGAGAACTAAAACAGTTATTAATCTTTATTTTTAAAGTTAGGCAAAACAAGGGACCACGCCGTATAACACGGAACGGGTTTCCTCCCAAGAATACCAGTGCATAAAACAACAGCGCAATGCTAAATAAAGAAAAATGAAGCTGTTATAAGACCCAGGTCCTATCACACAATGCAACGCAAGCCGGGGGATAGGGTTTTTACCTTATAACAGCCAAAGAATGCTTGATACGTTTAAAACAAATCATTTGATACCATTTAAAGTGCATAGTGTATAAAACAACTTCAAATCATAAGTATCAATCATAGGCGGCATGAGTGCCCCATCCCACTATGTCGCCATACTAGGCTCTACAAATAAAACCGCAAATGTCACGTATTGGGAAATTGGATTTCCGTCTATGAACCGAGGCAAAAGATAGTCCTCAACCGATTCGAGACTGTCTAGCCCGAGCCTCAGGCAAGTACTCTATCAAGCCTTTGGATCCTCAGGGCCGGTCCACCGATGTGGATTAAAATGCCTGAACATGCGTTTCCCCGCCCTATGGGGCGTAGGTGAGCCAACTAAATGACTCCATCGGTTCGAGAACGACCGATCAATCCGAGGCGCCTCGCAACAGCAACAACCACATAAGTCAAACTCGTCAGGGCGTGTAAAACCACTGACGCCACTTCTAGCTAGAAAGAAACGCATGCCCTCCCTGACGTCCTCTCCCGTTTTTGGTTCATACCGGGTGTGAAACACGCGAAGTAAACGTTACACAAAGCTACGCCACAAAGGCCTTGCTTTGATCATCACCACAAGACTTTGCTTTTCAACAGAAGCCTCGATCAATTGCCACTTAGGCATGCCACACAGGCAATTCACTCCATGCGTTTGATATCCATCAATATATAACCCCTGAGCTCGTACGTCTCAGAGAAGGGCGTTAAGCAAGAGAATAAATTCTCCGCCGCCAAACAGATATATATTTAATAGAGATCAATCACACGGACTAAAATCCAATGTCAGACACACAGTCCATTTACAAGTCCGTTCTGGGTCTGAACGAAACCGGAGGCACCTAGTACCCCGCATATCCATCGATCTCCAAGTACGTCTGGATGATCACCAACTGTTTCCATCTTCTTGGGTGTACAGCCCAATCAAGATCATCAGTAATTACCCAAACGACGTGAAGACCTCCGGTCTTCAACCATCGTCTTCATCTTCGACTTATCGTCGTATCAGTTATTCAGAATGGGATAAACCTGGTCTTTCCAAATAACTCGCGTATATTTTAAATAAGTGTTACACAAACACAACATACGCCTCATTCCAATTCATTAGTCACTAACCGTAAATTAATCAAGAGAATAATTCCCCAAATATTAACCCCGAAGGCCGAAACCAACATCAGATCAATATTCAGAAAACCATTCTGCTTGGCTAACCGATAGTTAGTTTCTAAATTTCACATTCATAGGGAAAGGTTCCCATTATATTTATCCAAGATAAATTCCTTGAATTTATTCTTTATTCTATTTTTGAATCTCAATTCAAACTAGCCGGGATTAGCGAAACTTACCGAAGAATTATTTATTTTAATTTCCCCATCCCAACCTATTCATCCCATGAAGTAAAACTGGTTATACTTCATATCTAACACCACAGTGTTATCGGTAAATTCAATTACCATTTCACGTTTAAATCTAATTAAAGATTTAACTATCGCCTGGAGCAAAACTGGTGATACTCCATTTTCGATCATTTCTATCTAATTAAAGATTCATTAAAACTCCACTTAGTTTTAATCTTCGACTGGGTTAAAGAATCAGTGTCATTTAAAACACGGTTCACGATAAACCCAAAATCACAATCATTGATTATCGGGTTAAAGAACGAGTGTTATTTAAAACACTGTTCACGATAAACCCAAAAATCAATATCGATTCAATTCCAATTAAATATTATTTAATTGGTACACTTCGTTAAATCTAAACAAAAGGATTTAATCTTTTCTCAACTGGGTTCAAGAACAGTGTTAGTGAAGACACCATTCACGACAAACCCAAATCACATTTGATATTCAATATAAGGCTCTGAATAGAAAATATATCGGCTTATATTCAATATCAAATTCTACGATTAACAAATGTCGTATTGGAAATAACGATATAAATATATATCTTTCAAATTTCCATAACAACATCCGTATAATCACGAATTCCAACATCGAAATATTCCGAAGACAATTTCGATTCAATTCCACTCCAATGCAATCATTGGAAATTCTGGTTATTTTTAAAACCCTTTCGAATTCAATTTATTTATTTAAAAATAAATAGAATTATAATTCTAGTTCAAAACTAGTTTACTTCGACAAAAATCTATTTTTATCTTTTCAAATATGGAGTTTTCCATCCCAATTTTCCCCAAATCATTTCTTATGATTTTACACCAATTATTACTATTTTTAATAATTTTATCAAGGCCCGTACAGTCGATTTCCCTCAACGGCCATCGAACTGCACTTACAGCGACCTTTTTCGAATTTGATTTGGATGTATCTCCAAATCCAACCGTTAGATTTCAAATTTCTAACATTCATTAGAAAGCTCTTTTCGATACGAACCCAACGGTTCCGGTTTTAGGAGAATCCGACGGTCGGATCTCCCGTAATGTCCGTTTGAAATAAATGGTCGAAATTCACGAACTGCCGCGGCGCGGCGCGTTCTATTCAGGCCATTATATTATATATATAATATATATTTCGTCGATTTCTATTTAAAACGAATTATATAAATAGTTTTAAAATTCGTTTCAAAAGCAATTTCAACTTCCATTTCAATTCAAATCAAAATTGAATTCTTCTTTATAAATTCGTTTTAAAATTCATTTCCATTCAATTCAAATTTCAATTCAATTTGAATTCATTTCAATTTGCTTTCAATTCAATTTGAATTCGTTTTCAATTCAATTCATTTCGAAATCGTTTTATATTCAATTCATTTCGAAATCGTTTTGTATTCAATTCATTTCGAAATCGTTTTCAATTCATTTCATTTCGAAATCGTTTTATATTCAATTCATTTCGAAATCGTTTTCAATTCATTTCCTTTCGAAATCGTTTTCAATTCATTTCATTTCGAAATCGTTTTCAATTCATTTCATTTCGAAATTGTTTTATATTCAATTCATTTCGAAATCGTTTTCAATTCATTTCCTTTCGAAATCATTTTCAATTCATTTCATTTCGAAATCGTTTTCAATTCATTTCATTTCGAAATGAATAAAATCGATATAAATATCGTTCACGTCAAAATGGCGTCAATCTAATCAACACGGCTTCATAAATTTCTATTTTCAAAATAGTTGTTATTATCAAAATATGTCGTTCAACACATGACCAATCTCAATGGATGAGTACTGTCAACACATGAACTTTTATTTTATAATATTCTTTATTTTTCAAATTGGAATGAGGCCCAATCAATTACCATATAAAGTTAATTACATGGATTTTCATGCATTACACACATATAATAGCATTGAAAAATAATCAACCATCAACCAAAGTGCACTACACTGTATAAGCATCAAATATAGATATCTAACGCTTATAACAGCCTGTCAATCAATCGATCGACATATTTAATCAATCAGGATGAGTGAACTTCAAATTTCATCCCAACACCCGTGTGGGGTTTCAAACAAGCAAACACAGATTTTATTTGTGCATTTGGGCGATGTGTAAAATTTATCGACCCAATCAATGTCCTTCAAATAGGTGTACATAAACAAACCGTCCGGTTTGTAAATGAATATTTATTTATTCACATTCACGTTAAAAATTATATTTTTAACGATAAAACATTTTATTCCAACATATGAATCTCTATTCAGTTCATTCTTTAAATAAAATGATACTTCTATTTTTCTAACTTATTTTAGAAAATTTCGGCGGCATAACGGCACGATACTAGAAATGGGACAAGGCCTAGCCTTATCCCCGGTCTAGTGAAGGCCCACGCCATTCACACATCAATCAAATCAATTTCATTTCACCAAACCATTCAATTCAAACCAAATAATCTAACTAATTTTTGCAATCAAACAAACAAGTCCATGGTCTGTGGACGATTGTGTCGGGTGCTACTAAGCACCGTCTGCATCCTAGTATATATATATATAACTAGAAAATGAAATTGAAAGGTGAGAAATTCTCACAGATAGCTATCCAATACTACGACTCTTCCTTTAGAGAAGTCTTCGTCATTATCGCATCTTCGTCATCTTTGTTGCCCGTAGCCACTACAGATATAAAAATCACATTTTTACTTGTTTACTTAATACATAGAAATCGAATTTTTATCGTTACTACAAATATGTAAAAATCGTATTTTTATCTCACTTTCATGTATATAAAAATCGTATTTTTATTTCAAAGTTCAATATATAAAAATCATATTTTTATTTCGAAGTTCAATATATAAAAATCATATTTTTATTTCAAAGTTCAATATATAAAAATCATATTTTGAACAACGCTATATATAAATATAAATCACTTCTTTTATGTTTTCAAAAATCAAATCTTGGCTATATATATTTATCTTTCCAAAAGAACACATTTTTATTTCGCTCTCATATATATATTTTTCCTTCTAATCTACACGTACAAAGATCGGATTTTTATTCCTAACCTATCCATATAAAAATTGGATTTTTATTTCGAATCTATCCATACAAAAATTGGATTTTTATTTACCATAACCTTATGCATATAAATCATCTTTTATTCTTGTTTTAAATTAAAACAACCTGAAATTAAAACATAATATATATAAAAACTTACTGATTTAGGTCGAAGGGATTGTTTGGGGTTCACCGGAGGTTGGAGCACGACCAGGGCGCGCTGCAGGCGTCGGTGGTGAACCAGGGAGGGGCAGCGCAGGTCATCAGGTGGCGGAAGGCTCGCGGTCAGGCGCTGGGTCGATTTCAGGCGGGGGTTCGGGCCTTGGGTGTTGCGACTGGGAAGAGGAGGTGGAGGAGCGTTGATGCGGTGGAAGAAGGGGGTGAGCGTGGGCTTTGTGGGTATCGGGTTCAATTGGAAGAGGGGGCGGAGCTTCGTCGCGAGGAGGAGAGGGGATGGAGGAGGGTGGTGCGGAGGAGGGCGCCTCGTCGGGGGCGCGGTGGCTCAGCCCATCGGAGGAGCGACGGGTCCTCCTTCTCCCTCTTTTTTTATTTTTTATTTTCTTTTTCGATTTTGGAATGGTCAACGATGGAGGGGCCTGAGAGATAAAGGGAAGAGATTTATGTTATTTATTTAGTATTTATTTTGAATTTTAAATTCTATTGAGTAACCTTTCCATTCGAACTCGAAATCGAACCTGCCGACTGTCGTCCCTAGCGTATTACCCCCATTCCGAACACAATGGGATACGTTTCGTAAGCCGGTTCGGCCGTTACGATCAGTTTTCATTTAGATTAAAATTCAAATCTATATATATTCCATTTAAACGCACCTTTCAATTTACCGGGGTCACATACAGTCTCTAAAAATTCCCGAAAAATATTTTCTAGCTTCGTATTGACGATACGGTCCTAACAAAACTAGTTTCGTCAAATTCTGAGACCGTTTGAAAAATGGTCATTTTCCAGTCGATGGAATTCAACTGAAATTGGTCAAACGCGTTTAACTTCGCCACACTCACACATTGATTCAGAAAATTATGAATTTTGGAATCTAGCAATAACTTGACATCCCGGATCCAACAAAAGTGGTTTCGTCGAAAACCGACGTCGTTTGCAAAATTTCCCTTTTTAAGGGCCTGAATTCCATAGCGACTATTCAGAATTTTCATCTGGACATATCTTTTGATTCCCGCTATGAAATCTTGATTTGTTGGATTCGTTAGAAAGATATTCACAATTAGATCCTAATGTTTTTGGTTTCACTAAAATCCGGATTGTTTTGCACCCGGTACATTCAATTGAAGTTTGAAATCGAATTATCGAACTACCGCGCCATTTTCAATTCTATATATAATTATATATAAATATTTATATTCTAACGACGGCGTATATAAATATATACGTTGAATTCAATATTGAAAATAAATTTCTCGTCGATATTATTTAAAATAATTCATTTTAAATAATTAAAATTCGCTAAAATGGCCAAAATAAAAATTTTAAACTGGCCCAGATTTTCGGGTTGTTACAATCTCCCCCACTTAAAACTTTTCGTCCCCGAAAAGGAACAAAGTCGAAAGTGGTTTGATTAATCAACTCTACGCTCGATCTGACTTCCATTCTCCAACTCTTTAGTTTCTGAGAATTTTCAAAATTTCAAAAATTTGGCTAACACCCTAAATTTTCGAAAAATTTCGCCATAACCTCCCCTGCACCGGGAGCATCGGGGAATTTCAAATAGCTTCCCCGGTCCTTCAGATCTCAAAAAGAAAAAGAAAAAGCCAAGTGGCTAGCCAATAGGCTCATAAAATCATCATCACCCAAACAAAACAGTAAATTATGTAGTAAACATGTACCTATTTGTCGGGCAAACAAATTTTATTCTCTGGCTCTAGCCTCCTTGCTATGACCTGTTCAATGTAAGTATATGTATATGCAAGCAAATGCGACCAATTTTCAATACAGTTCAATATTTGATTCAATTAGGCATAATGGTTCAAAATTATCAACCAAATAAACAAACAACACAAACATCAATCAATTAGTGAATTAGAGTTTCAAATTCATAATTTTGATACACATACAAAAATCAAATTTTTGATGCCAAATCACAACAATAGGCCCTATCTAATTTTGGTTCTCACACCAGTCAATAGGAAATATATAGATATTACACGTTCGGAGCACGAACATAAATATTTATGATGCCATGGTCATTATCAACATCATCTCCGGACGACTAGAGTGTTATTCTATATCTATCCAGTATATTAAAACTTCAAATACACGTTTGCAAGGCGTATATGCGAAATCTTTATATACTGGACTGTCCTAATCAATATAGATAAATAATCAAATACGAATAATTGATTTAACTTTTCAAAACAAAAATTTGTTTTCATTTTAAAAATATAATCTTCACACTCGTTCTAGGATACTACTGATCCTATCTCTAACGAGTCATTCTCATTGGATATTACTAATCCAATTTCTGATGAATTCTTTCGTATGGTTCTAATGTGCCTTGTTCTCTGAGCTTGGTAAACCAAAGCTCTGATACCAAATGTGACGACAAGGAATTTCGCTCGGTCCGAACCAGTCGCTAAACCGATCCAGGCCGTTCGAAACGCCCTATCGTTTGAGAACATGACAAAACAGAACGCATGCAGAAGAACATTTCATTGTATATTACAACAATGCACCAGATTACAAGAATATACAGAGTATAAATGAATATTACACAGAAATATCAGAGATTTAAATTACATTTAAATACATCGCAGCGGAAAATAATACAATACACAACTAGAAGAGATATACGGATACAAAGCTTTCCGGATATCGTTCCAGCTGTAAACCGGGATCTTGTGAATATAAATCTGCAAAACCAAAACTACTAGCTGCCCGTGTCAAAATAGGGGCACCCAGAGTTTAGGTTAAAACAATAAACTCCAGGTCAGTCATGTGACTGGTGTGAGAACTAAAACAGTTATTAATCTTTATTTTTAAAGTTAGGCAAAACAAGGGACCACGCCGTATAACACGGAACGGGTTTCCTCCCAAGAATACCAGTGCATAAAACAACAGCGCAATGCTAAATAAAGAAAAATGAAGCTGTTATAAGACCCAGGTCCTATCACACAATGCAACGCAAGCCGGGGGATAGGGTTTTTACCTTATAACAGCCAAAGAATGCTTGATACGTTTAAAACAAATCATTTGATACTATTTTAAGTGCATAGTGTATAAAACAACTTCAAATCATAAGTATCAATCATAGGCGGCATGAGTGCCCCATCCCACTATGTCGCCATACTAGGCTCTACAAATAAAACCGCAAATGTCACGTATTGGGAAATTGGATTTCCGTCTATGAACCGAGGCAAAAGATAGTCCTCAACCGATTCGAGACTGTCTAGCCCGAGCCTCAGGCAAGTACTCTGTCAAGCCTTTGGATCCTCAGGGCCGGTCCACCGATGTGGATTAAAATGCCTGAACATGCGTTTCCCCGCCCTATGGGGCGTAGGTGAGCCAACTAAATGACTCCATCGGTTCGAGAACGACCGATCAATCCGAGGCTCCTCGCAACAGCAACAACCACATAAGTCAAACTCGTCAGGGCGTGTAAAACCACTGACGCCACTTCTAGCTAGAAAGAAACGCATGCCCTCCCTGACGTCCTCTCCCTTTTTGGTTCATACCGGGTGTGAAACACGCGAAGTAAACGTTACACAAAGCTACGCCACAAAGGCCTTGCTTTGATCATCACCACAAGACTTTGCTTTTCAACAGAAGCCTCGATCAATTGCCACTTAGGCATGCCACACAGGCAATTCACTCCATGCGTTTGATATCCATCAATATATAACCCCTGAGCTCGTACGTCTCAGAGAAGGGCGTTAAGCAAGAGAATAAATTCTCCGCCGCCAAACAGATATATATTTAATAGAGATCAATCACACGGACTAAAATCCAATGTCAGACACACGGTCCATTTACAAGTCCGTTCTGGGTCTGAACGAAACCGGAGGCACCTAGTACCCCGCATATCCATCGATCTCCAAGTACGTCTGGACGATCACCAACTGTTTCCATCTTCTTGGGTGTACAGCCCAATCAAGATCATCAATAATTACCCAAACGACGTGAAGACCTCCGGTCTTCAACCATCGTCTTCATCTTCGACTTATCGTCGTATCAGTTATTCAGAATGGGATAAACCCGGTCTTTCCAAATAACTCGCGTATATTTTAAATAAGTGTTACACAAACACAACATACGCCTCATTCCAATTCATTAGTCACTAACCGTAAATTAATCAAGAGAATAATTCCCCAAATATTAACCCCGAAGGCCGAAACCAACATCAGATCAATATTCAGAAAACCATTCTGCTTGGCTAACCGATAGTTAGTTTCTAAATTTCACATTCATAGGGAAAGGTTCCCATTAATTTTATCCAAGATAAATTCCTTGAATTTATTCTTTATTCTATTTTTGAATCTCAATTCAAACTAGCCGGGATTAGCGAAACTTACCGAAGAATTATTTATTTTAATTTCCCCATCCCAACCTATTCATCCCATGAAGTAAAACTGGTTATACTTCATATCTAACACCACAGTGTTATCGGTAAATTCAATTACCATTTCACGTTTAAATCTAATTAAAGATTTAACTATCGCCTGGAGCAAAACTGGTGATACTCCATTTTCGATCATTTCTATCTAATTAAAGATTCATTAAAACTCCACTTAGTTTTAATCTTCGACTGGGTTAAAGAATCAGTGTCATTTAAAACACGGTTCACGATAAACCCAAAATCACAATCATTGATTATCGGGTTAAAGAACGAGTGTTATTTAAAACACTGTTCACGATAAACCCAAAAATCAATATCGATTCAATTCCAATTAAATATTATTTAATTGGTACACTTCGTTAAATCTAAACAAAAGGATTTAATCTTTTCTCAACTGGGTTCAAGAACAGTGTTAGTGAAGACACCATTCACGACAAACCCAAATCACATTTGATATTCAATATAAGGCTCTGAATAGAAAATATATCGGCTTATATTCAATATCAAATTCTACGATTAACAAATGTCGTATTGGAAATAACGATATAAATATATATCTTTCAAATTTCCATAACAACATCCGTATAATCACGAATTCCAACATCGAAATATTCCGAAGACAATTTCGATTCAATTCCACTCCAATGCAATCATTGGAAATTCTGGTTATTTTTAAAACCCTTTCAAATTCAATTTATTTATTTAAAAATAAATAGAATTATAATTCTAGTTCAAAACTAGTTTACTTCGACAAAAATCTATTTTTATCTTTTCAAATATGGAGTTTTCCATCCCAATTTTCCCCAAATCATTTCTTATGATTTTACACCAATTATTACTATTTTTAATAATTTTATCAAGGCCCATACAGTCGATTTCCCTCAACGGCCATCGAACTGCACTTACAGCGACCTTTTTCGAATTTGATTTGGACGTATCTCCAAATCCAACCGTTAGATTTCAAATTTCTAACATTCATTAGAAAGCTCTTTTCGATACGAACCCAACGGTTCCGGTTTTAGGAGAATCCGACGGTCGGATCTCCCGTAATGTCCGTTTGAAATAAATGGTCGAAATTCACGAACTGCCGCGGCGCGGCGCGTTCTATTCAGGCCATTATATTATATATATAATATATATAATATATATTTCGTCGATTTCTATTTAAAACGAATTATATAAATAGTTTTAAAATTCGTTTCAAAAGCAATTTCAACTTCCATTTCAATTCAAATCAAAATTGAATTCTTCTTTATAAATTCGTTTTAAAATTCATTTCCATTCAATTCAAATTTCAATTCAATTTGAATTCATTTCAATTTGCTTTCAATTCAATTTGATTTCGTTTTAAATTCAATTCATTTCGAAATCGTTTTATATTCAATTCATTTCGAAATCGTTTTATATTCAATTCATTTCGAAATCGTTTTCAATTCATTTCATTTCGAAATCGTTTTATATTCAATTCATTTCGAAATCGTTTTCTATTCATTTCCTTTCGAAATCGTTTTCAATTCATTTCATTTCGAAATCGTTTTCAATTCATTTCATTTCGAAATTGTTTTATATTCAATTCATTTCGAAATCGTTTTCAATTCATTTCCTTTCGAAATCGTTTTCAATTCATTTCATTTCGAAATCGTTTTCAATTCATTTCATTTCGAAATGAATAAAATCAATATAAATATCGTTCACGTCAAAATGGCGTCAATCTAATCAACACGGCTTCATAAATTTCTATTTTCAAAATAGTTGTTATTATCAAAATATGTCGTTCAACACATGACCAATCTCAATGGATGAGTACTGTCAACACATGAACTTTTATTTTATAATATCCTTTATTTTTCAAATTGGAATGAGGCCCAATCAATTACCATATAAAGTTAATTACATGGATTTTCATGCATTACACACATATAATAGCATTGAAAAATAATCAACCATCAACCAAAGTGCACTACACTGTATAAGCATCAAATATAGATATCTAACGCTTATAACAGCCTGTCAATCAATCGATCGACATATTTAATCAATCAGGATGAGTGAACTTCAAATTTCATCCCAACACCCGTGTGGGGTTTCAAACAAGCAAACACAGATTTTATTTGTGCATTTGGGCGATGTGTAAAATTTATCGACCCAATCAATGTCCTTCAAATAGGTGTACATAAACAAACCGTCCGGTTTGTAAATGAATATTTATTTATTCACATTCACGTTAAAAATTATATTTTTAACGATAAAACATTTTATTCCAACATATGAATCTCTATTCAGTTCATTCTTTAAATAAAATGATACTTCTATTTTTCTAACTTATTTTAGAAAATTTCGGCGGCATAACGGCACGATACTAGAAACGGGACAAGGCCTAGCCTTATCCCCGGTCTAGTGAAGGCCCACGCCATTCACACATCAATCAAATCAATTTCATTTCACCAAACCATTCAATTCAAACCAAATAATCTAACTAATTTTTGCAATCAAACAAACAAGTCCATGGTCTGTGGACGATTGTGTCGGGTGCTACTAAGCACCGTCTGCATCCTAGTATATATATATATAACTAGAAAATGAAATTGAAAGGTGAGAAATTCTCACAGATAGCTATCCAATACTACGACTCTTCCTTTAGAGAAGTCTTCGTCATTATCGCATCTTCGTCATCTTCGTTGCCCGTAGCCACTACAGATATAAAAATCACATTTTTACTTGTTTACTCAATACATAGAAATCGAATTTTTATCGTTACTACAAATATGTAAAAATCGTATTTTTATCTCACTTTCATGTATATAAAAATCGTATTTTTATTTCAAAGTTCAATATATAAAAATCATATTTTTATTTCGAAGTTCAATATATAAAAATCATATTTTTATTTCAAAGTTCAATATATAAAAATCATATTTTGAACAACGCTATATATAAATATAAATCACTTCTTTTATGTTTTCAAAAATCAAATCTTGGCTATATATATTTATCTTTCCAAAAGAACACATTTTTATTTCGCTCTCATATATATATTTTTCCTTCTAATCTACACGTACAAAGATCGGATTTTTATTCCTAACCTATCCATATAAAAATTGGATTTTTATTTCGAATCTATCCATACAAAAATTGGATTTTTATTTACCATAACCTTATGCATATAAATCAGTTTTATTCTTGTTTTAAATTAAAACAACCTGAAATTAAAACATAATATATATAAAAACTTACTGATTTAGGTCGAAGGGATTGTTTGGGGTTCACCGGAGGTTGGAGCACGACCAGGGCGCGCTGCAGGCGTCGGTGGTGAACCAGGGTGGGGCAGCGCAGGTCATCAGGTGGCGGAAGGCTCGCGGTCAGGCGCTGGGTCGATTTCAGGCGGGGGTTCGGGCCTTGGGTGTTGCGACTGGGAAGAGGAGGTGGAGGAGCGTTGATGCGGTGGAAGAAGGGGGTGAGCGTGGGCTTTGTGGGTATCGGGTTCAATTGGAAGAGGGGGCGGAGCTTCGTCGCGAGGAGGAGAGGGGATGGAGGAGGGTGGTGCGGAGGAGGGCGCCTCGTCGGGGGCGCGGTGGCTCAGCCCATCGGAGGAGCGACGGGTCCTCCTTCTCCCTCTTTTTTTATTTTTTATTTTCTTTTTCGATTTTGGAATGGTCAACGATGGAGGGGCCTGAGAGATAAAGGGAAGAGATTTATGTTATTTATTTAGTATTTATTTTGAATTTTAAATTCTATTGAGTAACCTTTCCATTCGAACTCGAAATCGAACCTGCCGACTGTCGTCCCTAGCGTATTACCCCCATTCCGAACACAATGGGATACGTTTCGTAAGCCGGTTCGGCCGTTACGATCAGTTTTCATTTAGATTAAAATTCAAATCTATATATATTCCATTTAAACGCACCTTTCAATTTACCGGGGTCACATACAGTCTCTAAAAATTCCCGAAAAATATTTTCTAGCTTCGTATTGACGATACGGTCCTAACAAAACTAGTTTCGTCAAATTCTGAGACCGTTTGAAAAATGGCCATTTTCCAGTCGATGGAATTCAACTGAAATTGGTCAAATGCGTTTAACTTCGCCACGCTCACACATTGATTCAGAAAATTATGAATTTTGGAATCTAGCAATAACTTGACATCCCGGATCCAACAAAAGTGGTTTCGTCGAAAACCGACGTCGTTTGCAAAATTTACCTTTTTAAGGGCCTGAATTCCATAGCGACTATTCAGAATTTTCATCTGGACATATCTTTTGATTCCCGCTATGAAATCTTGATTTGTTGGATTCGTTAGAAAGATATTCACAATTAGATCCTAATGTTTTTGGTTTCACTAAAATCCGGATTGTTTTGCACCCGGTACATTCAATTGAAGTTTGAAATCGAATTATCGAACTACCGCGCCATTTTCAATTCTATTTATAATTATATATAAATATTTATATTCTAACGACGGCGTATATAAATATATACGTTGAATTCAATATTGAAAATAAATTTCTCGTCGATATTATTTAAAATAATTCATTTTAAATAATTAAAATTCGCTAAAATGGCCAAAATAAAAATTTTAAACTGGCCCAGATTTTCGGGTTGTTACATATAATGAGAACGTAGATTGCTTTAAGTTATGAGTGTTCATATACCTTGCTATGTATAATTATACCCATGTACGAGCGCTGCAGACTGAAATAAATATACCGTTGTAATCAGCGATGTATCACGATCCCAAATATATAATAATATCGGTAGTTTAACTCATTTTGTGAAACCCCAGAATCGCTGATTAAGGGTGCAAAATACTCCAAATAAAAAGTTGCGTATTAAATTAATTAAAAATTTCAGTAAAATTCTAAAAATTAAATTATCGTTATGTCCCAAAGGAACCTTGTCTAAATTCAAACCCGATATTCAAATATTTTTAAATAACCGTTATGGCCACGAATGAATATACCGCTGTTTTTCTGAATATTTAATTTGGACATAACTAAAAACCTACACGACGAAAACTCGATTTTCCTCTTCCATTAGAAAAATATCCTTCACCAGCTCCATACGTTTCTTGTTTCACAGAAATCCAATTTAAAACGAACCCTGTACATTCAGTTAAAGTTCAAATTGCCAAATAGAGAACTGCCGCGCCATTTCGAGCTCGATTTTAATTATAATATAATTTATAAGTTCAACCATCGTTAATTAAATATATTCGTTATTCTAATTCAATTCTAAACTGAATTAAACATCATAGATGATCCAGTTCACACCATATCGCCATTTCAGCCAATTCTGATTATTTCAAAATTAAATATATTATTTAATTTATTATTTTAATTAAATATTCACCATTATTTAATTCCACGACCATTAAATACTTTTAATCACCCTTTAAATAATTAAATAAATTAATTATTATACCGCTGAAAATGCGGGTCATTATATTCTTCCCCACTTAAAATAATTTCATCCTCGAAATTGCTAAGGTAGAAAACAACTCTATTAACTGGTTATAACTTATTTGTTCACTTCTGAATCTTCAGTTTCAACTGAACCAATTTAAATTCAATTTAATTATTACAACGAAAATTTTCAAAAATCCTGAAAATTTTCTAACACCTTAACTTTTCGAAAAATTTCGCCAGCACCTCCTTTGTACTGGTCAATAGCTCAAACTCCAACTCGCCTCTCTGGGCCATCTCCAACCCAAAAGAAAATCAAACAGCCAAGCGGCTTGCCAATTCGGCTCATAAATCTTATACCATATGAAATATAAACTGGTACCTTTTTGTCGGTCATATCATTATATCCCTCACATCTGCTGTCAATTCAGCATATACCAATGTCATGCCAATCAAACTCCAAATCAGTTTTTATCCACAACACAATCATTCGTTTATATCCGAGCCAAATATCCTTTCAACTCGAGTTTCTTCTCGATTCCCAACTCTTAACTTGATTATCACATTACACTTCAAATTTGAATCTTATAATCCAATTTGTCTTGATATCATTCTAATTCAATCTCAGTTACCACTTTACTGGCTTTACTTTAATTCAAATTTGCTTTCACAAATTTCTGTTAATTTTTTTTAATTCAAACAGTCTTTCCCTGGGAGTTTTTAAATAGTTTACTCTTTTCAAAAATCAAAATTTCCTTTTTGAAATTCAACACAACTTGTCTTTCCCAAAATAAATTCAAAACAGTATCTCTGGTAGTAATTCGTCACTTACAACTCGAAAATGAATACTGATGATGCAGCTGTCATCATCAGAATCTATTTTCCGGCGATCGAAGTGAGTTCAATACTACAAAACCATTTCTAACCATTTCCCCTTTGAAATTCATTTCAAAATATAATTCACACTGCTTGTAAAACAATTTAAAATCTCCCAGGATCTTAAATTTTCCTATATTCAACCCAGATTCCTTTACAAATACCTTTCCAACTTTTCCAGGGTTGAATTTCAATTCTGATTTAAATTCAGATTTAATTCATTTCGTAACACTTGTACGAATTCTACTTGGTTATATATATAACCATTTTACTTTTATAATCTTACTCGATTATAATAGTGACCAACACATCCAATATATTATAATCATTTCAATATAAATCCTTTATATCAGAATCTAATTTTGGGTAAAATTACTTTGTTTACCCTCTTTTCAAAACATACCATGACAGTTCATCGTATTCAAGTGTTTAGTAACTCCTACCGATACAGTGGATCAAACTGATCGACCAGAATCCATAAACAACTCACTCAATAAATCTCCACAATATAAACCAATTTTTTTATATCAAATAACAAATACGTTCACTCGTATATATACACTCAACTCAATCTAGGGTATTACTAACCCCATCTCTAATGAGTCACACCACAGAGCCAAGGTAATTCACTTAACTTAAGCTCTGATACCAACTGTAATGACCCGGGTTTTTGGCGACCTTGGTTATGCGATATACAACACATATCGAACATCCAAGGGTCGAAAATACCGGATGTTAATGAAAGAATTAGTGGGTGAGAATAAATAAGATAGAAACTTAGAATAGAAGAAAAAGAAGAACACAACATCAGAGTAACACGAACCTCACAACGGAACGAATAACATATAATATATATAACATAACTTTGAAATATACATCTGTACTTGAATATACATCATTATCAAAGTACAACACTTACCACACAACGGAAATAAACTATAGCTATATGATCCTGAAGCCTCCTACTCCATCTCTTCAGGTATATCTGTAAATCCCGACTACTTGACTGCCCGTACAAAATTGGGCACCCAAGAGTTTAGGGAAAACAAAACAAAATAAACTCCGGGTCAGTCATGGGACTGGTGTGAGTAAAATAGTTTAAAAACGGTTTGAGCAATTAAACGATATCTCAAAAGACCACGCCGTATAACGGAACGGGTTTTTCCCTTATGAGAATCCAAATAATCTTTATATCAAAACTCATTGATATTATAATAGTGTCTATCAACCACAATATAATAATCATCTAGCAGAAACGCTTTCATCTCACATTCTACATATATAGTATACAATCAAAACCGCAAGCACATATTGGGTAATGGATTTCCAACTATGACAAGGTATGGAACCACCTTTCGCTAGTGTACCTCCAGAAAGGAATACACTGGGTTCAACAAGAACATCTTGCAACCCGACCACACATGACCGACCACTCATTTTGTTTGAGTGTATCGAATGTATATCACCAACGGTTGGGATCAGCAACCGTTTCCTGAATGGGACAGCATCAACAATAGATTTTTAAAAGTAAATGAAACTCTAGATCAGGTGATTATACACCCTAATAGGTGCGACCTACATAGCCATGCTGCCTGCCCGATTTTTGTCATTTACCGGTTGATGAGGCTTGAGGTTACGCTTATCATCACATCAGATTCACTTCGAATGCCACATTGTCAGATCCATCAAAAATCACTAATTTGACGTCTACAACCATACATTACGTGTCAGCTAAAAGAAGTTTCCTTCTCCGCTTCCACTCTTGGTACGGTTGAAGAAATCAATGTAAGTGACCCTTTCTGGAAATACTCTGTCAGACATTCATCCATACAAGTCATCCAGGAACAGGATGAACCAAAGGTACTGTTCAGTATATCCGTCTTAGGCACTGTTATCTAAGACTTATACAATAGCCCTTGCACTTTACTCCGTCTTCAATTTTCTTTGGCATATATGATTCGCAACGCTTATGCCAATACAGAGTGGTTCTTTGGATAATAATCCAACCGATCTCTCCATATTAACAACGTTAAAATGGTCAAAACTTCGATCGTCTGTGATTTAACCATCAAAGAAAAACAGGTGTTCAAACAACGATATTATTTCCAGGAGAAAATTATTTCGATCAATCATCATTCAACATTTATCTCTTTATTTCATTAATTTGCTTATCTCCTGTTTCCATATATTCTAAATTCTTATTTTCTTTATCAGAAAACATTTCTGATTCTCGTTTGGAAAACATTTCCAAAACTTCTTAATTGGGATTTAAACAGATGTTTAAAACTATATTGCGATGACGACTCAAATCACTATACTAAATTACTAAATCCACTTAACCACTTCACACTCGAACAGTAACCATTTCTTAATTAAAAACACAGTCAATCAAGTTGGGGTATAGCTACCTCTCAGATCTTAACTGAACCACCTTTCAAATATCGAAATAGATAAGATTCACCTTTTAACTCTTTAACACTTCCTTACGAACCCTCGGATTCTATTTATGAACCCCCTTCTTTTACAAGTTTACGTGATTATAACAATGTTGTTATAATCTCCTGCATCCGAAATATATTATCTTTAATATGACTTTTATTTCCTAACTCGAATAATATAACGATCAACTAATTTATTAACTCCTATTCAGTTAACTCTAATCTATAACTCTTATTTGAATAACTACAACCTAATAACTCTTACTGGATTAACTCTTATTCGAATAACTTATTCGAATAACTTATTCGAATAACTTATATTCGATTTGCTTACTTTCGAATACTTATATTCGATAATCTCTTTCTTCGAATAAATCTTATTCGATTTAACTCCTGTCGAATAACTAGATTCGATCAACTCACTTCGAATATTTCTAATTCGATTATCTCACTTCGAATATCCCTGATTCGATTCACTTCTTCGAATAACTAAATTCGATTAACTCATTTCAACTTTATTCAAATAAACTAAATTCGATTAACTCCATTTGAATAACTCTGGTTCGATTTAACTCTATTCAATAACTCTAGTTCGATTTAACTCTATCGATTAACTCTAACTGATTAACTCTAACGGTTTAACTCAAATTGATTAACCCTAACTGATTTACTCTAATTGATTAACCCTAACTGATTTACTCTAATTGATTAACCCTAACTGATTAACTCACTTTGACTAACTCCTATTGAATTAACTCCTTTGATTTATTCCTTTTCTATTTGTTTACTTAACAGATAACTATTCCCTTTTCAATTCTACTTATTTAACCAATAAATAATTCTTTTCTATTTTCTATTTATTTAACAAATAAATTTCTCTTTTGTCTTTTCTATTAATTTCCTATAAATAAATGATCCTTTTTAATTCTATTTATTTATTCCCTATAAATAAATAATCCTTTCATTTTTATTTATTCCCTAAATAAATATTCCTCTTTATAATATCCTTGGATTTTATAAATAAATTTTTTCATCACATAAAATCCCTTGATTTTATAATATTTTCTCTTTAATAAATTCTAATTCATTTTATAAATGAATATCCCTTTTTATAAACTCCTTTGATTTTATAAATAAATTTCCTTTTCCATTCTATTTGTAAATGGTTTACAAATATCTCTCTTTCTATTTTATTTGTAATTATTTTACAAATATCCCTCTTTCTATTTGGTTTACAAATATCTTCCCTTATCCTTGTTTTACAAAATAATTTCCTTTATATTTTTTTTACAAACAATTCCCTTTTTTATTCCTTTTCACAAATATTTATTTAACAATATTTCTTTTTATAAAATCCTTTGATTTTATAAATATTTCTTTTCAATATAATATTTGAAAATCTCCTTTACAACATTCCAGTATTTTTCACGGTATTTAAAATACCAAGTGACCATGATCGATATCGTTCAAACACACATAATCAACACAGATTATATCTCACATCATATATACAATATATGAAACAAAACAGTATTTTATATATTGAAGAACCCAGTTGGGTCCCTCAAACCTATTTCCCTTAATTCACAGATGTTACACAGTATAATCAACATCACTTTCAGTTCAATATGAAATATTCTGGTAACAGAATAAATATATAACTATTTATCGGTTTATATATATATAATACTCACTAACTGACTAGCAGTTCAATCAAATGGTCAACACACGGTCAATCAGCCAATATTTAACAGTTCTAAAAATACAACATGAAAATATAAACTATTCAGAGCTAGTGAGATTTACTCACATTGGCAGTTCATCGTTAAAGAATGATAAACTGCTTGTTTGATTTGAATCAAACAATTTATTTCTCCATAAATTCATATGAGCCCCAATCCACTTCCCGTCAGCTTCATTGGGTAGTGTCCGTCCATATGATCCTAACGAATCTTGTTTCGCTGAATTTTGTTAACGTATGGAGAAGTTATACGTAATACAAGTTTGAATAAAATAATTTGATTATTAACTAAAAATAATAATTCACTATATTACCCTAAATTGTTGTTAAATACTTTAACCCATCATTACCTCACTAATTAATTTCCTCATCGTCTTCTACACCGCGCTCCAACCTGGAAAACTCATGCCTCTTCCACCAATCTCCCTTTATCTTCATTTAAATCCACTGAAACAATTCCCAAACCCCTTCTCATCAACGTGTGTACTTCCGTCACTCCCCAGACACTTCGGTGTACCTCCACATATCCACGTGAAACACTACTTTCCTCAAATGCATGAAACAGAAAACTAAACAACCATTAAAATACTTCTCTCCCCTTCACATTCTAAGGCCAGACCCCCTCCCATTTCCACACGTGTACGCTTAACCCACAGTTCCATTTTTCACGAGAACTCAACCCCAAAACCGCTCACACCATTATCCAACTCCACCATTCTCTCCATTGTCACGAGCTTCCAGACCCATTACAACCGTAGCAGGCTTTCTCCCCTTTCAACAACCGTACTATAATCACGCCACTAACAGAATCCAACTTCACGAGCCAAACCATCCGCAACTCTCTCTCCTTGTTATACAGTAGCACGAAATATTTTGCCAGCTTAACCTTCCCACAAATAACACTAACCGTCTGTACTACGCACTCCATGCTTCCGCTCCAGTTCGTTAACTCTCAAATATCCATGCGTTTTTGGATTTTAAGAGGGGAGCTTCGATCTATTTTATTAATATTTCTTTTCATTATTTTAATTCCCTGAAATCCTTAACTCATGGCTGCTGGTTCTGAAAGGAGAAATCAGACAGGAGATTGTGTATTTATAACATGGAAGGGGTGGTGGGTACATGAGGAACGTGGCTCCAATGTAAAATGAGAACGTGGCTCCAAAGTATAATTAGAACGTGGCTCCAAAGTATAATGAGAACGTAGCTCCAAAGTATAATGAGAATGTAGATTGCTTTAAGTTATAAGTGTTCATATACCTTGCTGTGTATAATTATACCCATGTACGAGCGCTGCAGACTGAAATAAATATACCGTTGTAATCAGCGATGTGTCACGATCCCAAATATATAATAATATCGGTAGTTTCACTCATTTTGTGAAACCCCAGAATTGCTGATTAAGGGTGCAAAATACTCCAAATAAAAAGTTGCGTATTAAATTAATTAAAAATTTCAGTAAAATTCTAAAAATTAAATTATCGTTATGTCCCAAAGGAACCTTGTCTAAATTCAAACCCGATATTCAAATATTTTTAAATAACCGTTATGGCCACGAACGAATATACTGTTTTTTTATAGAATATTTAATTTGGACATAACTAAAAATCTACACGATGAAAACTCGATTTTCTTCTTCCATTAGAATAATATCCTTCACCAGCTCCATACGTTTCTTGTTTCACAGAAATCCGATTTAAAACGAACCCTGTACATTCAGTTGAAGTTCAAATTGCCAAATAGCGAACTGCTGCGCCATTTCGAGCTTGATTTTAATTACAATATAATTTATACGTTCAACCATCGTTAATTAAATATATTCGTTACTCTAATTCAATTCTAAACTGAATTAAGTATCACAGATGATCCAGTTCACACCATATCGCCATTTCAGCCAATTCTGATTATTTCAGAATTAAATATATTATTTAATTTATTATTTTAATTAAATATTCACCATTATTTAATTCCACGACCATTAAATCCTTTTAATCACCCTTTAAATAATTAAATAAATTAATTATTATACCGTTGAAAATGCGGGTCATTACACTATTTAAAACTCCCAGGAAGAGACTGTTTGAATTAAAAGAAAATTAAATATAAATTTGTGGAAACAAATTGAATTTGAGTAAAATCCCGTTAAATGGAAATTGAATTGAAATAGAAAATATCGAGTAAAAATGGATTTTGAAATATAATTAGACTCAGGCGAGTAAATGGTTTGATTCTTCAAACGAAAATCAGATTAAAGTTCTGAGATAAAGATAACTAATTACAGGAATTGATTAGTTAGTAAATTTTGTGGAATGTAACTTAACTTGGTTAAGTAATTGAATTGGGAGATATATAGGAATTTGAAATGGAAACAGATTAGCGGATTATGAGTTTGGAATCAAGAATGAAACTTGAATTTGAAATTGAATTTGGCTTGGATAAGCGAATTGTTGTGTTAGAGATAAAAGTGATTTAAGTTTGATTGGGATAACGTTTGTATATGTTGAATTAGTAGCAAATATGAAAGATGGAATGATATGCCCGACAAAAGGTACAAGCTTATATTTCATATTGGATATGAGATTTTTATGAGTCGAATTGGCAAGCCGCTTGGCTGTTTGATTTTCTTTTGATTGGAGAAGGCCTAGAGAGGCGAGATGTAGTTGTACCAATTGACCCATACAAAGGAGGTGCTGGCGAAATTTTACGAAAATTTCGGGTGATAGAAAATTTCCAGAATTTTTGAAATATTTTGTTAATAGAAATGAATTAATAATTTAATCAAAATAAGTTGGTTCAATTGAAACTGAAGTTAAAAATAGTGAACAAATAAATTTTAACCCAGTTAATAGGGTTCGTTTTCTACCTTAGCAATTTCGAGGACGAAATTATTTTAAGGGGGGAAGAATGTAATGTCCCGTATTTTTACGGTGTAATAATTAATTAATTTAATTATTTAAATAGTGATTTAGAGATTTAAATGATCGTTTAAATAAATTATATTGAATATTTAATTAATATAATGAATAAAATAATATATTTAATTCTGAAATAGTCGGAAATAGTGAGTTGACATTATTGTGCGAATTGAATCAATTATAATATATAATTCAGTTTAGAGTTGAATTATATTAATGAATATATTATTTAAACGAAGTTTAAACGTATAATTATAATATAATTATAATCGAGCCCGTAATGGCGCGACAGTTCGTAAATTGATAGTTCAAACTTTAAACAAATATACAGAATCCGTTTTAAGCCGGATTTCTGTGAAACAAGAAACGTTCGGAGATGGTGAAGTATATTTTTCTAATGGAAGAGAGAAATCGAGATTTCATCGTGTAGATTTTGAGTTATGTCCAAATCAAATTTTTGAAAAGTCGCAATGGAATTCCTTTATTATTTATAATAATTTATTTGTATTATAAATGGATTTTTAATATAAATTGAATATCGATTCAATCTGGGATTTTTAATTGTCGAGTTATAAATCCCGATATGTTTATTTTAGAGCCGGATTATATTCTATATGAATATATATGATAATATTAATTTATTATTATTTAATTTAATTATTTTTAAATATATTTATATTTAAATGGGTTTATTTAGAGCTTTAAAAATAGCCAGTTTTGCAAACAACCTCCGTTTTCGACGAAACTAATTTTGTTGGATCCAGAATATTAAATTATTGTTATATTTCAGTTTTCATGATTTTTGAAGTTAGTGTGTGGCCATGCGGGATTTTAATGTGAAAAACAGTTGATAATTTGACTTTAAAAATACGCTGTGTGAGATTAGGAATTCGACGAAATAATTTTCGATGGGTCCGTAATGTCGAGCTGTAGCTATATGTCCATTTTCATTGAATTTGGTTATCGTATGTGATCATACGGATTTTTAGAAGCCAAATGCAAGCAACGATTGATTATAATTAATATAATAATCAATATAAAAATATTTAAAATCTCCTATAAATATACCACTAAAATTTCTAAACCTAAGTCGTACTTCGTTTCAGTCACTATTTTTCCGCCGCTGGTTTCCTATTCCAAACAGAAAAACAGATCTTTCGAAAATCAAAGGAAATCAAACAAAATCATACAAATCATAATACGTATATATATGGGTCCCCTGGATGATCCTCTTCGATTCTATACCACCTAGGCTTGCGATGCTGGTTTGATGAACCCGACGATGTACAACGGTAGTCGCTTTATTCTAGGGTTCATGTTTTAGCCAAATTAAGGAAGTGTTGGTTCGATTCGATGTTGTTTTTGGATCGAGGAGGAAAAACCGCACAGGTTTGAAAATTTCCGTGAGTATCGGTGAGATTTTGGTTCTATACTTACCCTGACCTGCTGCGTGAAAGGCAATGGCGGATTTCGAGCGGAGCAATCGAACTTGTTGAGCTTAGGTGGAGAAGGTGGAGGCTGCGAAGAGAAGTGGAATGGTACATTTAGTTTTTGAAATCATTGACTATGGAGGGCAAACGAGATGGAAGAAGTTTGGTGATGGCCTTTGAGAAGCTGCCATGCATCGGGTTTAATTGGGGGAGGGAGACAGTACTATTCATTTCGGGTTTTAAGGATGTTGGGCTGAAAACGATATTGGTAAGTCCCAAAAGAAAATCCTTATAAGTTTCATTGTTTTAAAACTATTTAAATAATCGTACAACTTGTAAAATACATACTTTATCATACGATATCAGAATTGAGCGAAACAAGATCCGTTGGGATCGTATGGATGAGAGCTACATAATGGAACTGACTGGGAGTGAATTGGAGCTCATTACAATTTATAGCAAAATAAATTGTTTGATCTGAATCAACAACAGTTTATCGTTATTTAACGATAAACCGTCCAATGTGAGTAAATCTCACTAACTCTGATCAGTTTATATTTTTATAACGTATTTTTAGAATTGATAAATGTTGGTTGATTGTTGTGTGTTAACTGTTTGAATGAACTGTTAATTTATTTGGTTGAAAATATAAATATAGTTATATATATATATGTGTGTGTATATATATAACACTAATTAAATATTTAGTCAGTTGATCAGAATATTTCATATGGAAATGAAGTTGATGTTAATTATATTGTTTAACATCTGTGGATGAAGGAAACAGGTTGAAGGGATCCAACTGGATTCCTCAATATTTATAATACTGTTTCTTTTCATATATTGTGATATATGATGTGGTATATAGTCTGTTATTGATTATGTGTGATTAGATGATATGTGACCCTTTTGATTTGGTATTTTAGTACCATAAGTGATACTAGAATGTAGAAAGGGAATTTTAAAAGTGTATATTGAAAATAAAACATTTATAAAATCAATGAATTTTATAAAAAGGAAATATTTATAAAATCAACGGATATTATAAAAGGAATATTTATTTAGAAAATAAATAGGATATTACAAAAGGAAATATTTATAAAATGAATAGAATTTTTTACAAAAGGAAATAAATGGAAAATAAATATTAAATGGAAATCTGTTTTTAACAGATAAATGGAAAAGATTTATTTAAAGTGGAATTAAATAGAAATCTGTTTTAATAGATAAATTGGAAAGATTAATTTATAAATATGTTTTATAAATTAAGTAAATTATTTTATCATTGGATAAATTGGATATATAAGTCTGAACTTATATAGAGGAATAGTAATCGGTTTTGACACCGATATGTTAAGTAAAATGTGAACTCAACATTTATAAAGGGAATTATAATTGAGATTTAGTTGTTAGAAATAAAAAGGAGATTTCGTATGAATAATTCTATAAATAGAAGTATCAATAGAATTTGGAAATGGGATATTATTTTAAAATACGAAATCAAGCTAAATGGAGTTAATTGATTAGAGTTAATCAAATGGAGTTAATTGATTAGAGTTAGTTGAATAGAGTTAATCAAATAGAGTTAATTGATTAGAGTTAATCAAATGGAGTTAATTGATTAGAGTTAATCAAATGGAGTTAATTGATTTGAGTTAATCGAATTAGAGTTAATCAAATGGAGTTAATTGATTAGAGTTAGTTGAATAGAGTTAATTGATAAAGTAAATTGATTAGTGTTAATTGATTAGAGTAAATCAAATAGAGTTAATCAATTAGTGTTAATCGAATTAGAGTTAGTTGAATAGAGTTAATTGATTTGAGTTAATCGAATTAGAGTTAGTCAAATAGAGTTAATTGATTAGAGTTAATCAAATGGAGTTAATTGGTTAATCAAATGGAGTTAATTGATTAGAGTTAGTGGAATAGAGTTAATTGATTAAAGTTAACTGATTAGAGTAAATCGAATAGAGTTTGTTCGAAAGGAGCTAATCGAATATAGTTTATTCGAAAAGGAGTTATCGAATAGAGACTATTCAAAAGAGAGTTATACGTTGAAATTCGATTATATCGATTACGAGAAAGTACTATTTACTTTATGATTTTTAATCAAGATTTATTTATTTAGTTATAAATTGTCTATTTAGTTATGTAGTTAAATTAAGGAAAAAAAATTTATTTTGAAGTTAGATATTTCAGAAGAAGGGATTATAACGCTATAGTTATAATCAATGTTTTCAATAAAGAAGTGGATTCGTAAATAGAATCCGAGGTTACGTAAGGGAGTTTGTTAAAGATTTAAAAAAGGGAACTTTGTCTGTTTCGAGGTTAGAAATGTTGTTTAGTTAAGGTCTGAGAGGTAGTTATACCCCAACTTGATTGACTTCATTTTTGACTAAGGAATAGTTAAGCTTCGATAGTGAAGGTTGGTTAAGTGAATTTAGTTAATGAGTGAAATGGTTTGAGTTGGCGCTGCGATGTTTTATTTAAACATACATTTAAATCCAATGAAGGAGTTTTGGAAAGGTTTTCCAAATAAGAATCAGAAATGTTTATAATATAGAAAATAAGAAATGAGAGTAGAAATGGAAACGTTTTGCAATGTTAATAAGGTATATTTTCTAGATCTAGAAAATAGGAATTTCTGAATATATATGGAAATGGGAAAGGGGTAATAAATAAATTAATGATGAATTAATTTAAAAGGAGAAAATGTTGATTGATGATTGATCGGTAAGATTTCCATTTGGAAATACGACCGTTGTTTGTACACATGTTTACTTTGATAGTTAAATCACCGGCTATCAAAGTTTTTGACCATTTTTCCGTCGTCAATACGGAGAGACCGGGATCAGATTTCATTATCTGAAAACCACTCTGTATGGGCGCTAGCACTGCGAATCAAATATGATGAAGATAATTGAAGACGGAGTTATGCAAGGGTCGTTCTTTCAAATCCTAGGTAGAAATTGCCTAAGATGGATTTGTAGAATAGTGCTTTCTGTTTGTCCAGTCCCAGGACGACCTGTATGGAAGAATGTCTGACAGAGTATATTTAATAGATCGCGTAAGTTGATCTCTTCAAACGTATATACGTTTGGTGGCAGAGAAATTTGTTTCTCTTAGCTGTATACCCATGGTATTTTTGGGGAAATCAATTTGTGATTTGACGGGTATGACGATGTGACATTCAAAGTAATTAAAGGTGTGATCTATACGTTATGGCCTCCAGCCTCACAACCAGGAAATGGTATAAAAATCGGGTAGGTCACATGGCTAAGTGGTTAGATGCCAATTAGGGTGTATTGTCACCTGACCTAGAGAAATTCCATTTACTTCTATAATCTATTTCGATGCTGTCCCTTTCGGGAAACGGTTGCTGATCCCAACCGTTGGTGATAATACATTCGGTACACTCAAGCGAAATGAGTGACCGGTCATGTTTAGCCTGGGTTGCAAGATGTTCTTGTTGAACCCAGTGTATTCCTCTCTAGAGATACACTGTCGGAAGGTGGTCCTATACCTTGCTAGTTGGAATTCATTAACCAATAAGCGCCCGCGGTTTTTGATTATATATTATGTATGTGGAACGTGAGATGAAAGCGTTCTGCAAAATGATCATTTTATTGTGATTGATAGACATTATTATAATATCAAAAGAGTTTTGATATAAAGATTGTCGTTTCTTTCAAAAGGATTTTTGAAAGTTAAATCAAGTGTTTTGGATTCTCATAAGGGAAAAACCCGTTCCATGTTATACGGCGTGGTCTTATGAGATATCGTTTATTTTCTCAAACTGTTTTAAATTTGTTTACTCACAACAGTCCCATGACTGACCCAGAGTTTATTTTGTTTTGTTTTCCCTAAACTCTTGGGTGCCCAATTTTGTACGGGCAGTCAAGTAGTCAAGATTTTACAGATATACTTGGAGAGCTTGGAGCAGGAGGCTTCAGGAATTTATAGCTATTGTTTATTTCCGTTGTGTTGTAAGTGTTATACTCTGATAATGCTACTGTATACATATACTGATTTTATTTCAAAGTTATGTATCTATTATATATTGTTCGTTCCGTTGTGAGATTCGTGTTAACTCTGATGGTGTATGTTTTTCTTCTTCTATTCTAAGTTTCTATCTTATCTATTCTCACCCTCTAATTTCTTTCATTAACGCTCCGGTATTTTCGGCTCTTGGATGTTCGACATGGTGTTGTATGCCGATATCCAAGGTCGCAAATCCCTTGGGTCGTTACAAGAAGAAAAATGCACACACATCCATATGCAGTATGAGAGTGATTAAGCCGATCTAATACCTAATGTGTGTGTATATGCATCCATGAGAAACCACTAGCAAACACCTGCATCCACTTACATCCATCAATCATAACATGTCTGAAACACATGTTTACATCCATGGAATTCCTACCTAAGGGTCGAAGATTCGAACGATAGGATATACTTTAGATGATGGAAACAAGTATAAATAAAAGCTTTGGAAATGAAGTTAAGAACATACCCTCGAAAAGAAAAGAGTACAAAGCGCGAATCTTGTCTTCGGACTCCCAAGTTCCATCGTCTGGGTTATCTCCCCGCTGAACTTTCATCAACTTGATTTCTCGGTTGCGTAGCTTCTTAACTTCTGATCCAAGAATACGGGTAAGAACTCGCCTAATTGTCGCCTCCCGTTCCACCTCTACTTCCTCAAGCATACTTGGCTCAACTACTTCTGCGGTATCATGCAAGCACCTCCATAAATGAGAAATGTGGAAAACATCATGAACACCGGACAGTCTCTCTGGTAGCTTTACTCTATAGGCCATTTGACTGATCCTTTCTATTATGGGAAATGGCCCTACAAACCTTAGTGCCAATTTCCTTATAGATCCACAGCGAACCAAATTCCTTGATGGTGATACCTTAATGAAAACCATGTCTCCCACCTTAAACTCAATGTCAGTCCTTCTCTTATCTGCGTAGGACTTCTGCCGATCCTGAGCTGTCTTCATTCTCCGTCTAATGAGATCAATATTTTCGGATGTTTCTATAACCATATCTGGTCCAAGTAGAAGTATTTATGTAGACTACCACCAACAAGTCGGTGATCTACAAGGTCGATCGTACAATGCTTCAAAGGGTGCCATACCAATGCTAGCTTGATAACTGTTGTTGTAGGCAAAATCTACTAAAGGAAGATGCTCTTCCCAAGTCCCTCCGATGTCTAGGATACACAGTCTCAAAAGATCCTCAAGAACTCTGTTAACCCTTTCCGTCTGTCCATCGGTCTGAGGGTAATAAGCGGTGCTCAAACACAACAGTTTACCTAATGCTTCTTGCAAGATCCTCCAAAATTCACCGGTGAAAATGGGGTCACGATTACTTACAATACTAGAAGGTACTCCATGAAGATGGACTATTTCACGAACGTAAATTTCTGCCAGCCATCCTCTTACTCTTAACTGGGATAAAATAAGCGGCCTTAGTAAGCCTTTCTACTACAACCCAAATGCTGGTGTTGCCCTTCCTTGACCTAGGCAAACCATCGATGAAATCCATACAAACGCTCTCCCACTTCCACTGCGGGACCTCCAAAGGATGAAGTAAACCACCGGGCATCTTTTGCTCAACTTTGACTTGCTGGCAAATCAAACATTGAGAAATAAACTCCGCCACATCTTTCTTCATTCCAGCCCAAAGAAAAACCCTCTTCATATCTCTATACATCTTATCACCGCCTGGATGAGTAGTCATCTTAAAATGATGGGCTTCCTCTAGGACTGTCTTTAACAAATCCCAACTTGGGGAACACAATGCCTTCCATCTCGTCGCAACCATCCTCTATCGTCAGAGGAATATCTACTGAGGTGACTAGAAGTCTCCCCTCTACTGAGCCTATCTAAGATGTCTGAAATTTGTGGATCCACTCGCTGCGAAGCTCCTATCTAATCCATAAGAGTAGGTTGCACCTCCAGTGATGCTAATAAGCCAGGCAAAAACTCGGTAGAGGATCTAAAGTCAAAAGTCGATATAAACTCCAAGCTTTTCCTCTCCACAAACAGAGGACTTAAGGCTATCCTCTGCCTACTCAGTGCGTTCGCCACCACATAACCCTTGTCAAGGGTATAAGAAATCTGAAAGTCATAAGATGCTAAGAACTCCATCCACCTTTGTTGCCTTAAATTAAGATCCTTCTGCGAGAACAAGTACTTGAGAGATTTATGATCAGTGTATAACTCGAACTTCTCTCCAAGCAAATAATGGCGCCAAGTCTTAAGCGCAAATACTATGGTATCTAGCTCTAAGTCATGGGTAGGGTAGTTCTTCTCATGAACCCTTAGTTGTCTACCTCCATAACATACTACCCTTCCCTCTTGCATCAGAACCGCACTAAGCCCTGTACCACATGCATCAGTGTATACTGTAAACACTTTGTTCCCATCGGGCAAGGTCAAGACTAGGGATGTTGTCAGAGCCCTCTTCAATCGCTGGAAAGAAACATCATAATCCATATCCCACGAAAACGTCAATTCTTCTTCGTCAGCCTGGTGAGTGGGGCTGATATCTTTGCGAAGTCCTTAATGAATTTCCTATAATTGCCTGGCAATCCAAGTAAACTTCTCACCTTCATTGCATTCTTTGGGATCCGCCAATCTTGAACTGCAACTACATTCGCAGGATCTAATGTTATCCCCTGTTTAGAAACCACATGCCCGAGGAATCTTACCTCTTTCCTCTAAATATAACATTTGAAGAACTTTTCCTTAAGCTGGTGCGCATAGAGAGTTTTCAAAACCTCTCTCAAATGTTGGGCATGCTCTTCCTCGCTCTTCGAGAAGATTAAGATGTCATCAACAAAGACCACGATAAATTTATTTAGAAACTCCCGAAACACCCTACTCATCAGATCAACAAAATAGGCGGGTGCATTCGTCAACCTAAAAGGCATAACGAGCCATTCAAAGAAACCATATAGAGTCCTAAAAGCAGTCTTGTCTATACTATATCCTCAACCACCCTCAACTGTTGAAACCCCGTGGCCAAGTATAACTGAGAGAAAACTGATGCACCAACAAGTTGGACAAACATATCATCTATCCTCGGAAGTGGGTGCCTATTCTTTTTAGTGAGTTTACTCAACTCTCTGTAGTCTACAAAAAAGCGAAGCAAACCATCCGCCTTAGTTGCGAATACCACCGGAGCACCCCATTCAGATATGCTTCGCCTAATAAACCCTTTCTCAAGTAACTCCCATACTTGCTGAGCTCCCTTCTTTCTCTTGGAGCCATATGGCGCACATGCAATGCAATTGGCTTTACATTGTCCATCAAGTTTATACAAAAATCGATCTCATGCCTCGGAGGTAATCCCCGAACCTCATCATAAAACATCAAGATACTCATGGACTACTGGTACAGATCGCAGATCATTGATAGATGCATCAAGTGACTCTAGGAAACTAAGCATGACAGACCCTTTTGGGTGACAAGAAATCTCGAGGGGTCCTTCCATGGCAAGTCAAAAGTCTAACGACCCTCCTCTCACAATACAGAATGGCACCATACATGGCTAGCTAATCCATCCCTAGAATCAAACCATAGCCCATGAAACCAAGCACATATGCGTCACACTCAAACTCGATGCCTGCACAGATATTCTCAAACCCCGAAAAATCATGGACAAATGAGCCATACCATCAATGGGGTTTGAGACAACAACGGGACCCACTACCATACTAGTACTAAGGTGTAGAGACTCAACCACAGAATCAGATATAAAAAGAATCAAAAAGAGTTCTAATAGGATGATTGGAAAGAGAAATCAAACCTTCCACGGAAACTTTCCTACCTCTATCTAGAGCACTAGTCACGAGAGCATTCACCTGCCCTCTAGAAGCTCCTTCCCTCTGACCTTTTCCTTACATCTTCGGGCACTCCTTAGAAAAGTGTCCGACCTCTCCACAACTGAAACAAGCATTCTTCCTTCTTTAACAGTCCTTGATCAAGTGACCTTTGCATCCGTAATTATAACACTTCCTCTTATCCTTAGCCTTGTCGTTCTTTCCGCCCTTCTTTTGTTGTTGTCCCTTCTTGGGCCATACTTTCTTGCTTTGTGTTTCCCCCACCTTAGCTTCTTTCTTTTCAGTTTTATCTTCCTCATGCATCAATACCATATCAAAGAGCCTTTCAAAATTTTCTCCCCTCGGGAATATGGGACATAGCTAACCCATGAAGGGGTTCATTTAATCCAATAGCAAACTGCAAAGCTTTCTTATGCGGGGTATCCACTAGCTCTAATCCAACCCTAGCTAGTTGGTTGAATTTGTTAACATATTCTTTGACAGTTATGCCTCCCTGCTTGACTGCCAGAAACCTTTCCATTTGCGTACTTTTCTCAGCTTGAGAAAGAAACTTCATTTCAAACCTCTGTTGAAAATCATCACAAGTCTCCACTGGATGCCCTGCTTGCATCACTCCCACCAGAATGAAGCCTCATCTTTCTGCAGCCAAGCGGCAAACTAAATCTTCTTACGATCTTCAACTTAGAAAATTCCAAATAAATCCTCCGCTCATTGAGCCAGTTCCTTGCCTTTACGAAAGTTTCGGTTCCTCGGAATGGCTTTCCACCCATAGCCCAGAAATCTTTGCAGATCTTAGAGAAATTATCTGCCCGTGGAGGAGGAGGATGAGGAATGGCGGGTGCAGCTGGGGGAGGAATGTCTGCTTAGAGTAGCCGAGGAAAGCATTCCAAAGACTACATTTCGTACACAGAATGGTTTCTACGAGTGGTTGGTCATGCCATTTGGTTTGACTAATGCTCCAGCCTACTTTGTTGTGCTTATGAATCGGGTTTTTCGCTAAGTTCTCAACAGATTCGTCCTTGTTTTTGTTGGTGGTATTCTAGTCTTTTTGAAATCTGAAGGAGAGCATGGGTCACATTTGAGATATGTTCTAGGAACTCTTCGAAGTCATCAATCGAAAGAAAAATTCAAAAAGTGCCATTCCTGGTAGAAAGAAGTTCGTTACCTTGGCCATATTGTTTTTGAAAATGGAATATCGGTTGATCCAGCCAAGATCGCTGCAATCAATGTAAGTCATATCTTTCCTTCTCTTCGTATCTAAATCCTCTTATGCTTTGATTCGATCTTGATCTTACTCAATTTCAGGATTGGAAGAAACCTGAGAATCCAATGAGGTTCGTAGTTTCTTATGTCTCGCTGGATACTATCGAAGATTCATAGAGAATTTTGCTCGAATTACCGCACCTTTGAATGCGTTGACCAGGAAGAATGCAAAGTTTGTTTGGAGCGATAAGTGTGAAGCTGCATTTGCGGAGTTGAAGCAAAAGCTTACTTCTGCACCGGTCCTTACAGTCCTTAATGGAAATAAAGGATTTACAGTTTAAACTGATGCTTGTAAGGAAGGATTAAGAGCTATTCTAATGCAAAATGGAATGTGTAACAACCCACAAATCCGTACTATTTGAGTTGACTGAATACAACTCACATCCAACCCAAATTGCACGAAATACGAATGATTAATAGAAAGAAGTTAGAGGATGAGAAATAGAAAGATAGAAAATTAGAATAGAAGAAAATAGATAGAAGATCGAACTGAACAACATCACAGAATCTCACAATCGCAGCGGAATAAAATGTAATATATAAATAATCACCTTTGAAATACATCTGTATTTGAACTTATATACATCATCAGAGTACATCACAAATACAATACAACGGAATAAACTCTAAATATCTAACGTTGAAGCCTCCTGCTCCAAGCTCCTCCAGATAAATCTGTAAAATCCTGAACTATTGGACTGCCCGTACAAATTTGAGCACCCAAGGGTTTCGGGAAAATATAGAAAAATAAAATCTAGGTCAGTCATGGGACTGGTGTGAGTAAACGATTTAAAATAGTTTGATTTTAACTTTCAAAAAACTTTTGAAAGAAAAGATAATCGTAAGACCGATCCACACATAAATACGGATGGTTTTTACCTTACGATAACCCAAAACATTTTTGAAAACAATATTTATTCTGATATTATGTTTGTGTCTAAATACAAATAAATAGCAATCTAGCAGAACACTTGCATCTCGCTCTCTATATACATAGTATACAATCAAAACTGCGGGCGCTTATTGGGGATTGGATTCTGACTATGACGAGGTATGGAATCACCTGCCGAAGTGTATCCCTAGAGGGGAATACACTGGGTTCAACAAGAACGTCTTACAACCCGACCCCCACATGACCGACCACTCATTTCACTTGTGTGTATCGAATATATTATCACCAACGGTTGGGAGCTACCCACCGTTTCCCGAAAGGGACAACATCGATAGATTAAAGAAGCAAAAGGAATTTGTCTAGATAGGTGACAATACACCCTAATGGGAGCGACCCATATAGCCATGCTGCCTGCCCGATTTTTTTCATTTCCTGGTTGTGAGGCTTGAGGCTAAACTTAACCTTGGATATATAACACGTCTTCATTCGTTTTGAATGCCACATTGTCAAACCCGCCAAATAACAAATTGATTTCCCCAAATATATCCCGGGTATAAAGCTAAGAGAAACGAATTCCTCTGCCACCAAACTTAAATATGTTTGAAGAGATCAACTTACACAATTTGTTAGGCATACTTTGTCAGACATTCGTCCATACAAGTTATCCTAGGACTGGACAAACCGAAGGCACTATTCTGTAAATTCATCTTAGGCAATTTCTACCTAGGATTGATAGAACAACCCTTGCATAACTCTGTCTTCAATGGTCTTCAATAATCTCTGACTTATAATGTATAAATCGAATCGAAGTGGAATTTGGATTCCGGTCTCTTCGAAACCATAACGATAAAGGTCCAGATTTGATAGCCGGTTATTTAACTATCAAATATATAATAAAATAAACAAATTTATTACCATTGGATCTGCTAAGCCTTATTTAAATAATCTTTAATTATTTAAATTCAAATATTAGGTTTGTATATGTTCATTTGAAAACTTAAGTATTATTTAACTTAAAAAATCTTATTATCAATCTGGTGTGATAATCTCACTCTCGAATATCTGTTTCATAACTTAAACGATATTCAACTCTAACACTCATTTTGAACACAAACTAATACGATCTATCGGACAATAGTGAAATCGATCAAGTTGGGATATTTTAATGACCTCTCAGACCTTGAGTCGAAATCATTTTTTATCTTTAAGATTCGTAGAAGTTTGATATCAAAATATTCGACAAAACTAGAATCTGTAAATCCATTTGATTTCCAAATCTTAAACCATTTCAAACAATGTTGTTGTTTTGAACCATTCATTAATTTAACCTGATATTAAACCAGGGGAATTAAATCCAAATGATCGACTGGAATTCCTTTTCTTATAAAACTAAATTATCTTCTTCACTTACCTAATGAACATGTCAATTAAGTTAAAAATATTCTTCTGAGACAATTTATCCAAATTTAAACTGCTAATTGATTGCACCATTATCTTACTAGAATCTGTTAATTAAAACTAATTAACTTCTCACAATTCCTTTAAGGAATGAATAGTTTAAAAACGATTACAATTTAATCATTCGTTTTCTAAACTAATAAATAATATAACTAATTTATACTAATCCACTCAATTATTTCTTAAAACAGTTAATATTCAATTATTAAAACTTGAGTTTATTTCTGAGTTACTTTACAGGAAACGGCTTAGCAGTTCTAACGGTATATGACAGTTCTTATAACAGACGACATTCAAGTCGTTAACCCAATTTACACACACAACTACGTAAATACAATTGAGTATTGTCAATTGATAATAATAAAATAACTCAATAACATATGTCAAATGGATATAATAGTAGAATGGTGTTTATTTCTACTAACAGGGTGTCCAGACAATTCAGTCAATAAAACTTATAGTGAAAGGTGTTTTGTTTCCACTGACAGATGTCTATTTCAAATATATAATTACGATTTATGTAATTAAACACAACAGGATAAATAAATCAACCAAATTCAGAATTTTCTGAATTACAAATCATTTCTGATCAATAGTTTACGCGTTAATTTAGTTCATGACTAAATTTATGTTTGATAAATGTTTAATAATATCTAGTATTAAAACCACTTTTTAATTACTTAATAAACTAATTCATTTCAATCTGAATTGTTTAAAATTTTATAATTAAGTTAAGTTATTTAAATACACAATCGATCGGCTATACATACGAACCAAAAACCATCTGAACATATCTCCTTGACCTAACTCCTATCAATTTGCATATATAAGTTTTAAACATTTATTTCTTTTTATTTAATTATAATGGGCCAAGCCCAAATAAATCAGCCCATCTCTTTAATATAACATATATTTACAGTTACATATTTTTAGCTTATTATAATTAAACTTAAATTAAAAATTAAACTTTCTTTACCTTTAAAACCTTTTTTTTAAAGCTGGGCTTAGCCCAAGCCCAATAACTACATACGCACAAACCAGGCCTTTCCCTCTTATCTACTTCTCCCCTCCCTATGTTTCTTTCTCGCATTGCCAGGGAGCAAAGAAACCTAAGAAAGAAAAAGACTGGTAAATTTTTTCTTGGATCTGGTACAAATTCGATCAACCCAGCAATATACTTGGCCAAACCCGTCATGTTCTTTTTTTTTCTGTAGTGCCTTGCTTGCTTCGTCTTCTTCCAGATGTGCACAACTATGCACTGGTGCACGTGCACCATTGTTCTGACCATCGGTGATCTATCACTTCCCCCTCCATACGTCATATCACCTTTAACGATCATTAACAACCGATCCTATTAACCCTAAACCCTCTCCATCTCCAAAGTACCCTTCAGCCATTAACTTCGAAATTACACTGCTATAGGTCGTTTTTATATTGGCCTCTACTGGTCACCTCCGGCCATGAAAACCCCCTTCACCACCGCTGACCATCTCCCCGACCTAATGAGCTCCTCCTCGCTGAACAATGGCCCATTCAATCCGCTACATCACACACGAAATCAAATTTAAAAACCTGAACTGAAAACGTAGCTCAAAACCCAAAATTTACTTCCCCAACCACAATCGATCGCCAATGATCAACAAACTTCGTCCGAACCTATATCTACCGCCCACGCAGCTTCCGCAAAAGCAGTTCCACATTTCATCAATCGAAACCTACGAATTTAATTATTTCCCCAAACCAAACTTTCAACCTTTTCTCATGATATAGATTACTAAAAAACCTAATTTTTGTTTTAAAAATCAGCGTTTTCTACCACTACTACAACCTTACACCTGAATTTCGATTTCAAAATGATTGAATTTTTAGTTTATAAACCCCTTTTACTGTATTTTATATATCTATAAGAATATATATATATTTATGAAGGGTGGAGCTATTTTTAGAATAATCTACTTCCAAATTCGAACAACTTTCGTTTTAACTTCAGATCCTTAACTACGCTTGAATTAGAGTTATGGATTTTAAAACTGGTAGAAGTAATTTTTTTTTATAAGTATCAACATACAAGCAGTTTCACAGTAGTCAAATCTTCACATAGATCATGATACCTAATCCATATTTGTTAGAATGCAACTACAAGCCTGAATATGTATGTATAGATTTGAATCCTACAGGTAATATCATGAAACTGTTTTAGAAGAGAAATGTCAAGGTGTTTACTCATAGTGTTCAGCTCCTCTGTTCTTATGGCTCTTTTTCTTTTTTTTCCAGTTTTTACATGAAGTTTTTAAATTAACTAAATGCACAAGCATATATTAATATCTTAACATAACAATGAATAAAATGATACAATTCACTTACCACTGTTTTTCACTTTAGTTTATATATGTCTGTGTACCAGGTTTGATATTAAAATTTAACTAACTAAATTTTATACATACAAAAGCATACATAAAAATACATATAAGCCTATATATATGTCTACACCATATCTTACATAAACAACCTTAGTCTTAGATGGGGGAAAATGTTGTACTTACCAATAAGGGTCCTCTGTTTTTACTATTCATTTCTAGATTTCATGGTTTTTGTCTTACCCTCTCAGGCTTTCATATAAAGGGTAAAATGACTAAACACAAACCTATTCACAAGCGTATATAAGCATCTATATATGTATGCATCCCCTTAGAACAAACGGAAACTTTTACTCACTTTTAGTTGTTCACAGTTCTTTATGTTTCAGGTTATAGCCTTTAGGATTTAGTACACTGGTTTTTGTCATTTAGATTTTCAACAAGAAAAGATGAATGCAGGAATACACCTATATATGAGTTTACATAATCATATAACAACTAGGGAAATAAAAGGGAAAAGGGTTACTCACAATTTCGTTCACTGTCCAAGTCCTCGGTTCTTCCTTAAGTTCAAGTGTCTAGGCTTTCTGCCATTTAATTTGCTCTAAGTTTTATTTACTTTGCTTCAGTTTCTGTTCTTAGCTTCAAATTTTTGGTGTGAGTTTAAGATGAAAACATAGTGTATTTATAGATGAACTAAAAGCATTAAACTATGAAGTAGCTTGTAGTTTTGCCGAGTGCGTCTAGACAGTGTCAAATGTTTGATTGAAAGATATATATTGGTGCTCTTTTCTAGTCATATACTACGGCCATGTGCTAATAGATGTGTTTAGATATCAAACTTAGCTCCTAAGTCATGTATTGTAACCTACATGCATTTGCAGTCCTATATACTACATGGTGTAGGCTTCCTATGATGTAAAAGAATGACTAGCAGATGGAATGTTGTAGTTGTGCCTTGTTTGAGTGAAAAGGATGGCTAGTTTATCACCTCCTCCATATAAAATGCATGGCCATGTGTATTTTCGCATATATAAAAGTACAAAATCATTTGCTTGTTTGATTGAAGAGGCTATGGCTATGGGTATCCGTATATAGCTGGTTCATACTTTGCTTAATTCATAAAACAATGCAATGTAGCTACTAGAAATAAAGTACCTATATATATGTGTAGCCATGTGTACTTAAACAAAATAAGCAACCAATTTTTGCTTCCAAGACTTCCATCTATTTGATGAGCATAAATGTATAGCCTATATGAGGTACATGCATGTGCAGACATACGACAATATATTGATGTAGCCTTATGTATTTATATATTTAAAAAAAAATCAAAGCTTGGTTACTAAGAAATTAAATTATTATATAAATGCATATGTATCCAAATAATTTAAAGGTCATACCCATGGTACGTACAAATGCATGTCCTTCCATTTTATTGTTCTGATTCTTAAGTACACAAGATGTTAAATCTTTTATTAATGTAACATTGCTTTCACATGAAGTAAATCTATATTTTACTTATATTATAAACACTAATTTAACTTAAGTAATGCATATTTTAATTCACATAAGTTAAAAAGTTTTTAACAAAATACAAGACACTATATATTGGTATATACACATATATCCATACATATTGGTTAAGGAACATAAGACATGTTGGATTTTAAAAAAAATTATCCTATATTTGTTTCAAATATTCAAATTCAATTCTATAAATTATTGATATAATCAATAATTTACTGTTTAACCAAGTTAGTAAAAATCTGGGACATTACAGAATGGTAATCGTATAAGCTAGCCGACAGCTTCAGAATCATGAAGCCAATTTTGCGACCCACGATCTAGAGCTACTTGCGGTAGTATTCTCTTTGAAATTATGGAGACATCATCTCTTGGGAACCAAGTTCGAATTATTTACCGATCATCGATCTCTTAAGTATATATTCTCCCAGAAAGACCTGAACCAGAGACAAGTTAGATGGCTTGAGTTCCTCGCTTCTTATGACCTTGACATTAACTACACTCCAGGAAAGGCAAACGTAGTAGCCGACGCATTAAGGCGAAAGAAGGCTATGTTATGCCAAGTTTCGGTTTCATTACCTCTTATGGATCGTATAGCAGCAATGCAAGAAGAAGATCCAGAACTTACGCTTATGAAGGACAATGTTCAAAATAAATGAAGCAAGGAGTATAGTGGAATGGGTGCTCAAATTGATGACAATGAAATTTTGAGGATTAACGGTCGAATATGTGTTCTTAATGTGGATGGTCTAAGACAAGAAGTGTTAAGAGAAAGTCACCAATCCAAACTCTCCATTCATCCAGGTATACAGAAGATGTTCCAAAATATGAAGAAGTTATTTTGGTGGAGCAGAACGAAGTGAGATGTTTCTCGTTATGTTAGTAGATGCGTGACTTGACAACAAATTAAAGCTAATCACCAAAGAGTAGCCGGATTATTGCAACCTCTTGAGATTCCTAGTTGGAAATGGGATCAAATTTCCATGGATTTTATTGACGGCCTCCCGATGACAAGAAAAAGGAATGAGAGCATTTGGGTGATTGTTGACAAATTGACCAAGTCGGCACATTTCATTCCCGTTAAAGCTAGTCGTATTGCTTTGAGCTTAGCCGAGCTATACATGAGGGAAATCGTTAGGTTGCACAGTGTTCTTTCTAGTATCGTCTGTGGTCGAGATCCTATCTTCACAAGCAGATTTTGAAAATCATTTCAGGAAGCCTTAGGTACTAAATTAAATCTTAGCACTGCCTACCATCTGCAGATAGACGGTCAAACGGAAAGGTTAAACCAGGTATTGGAAGATCTCCTTCGCGCTTGTATCCTTGACTATGATCTTGGGAAGATCATATTCATCTCGTCGAATTTATGTATAACAATAGTTATCAGGCAAGCATTAAGAAATCACCATTTGAAGCCTTATATGGATGCCCATGTAGATCGCCTGCTTGTTGGATTGAATTAGGAGATCATTTACTTCTTGGACCAGATATGATTATGGAAGCAACACAGAAAGTTTATGATATCAGGAATAAATTGAGAATTGCTCAAGATCATCAAAAGAAATATGCTGATGGAAGGAGGAAGAAGTTGGAATTCCAAATTGGTTATCAAGTCTTTTGAAGATTTCACCATTAAAGAATGTAATTCGATTTGGACAGAAAGGGAAGCTAGCACCAAGATTTATTGGCCCATTCCGTATATTAGAGAAAAATAATCCTTTGGCTTATCGCATTGAGCTGCTCGAGAAGCTTGCCGGAGTGCATAATGTGTTTCATATATCCCACCTTCGGAAATGTTTGCACGATCCTTCTTCTTATGTTCAGCCGACTGCACTTGATAGCTTGAATATCGAGCCAAACTTGACTGTTGAGAGGAGTGCACTTCGTATCGTAGATAGAGGTACAAAGCAGCTTAGAAGAAAATCAGTCAACTTAGTCAAAGTGCAGTGGAGCGACGATGATCGAGATTGTACTTGGGAGACGAAGGAGAGCATGCCTTCTTCGAATCCGGAATTATTTACCCAGGTAATACTCCGTTGAGTTTATCTATCTTATCTATTCATTTGCCATCTATTCTTTGATCGATTCCTTTTCAAGGACGAAAAGTTTTAAGTGGGAGAGGAAGTAACGAACTCGGGAATTTTAAAGAATAAAAGGATGAATTAAAGTCTTGAAACTTTAAAAGAAGAATTAATATGGAAAACAAATTTTATTTAAATTAAATTTCTAAAATTTAACGTTCTAGAAGTTCGACATTTCGTGTTAATAACATTTAGCATTGTACAAACATAACGCGCATAGTTGAAATGTGCGTAAAATGGATTAACATTCGTTAGCGCGTTCACTACGTTGTCCGTTCATGTCTATATGAATAAATAATAATAAATAAAAGAAAGAAAAGAGAATTTAATTATAATTTTCCTTAACCGCGTTAACCAAACAAGGAAATCAACGGTGTAGACACAAATTTGAACCATGTAATAACAGTAGGAAATTTTCACCCAAATTTAACCCTTATCTCTATTAACAAGGGTCCATTCTCTCTCTTAAATATTCATTCACGTTGCTTCTATATCTGATATTTTAGCCTTTTCCTAAAAATATGGCAATGACAAATATCTTTCCCCTGTCAATTTCTAATATTTGAAAACACTGTACAAGATTTCAAATATCTCTCCTGTCAGTTGCAAATATTGAGCAATAGTACACAGAGATTTGGAAATATACATTGCAGAGAATTCAATGCTATTTCTCAATAATATATTCGAACTTACTGAAATAAAATGTGGTCCTTCCTTCCTCGCGTGATATCCTTTCTCCTTCTACTCCATTGTATCAGCTCCATTTTTTTTTTCTGAACCAAGAAAGCACGCCTAACCCATTTCTTCCTCACGCAATTCACTCTCCTCTTACTGACATTTTCTACCATCCCCTTCTACCCATTTTTCCATTCCAAACTCTTCAATACCCATTCTCAATTAAAAATCCAACACATTTCACCAGGCCCTTCTCTAAAGCCAACAACACCTTCTACACCACTTCCGTTCCAACAATCTCCCCCTCTTGCTTCCGCTTCTTCTTCTCACTCCACTTCGCACATAAAGCCCAGTCGCTTCTCCCAAATTCAGGTGTCGAAACCCATGACTCCACTCATCCCTTCCATTAAAACCGCATCCACACTTCCTCGCTCAGCAACGCTCCCAGCTTCCGCAACCACAAGCCGCCCAGTCGCCAACTACGCTGGCCAAGCTTCATCTTGCATCTCGCTGAACCGGGTCCGCAGCCACCATCTTTTCCATCGACGTAGTACTCCAGTCGAGCTGCAAAGCAACATCCTTTTCAGCTAGTCACCGAGTTGCGTGAGTTCCATGCCTTTGTTCCTTTTCTTTGGGTTTGACAGTATATATATATATACTTAATATATACACTTGCATGAACAGTTTGAGTGTGCCATGCCTGACAGTCTCGAACAGTGCCACCCTGTTTGCTGTCGCAACTCCCATCACTCAAGCCTCTAGTCGTCGTCGAGCCTTAATACCCACTTCGACCAACTTGGATGCACTTGCGGTGAGTTCTCTTTTCCCGGTTGCCTTCTGTTGGCTCTTGGTGGAATGCATGCACGTATATTGTAACAACGCGGAAAATCTGAACCAATTTAAAATTTTAATTTTAGCTATTTTAATGGATTTTGAATATTTAAAATGATTTATTTTGAGAATAATAATGATTTAAAATTTATTTAAATCGAAGTTAGAAAGTATAAATTTAAAATTTAATTAAAATGAACTCGAAATGGCGCGGTAGTTTGAAATTCGATTTTAAACTTCAATTGAATATACATAATTCATAATAAATCAGAATTCGACGAAACAAGAAACGTTAGAATCTATTTAATTATATATTTCTAACAAATGTGAAAAACTGAGTTTTCACTTTATAAATTGAAAGTTATGTCCAGTTTAAAATTTAAAATAGTCGCTATAGAGTTTTTATATATTTTTAATATATATATATGTATATATATATAACCCTTAAAATTTGCCATTTTGCAAACGACCTCTGTTTTCGACGAAACCACTTTTGTTGGATCCGGAATGTCAAATTATTGTTAGCTTTAAAATTTCATAGTTTGTGGAATTAGTAAGTGGGCGTAATAAATTTAAACGCGTTTTCAGTTTCAGTTTAAATTTAATTGACCAGTTAAAAAGGCCATTTTTCAAACGGTCTCCAAATTCGATGAAATTAATTTTGTTAGGATCGTATCATCAAAACATAGCTAGATTTCAATTTCCATAATTTTTGGAGTCAGTATGTGGCCCCAGTAGATTAAAATGTACGTAGAAATTCAATATTGATCATTATATTAATTTGTATTTAATTTTGATAAAAACTGATCGAAACAGTCTAATTTGCTTACAAAACATATCCCATTATGTCCGGAATGGGGGTATTTGGTAGGGAACGACACTCGTTGGGTTTGATTTGGAGTTCAGAACATTAAATTTCAAGATTTAGAAATAAATGAATTGAATAATAAAATAAAATTAGTATAAATAATACATTGGGAAACCCTATTCTCCATACATCAGAAGCCGCCGCCTATAATCGAATGAATGGCCAATATCATTTGATCTTTCTTCCCCAAATCTCTTCTAAATGGCTTCTAATTAAATCAAACTTATAAAAAAAATCGTAGAGCTTCAAGTAGGCATTAATTCTATACGAGTTAGATCGTTTTTCATTGAGGGATTTGGGAGTGCTTTGGCCTTGAAGTCGCGGCCTTTCTGCCCAGTTTCTCATGCCGTAGAGAGTGCGAGCTACACCCATTTCCATGCGCAACGAGGCGGCGCAATGATCTTCCCGGTGGTTAACCCTTATCTTGGTCTGAGTGCTTGGAATGGTCACGGTTTCGAAACCCTAGGCGTTAGTGATGGGTTTTAGCGGCTCGCATTTGTTCTAGGGGTTACGGGAGGAAGAAAGTATAAAATTTAATTAATTTAATTAATATTTATTTTAGTAGTATAATTAACATATAAATTAGCACAAGTCTCTCATACGATGTTCGAATCCAATGAAACAGGATCCATTGGAATCATGACAGCGTGTACTACATTCTAGAATTGACTGGAAGGTGTTTGGAGCTAGCTACAAATTTAGGAGGAGTGGAACCCAATGTGAGATTTCTAAATTCAAATGAAATGGAGTAATTAAAATATTTATGTGATATATAAAATATATATACGATAAATTTGTTCATGTCGATTGAATTGTGGATTGAATTATGGATTGAGTTGTTGGATTGAATTGTTGGAATGAAAACGACGATGTATGAAAATATATATTCATTGTATAAAATTTATAATATTTGTTGTTTAAAATATATATGTGTTGTATAAATTATATATGCGGTTTATAAATTATATATGCGTTGTTTAAAATATATATGTGTTGTACAAATTATATATGCGTTGTATAAATTATATATGCATTGTATAAAACATATATATGCACTGTATAAAATTGTCATGTAATGGAATAATTACTGGATTGTTAATAGTATAATTTTTAACATATAAATGCACTGTATAAAATTGTCAAGTAATGGAATATTAAATTTTGATTTAAAATTGAAAAGGAAGTTGAAATCGTTTTAAAATGAATTTATAAACAATTTACAAAATACATTTTAAATGGAAATCGATGATACACATATTATATATATTTAAATGATTTGAATAGAACGCGCCGCGCAGCGACCGTTCGCGAATTTCAACCATTAACATCAAATTGATCTTACAGGAGATCCGACCACCGGATTCTCCTAAAACCAGAACCGTTGGGTTCGTTCGAAAAGATCTTTCCAATGAATATAAGAGATTTAAATTTGAATGGTTTGATTTTAAAATAGGTCCAAATCAGTTTTGGAAAAGGTCGCTGTAAATGCAGTTCGGTGGCAGATATTGGAAACCAACTGTAAGGGCCTTAATAAAATTATTAAAAATATGGAAAAATTGTGTCAAATCATAATAAATGATTTGGATGAAAAATTCCAAGTTTTGAAAAGATAAAAGATATTTTTATCTAAATGAACTAGTTATTAACTAGAATAATAATCCAATGTTTTTAAATAAATAATTGAATTTGTAAATGGTTTTTGAAATAACCAGAATTTTCCAGCATATGAATTTGAAAGGATTTAAATGGGAACAATCTCCGAAATATTTTGATATTGGATTCTGTGATTATACAGATATTGTTGAGGAATTTGGAAGATACATATATCATTATTCGTAATACGATATTCGTTAGTTTCAGAATTTGATGTTAAAAATAAGCCGATATAATTTCTATTCTAAGCCTTGTATTTAATATCAAATTGGATTTGGGTTTGTAGTGAATGGTATCTTTGATAACATTGTTCATAAACCAAGTTGAGAAAGGAATAATTTTTTTAATTAAGATTAATGGAATTTTCCAAAGTAAAGTTTTCCAATTTAATATATTAAATTGTAATTGAATGGAATTCGAATTGGTAATAATCGAGATGAACTTTTAAAAGGCCTTGCCACTATTCCATAAATTGTAAAGGAAGACCGTTACTATTTATGGAATTTAAAAGGCCTTGCCACTATTCCACTTATAGTATTAGTTTGATACGGAAATTTATATCGATTATATACTGTTATGATTTCTGCGAAAGTTCCATTTGAATGGAAGATGATTTTGGGTTTATCGTGAATTGTGTTTTAAATAACAGTGTTTTAAATAACATTTGTTCTTTAGCCCAAGTTGTTAATACCAAAATCAACATTTGAAGAAAGCTGGCAGTGAAGGGGTATCGGATAACCGAAAGCTCGCAGGAGGCTTAATAAAAAGTTGGGTCTGGCAAGGAAAAGGGCGAGAGCAGGAAGACGTAATCCGAAAGCTGCTTCAACCGACCTCTATGCCAAAGTTAGTCCAACAAGACCCTTTCGATAGTACTGGCTAGACGAAAGGCTCCGGGTAGAGGATCACTCTAATATGAAACTAAGGAAGTTAGAAGCAACAAACCCGACGGACGGAGCCTGAAAGGAAATCTTCGATAATGTCCTGCCTAAATACTAATACACCTAAAGATGAAAGCGTCAAAGACACTAACTCGAGAGAATGCGAAAGCCACTCAGAACCAGCTTTTGGAGCCTATACTACATAAATACCGAAAGGACATGCCCGCAAATAAATAAGAGCGACACCAGAAGCCACCCTCCAAGAATACAGGCTACCGCAATGGCCCTACCGGAGGACTAGCTGAAACCTGGACAAGGATTACAGGCTACCCGTGCTAGCCTACCTAGTACCGAAACCCGTAGCGGTTTCAACCCGACATTTATCAGCATACAGCATGGGGTCAAACCCCTCCACGTATTCACGATAAAGCCGAAAGCCTACATCTGGAAGTTCATGTTCGTGAGCCTACATTCAGAAGCTACCCTCAAGATTTCAAGTATTATAACCAAATGCGCCCAAGGCGGCTGAAGGTCAAACACCCGAGACCAAGAATAAAACGACCGGCCAAAAGCCCAAGCGAGTCCGATAGCCATACGACAGAAGGGGCCCAGAAACATTATAAATAGGACCCCAGGATCACATTAGAGGGGACTTTTCTCTTACTTTTTGTACCCTCAAAAGCAACTTAGAAAATAACATCAATGGAGAATTCCACTCTATGTATTTTCCATTAAAAGCTTAATGAAGGGAGAATTTCTTAAGAAAATTGCTTTGTTAGTGTGTACTTTTATTTTCTCTAATTGCAATAGTCTCAGTTCATTATCATACTACAAAGAAGTCTGAGTTCGCATCCATCAACATTATCGAATGACGATCAAACCTCGATCACTGAGTCTAGATCCGATCTGGTAATCCTCAGTGAGCCTACGACCTAGAGCCCAAGCATCCCAATCCCTCGCTAAAGTCAGCCGGGGAAGAGAACCAATCCACTTGGTGTTCCCTTAAGATTTGTCCCGTTGATCCACTTCTGGTGTTGACGAAAAATATCGTTAACATTTTGGCGCTAGAAGGAGGGCCTGAACCTCTGACCTTGTGGTTAACAACCACACATCTACCTGTGTTGTTCCATCCCGGATTGGACTAGGTTTGAAGGAGCAAAGTTATGAGCAAGAAACCCAAAAGAAGGCTTTCATGATCTTGGGCGGATAGGTCGAGAACCACCAGCCGTAGGGTAATGGAGGAGAAAGAGTTAAGAGCAGAGGCTTTGCGAGTAATAAAGCGGAAGAGGAAAATGGAACTACATGCTTACGAGATGGGGAATAGCTGCTTTTCCCACATGGGACAAACCATGACATTCCCACCCAATGGATCTACCTCAGAGGAAATTAGCGTTTTCCCCCACTTGAAGGATGCTCTCTACAGGCAAGTTAAGGGAACGACGCTCAAACGCGAAATAATGGACGATTTCAACCACTTCGCCGACAAATGGACTAAAGAGATGACAACTCGATTCCGGTATGTTACGGAAAGAGAGGACGAAAGTATAGGAACCACAACTGGGATGATTCACAGGAGGATCAGACTCCATTAGCAAAAAGGGAAGTGTACACCAGAGATACCCTAGGAAAGCTACCTCACTACTTCGAGGGAGAATGTTTACTTTCTAACCAAACATGAACTTGACTATTGGACCTCCACGAAGACGAGGCCTAAGTATGAAAGAAAGACAGGAGGACCTTACTGCCATTATCACATGATGAATGGACACGAGACTAATCACTGCAGAACTCTCGAGGAAGCCATCGTCAAATTCGTCAGTCAAGGCCGATTACGGGAGTTTATCAAAAAATCGATATGAGTTTGAGAAAATCCTTAGGAAAAGGATTAATACACCAGTACCAATGTACGGAAACCCAGTCTCTCGAAATTTTAAAATGAAAACCTAAACGGGTCCAATCACCAACGGATTAAATCTCTCGTCATCGCCGAATTGGCTGGGACGAGGCATCCCCCGGAGGGGGATGGTGTGTTAGTCTTTCTCCATACCCAAATCAGAGGGGGCAGGGTTAAAGCATCAAAAGCGTAAGCCGTCGTTTCACACCAGAGATGGTTGTGGCGGCGCATCTAAAAATTAGCTCGCTATGCCTCTCTTCTCGTAGAAGAGTACGCCCTGCCTCTGCTCGAACTAAGCATGTCCTACCTCTGCTCGCAGAAGAGCATGTCCTACCTCTGCTTATGTTCCGCGTTACCCGTAGAAGGGAGCGCAAACTCCTATCATCGCCTACGATGGTCAGGATAGGGCACCCCTTGGAGGGGGTAGCGTATAAGCCTCTATCAGTGCCTACGATGGCCCGTGTAGAGCGTCGAAAGAGTAAACCTTAGTTCTGTGCCTACGGTGGCCCTGTCTAAGTTTCTAAGCCCTTACCATCACCTACAATGATCAGGATAAAGCGCCTCCTAGAGGGAGGTCGGGTAAGTCCTTGGGCCCTACTTGTGGATAAGCTAGCCAAGCGCTCCGGACGCACAGGCCCAGAGAGTGGCCAACAAAGCACATACATCCTCTGCTTTGACATCAAAAGCCCAAGTGGAGGCTCAAAAAGCACGTACAACCTCTGCTTCCCAAATCGAATCTGAAGGGGATACTCACTTCTTTAATGCTGGAAGGGGTTCTGGTCTTCTATGCTAAATTCCCGAATCTGGGTCGATTCGGCACTTCATTAATACCAGAAGGGGTTCCGGCCACCTACATATCAATACCTGAATCTGGGTCCATTCAGTTCTTTACAGAAGCCGGAAGGGGTTTCGGCCACCTATATATCAATACCCGAATCTGGGTCCATTCATCTCTTTACAGAAGCCGGAAGGTGTTCCGATCACCTGCGTGTTAATGCCCAAACATGGGTCTGCTCGGCTCTTTGCAGAACCGGAAGGGTTTCCGGTCCCTACATATTAATATCTGAATCTAGGTCTAATTGATTTCTCGACAAAGTCCTAAAGCAAGTCGGCGGTCTTACATACCACAACCTGGAGCAATCCTGCAAAAAAATCAACCAGATGTGGAGCCACTAAGGCCACACCAAACCTGTGAAGAACCCAATTCCTGGTTCAAACAAGAAAGAATCGCTTTCTCCTCTCCAGAGTTCAAGTGAGGGCTCAAAGTTTTTCGCCAAAGGTGGGCTCATAAAACCTCTCGGGGAGGTACTTTTAAGTTATACATCCATTAGTTGTTCTCCTTTTCAATATATCAATTCTTTACACAACTCTGAAAAACGACGTCGTATCCCCACATCAGTTCAAAGAGCAATCAGGGAGAAGATTGCAAACGGTTTTCAATAACATCATATGAGCGACTATCCCTTTTTATTTGTTCTAGGCGATTTTTCATTAGAAATATTTCAAGGACAATAGTTTCGAGAAGAAGTTTCCTTATCGACACGCAGTACTTGTAGGTTTCCATCCATTGCAACACTTTGGAACACGATACTATTGTTTCTAACAAAAGCAAAAAATATATATCATGTGACACACGATCAGTTCCACCAGAAATCATGATACAAGCCATTATATAGACACAGTCTTTGTCCTAAGAAATAAAATTTCCACACCCCGAGCATGCGATAAAAATCTCTCATTCCGAATCGCGATTTTGCAAAGCGAACTCCAAAGAAGCGCAATCCTCTTTAGATTTCTTCAACTCATCCTCCAACTTATCGATTTGTTGATATAATCTACCAACCACCGCATCTGAGCTTTCGGAGAATCTCGTTGCTACCCTACACTATAAACTGTGCATAGCCTCGTCTTTCTCTATTAATTGCTTTCCAAATAGGACACTTGTTCCTTGAAGTTTGTGATTGTCACCTTCTGCAGGTAATACATTTTTTTATACCCTGACAAAGGAGCGTCACTAAAAATATCTCTTCTACCGGCGGCGTTCAGACTTTCCACCCTATGTTGTGAAGAAGGGGTCTGGAACGAATCCTCCTAGCCACAGATAAGGTGAAAACCTTGTAATATGAAAATCGAAAGCATCTAGTGTGTGTTAACTACATCTTACTTCCAAAAGAAAAAAAAGTCACACTACGCTTATTGGTCCATGCACATTATAGGTACCACGTACACACTAGCACATTATCATGACACCACACAATACCGAGAATCACAAAATCAACATGAATCACAAAACAAACCACAAGAGAATGTATACTTAATACAACAACATTCAAAATCCCATGTTAAAATCACCTGCACTGAACCAATCTTATTGAGTTTTTCCTTAAAATTCTAAAACAAAGAGTCCAAAACATAACTGCAATTCAAGTCTTCGGAGAAATAGAGGATTGCTATAATATGGAAAAATTAATTATTAATGAAACTCAAGGGGAGTGAAAGACACCTTGAGAGCGAAAGCCATGCCTGTGTGACATCAACATCAGAATGACCAGGAGCCATCCTTTTCCCTGAGCCAAAAGAGATTTCATCCTCGGGAGGCAGCTCCTGAGATGTAAGGGTAGGTTCTCCAGCACCTCTTCTAGACCCGCCTGCTTGATCCGTGTGACTTTCTACTTCTCCGTCTGCTATATTGGGCTCCTCCCCGTTGTCCTCATAATCTTCAACAAACTCATCAATAAACAACAGAGATGCGGGATCAATCTTGTTCGTTGAGGGAACCTCATGCTCCCGTCTTACCTGCTCAATTTTTTCTAAGACCCTGTCCCGAACACAGGGATCAATTGAAGTAAGATTAAATTCCGAAAGTCTTTCATAGTTGTCCGAAAAGGCAAGGAGGAGGGCATCTTCATAATACTCTATGGCGATATTGTTGAGGCGGACATTCAATTTTTTTTTAAATTCTATCCGTGGCTTCGTAAATAATCCTCCTCGCGGTAGCAAGCCGGATATTTATCTTATCCATCTCGGCGGCATAGTCGACCTCCAGTTCCATTTTCTATGCTTTGAGGTCCTCAACCTGCTTCGTCAATCCCTCGTTGTCCTTCCTCACCTCCTCCAGTGAAGTCGCCAACCCCTTGCATTCATCATCTCTCTCTGCCCGCTCCCGCTGCAAAGCATCCACTTTATCTGCCAGCACCTTATTCTCCTCCCTTAAAATATTGACCTCAACCGTCACAGTTAAAACTGGTCCTCGGGAGACATACCAAGTTTTCATCATCTAGAGAAGAAGAAGAATTAAAAAAAAGGGAGAGAAAGAGAAAAATGAGAAGGCTGAAAGCGCATATAATACCAAGAGAAAATCCCTGATTTGTTGTCCATAAAGATCTATTAGATCCAAGGTAGTAGAAGTCGAGGCAATATCCGCCACTTCAGGGGAAAAAATAACCGACTCCACAAGCTTCTCAAAATCCAAGGCAGGCAAAGGAGGTATAGGACGAGAAACATACGGAGAGCAAGATGGTGCAGAAAGATCGAGCCTCCCCTCATCCACCTCACCAACAACATCAAGAGGTGTAGGATCACCCGTAGATTTACCTTTCGGAGAGGCTTCTGGGGAAGCATCAATAATTACCACATGTTCGACAACTACAACGGAAGGGTCAAAAGTTCACTTTGTTCTTGGAATAACGACATTATCCCTTGAAGAGCTACCCAACTTGTCGCACTTGGATTTCTTCGATGACGGGCCGACGGTGGTTTGAGCAAGCCTCTTCATGGCCAGGGTGCTAGACCGGCTCTAAGCAGCAATGACAGAGGTATCCTGAGAAGCCGAGGATCCTAACCAGAAGAAAGGGTGAATTAAAAAAAACAAGAAAAAGAATGGCATAGGTTATCGAGACAAACGAATTGTTCTCATCTAAAGATACCTGGGCAGAGAGGAGATCCTTGACTAAACACACCAGAATCCAACAATAATCCTTTTGGACCAGGGAATTGAATGGGTGGTTGCCCCAATATCTTCTGCCCAGGAGGGAGCAATCCATACTCGCGGAGTATGTCGACATTCAAAAGGAATGACCTACATATATGCTTTACCAGTGCATTAAAGATGGCGTCAACCACTTGAGCTTCCTTCGGGGTCAAAATCACATCTTTGGAAGGAGGTTCTGCAACAAGGAGAAAGTAAAAAAAAAACACATACACACACAAGGAAACCCACCTTCGTCAATAAATTGTCCTGATATGCCGGATGGACATCGGACAAGGAAATATTGGTCCTCCCATGGCCTTGTTTTGTTAATGACATCAATGATCAACCTCTTAACTGGGTTGGCTCTCCAGGTTGGCGATTATGAGGTCCTGGAGAACCGGATCATGTGGCGGAAAAGGTTAGAACTTAAGGAACGTTGACCTGAAGCAAGCGCCAGAGCCTCCGCACACAGATGGGTCGTATATGTGTTTGGTGAAAGTTGAATTGGAGCAACTTTCAAATCCACCAGAAGCTTATGTAGAAAAGGGGGAAAAGGAAGAAAACCACCATGCCAAATATGAATAGATGAATATGCGAAGAAACCTTCTGGAGGATTCTTAAGGAAGTCCGAAGAAGCAACAGCCCTGGCATCGACGCCCACTATGCCAAAGTCATCCAATATGGCGTTCACGGACTATATGGATGTAATCAAGGATGGCTCGGGCGCAAATACCTTCTTAGGACAGGGGATCTTGGAATCCTTAACCTTCTCCTTAACAGGGCTTTTATAAGACATGATCCTGCCAGGTAACATCGTTTCATAATAATACGATCAATATGAGTATCTCTTACACAAATGCACATACTATTGGCATTATCAATATTACTAAGTGCTATTATACCTCGATTGACAGTGGTCAGGTAGGCGGAAACCTAAATCGAACCCAGATAGGGGATACAGAGAAAATCACGTCTTTTATACCTTAGCTAACCATCATGACAATTTTGACACATATTTAGGATTGCAATTTATAGGAGATATGAAAAAATTCACCAGTAATCAAGCTTGAGTCTTCGAGAAGAAGAAGAATTCGAATGTTTTCTTTTGTGAGTACAGTAATCTTGTCTAAGAATTTGATTTACAGACGAAAGACGGGAACGATGAAGAAGAAGGATTTAGGTTCAAATTCCAAGATCAATCTAGGCCACACAACGAAAAGCCAATCAACGCTTCTGATTGAGGGAGACTGAGGGAAGAAAAGACAAAAATTTGACTTGAAAAGTCGAAAACACCCCTTCACTAGGGGGGGAGGGAATGTTACTACCAATATCAACATTTGAATAAAGCTGGCAGTGAAGGGGTATCGAAAAACCAAAAGCTCGCGGAAGGCTTAATAAAAGGTAAGGTCTGGCAAGGAAAAGAGCGAGACCACGAAGACGTAATCCGAAAGGCTGCCTCAACCAGCCTCTACGTCAAAGTCAGTCCAACAAGACACTTTCGATAGTAATGGCTAGATGAAAGGCTCCGGGTAGAGGATCACTCTAATCTGAAACCAAGGAAGTTAGAAGCAAGAAACCTGACGATGGAGCCCGAAAGGAAATCTTCGATAATGTCCTGCCCAAATACTGATACACCTAAATATGAATGCGTCGAAGACACTAACTCGAGAGAACGCAAAAGCCACTCAGAACCAGCTTCTGGAGCTTATACTACATAAATACCAAAAGTCCATGTCTGCAAATAAACAAGAGCGACACCGGAAGCCACCCTCAAAGCATACAGGCTACCGCAAAGGCCCTACATGAGGACTAGCCGGAACCCGGACAAGGATTACAGGCTACCCGTGCTAGCCTACCTAGTACCGAAACCCGTAGCGGTTTCAACACGTCAGTTATCAACATACACCATGGGGTCAAGCCCCTCCACGTATTCACAATAAAGCCGAAAGCCTACATCCGGAAGTTCATGCCCGTGAGCCTACATTCAGAAGATGCCCTCAAGAGTTCAAGTATCATAACCCAATGCATCCAAGGCGGCTGAAGGTCAATCACCCGAGATCAAGAATAAAACGGTCGGCCAAAAGCCCAGGCGGGTCCGATAGCCATACGACGGAAGGGGCCTAGAACCATTATAAATAGGACCCCAAGGATCACATTAGAGGGGACTTTTCTCTTACTTTTTGTATCCTCAAAAGAAACTTAGAAAATAACATCAATGGAGAATTCCACTCTATGACATCTATGTATTTTCCATTAAAAGCTTAATGAAAGGAGAACTTCTTAAGAAAATTGCTCTGTAAGTGTGTACTTTTGTTTTCTCTAATTGCAATAGTCATAGTTCATTTTCCATACTACAGAGAAGTCTGAGTTTGCATCCATCAACACTATCGAATGACGATCAAATCTCAATCACTGAGTCTAGATCCGATTTGGTAATCCTCAGCGAGCCTACGACCTAGAGCCCAAGCATCCCAATCCCTCACTAAAGTTGGCCGGGGAAGAGAACCAATCCACTTGGTGTTCCCTTAAGATTTGTCCCCATTGATCTACTTTCGGTGTTGACGAAAAATATCGTTAACAAAAGTAAAGGCAGAATTAATTTCCAGAAAGTTGAACAATCATTAAGTAATGAATTTAGAGATTAAAACGAAGAAGAGTTTCAATAAATCTTTAATTGGATTTGAATGAATGAGTGGTGATTAAATTTACCAAAACATGAGATGTGGTATAAACCAAATATACTTGGTTGATGATATTGATTGTGATTGATTGATTGTTTGGATTGTGCTTGACCAGTTTGTCAACAAAATATGCTTTTACATTTGGCATTGGGTTGGATAGAAATACTGGTATGCTAACGCCTTGTGAAACACTTCACGATTTGACTATGAGGTGTTAGCGATGTTGAGTTCATTTCAAATTTAATGAATGATTTTGAAATGATATATTCTTAAGTGAAAATAAACATATTCCCGATTTTGGGTAGGGAATGTTTTATAAAACAGAATGGATTTCGAGGCCTAAACCCGATAATGTCGAAATGATTTCGAAATGTATTATGTGTTTGACATTGTAGTTCATCACATAACCGATTAGTTGCTATTGATGATATACATGTTCGATGGTGGAGAATTTATGCTCTTACTTAACACCCTTCTTTGAGATGTACGAGCTCAAAGGTTATGCAATAACCCGGAAAATGTGAACCAATTTAAATTTTTTAAATTAGGTTATTACCAAAGAATTTGAATAATTTAAATAGCCTATTTCCATAAAATATAGATTTGGGTATAATATTGCAGTTTGAAATTTTGAATACAAACTTTGTCCGACTGTACCGGGTGGAAAATATAACGGATTTTAACGAAACTGAAAATATTTAAATCTGTTTATCAATACCTTTCTAACGAATCTGAAAAATCGAAGTTTCATAGCGGGAATCAAAAGTTATGGCCAAATGAATTTTCAGAAAGGTCGCTATATAGTGTATATAGCCCTTGAAAATTGAGATTTTGCATACGACCTCGAAATTCGATGAAACAGGAGACACCGTGACCGCAAGGAGGCTCTCTACATTCTAGAAGAAGCCGCGGATTTTTCTGACCTTCCTACGATTTTTAGCACTGCAATAACCAATGTGAGGAATCTAAACTATTTGTGTGAATGAAATCGCGTTGTATAAATTATATAAGCGAAGTGTAAATTATATACGCATTGTATACCTCATGTACATGTGTTGTATAAGTTATATTAGCGATGTATAAATTATACAAGTGTTGTATGAAACATATATGCTTTGAATTGTGATGAAATACAAGTGAATTATTATATATATATATATATATATATATATATATATATATATATATATATATATATACTCCCCTCGTCCACAGACCATGGACGATATCTATTGCTTGTGTTTGACGTGATATTATATGGTATGACGAATGGTTGGAAATAATTGTTTGTGGTTGACATTATGGTTGAAAAATACCTTTGTGGTTGAAAAATACCCTCTTGTGGTTGAAACAAAATAGAATAGGGTTGTGGAATTGAAAATAAAACATGCCGCCTGCGTGCGAACTAGATGCATGATCCCCATTGTCAAAAACCGCGAGGTTTTAAGGTAGAGCGAGGAGCCGTACCAGGGACGGTCCCGGTTTTAACTACCCTGCCGTTATGCTGCCAAAATTTTCTGAAATATTTATGTGTTAGAATAATTTTCATTCGTTGAAATAAATTACATAAACTATATCGAATATTCATGTGTTGAGTTGCAATTCATTCGTTGAGTTGAAATTCATGTGTTGAATATTATTTGAATTTAAATAAATGGCTTTAGCGATAAAAATCACATTTTTATATATATACAAACTATATCGAATATTCATGTGTTGAGTTGCAATTCATTCGTTGAGTTGAAATTCATGTGTTGAATATTATTTGAATTTAAATAAATGGCTGTAGTGATAAAAATCACATTTTTATATATATATATAAACTATATCGAATATTCATGTGTTGAGTTGCAATTCATTCGTTGAGTTGAAATTCATGTGTTGAATATTATTTGAATTTAAATAAATGGCTGTAGCGATAAAAATCACATTTTTATATATATACAAACTATATCGAATATTCATGTGTTGAGTTGCAATTCATTCATTGAGTTGAAACTCATGTGTTGAATATTATTTGAATTTAAACAAATGGCTTTAGCAATAAAAATCACATTTTTATATATATACAAACTATATAGAATATTCATGTGTTGAATTGCAATTCATTCGTTGAGTTGAAGTTCATGTGTTGAATGTTATCATCTTTTAAAAATAAAATGAATCGACAATGAAAACTATATTTTTATAGTGAATATGAAGAGTTAAAAATACACATGTGTCGAATAAATATTTTTGATGATAAAAATATTCCTTTTATCATGTATACGCTTAGTTAAAAATACACATGTGTCGAATAAATATTTTTGATGATAAAAATATTCCTTTTATCATGTATACGCTTAGTTAAAAATACACATGTGTCGAATAAATATTTTTGATGATAAAAATATTCCTTTTATCATGTATACGCTTAGTTAAAAATATACATGTGTCGAATAAATATTTTTGATGATAAAAATATTCCTTTTATCATGTATACGCTTAGTTAAAAATACACATGTGTTGAAATAAATAATAGTTTGCTAGAAATATTATTATTAGCTTTGTTCTGCATATATATACATGTGTTGAACAGGAAAAATGGATTAGCTGTAGAGTAAAGAAATTATTTGCGTGCCCGACAAATAGGTAAACCTTGATGAGTTGGCTGCGCAATTTTATTTATATATCAACTCCTGTGAATGCCATTGGATGTGGAGTGCTGGTTTTTCTGTGTGAAATAATAAATAACGCCATAGGATAGTAACAATTAATTTTGAACTACACTACATGGCATACTTCTTGACGATAGGCATACTTCATCATATTCCACATAAGCAATTGGAGCTTGTGTGACGAGGTGGAAGATTTACCATACAAGCAAGGGGCTTGTATGGCGATGACTATATACTACAGGTTGAACTGATGACTGATATGGACTATATAAAATATAACGATAAATCGCCAGATTAATAAAAACCCCACACGGGTCTGGAGTTGACAATAATCACGTCTCTCTAGTTATTAGATACGGCACATGGACTATTTATTTCCACACGGAAACGGGGGTGACGAGAATTTATTCTCTAGAGTGATTATCTATACATGCTCCCCCGTAAACACCAGAATATATCACTATAAATATGTGGATACTTTTTAGGATTTATTGGGTACCTAACACGGCCCAATAAATTTCCAAACCCCTCCCCGTACAAAGGAGGTTATGGCGAAATTTTTCGAAATATTAAGGCGTTAGTGAAATATTTGAAGTGAAAACGAAGTTGAAAATATAGAATGAACTATAATGGGAATTATAGAATGGACTATATTTATATATATAAATATAAATATAATTAAAAGGAATCGAAGCCGTGCAGTTCGTGTTTCGGAATCGTAATTTGAAACGATTAGTACGAGAAATCCGACCATCGGATTTTCCCGAAACCGCAACCGCTGGGTTCGCCTTGGAAATATCTTTCCAACGGCACCAACCTTGTAAAAATCCAACGGTTGGATTGTCCGGAATGTTTAATTCAAATCTGAAGAAAAACAGCACCAGAATCGTCTATATTTATATATAAATATAATTAAATTAAATCGAATAACGACGTTGTAGTTCGAATTTTGAAACCGTAACTTCAAACGACTAATGTGGAAGATCCGACCGTCGGATTCTCACGAAACTGGAACCGTTGGGTTCGCTTTGGGAATATCTTCCCACTGATATAGACTTTGTAGAAATCCAACGGTTAGATTTTCCGATATGTGTAAAACAAATTAAGGGAAAAACAGCGCCAGTGCCACGACACGACCTAAAACGTCGTTTAATTAAATATGGCCATTTTTAAATAAATTAAAATGGCGAAAAATCGTTATAAAATATTATAAGCAATATTGATTGAAAATAAACCAATTGAGCTTGAATTGTTTGATATTTGATGGTTGTATGTGTATGACATGAAAATAACACTAAAGAACCGAAAGATGGATGTCGAATAATATAACCATAAAATGAATCGATTTAAATTCTAATGACGTGAATTATTTGAAAAGGCCGAGCTAACCCTCATTCCAAATAATTTATCGAGCGATTCGAATAGGAAAATGCAAAGACGATTCAAGATCGACGATCTTCGTATCGGTTGGATGGGCGCTACTGAGGTTCCTAACCGGAGTAGCTACCGGAAAGGGACGGAAGTAGTAGCCGTCTGAACGTATGTGTTGATTGGACGGATATACAAGGAATTTGACGCCTCCGGTTTCGTTCAGACCCAGGACGGACTTGTAAATGGACTGTGTGTCTGACATTGGATTTTGTTCTGTACTGATTGATCTCTGTTAAATATATATCTGTTTAGCGGCGGAGAATTTATTCTTTTGCTTAACGCCCTTCTCTGAGACGTACGAGCTCAGGGGTTATATATCGATAGAAATCAATCGTATGGAGTGGACTGCCTATGTGGCATGCCAAGATGCTGTGATCAAGGCTTCTGTTGCAAAGCAAAGTCTTGTGGATGATGATCAAAGCAAGGTCTACGTGGCCTAGCTTTGTGTATTTCGTAGATTCGCGAACCTCACACCCCGGTATGAGTTAAAAACGGGATACGGACTACAGGGAGAGCACGACGTTTCTTTCTAGCTATGGTGGTGTCAGTGACTTACCAGCCCTGACATATATATCTACTTTTCACCTTTGTGGTTGTTGGAATGCGAGACGCCTCGATTATAGGTCTGTAAGGACCGGGAAACGTGTGTTCAGGAATACTAATCCTCTAACGTAAGTGAGGACCGGCCCTGAAGCATCCAGGGGTTACCCAGAGTGTGTAGTCCCGGGGCATTTGCTAGAGTGTCTCGAAGCGGAGAGGAGCTTGCCCCTTGCCTCGACTCATGATGGAAATCCAATTTCCAATACGAAATAACGGACTTGATTGTAGAACTAGTATGGCGACATAGTAGATGGTAGCTATGCCGCCTATGATTGATATTTATGATGCTATTCGCTTTTGAAACATATATGCACTAGTAATAATATCAATTGATTTTGCTTTATACGTATCAAGCATATTTGGCCCTTATAAGGTAAACTTCTATCCTCCGGCTTGCGTTGCATTGTGTGATGGGACCTGAGTCTTATAATGGCTTCATTCTTTCTAAAAGCATTGCGTTGTTTTAAAAGAATTTACTTTGTTTTAAATGCACTAGCAATCACTGGAGTAAACCCGTTCCGCGAAAGTGGCGTGGTCCTATGATTTGCTATTTACTGTTGTTTAACTGTTAAATAGATTCCTCATACTAGTCCCCATGACTGACTCGTTGTTTGTTTCACTTTGCAAACGCGGGTGCCCTTATTTTCACACGGGCAGCCTAGTACACAGGTGACATGTTGTTTTTGGCTCTGCACTGCTGCATAGAGTGCATTTTTGGCTCATGGCGAGGCTGACTTCACAGAGATGACTTTGACATTTTCCGCCATTACTGTACTTATATTATGATTCCGCCACTGGCGATGCAGACTGATTTACTTTCCGTATTTCTCACTATATGTATATGTATTCCGCCTTCGGCGATGTAGACTGATACCCTTATTATGTCTCACTGCATGTATGTATTCCGCCTCTGGCGATGATGACTGATCACTTTCCTTTTTATTTACTAAGTTATATCCCACGTTATGCTATTCTGATATTCCTACATGTTGTGATTCCGCTATCATATCCATGTAAAATTATTTTATTTATTGTTTCTGCTATTATCTGTACTCTGCTATGATGATTAATGTGTTATATTCCCATGATTATCCTTAATACCGCCCCTCGGATTTTCGGATCGTCACAGGTTATGTGATTTATAGTGACTGACCATATGTGTGAATTGTTAGTGTAAAGTACTATAGTTTAAAAGTACTTGTGATTATTATGTTGTGAAATGATTTTCCCTACTTCGAGATATGAAATAATTTGTTATGTGGATAAAGATTCGGGTAACCCTGGATGACTAAAGGTGTGAGGGCGGTGTATTTTCCCGAAGGCGTGGGATGTTTCACCGTCAGTGTAGCCTGCTCCATAGTGGGAGGTGCACATATATATCGAGTCGGTGAGGCACATACAGCCTTGTCTGAGGGCTGAATACCTCCCGATATTTGGTTGCATACTTGTTTGTATGCATTGTGATATTTTGGAATTCAAAATTCCAAATGTTTTTGGTTTGAGATCCCGAAGTGAAATCTATTTTGATATGAAATCTAGATATGTATTTCAAATGATTTGAAATAAGAATTCGGGAAATAAAGTCCAAAGGAATAATTTCTGTAAAGATAATTGGATTTAGAAAATCTAGATTTGGGATTAAGCCTAAATGGGTAGATTGAGGAATTGCACGTTGTTTGATGGATTGTACATCCATATGACTGTTATTAGTTATTGTTTATGCACTGGCATTCATGGGGTTAAACCCGTTCCGTGACATGCGACGTGGTCCCGTGATATACCTTATTTTAAAGTAATGTTTAATAACTGTTTTGAGTTCTCACACCAGTCCCATGGCTGACTCGGAGTTTATTATTTCTACCTAAACTCTGGGTGCCCATATTTTCCATATGGGCAGTCAGTAGTTTTGGTTTTGCAGATTATTTCATTTAGCAGGATTCTGGATCGAAGCTTAAAGCTGTGTCCTGAGCATTGATAGTCTTCCGCTATGTTAGTTTATTTGTTTCCGCTGCATTGTATTACATTTATTGTAAATTTATTTTCCGCAATATTTTATCTTTGATACTCTAATATTCTGTACTCTGATGTAATATTATTATGATGTTTATTAAAGTCTTCTGTTGTTTGTTCTGATGTGTTGTGCGCCCAAATTTAGCGTATCCTCTTTTTGATTCGATTTAAGTCGTTTCAACGATCGATTTGGATGCCCCGAGAGGGAGGGTCACTACATATGGTATTGGAGCTTTGGTTAACTCAAATCTTTGGGGTGCAAGTCGTTAGAACAGAATAAATGACTCATCATAGATTGGATCAGTAATATCCTATGAAAGTAAACTCATTAGAGATAGAATCAGTAGTATCCTAGAATGAGAAACTCATTAGAGATGGGGTTAGAAATGCCGTAGAATGAGTTGAGAGTTATACGTTTATAAGTAACATATTTGTGATTATATATATAATCCGATATTAGAAAATATGATTTTTGAATATATAAAAGTAATATGTATTTGAAAACTTAATCAACAAATTGATTGCTGGTTGAGATGTGCGATTATTAGTTCAACTAATTAAAATATTGGAATGATCAAACCAATATGAAAATGAATGGTAGATTAAGCCAAATCGAGTCAAATATAGAATTGAATTGAAATTGCATACATAGGTATATATTTACGGTACTTATTGGGTTTTGATGATTTTATGAGCCGATTGGCAAGCCGCTTGGTTTTTCTTTTTCTTTTTAATTGATGAGGGCCCTGTGAGGCAAGTTGTGTTTTCACCGATCAACCCGTACAATCGAGGTTATGGCAAAAAAATTCGAAAATTTAGGGTGTTAGCCAATTATTTGAGAAACTAGAAAGTTCTAAGAAACTGAAAAGTTGATGAACTCAAGCCAGAATTAAAGTTGAGTTTGTTAGTTACACAACTTTCAGCTCCATTCCTTTTCGAGGAGGAAAAGATTTTTAGGTGGGGGAGATTGTAACAACCCGAAATTTCTGAACCAATTAATTTTTTTTATTTAGCTATTTTAATGGATTTTCAACATTTAAAATGATTTATTTCGAGAATAATAAGAATTAAAAATTTATTTAAATCAAAGTTAGAAAGTATAAATTTAAAATTCAATTAAAACGAACTCGAAATCGCGCTGTAGTTTGAAAATTCGATTTTAAACTTCAACTGAATATACAGAAATCAAAGTAAATCAGAATTAGATGAAACAAGAAACGTTAGAATCTATTTAATTATGTCTTTCTAATGAATGTGAAAAACCGAGTTTTCACTTTATAAATTGAAAGTAATGTCCAGTTTAAAATTTAAAATAGTCGCTATAGAATGTATATATATTTTTAATATATATAGCCATTAAAAATAGCCATTTTGCAATGACCTCCATTTTCGACGAAACCACTTTTGTTGGATCTGGAATGTCAAATTATTATTAGGTTTAAAATTTCATATTTTTTGGAATTAATATGTGGGCGTAGTAAATTTAAACACATTTTCAATTTTCGTTTAAATTTAATTGACCAGTTAAAAAGGCCATTTTTCAAACGGTCTCCAAATTTGACGAAATTAATTTCGTTAGGACCGTATCATCAAAACATAGCTAGATTTCAATTTCCATAATTTTTGGAGTTAGTATGTGCCCCCGATAAATTAAAATGTACGTAGAAATTCAATATTGACCTTTATATTAATTTACATTTTAATTTTGATATAAACTGATGGAAATAATCGAATTGGCTTACGAAACATATCCCATTGTGTCCGGATTGCGGGTATTTGGTTAAGAACGACACTCGTTGGGTTTGATTTGGAGTTCAGAACATTAAATTTCAAGATTTAGAAATAAATGAATTAAATAATAAAATAAAAGCAGTATAAATAATAAATTGGGAAACACTATTCTCCATACATTAGAAGCTGCCGCCTATAATCGAATGAATGGCCAATCTTGTTTGATCTTTCTTCCCCAAATATCTTCTTTAATTGCTTCAAATTAAATCAAACTTATAAAACAAATTTCGTCGAGCTTCAAGTGGGCTTTAATTCTATACGAGTTAGATCGTTTTTTCATTGAGGGATTTGGGAGTGCTCTGCCCTCGAAGTCGCGGCCTTTCTGCCCATTTTCTGATGCCGCCGAGGGTGCGAGCTGCACCCAATTCCAGGCGCAATGAGGTGACACAACAAGCTTCCCGGTGGTCAACCCCGATCTTGGTCCGAGTGCTTGGAATGGTCATGGTTTCGAAACCCTAGGCGTTAGCTGAGACGACCGAAACTCCCCCTTACGGGAAAGCCCAGATAAAATTGAGAACACGACTCATCAGACACAAACAATAGAACATTTCATTGCTATTACAACAGTTACATGAGAGTACAAGATATCAGAGTATAAATAAATAAATACATTGTAAAATATTAGAGTTTTAAATTACGAAGAAGCGGAAATAAAATGTATAACTACAATGTACAGCGGAAAATACATCTACAACACAAATGAATAAAATACGCAGATATAAAGCTTTCCGAATGTAGTTCCGGATGTAAACCAGGATCCTAGGAAAAGAAATATCTGCGAAAACCAAAACTACTAGCTGCCCGTGTGGAAAATATGAGCACCCAGAGTTTACGTAGAAACAATAAACTCCGAGTTAGTCATGGGACAGGTGTGAGAACTAAAACAGTTATTAATCTTTATTTTAAAGTTGGGTTAATCAAGAGACCACGCCGCTAACGCGGAACGGGTTTACCCCCAAGAATACCAATGCATAAAACCAACAACGCAATGCTAAATAAAAGAACAATGAAGCTATTATAAGACTCAGGTCCCATCACACAATGCAACGCAAGCCAGAGGATAGAGTTTTACATTATAATAGCCAAATATGCTTGGTACGCGAAATTTATCTTTTATTATTACTATAAGTGAAGAAATCAACTTCAAATATAAATGTATCAATCATAGACGACATTGGTACCATATATTATGTTGCCATACATAGGTTTACAAAAAAAAAATGCAAAATGTCGTATTGGAAGTTTGGATTTCCATCATGATGGATACTGATCCGAAAGATCGATCATGTAGTGTAATACTCAAAGGCTTACGTCCTTGCATGAGAAAACGTCATAATACACATCCGCACTATATTCAGGATATCAAGTATCTCAACAGCTTACGTCACGTGCATGAGAAAACGCCGTATACTCTATCCTTCTTGGAATCGGAGGGTGTGCCCTATCCTTACCACGTGTGGAGCGACCACACCCAGCCTATCTCGGTCGACCGAATCCATCCTCCTTTCGAAAGTATACTGATCTAACCATCAGTTCACCATCATATCGATGTGTGAGGCTCGCGAATTAATGCTACACAAAGCTATGCTAATTAAAGCTATGCTTTTATCATCATCCACCAAGCTCTACTTTTCAACAAAGCTTGGATCACTACAACTCAGCATGTCACACTATCAATCCATACCATATCATTGATCTCAACCAATATATAACCTCTAAGCTCGTACGTCTCAGAGAAGGGTGTTAAGCAAGAGAATAAATTCTCCGCCACTAAATAGATATATATTTAGCAGAGATCAACGAATAAAGCATAACGGAATATGATGTCAGACATACCATCCATTTGCAAGTCCGTTCTAAGTCTAAACGAAACCAAAGACACCTTATTCCTCATCCCATATGTCCAATACAGGAAAGAGGCCCTCGCATATCCGAAAAATCAACAAATACGTCTGGAAGGCTACCACTGTAGCCCCTTCAAGGTAGCTAATCTAATCATAGGATCGGTAGCAACCCATCCATTCGATGTGAAGATCGTCGGTCTTGCACCATCTTCAATCTCTTCGACTGTTAGTCGTCGTAACAATTATTCAGAATGGGTTAAACCCGATCTTTTCGAATAACTCGCGTATCTTATAATCAAGAACTATACCAATACATCATATGCCTCATTCCATTCTAGAATATTCTTGTATTCGTGTTTCTTTATTCTGGAAAGGTTCTCATTAATCTTGTCGAAGATTATCACTTTTAAACACACTGTTTAATCCATTTCTTTGGAAATCATTTCAAAAGATTTTATAGTATCTTTTCACAGTTCAAACCAAATTGAGGTTTATCAAACTAGTCGGGATTAACGCCTTACTAAAGTAATCATTCATTTTATTATCCCATCCCAACCTATTCATCCCATGGAGCAAAACTGGTAGTACTCCATATCTAACACCACTGTGTTATCGATAAATTCAATTACCATTTCACGTTCAAATCTAATTAAAGATGTTACTATCGCCTAGAGTAAAACTCGTGGTACTCCATTCTCAAACACTTCTCAAATTTGGCAAATTTAATTACCACATTAACATTTCAATCTAATTAAAGATTCATTAAACTCCACTTAGTTTTAGTCTCCAAAAATCATTATTTGATGATTATTCAAATTTAGGAAATAAATCATGTTTTTACTGGGTTAAAGAACCAATGTCATTTAAAACATTGTTCACAATAAACCCAAAATCATCTTCCATCAAAATGGAATCTACACGAAAATCATAACAGTGTCTAATTGATATAAATTCCCGTATCAGACAAATATGATAAATGAATAACGGTAAAGCCTTTTAAATTCCATATATAGTAACGGTCTTCCTTTATAGAAGCTCATCTCGATTATTACCAAATCAAATTCCTTTCAATTCCAATTTAATATATTAAATTGAAAATCTTTACTTTGGAAAATTCCATCAATCTTAATTAAAAGATTATAAATTCCAAATCATATTCTTCACTGTTAATTGGGTTAAAGAACCAATGTTATTTAAAACACCGTTCACTGTAAACCCGAAAATCCAATTCTTTTATTCAATTCCAATTAAATATTGATTAATTGGAAAACTTCACTAAATCTTAATTTAAAGATTTATTCTTTTCTCAACTGGGTTTAAGAACAGTGTTATTTAATACATAGTTCACGACAAACCCAAAATCCAATTTTGATATTAATATAAGGCTCTGAATAGAAATTATATCGGCTTATATTCAATATCAAATTCTAAAACCAACAGATATCGTATTAGGAATAACAATATATATATATATATATATATATATCTTCCAAATTCCTCTACAATATTCGTATAATCACGGAATCCAATATCGAAATATTCCGAAGATTATTTCCATTCCAAATTCATTCCAATTTATTCATTGGAAAATTCTGGTTATTTCAAAACCATTTTCAGTGTCCAATTTATTTATTTCTAAAAATAATTGGATTATTATTCTGGTTATTAACTAGTTCATTTCGATAAAAAAATATTTTTATCCTTTCAAATATGGAATTTTTCATTCAAAATCTTTCCAAAACCCTTATTATGAATTTACATATTTTTTTCATATTTTTAACAATTTTAATATCGCTCGTACAGTCGATCTTCAGTATCGATCACCGAACTACATCCATAACGACCTTTTCTGAAATCAATTTGGACATAATTTAAAATCCAACCGTTCAAATTTACATCTCTTATATTCGTTGGAAAGCACTTTTTGATACAAACCCAACGGTTCCAGTTTTAGGAGAATCCGACGGTCGGATCTCCCGTAATATCAATTCGAAGTCAATGGTTGAAATTCGCAAACGGTCGGTGCACGGCGCATTCTATTCAAGCCACTAATATATATATATATATATATAATATTTCGTCGATTTCCATTCAAAACGTATTTATAAAATATTTACAAATTCATTTTAAAACGATTCCCACTTCTATTTCAATTTTAAATCAAAATTGAATATTCTATATCATTATAATATTAAAATGATAATATTGTCAAAATATCAGATTTTGAAATCACTTTTCGATTCTCATTATAAAATGAATAAAATTGACAGAAATTCTGGTCCGTGTTAAAATGGCGTTTAACTACTTAACACGGCTTCACATTTCAATATTTTCGTGTCCATCCAAAATCATACATCAAAATCACATTTTGATTATTCACTGAATATTATTTTAAAATATTCTGTAATTCTGAACTAGAATCAAACTCAATCAATTACCATATAATTTTCTGTTATATGGATTTCATACATCGCATGTATACAACAATAATGATAAACAATCATTGAAAATTCATACAACATCTGTAACACCCCTCTCAAAAAGCTAACACAAAGATCTTTTAGCACAGTGGTTAGTGCGTGGTGTTGCTTTCGGGGAGGTCCGGGGTTCGAGTCTCGGGGTTGTCACAATACATCTGATAAAATTGGTATCGAGCCAATACCCAGCACGAATTGTGCGTGTAATGCTGCGGATGTCAGTCGGTGTGGTATTAATGCGGTTTACGTGCACAACGCCAGGGTGGTGAGTGATATGAGCCAACGAGGACGTTGGACTCTTTAAGGCTGGTAGTCTGTAACACCCCTTTCAAAAAGCTAACACAAAGATCTTTTAGCACAGTGGTTAGTGCGTGGTGTTGCTTTCGGGAAGGTCGGGGGTTCGAGTCTCGGGGTTGTCACAATACATCTGATAAAATATTCATTCATTCCAATCTAATTAAAGATTTATTAAAACTCTACTTCGCTAAAATTGTTATACAATAAAAATTATCTTTTTATTATAACATGTGAATCATAGAATTGTTAAAATTGTTATACAATAAAAATTATCCTTTTATTGTAACATGTAAATCATAGAAATTGTTATACAATAATGATATCCTTTTTATTGTATATATTAATCATAGAAATTGTTAAAATTTCTATACAACAAAAATATCCTTTTATTTTTATATATAAATCATAGAAATTGTTGAAATTGTTATACAATAAAAATATCATTTTTATTGTATATATAAATCATAGAAATTGTTAAAATTGTTATATAATAAAAATTATCTTTTTATTATAACATGTGAATCATAGAATTGTTAAAATTATTATACAATAAAAATTATCTTTTTATTGTAACATGTGAATCATAGAATTGTTAAAATTGTTTGTATACAGTAAAATTCCTTTTTTATTGTATATGTGAAAACATAGAAATTGTGTATACAATAAAAAAATATCTTTTTATTGTATATGTGAACATAGAAATGGTTTATACAAATAAAATTTCTTTTATTGTATATGTAAAACATAAAAATTGTTATACAATAAAAGTTATCTTTTTATTGTATATATGTGAACATAGAATTTGTCAAAAATTGTTTATACAATAAAATTTCCTTTTATTGTGTACATGAATCATAGAATTTGTCAAAAGTATTTATACAATAAAAATTATCTTTTTATTGTATATATGAATCATAGAATTGGTCATAATTGTTTATGCAATAATTTTTTTCCTTTTTATTGTATATATGGATCATAGGAATTGTCATGTTGGAAATAATTATTTATACAATAAAATTACTTTTTATTGTATATATGTGAATCACAAAAAGAATCATGTTTAGGGAAATCGTCGAAACGTTAAAAATGATAATTTTTAATGTATATTTAGATTCATTCTTAAAAAGACTCATGTTTAGGGAAATTGTTGAAAACATTGAAAATGATAATTTTTAATGTATATTTAGATTCATTATTAAAAAGAATCATGTTTAGGGAAAATTGTTGAAACATTAAAAATAATAATTTTTAATGTATATTTAGATTCATTATTAATTTTTTTAATGTATATTTAGATTCATTATTAAAAAGAATCATGTTTAAGGAAAATTGTTAAAACATTAAAAATGATAATTTTTAATGTATATTTAGATTCATTAATAAAAAGAACCATGTTTAGGGAAAATTGTTGAAACATTAAAAATGATAATTTTTAATGTATATTTAGATTAATTATTAAAAAGAATCATGTTTAGGGAAAATTGTTGAAACATTAAAAATGATAATTTTTAATGTATTTTTAGATTCATTATTAAAAAGAATCATGTTTAGGGAAATTTGTTGAAACATTAAAATGATAATTTTTAATGTATATTTATATTCATTATTAAAATGAATCATGTTTAGGGAAAATTGTTGAAACATTAAAAATGATAATTTTTAATGTATATTTAGATTTATTATTAAAAAGAATCATGTTTAGGGAAATTGTTGAAACATTAAAAATGATAATTTTTAATGTATATTTAAATTCACTATTAAAAAGAATCATGTTTAGGAAAAATTGTTGAAACATTAAAAATGACAATTTTAATGTATGTTTTGATTCATTATTCAAATGACATGTTCATTAGAAATTATTTAGAGATTAAACAAACAATTTTAATGTATGTTTAGTTTCACTGAAAATGATTCATTATTAAAATGGCATGTTCATTAGAAATTGTTTAGAGATTAAAAAGAACATTTTTAATGTATGTTTAGTTTCATTAAAAATGATTCATTATTAAATGACTTGTTCATTAGAAATTGTTTAGAGATTAAAAAGAATATTTTTAATGTATGTTTAGTTTCATTAAAAATGATTCATTATTAAAATGACATGCTCATTAGAAATTGTTTAGAGATTAAAAAGAACATTTTTAATGTATGTTTAGTTTCATTAAAAATGATTAATTATTAAAAATGACATGTCCATTAGAAATTGTTTGGAGACTAAAAAGAACATTTTTAATGTATGTTTAGTTTCATTAAAAATGATTCATTATTAAAATAACATGTTCATTAGAAATTGTTTAGAGATTAAAAGGAACATTTATAATGTATGATTAGTTTCATTATAAATGATTCATTATTAAAATGACATGTTCATTAGGAATTGTTTAGAGATTAAAAAGAATATTTTTAATGTATGATTAGTCTCATTAAAAATGATTAATTATTAAAAACGACATGTTCAGTAGAAATTGTTTAAGCATTAAAAATGACATTTCTAGTGTATGTTTTGATTAAATAGATAAAAAGGATTACATGTTAAAATAGGATTTGTAACCAAAAATGTTACATTTAACACGTTCATTTAGATTAAAAAGAATGACATATTAAAATGGAACTTGTCATTTACATGTTAGTAAAGTAGGAAAATGTTTATATGTTAATATATATTTTTTTGTTGAAAACATCACTTTTAACATGTTAGGGAAATCGTCGAACGATTTGTATTTATATATGTATAATATATAAATTAAAATTAAAATTAAAATTAAATGAATCGTGCGCGGAAGTTCGCGTTTCGGAATCGTAACTTTAAATGATTATACCAAAAGATCCAACCGTCGGATTTTCCCAAAACTGGAACCGTTAGGTTCGCTTTGGGAAAATCTTTCTAGCGATATTAAATTTGTTAAAATACAAATGTTAGATTTTGAAAAATGGGTAATTCAAATTTGGATAAAAACAACGCTAGGGCCACGTAATGACCTGAAACGTCATCTGAATTAAATGGGCTATTTTTATATAAATAAAAATAGAGATAAATCATTATAAAATATATTATTAACGATATGAAATGATTTGAAATTATATATATTCAAAAATTATTTGAAAAGACCGTGATCAATCTCATTTCAAATAATTATACAACGATTGAAAGTCGAAGATATTGAAGACGGTGGTTGAAGACTGGCGATCTTCACATCGAATGGACGACTACTTATGCCTTTGATTGGAGTTGCTGCCTTGAAATGGTTAAAGTGGTAGTTGTCCGGACGTACTTGTTGATTGTCCGGATATGCGAGAACCTCTCTTCCATACTGGACATACGGGACGAGAATAAGGTGTCTCCGGTTTCGTTCAGACCCAGAATGGACTTGTAAATGGATGTGTGTCTAACATTGGATTTCGTTCTATGTGAATTGATTTCTATTTAATATATATATGCTTGGTGGCGGAGAATTTATTCTCTTGCTTAACACCATTCTATGAGATGTACAAGCTTAGAGGTTATATATTGATAGACATCAATCGCTTGGCGTGGATTGTCAATGTGGCATGCCAAGATGCAAATTATCAAGGCTTTTGTTGAAAAGCAAAGCCTTGTGGTTGATGATCAAAGCACAACTTTAATTAGCACAGCTTTGTGTATAGCGTTACTTCGCGAGCCTCACACCCCGGTATGAGTCAAAAACGGGATCGTGACTGCAGGGAGTGCATGCGTTTCTTTCTAGCTAGAAGTGGTGTCATGGTATGGAGCCCAGACATTTTTACTCGTGTGGATCATGGATTGTGAGGGCCCTCGGTATATTGGTCGCTACTGGCCAAATGATAGGTCCGATAGGACCGGGAAACGTGTGTTCAGGCATAACCAATCCACTAAAGTATTTGTGTACCGGCCCTGAAGATCCAAGGTTTCGCCAACGTCCGAGTCCTGAGGCATTTTCTAGAGTGTCTCGAATATGGAGGAGCCATCCCTAGCCTCGACTCATGACGGAAACCCAATTTCCAATACGACATTATGGATTTGATTGTAAACCTATATATGACGACATAGTAGGATGGGGTACTATGCCGTCTAGGATTGATAAATTTACTTTGAAAGTGTTTTAAACTGATTAGACACTAGTAATAATATCAAATGATTATTGTTTTATACGTATCAATCATGTTTGATCATTATAAGGTAAAACTCTATCCTCCGGTTTGCGTTGCATTGCATGATGAGACTTGAGTCTTATAATGGTTTCATTTTTCTAAAAGCATTGCATTGTTTTAAAAGATTTACTTATTTTATGCACTGGCAATCGAATGGAGTAAACCCGTTCCGCGTTAGCGGCATGGTCTTGTGATTAGCCTTATTATTTGAAAAGTTAAGTAAGATTTCTCATACCAGTCTCATGACTGACTTGTAGTTTGTTTCACTTGCAAACTCGGGTGCCCTTATTTTCCACATGGGCAGTCGAGTGGCTTGTTTTGCAGATATTTATTTATTGAGCAGGATTCTGGATCGAAGCTTAAAGCGGTGTCCAGAACATTGATAGTCTTCCGCTGTGTTAGTTTATTTGTTTCTGCTGCGTTGTATTAAAATTGTTGTAAATTAATCATCCGCTGTAGTATTGTTTTTCGATATACTCTGATATATTCTGTACTTTGATGTTACTTTATTATGATGTAATAAAAGTCTTCTGTTGTTGTTCTGATGTGTTGTGCGGCCAAAGTTAGTGAACTGACGATTTCCGACTTTCGGATAGGCCCTTGCGATCGATTTGAAGGACAGGGATTTTCGGGTCATTACAACATCCAGAGTGCATTTTACAACTGTATAAGCATTAAAATAAATAAACAATGCTTATACAGTCTGTAAACCTATCGATTGACATACAACTAAACAATTGGGATTAGTGTATGTCAAATATCATCTCAATACCCATGTGGGGTTTCAACCAACAAATACTGTTTATTATTTGTGCAGTTGGGCGATATTTAAAATTTATCGTTCCAATCAATATCAGTTAAATAGGTGTACATAAACAAGCCGTCCGACTTGTAAATGAATATTTATTTCAATATCTTTTCATGATAATTTTATGTACATTTTTTTTTGAAAATTGGTTACTTTATTACAAAACCAATCATATACTGTATATATGCCTCATCAAAACCTTATGTCCCTCCTACTAGGTACCACATAAGGGAAAAGAGTACATATATACGCCATATATTAACATACAATCAAAAGTCTCAGAATTACATATAGCACTCAAGAAAACACTCGCAATCACTCACAAAACCTCTCTCTAATAAGACTGAACATAAACCATGGAAATCACACACTAAAATTCTTACAACACATAACAAACCGAAATATCAAAACACATAACAAACTCAACATAACAAACAGATCATAACAAAATCATCCTGTATCTACGAGCTCAATTCCCCATCTTCCCAGAAATTTTAAGTTAGCATCATTTCTTCTAGTTTTCCTTCCATTACCATTGATCAAGTAAAACACTTCTCTCTCTATCATTTTGATTTTAATCTCTTTTACCACTGATTTGTTGTTGAATTTCCGTAGATTTCTTTCCATCCAAAGATGATAGATCACACATGTAAAAGCACCACAAGCCACATCCAAAAATTGGTCTTTTTCTTTGAATCTCCCCAGCAATTTACCAGCTTCTTCTTCCAAATAGCCACATGCAACAGAATCATAACCAAGCTTTTGAAGAAAGTATTCCCAAACAAATTTAGAAAAAACACATAAAAAGAACAGGTGACTTACACTTTCATCTTCAGAATTGCATAGCAAACAGGTAGCATCTTCAAGAATTTCAAATCTTTTCAATCTGTCCTTAGTGCCAAACCTCTCATTGAAAGCCAAAAATGCAATCATAGACATCCTTTTCGCATTAGAGTTGTGCCATATTACTTTATAAATATCATTTACTTGCTGTTTCATCCTTACAAATTGCCAGGCCTTATGGAATGAAAATTGACCTCCATCTGTCCACTCATAAAAATCAATGTTAGATTTAATAGCAGTTTTAATGCTATTAACCTCATTATGAATTTCCTTGGTGGCTGCATGTAAGTCTGCATTAATCTTCCCATTCTGAACAATGCATGAAACCAACTCCATATTATTTCCCAAAATCTGAATTCTGGACAAACCCACAATGTCAACCAAACACTTACTATTTATCCATGGCTCATACCATAACAGAGTATCCTTTCCAGAGGCAATTACCTTTTTAAATAGTTGTTTACTAGGAAGTCTAAGTCTAAGAATAGTTTTCCATGTACTAGAAGCATTGTTATCAATATCCATTTTCCAAAAGAATTTGTTAACACAATACTTTTGCCTCATCTATGAGCTCCATAAAGAATCAGAGGTTAAAAATTTCCACATAAGTTTTATACCAGAGGCTTTTTTTAAGTCAAAAAAGGATTTAAACCCAACACCACCTTCATTTTTAGGTAAACACATTTTGATCCAGCTTATCTTATGAGAAGAATTGCACCAGAAAAATTCAGCACACATCATGTGTAATTTGTGAATTAAGTGCTCTGGAAGTTGATAAACAAATAACCAGTATAACACTGTAGGAGTTAACACAGATTGTATTAATTCAGCCCTACCAGCAAAGCTTAAAAAATTGACATCCCATCCTTGAATTTTAGACTTAACTTTATCCAACAAAGCTTGACAGTCATTATAATGAATGTAATTTGAAGAAATGGGAACACCTAAATATTTAACTGGTAAATTACCTCTTTGAAAATCCAGAACAACAATAATCTCTTCAATATTTCTGGAATTTTCACTAAAATATATCTTTGTTTTCATATTACTCACAGTAAGGCCACTATATTTCTGTAGTTTATCAAATACTTCCCTTAAAGCCTCAGCACAAACAACAAAACTTTTCCCAAATACCATTAACTCATCGGCATATAGTAGATGTGAGACTATGGGTTCAAATTTATGCACTGGATAAAATCTGTCTTGACCCACAACTACATTCATACAGTAGGAGAAATATTCCAAAGCAATAGAAAACAAATAAGGTGATAATGGATCACCTTGTCTTAATCCCCTATTTGAAAAAATATACCTAGTAGGAACACCTTGGATTAAAATTGAAAAAGAAGGGGTAGATATGCATTCATATATGACATTTATAAAATGAACAGGGAATCCCATTTTAGCCATAATGTTACATATGAATTCTCTGTTCAGCATATCAAAGGCCTTATGGAGATCAACTTTTACAAAAACTTGTTCACTCCTGACTTTTTGAAATCTCTTAACAATTCATGTGCAATGAGAATATTATCACCAATATACCTAGAGGGGATAAACGCACATTGATTTGGAGACACTAAATGAGGTAGGTAGCATTTTAACCAATTACATAAAATTTTGCTAAATTTTTTATAATACATGTTGCAATATATAAATAATTTTATATATACAACAATATCAATCAATGACAATCCCAGTCACAATCCAAACAAACAATCAACCATGGTTTGCAAAAGGTAGTGATAGGAGCTACTAAGCCCCATTTACAACCTACAATATAATTACATAACAAAAATAGTTGAGTGAGAAAGAGTTCTCACATTCGTTTCCACTCTGCCAGTCTTAATTTTCGAATTTAATACCGTTTTGGTTTGAATTTTCCTGAAATTCTAACGTGCTCTATTTCTGTCCCAGTCAGTTCTGAAATGTAGTGTTCATCGCTGCGAATCCAAGCAACTTGAATCGTCTGATTTCGTCCTCATACGAAAATGTTATGATTTTTAACGTGTTAATTACAAAATGGGATATTTAAATAATAATTAAATTAAATATTTAACTTAAGACGTTTAATTAATGTTACCATTCTTTTTCTTCTTATACTTATTGTTTGAGCTGTAAAAACCCAATATCAATCACCTAGGGTTCCCCCTAGCTCTACCTGTGGCCTGCCGGACTTTGATCGGAGGTGCTCACGAGGATCGCCATCGCCTGAACCCCCACCGCCCTTCCTCTTGACCAACTCGGTGGCCGCTACTGTTCTCGAATCGTATATGAAGTAAACCATTGTGGGACACGATTTTGATTAATCCCCTCAATGAAAAATTCTCAAACTACCGTAGATCAAAAGAGCATGGAAATCTCACCATATTTTGTTTTGGAATCATAAACAATTTCGAATTGTTTTAAGAGAAATCAAAGGTAAATGTTTTGAATGATTTCCGCCAATGAACAATTTGGAGCAGCTGTAGTTTTGACCGAGAGAGGAAGTAATATAGGGGTTTGACTTTGAAAGTAGGGTTTTATATTTATATTAAATTATTGTTTTATTCCAAGAATGTATGTTTATCAATTCGAACTCCAAATCAAACCCAACGACTGTCACCCTAACCAATACCCCCATTCCGGAGACAATGGAATATGTTTCGTAAGCCAATTCTATCGTTTTGATCATTTTTTATCAAAATTATAATATAAATACATATATATTGAATTTAAACGTACATTTTAATTTACCGGGGCTACATACTGACTCCAAAAATTACAAAAAAAATAATCTACCTATGTTTTGACAATACAATCCTAACAAAACTTTCATCAAATTTGGAGGCTGTTTGAAAAATGGCCTTTATCCAGCAATTAAATTCAAACTGAAATTACCAAACGTGTTTAAATTTACCACGCTCGCATATTAATTCCAAAAATTATGAAATTTGAAACCTACCAATAATTTGACATTTCGGATGCAACAACAGTTGTTTCGTTGAAAACGAAGGTCGTTTGCAAAATGGCTATTTTTAAGGGCTTTTTATTATATTAATATATATATATATATATATAAATTTCATAGTGACTATTTTAAATTTTAAACTGGACATAACTTTCAATTTATATTATTAAATTTGAAAGATATAATTAAACAGATTCAAATGTTTCTGGTTTTACCGAAATCCAATTTATATTGAATCCTGTATATTCATTCAAAGTTAAAAATCGAATTTTCAAAATACCGAGCCATTTCAGGCTCGTTATATAATTAAAATAAATTTATACATCCTAACTTTGATTTAAATAAATTTTTATTTGTTATTATTTAAAATAAATCATTTTAAATCTTCAAAACCCATTAAAATAGCTAAAATTAAATTTAAAATTGGTTTAGAAATTCTGGGTTGTTACAATCTCCCCCACTTCAATCTTTTCGTCCTCGAAAAGGAAAGGAGGTGAATGTTGTTTAACTAATGAACTCAACTTTCATTCTGGCTTGATTTTTTCAACTTTTCAGTTTCTAAGAACTTTCTAATTTCTCAAAAATTTGGCTAACACCCTAAATTTTTGAAAAAATTCGCCATAACCTCTCATAAAATCATCAAACCCAATGAATATTTTAAACATGTACCTATTTGTCGGGCATACAATTTTATACCTCTTCTTAGCTTCCTTGCTATGACCTATTCATTACATATACATGTATATGTATGTAATTCCAATCAATTTTCAATTAAATTCAATATTAATTCAATTTGGCTTAATTTATCATTCATTCTCATATTGGGTAAATTAATTATTATTCCAATATTTTTATTAGTTAAACTAATAATCAAACAACACAATCAGCAATCAATTTGTGAATTAAATTTGAAAAACATATAACTTTTGCATATATATATATATATATATTAAAAATCATATTTCCATGCCAAATCACAACAGTGAACCTTATCTAAGTTTTGGTTCTCACACTAGTCAATTGGAAATATATAGATTGTGACGATCCCAAAATCCGAGGGGCGGTATTAAGGATAATCATGGGAATATAACACATCAATCATCATAGCAGAGTACAGATAATGGCAAAAACAATAAATAGGATAATTTTACATGGATATGACTGCGGAATCACAACATGTAACAATATCAGAATAGCACAGCGTAGGATATAACTTAGTAAATAAAAAGGAAAGTGATCAGTCATCATCGCCAGAGGCGGAATACATACATGTAGTGAGACATAATAAGGGTATCAGTCTACATCGCCGAAGGTGGAACATATACATATGATAATAAGTACTGAAAGTAAATCAGTCTGCATCCCCAGTGGCGGAATCATAATATAAGTACAATAATGGCGGAAAATGTCAAAGTCGTCTCTGTGAAGTCAGCCTCGCCATGAGCCAAAATGCACTCTATGCAACAGTGCAGAGCCAAAACAACCTGTCACCTATGAACTAGGGTGCCCGTGTGAAAATAAGGGCACCCGCGTTTGCAAAGTGAAACAAACAACGAGTCAGTCATGGGGACTGGTATGAGGAATCTATTTAACAGTTTAAACAACAGTAATAAGCAAATCATAGGACCACGCCACTTTCGCGGAATGGGTTTACTCCAGTGATTGCTAGTGCATTTAAAACAAAGTCAATTCTTTAAAACAACGCAATGCTTTTTAAAAGAATGAAGCCATTATAAGACTCAGGTCCCATCACACAATGCAACGCAAGCCGGAGGATAGAGTTTCACCTTATAATGGCCAAATATGCTTGATATGTATAAAGCAAAATCAATTGATATTGCTACTAGTGCATATATGTTTCAAAAGCGAATAGCATCATAAATATCAATCATAGGCGGCATAGCTACCATCTACTATGTCGCCATACTAGTTCTACAATCGAGTCCGTTATTTCATATTGGAAATTGGATTTCCGTCATGAGTCGAGGCAAGGGGCAAGCTCCTCTCCGCTTCGAGACACTCTAGCAAATGTCTCAGGACTACACACTCTGGGTAACCCTGGATCTTCAGGGCCGGTCCTCTCTTATGTTTGAGGATTAGTATTCCTGAACACACGTTTCCCGGTCCTTACAGACCTATAATCGAGGCGCCTCGCATTCCAACAACCACATAGGTGAAAAATAGATATAAATGTCAGGGCTGGTAAGTCACTGACACCACCATAGCTAGAAAGAAATGTCGTGCTCTCCCTGCAGTCCGTATCCCGTTTTTAACTCATACCGGGGTGTGAGGCTCGCGAATCCACTCTATACACAAAGCCAGGTCACGTAGACCATGCTTTGATCATCATCCACAAGACTTTGCTTTGCAACAGAAGCCTTGATCACAGCATCTTGGCATGCCACATAGGCAGTCCACTCCATACGATTGATTTCTATCGATATATAACCTCTGAGCTCATACCTCTCAGAGAAGGGCGTTACGCAAAAGAATAAATTCTCCGCCGCCAAACAGATATATATTTAACAGAAATCAATCAGTATAGAACAAAATCCAATGTCAGACACACAGTCCATTTACAAGTCCGTTCTGGGTCTGAACGAAACCGGAGGCGTCAATTCCTCGTATATCCGTCCAATCAACACATACGTTCAGACGGCTACTACTTCCGTCCCTTCACGGTAGCTACTCCGGTCAGGAACCTCAGCAGCGCCCATCCAAACGATACGAAGATCGTCGGTCTTGAATCGTCTTTGCATTTTCCAATTCGAATCGCTCGATAAATTATTTGAAATGAGGGTTAGCTCGGCCTTTTCAAATAATTCACGTAATTAGAATTTAAATCGATTCTTTCCATGGTTATATTATTCGACATCCATCTTTCAGTTCTTTAGTGTTATTTTCGTGTCAAGCACATATAACCATCAAATATTAAACAATTCAAGCCCAATTGGTTTATTTGCAATCTATGTTGCTTATAATATTTTATAATGATTTTTTGCCATTTTTATTTATTTAAAAATGGCCATATTTAATTAAATGACGTTTCAGGTCGTGTCGTGGCACTGGCGCTGTTTTTCCCCTAATTTGTTTTACACATATCAGAAAATCTAACCGTTGGATTTCGACAAAGTCTATATCAGTGGGAAGATATTCCCAAAGCGAACCCAACGGTTCCAGTTTCGTGAAAATCCGACAGTCGGATCTCTCACACTAGTCGTTTGAAGTTACGGTTTCAAAATTCAAACTGCAGCATCGTTATTCGATTAAATTTAATTATATATATATTTATATATAAATATAAACGATTCTGGCGTTGTTTTTCTTCATATTTGAATTAAACATTCCGGACAATCCAACCGTTGGATTTTTACAAGGTTGGTGCCGTTGCGAAGATATTTCCAAGGCGAACCCAGCGGTTGCGTTTTCGGGAAAATCCGATGGTCGGATTTCTCGTACTAATCGTTTCAAATTACGATTCCGAAACACGAACTGCACGGCTTCGATTCCTTTTATATATATATATAAAAATATAGTTCATTCTATAATTCCCATTATAGTTCATTCTATATTTTCAACTTCGTTTTCACTTCAAATATTTCACTAACGCCTTAATATTTCGAAAAATTTCGCCATAACCTCCTTTGTACGGGGAGGGGTTTGGAAATTTATTGGGCCGTGTTAGGTACCCAATAAATCCTAAAAAGCATCCACATATTTATAGTGATATATTCTGGTGTTTACGGGGGAGCATGTATAGATAATCACTCTAGAGAATAAATTCTCGTCACCCCGTTCGTTTCCATGTGGAAATAAAAAGTCCATGTGCCGTATCTAATAACTAGAGAGACGTGATTATTGTCAACTCCAGACCCGTGTGGGGTTTTTATTAATCTGGCGATTTATCGTTATATTTTATATAGTCCATATCAGTCATCAGTTCAACCTGTAGTATATAGTCATCGCCATACAAGCCTCTCGCTCGTATGGTAAATCTTCCACCTCGTCACACAAGCTCCAATTGCTTATGTGGAATATGATGAAGTATGCCTATCGTCAAGAAGTATGCCATGTAGTGTAGTTCAAAATTAATTGTTACTATCCTATGGCGATATTTATTATTTCACACAGAATAACCAGCACTCCGCATCCAGTGGCATTCACAGGAGTTGATATAAAAATAAAATTGCGCAACCAACTCATCAAGGATTACCTATTTGTCGGGCATGCAAATAATTTCTTTACTCTACAGCTAATCCATTTTTCCTGTTCAACACATGTATATATATGCAGAACAAAGCTAATAATAATATTTCTAGCAAACTATTATTTATTTCAACACGTGTGTATTTTTATCAAAGCGTATACATGATAAAAGAAATATTTTTATCATCAAAAATATTTATTCAACACGTGAATGTTTTTAATGCTTCATATTCACAATAAAAATGTAGTTTTTATTGTCGATTCATTTTATTTTAACATACGATAACATTCAACACATGAATTTCAACTCGACGAACGAATTTCAATTCAACACATGAATATTCTCTATAGTTTGTATATATATATAAAAATGTGATTTTTATCGCTAAAGCTATTTGTTTAAATTCAAATAATATTCAACACATGAATTTCAACTCAACGAATGAATTGCAACTCAACACATGAATATTCGCTATAGTTTGTATATATATAAAAATGTGATTTTTATCGCTAAAGCTATTTGTTTAAAATCAAATAATATTCAACACATGAATTTCAACTCAACGAATGAATTGCAACTCAACACATAAATATTCGCTATAGTTTGTATATATATAAAAATGTGATTTTATCGCTAAAGCTATTTGTTTAAATTCAAATAATATTCAACACATGAATTTCAGCTCAACGAATGAATTGCAACTCAACGCATGAATATTCGCTGTAGTTTGTATATATATAAAAATGTGATTTTTATCGCTAAAGCCATTTGCTTAAATTCAAATAATATTCAACACATGAATTTCAACTCAACGAATGAATTGCAACTCAACACATGAATATTCGCTATAGTTTGTATATATATAAAAATGAGATTTTTATCGCTAAAGCTATTTGTTTAAATTCAAATAATATTCAACACATGAATTTCAACTCAACGAATGAATTGCAACTCAACACATGAATATTCGCTATAGTTTGTATATATATAAAAATGTGATTTTTATCGCTAAAGCTACATGTTTAAATTCAAATAATATTCAACACATGAATTTCAACTCAACGAATGAATTGCAACTCAACACATGAATATTCTATATAGTTTGTATATATATAAAAATGTGATTTTTGTCGCTAATGCTATTTGTTTAAATTCAAATAATATTCAACACATGAATTTCAACTCAACGAATGAATTGCAACTCAACACATGAATATTGGTTTCAACATATGTAATTTATTTCAACGAATGAAAATTATTCTAACACATGTATATTTCAGAAAATTTCGGCAGCATAACGGCAGGGTAATTAAAACCGGGACCGTCCCTAGTACGGCTCCTCGCTCTACCTTAAAACCTCGCGGTTTTTGACAATGGGGATCATGCATCTAGTTCGCACGCAGGCGGCATGTTTTATTTTCAATTCCACAATCCTATTCTAATTTGTTTCAACCACAAGATTGTATTTTTCAACCATAAGGGTATTTTTCAACCACAATATCAACCACAAACAATTATTTCCAACCAATCGTCATACCACATAATATCACGTCAATCACAAGCAATAAATATCGTCCATGGTCTGTGGACGAGGGGAGTATATATATATATTATATTGTAATTCACTTGCATTTCATCACAATTCAAAGAATATATGTTTCATTCAACGCTTGTATAATTTATACATCGCTAATATAACTTATACAACACATGTACATGAGGTATACAATGCGTATATAATTTACACTTTGCTTATATAATTTATACAACGCGATTCCATTCACACAATTAGTTTAGATTCCTCACATCGGTTTCTGCAGTGCTAAAAATCCTAGGAAGATCAGAAAAATCCGTGGCTTCTTCTAGAATGTAGAGAGCCTCCTAGCGGTCACGGTGTCTCCTGTTTCATCGAATTTCGTTAACGAACAAAAAAGATATTATTTTTCAAAGTTTTGCAACGCTTTATAGTGTTATTCTCATTTCAGAATAATAAAGGTCGTACCTTTATTTTTGATTCGAAACTAGGGTTGAAAAATTCGTGAAATCTATCGATCGTTGCTTCGATCAGGTGGTGCCACGTGGAAGAGCTACGAACCAGCTCCCTGTCCGTGGTGGTGCGGTCCCCTTCGGTGGTCGGACGAAGGCGACACGGCGTCAGGAAGGCGGCGACTTCCTCGGCGTGGTTCAGGCGATACAGGCGATGGTGGAGGGCGGCGTTTGGTCGGATGTGAAGAGGGGACGAAGGCGATTGGAGTGGTGGTGGTGGCGCGGCTTAGCGTCGCCTGTGGCGGCGGGAAAACGAAGGGGAAGGTTCGAGCTCGAGGAACCGTCGATATCGTCTAAGGCAGCTAGGGTTTTTGAGATTTTTTTTAAAGACAAAAATCCTATTGGTTGAGACTTTATAGGAAAATTTAAATAGTGTTTTTACAAACGAACTCGAAATCAAACCCAACGACTGTCGCCCCTAGCTAAATACCCCCATTCCGGACACAATGGGATATGTTTCGTTGGCCAATTCGACTGTTACAGTCAGTTATTTTTCAAATTAAAGTATAAAACATTCAATATTTAATTTGAACGTACATTTCAATTTGCCAGGGCCACAAACTGAATCGAAAAATTCCAGAAAAATAAATCTAGCTTTGTTTTGACGATACGGTCCTAACAAAACCAGTTTCGTCGAATTCTGAGCTGGTTTGAAAAACGACCATTTTTAGGTCGACCCATTTTAACAGAAATTGACCAATCACATTTTCTTTTGCCCCGCTCACATACTAGCTTAAAAAATTATGAAATTTGAAACTTAGCGATAATTTGACATCCCGGACCCAACAAAAGTGGTTTCGTCGAATTCCGATGTCGTATGCAAAATATCAATTTTCAGGGGCTATATATGCTATATAGTGACCTTTCTGAAAATTCATTTGGCCATAACTTTTGATTCCCGCTATAAAACTTCGATTTTTCAGATTCGTTAGAAAGGTATTCATAAACAAATTTAAATATTTTCAGTTTTGCTAAAATCCGTTATATTTTCCACCCGGTACAGTCAGACAAAGTTTGTATTCAAAATTTCAAACTGCAATACTATACCCAATTCTTTATTTTATTGAAATAGGCTATTTCAACTATTCAAATTCTTTGGTAATAACCAAATTTAAATTTTTTAAATTGGTTCACATTTTCCGGGTTATTACATAGATATCCCACTTTTGAAACTCAAACATAAATACTGATGATGCACGTGTTATCATCAGTATCATCTCCGGGCGACTAGAGTGTGATTCTATATCCATCCATTATATTTGAGACTTCGTATACACGTTAGTTACTCATATATTCAAAATCTTCATATACCCGATAGTCCAAATTCAATATAAAATAAATATTCAAATACAAATAATAAGATATAAAATTTTCAAAATCTAATTTGATTTTATAAATAATACTCTTCAAACTCATTCTAGGGTATTACTAACTCTATCTCTTACTAGTCATACTTATAGGATATTACTAATCCTATCTCTGATGAATTCTTTTGTTTGGTTCTAATGTATCTTGTTTTCTAGCTTTGTAAACCAAAGCTCTAATACCAAACTGAGACGACCCAAACTCCCCCTTACGGGAAAGCCCAGATTGAATTGAGAACACGACTCATCAGACACAAACAATAGAACATTTCATTGCTATTACAACAATTACATTAGAGTACAAGATATCAGAGTAAAAATAAATAATACACATTCGAAAATATTAGAGATTTAAATTACAAAGCAGCGGAAATAAAATGTATAACTACAATGTATAGCTAAAAATACATCTACAACACAACTGAATGAAATACACGGATACAAAGCTTTCCGAATGTAGCTCCAGCTGTAATCCAGGATCTCCTGGGAAAAGAAATATCTGCGAAAACCAAAACTAATAGCAGCCCATGTGGATAATATGGGCACTCAGAGTTTAGGTAGAAACAATAAACTCCGAGTCAGTCATGGGACAGGTGTGAGAACTGAAATAGTTATTAATCTTAATTTTAAAGTTGGGCCAATCAAGGGACCACAATGCTAACGCAGAAAGGGTTTACCCCCAAGAATGCCAGTGCATAAAACTAACAACGCAATGCTAAATAAAAGAACAATGAAGCTATTATAAGACTCAGGTCCCATCACACAATGCGACGCAAGCCGGAGGATAGAGATTTACCTTATAATAGCCACATATGCTTGGTACGCGAAATTTATCTTTTATTATTACTATAAGTGAAGAAATCAACTTCAAATATAAATGTATCAATCATATATGGCATAGGTACCATATATTATGTCGTCATACATAGGTTTACAACAAAAACCACAAAATGTCGTATTGGAAGTTTGGATTTCCATCATGATGGCTACTGATCCGAAAGATCGATCACGTAGTGTAATACTCAATGGCTTACGTCCCGTGCATGAGAAAATACCGTAATACACATCCGCACTATATCCAGGATATCAAATATCTCAACGGCTTACGTCCCGTGCATGAGAAAACGCTGTATACTCTATCCTTCTTGGAATCGGAGGGTGTGCCCTATCCCTACCAAGTGTGGAGCGACCACATCCAGCCTATCTCGATCGGCCGAATCCATCCTCCTCTCGAAAGTATACTGAACTAACCATCAGTTCACCATCATATGGATGTGTGAGGCTTACGAATTAACGCAACACATAGCTATGCTAATTAGAGCTATGCTTTGACCATCATCCACCAAGCTCTGCTTTTCAACAAAGCTTGGATCACTAAAACTCAGCACGTCACACTATCAATCCATACCATATCATTGATCTCAACCAATATATAACCTATAAGCTCGTACGTCTCAAAGAAGGGTGTTAAGCAAGAGAATATATTCTACACCACCAAACAGATATATATTTAGCAGAGATCAAATAATACATCATAATGGAATCTAATGTCAGACACACAATCCATTTGCAAGTCCGTTCTGGGTCTGAACGAAACCAGAGGCACCTTATTCCTTGTCCCGTATGTTCAATACAGGAGAGAAGCCCTCGCATATCCGCACAATCAACAAATACGTCCGGATGGCTACCACTGTAGCCACTTCAAGGTAGCTACTCCAATCATGGACATCAGTAGCAACCCATCCATTCGATGTGAAGATCGTCGATCTTGCACCGTCTTCAATCTCTTTGACTATTAGTCGTCGTGACAATTATTCAGAATGGGTTAAACCCGGTCTTTCCGAATAACTCGCGTATCTTATAATCAAATGTTATACCAATACATCATACGCCTCATTCCAATCCAGAATATTCTTTTATTCGTATTTCTTAATTCTGGAATGGTTCTCTTTAATCTTATCAAAGATTATCACTTTTAAACACAATGTTTAATCCATTTCTTTGGAAATCATTTCAAAATATTTTATAGTATATTTTCACAGTTTAAACAAAATTGAGGTTTATCAAACTTGTCGTGATTAACGCCTTACCGAAGTAATCATTCATTTTATTATCCCATCCCAACCTATTCTCCCATAGGGCAAAACTGGTAGTACTCCACATCTAACACCACTGTGTTATCGATAAATTCAATTACCATTTCACGTTTAAATCTAATTAAAGATTTAACTATCGCTTGGAGTAAAACTGGTGGTACTACATTATCGAACACTTCTCAAATTTAGCAAATTTAATTACCATATTAACATTCCAGTCTAATTAAAGATGCATTAAATTCCGCTTAGTTTTACTCTCCAAAAATCATTATTTAATGATTATTCAAATTTAGGAAATAAATCCTGTCTTTACTAGGTTAAAGAACCAATTTCATTTAATCATTCATGATAAATCCAAAATCATCTTCCATCAAAATGGAATCTACACGGAAATCATAACAGTGTATAATCGATATAAATTCACATATCAGACTAATAATATAAATGGAATAACGACAAAGCCTTTTAAATTCCATATATAGTAACGGTCTTCCTTTACAGAAGCTCATCTCGATTATTACCAAATCGAATTTCATTTAAATCCAGTTTAATGTAATAAATTGGAAATCTTTACTTTGGAAAATTCCATTAATCTTAATTAAAAGATTATAAATTCCAAATCATATTCTTCACTATTCATTGGTTTAAAGAACCAACGTTATTTAAAACACCGTTCACTGTAAACCCGAAAATCCAATTCTTTTATTCAATTCCAATTAAATATTAATTAATTGGAAAACTTCACTAAATCTTAATTCAAAGATTTATTCTTTTCTCAATCGGGTTGAAGAACAGTGTTGTAACACCCCGTAATTTTTAATGTTAATGTTCACAAATTAAAGAATAATTAATCTCAAATGTGAGAATGAAAGGAAACGGGTTGCACCATTGTGTTCATCTTGGAATTCTGGTTGGGATAGAGTCCGAGTTTGCGTGAATTGGACTTCGTATGAAGAAGTTATGGCCATCAGAAGTTTCTCTAAAATTCAAACAGATTTCAAAAATTCAAATTTCAAACTCAGATGGGCTAGGCGGGAAAATTCTCGCCATGGGCCAGATCGACCAGGGGGTCGAACTGGGGGTCGACCTACCCACACAGGTCGACCAGCCCCCCCGGGCAGATTTGTTTGTTGAGGATTTTCTGACTCCTAGCTGAGTCATTAGGGCTGACTTGTCACCCTATCTTGACTGAATGGTTGTGCTTAAATCTAGGGTGATCGGACGACCTAAATTAATCCTAAATTCTATAAAAACATGTGTAAATTCAAACCCTAAAATCAAATAAAAATTGGGACAATGGCCGTCAAGCTGTCACCTTACAACCTAGAGTAGCCGCCACCAACTAAAGGGGAAAATGAAGCTAATCAACTCAATTCTATTCAACTCTAATCTAAACAATAACGAATCTACTACAAAGGCGAGCTAAACCAATTTCAGAACTCAGATTCCATAACTCAAGACCTTCTTTGAGTTGCGAGTTCGATTTCTTTAATAAGATAATTAACAATTTAATTTGGTTGAGTTATGATTTGGGTTATATGGTTATGTTGTGAATCATTGATCGTTATGCTATAATCTATGTTGTAAATCTGTGATGTTATTATCTATGTTGTAAAGCTATGATGTTATTTTGTAAATCTATGTTAATTATTGGCTTATGTACAATCAATTCATAATGATGTTTCATATGCTAGTTTGGTTATGTTTGCAGAACTAATTCATATGTTAAGTCATATGTAAGTTTAACTTGATAATTCAACATACAAGTTAGGATGTTAATTGAGACATGGATCATATGCAAGTTAATGAGAATTATATACCACCTTACATGTTTCATGACATCTATTTTATGTGTAAATTGGATCTAAAGTTAGGCTATGACATGTGTGAGTTATATGCTAGTATACAAAATTCTATATGCTAGTTTACATGTAGATCTTAATTTACATGTTTAGATGCAAGTTTACATCATAGTTTATGTTGCATAAATCACATATGCAAATATATATATATATATATATATATATATATATATATATATGTATATATATGTTTGGAGTATGAATCATGTAATGTAAGTTTGTGACTATTGCCTATGTAAGTTTACACCTTATGATTAGATCTATGACATACATGGTTTATGCAAGTTTGTGACTATTGCCTATACAAGTTTACACCTTATGATTAGATCTATGACATATATAGTTTTATGCAAGTTTGGCCTATGCAAGTTTTAGATGAAAAACCTTATTCACACATGCAAGTTCACCCCTTATGTTTAGATCTAGTTTTATTCTATGCATGTTGTGATGTTTTCTCTTTATTCCATAAGTTAGACTATTCAAGTCTAACGTATATTTCACGTTAAACGAAAGAACATACAACGTGGGGTGAAGGGATAATATTAAAAGATTTAATATTGAGAATTGGTATAAATGCCTTAAATGGCATAAAAATTAATTTGTGATGTTAATTGGTATAATTTTACATACCATAAATAGATGGACATAATTGAGTCAATTATGGACATAGTTAAATTTGTAATTGATTTGTAATTTGAATAGGGAAATTAATTCAAACTGGTGATAATTAATTATGTGTAATTAATCACCTAAGACATGAGCTTAGGCTCTTTTGTGTTGTAAGACTGCCCGGACCCGCCCGGCAAATCCAGCAGCCACAAATGCCAGTCTAATGTGAGAGGTCAAGGGCATGAATTAAATGTGTAACAGTTGTAGAGACACGAGGTTATGCTTGTTTGTGGTGTAAGACTGCCCGGACCCGCCCGGCTAATCCAGCTGCCACAAATGCTAGTCTAATGTGGGAGGTCTTTACAAGGTTACGGTGTTAATGAATTAAGAAACACTTAACCAGATAAACATGTGGTGGGACATGGGGGTTAAGTGGGTGCCTTGGGTGGCTTGTGAAATACGATTAGAAACACTTAACCAAAATTGAAACATGTAAGTGGACATGAATAAGAAGAGGATTAAGTGGGATGTACTACAGGGGACCAAGCTTAGGTTAAGTATCTTTGTGGGCTCGACCCAAGTCGAGGACGGGACACACATACTGGGCTTGACTGTAAGAGGCCAAAACGGGTTAGCGGTGGCAACGCAAGTCCAACGGGTTCATGTGCGTGTGTGGGCCCGGGCTGGTAGGTAAGACGTTGCATCGTGTAGGTATAAGTTGTGCATCGTTGGTGGTATCGGGTTGCCACTTTGGGGAGTGATACACCCTACTATGGGGCGAGCACGGGTATCTACGAGTTAGGGAGCCGATCACATGTGGGTAGTGGGTACACCTAGTGGAGATAGAGGCAGGCGACACCTATGAAGGCAGTTAGGGGTACACGAAACTACCATTATCACTAATAAGTTTTGTAGGCGGGATCAACTTTTAGGGTGTTTGGTGTGGTGCAGTGTAGTAATTATCTTATAGTGACTAGGTGCGCCTTTAACGTTATCTTTGTTCATCTTATTTCCTTTTGTTTGCTCTACCATACCCAATTGTTCACAGTCATTTCCTTATTTTCCAGCTTATGCCTTAGCCTAGTTATTTTGATAATTATATTGTTAAAGTTATCGCACTCGCCAGACTTTATGTCTGACTCCCTTTGTTTCCACCTCTTTTCTTCCTTTCCCCCAGGTGCTCAGGGTGGAACTAGCACCAGTGGAGCTTGATTTGGACAGTTGTATCTCTTGCTTTTAGAAGTTGCTTGGATCGCTGAAGTAAAAGTTTAGCCTATCTTATTTATGGCTATTTTGTGTTGGGCTTATGTCTTTCAATTTATGTACTCTGATTTAGTCAAGATGGATATTATGTACTTTGACTCTGGTTTTTGATGATGTAATCAAACTTATGTGTTTACAGCTGCAATGAATAAAGTTTTAAATTTTTAAGTACTGTTTATACCTGTCTTGTTGTTAAGTTTCTGTTCTATACACACTTAAAATGCTCCATAGAAGTTAATGCATTCTCTTTGTGAGTGACATTAATGGACGTGGGGTGTTACACGTGGTATCAGAGCTGAAGGTTACCAGAACAGATATGAATTTTGAAAAACTATTTTTCAAAAGCACTTTTATAAAGAAGTACCTTCAAAAGTATGTTTTAAGGAAAGTATTTTCAAGAGAAAAGCTTATTTTAAAAAGCATAACCCCAAGGGCCATATATCTTTCCTTCTATTCTTTTGTATTGAATCTTTCCTTTTTCGTTTCAGCATGTCTGGAATTCCCGAGATACCCGAGGGGATACCGATACCAGGATGGTTTAGGAGGTATTTGGAGGCTAGGGCCACCACCACAGGTCCAGCAAATGTTTCTCCTCCTCCTCCACCACCTCCCCCTCCTCGTGTTGATACTTTTGCAAAGATATGTAAGGACTTCCAAGCAATGGGTGGAAAACCTTTTCACGGGACGGAGACATTTGTTGAAGCTAGAAATTGGCTAAAGGAGGTGGAAGAATTTTTTGGAATCTTTGAAGTACAGCTGCCTGGTTAATGAAGGATGAGGCCTCGTTTTGGTGGGAGGTCACTAATGGAGAGCGTCCAGTTGATACATGGCCAGATTTCAGGCGTAGGTTTGAGGCAAAGTTTCTCTCATGAGCTGAAGAGAATCTATACATGGAAAGGTTTTTGGCATTGAAGCAGGGGAATCTATCAGTGAAAGAATACGTCAACAAGTTCAATCAGTTGGCGAGGTTTGGCTTGGACTTGGTGAATACACCCGAAAAGAAGGGCCTGAGATTTGTTAAGGGTTTGAACGAGCCGCTTCATGGGTTAGCTATGACCCACATCCCTATGGGGGCTACCTTTGAGAAACTAGTTGACATGGCGGTTATGCATGAAGAGGAGAAGGCGCCAATGCTAATAAGGCACCCGAGAAGAAAGGGGATCAAAAGAAACCGCAGCACCAACAATAGAACAAGAAAGGTGGTAAAGGCAACAATGGTAAGGGAAAGAAAAGATGCTTTAACTATAGGACACCGGGCCATCTAAGCAAAGACTGTAGGAAGAAAAAGAAGACTGGCTGTTTCCACTGTGGCGAAGCGGGACATCTGATTAAGGACTGCTCGAGGAAAGGGCAGAGGGCAGGGTCTACCTCGGGAGGGCAAGTTCAGGCTCTCATTGCACCGGGGCAGGCAAAAGGGCAGGTCCAGGCTCTCGTGGCCCCACCGCTGCAAGAACGAGGTAGAACGATTTCTGTTGAAAGTTTAGTTTTTCTGTTTGATCATCCTGTCCGTACTTTGTTCGATTCTGGCGCATCACATTCGTTTATCTCTACATCATTAGTTGAAACACTGCACCTAAATACTAGTTTAGTTACAGATCCCTTAGTAGCCTCAAATCCTATTGGTGCTTCGGCTCATCTTTCTATGAGTTGTCGGGATTTGAGAGTGTCTATCTTGGGCGTTGGGTTTGAATGCAACGCCTTTGTTCTTGGCTTCATGGGCTACGGCTTGATTCTAGGGATGGATTGGCTAACTAGATACGGGGCCATCCTAGATTGTGAAAAAAGGGTAGTTAGATTGTTGACTCATTGTGGAAAGACCCTTGATATTTCTTATGACCCTAGAGCTACAGTAATGCTTAGCTACCTAGAATCCCTTGACGCATCCAATGATGATTTACATTCTGTTCGTATAGTCCGTGAGTATGTTGATGTCTTCGATGAGGTGAGGGGTCTACCCCCAAAACGTGAGATAGACTTTCAAATATATCTAGTAGATAATGCAAAGCCAGTTGCATTGCCAGTGCGCCACATGGCTCCAAGAGAGAGAAGAGAACTCAGTAAGCAAGTGAAAGAATTACTGAGAAGAGGTTCATAAGACGTAGTATATCGGAGTGGGGTGCTCCAGTAGTATTTGCCATGAAGGCGGATGGGTCCCTTAGACTTTGTGTGGACTATAGAGAACTTAATAAGCTTACTAAGAAGAATAGGCACCCACTGCCGAGGATTGACGATCTCTTCGATCAGTTAGTTGGCGCCTCAGTGTTTTCGCAGTTGGACTTAGCCACTGGTTTCCATCAGTTGAGAGTGGCTGAGGATAGCATAGACAAGACTGCCTTTAGGACTCCAGACGGTTTCTATGAGTGGCTTGTGATGCCTTTCGGTTTGACAAACGCCCCCGCATACTTTGTTGACTTGATGAGTAGGGTGTTTAGGGAGTACCTTAATAAATTCGTGGTAGTCTTTGTGGATGACATCTTGATCTTTTCTAAGAGCGGGGAAGAGCATGCCCTACATCTTAGGGAAGTGTTGGAGACCCTTCGAGCGCATAGCCTTAAAGCTAAATTTTCTAAATGTCACTTTTGGAGGAAGGAAGTGCGATTCTTAGGGCACGTGGTTTCCAAAGAGGGGATAGCTGTGGATCCCGCGAAGGTAGTGGCTATCCAAGATTGGAAGGTCACTAAAAATGCTACAGAGGTGAGGAGTTTCTTAGGGTTGGCTGGCTACTATAGGAAGTTTATCAAGGACTTCGCAAAAATATCAGCCCCATTAACACGCTTGACGAAGAAGAACCTAGTTTTCACGTGGGACGTAGATTGTGATGGTGCGTTCCAACGTTTAAAGAGTGCTTTGACCACAACCCCAGTCTTAGTGTTGCCAGATGGTAGTAAGCCATTTACCGTTTATACCGATGCTTGTGGGACAGGACTAGGCGCAGTCTTAATGAAAGAGGGAAGGGTAATAGCCTATGGAGGAAGGCAGTTGAGAGTGCATGAGAGAAATTACCCTACACGTGACCTAGAGTTGGCCGCTATTATTTTCGCGCTTAAGTCTTGGCGCCATTATCTTCTTGGCGAGAAATTTGAATTGTTCACTGACCACAAATCGCTAAAATACTTGTTCTCTCAGAAGGACTTGAACTTAAGGCAGCAAAGGTGGATGGAATTCTTAGCGTCCTACGATTTCGAGATAACATATACCCCTGGCAAGGGTAACGTGGTGGCAGATGCCTTAAGTAGGAAAAGGTTGTCCTTGATTCCGTTGTTTGTTGAGCGGCGAAGCTTAGAGTTCATCTCTACGTTTGACTTTAGACCTTCCATTGACTTGGTACCCGGTTTGCTAGCATCCTTAGAGGTCAGACCTACGCTTTTGGGACGGATTGGTGAGGCACAACGAGATGACCCACAATTGGTTGAGTTAGTAGAAAAGCTCAAAAGGGGGGAGTCATCGAGCCATCTCAGTAGGTATACCCTAGATGATAAGGGTTGGTTATGTAGGGACGGTAGACTTTGTGTACTACGGGACGAGAACTTAAGGAAGACCATTCCTGATGATGCACATCGTTCGAAGATGACCATTCATCCCGGCGGGGACAAGATGTACATGGATATGAGACGAGTTTACTTTTGGGCCGGAATGAAGAAGGATGTGGCTGAGTTTGTCGCTAGATGCTTGGTATGCCAACAAGTAAAAGAAGAGCAAAAGTAGCCCGGTGGGTTGCTTCATCCACTGGAGGTCCCACAATGGAAGTGGGAGAGTGTCTCGATGGACTTTGTTGATGGGTTACCGAGATCGAGGAAAGGTAATATGGGGATTTGGGTCATGGTAGACAGACTTACTAAGAGCGCCCATTTCATTCCCGTGAAGAGTAAGAGGATTGCTCCATGGTTAGCCTCCGTATACATTCGAGAGATAGTTCGTTTGCACGGTGTTCCTTCTAGCATAGTGAGCGACTGCGATCCTATCTTTACTAGCGAGTTTTGGAAGAGCTTGCAAGAGGCGGTAGGGACTCAATTATGTTTGAGCACCGCATATCATCCTTAGACGGACGGCTAGACCGAGAGGGTGAATCATATTCTAGAGTACCTATTGAGGTTGTGTGTCTTAGACTTCGGAGGTACATGGGAGGAACATCTTCCTTTGGTGGAGTTCGCATATAATAATAGCTTTCAGTCTAACATTGGCATGGCACCGTTCGAGGCTCTTTATGGACGGCCGTGTCATTCGCCTACATGTTGGTGGGAATCTACAGATAAGATCTTGCTTGGGCCCGATATGATTAGAGAGACTTCGGAAAAGATCGATTTGATTCGAAGGAGGATAAAGACGGCGCAAGATAACCAGAAATCTTATGCGGACAAGAGGAGGACAGATCTTGAGTTTGATATTGGGGACATGGTCTTTATCAAGGTGTCTCCATTACGGAATGTTGTTCGCTTTGGGTCCGTTGGGAAGTTAGCACCAAGGTTCGTATGGCCATTTCCTATTAAGGAGAGGATTGGACAGATGGCGTATAGAGTGGAGTTGCCCAAAAGACTTAGTGGTGTACACGACGTATTCCATGTATCACATTTGCGGAAGTGCTTGCATGAGACCGCAGAAGTGGTAGAGCCGAGCTTGCTTAGAGAGGTGGAGATATAGCGTGATGCAACGATTCGACGAGCTCCTACGTGCATTCTTGGGTCGGAGATTAAGAAGTTGAGGAATCGAGAGGTCAAGCTAGTCAAAGTGCAATGGGGAGATGATGAGAGCAATGCTACTTGGGAGATGGAAGAGAAGATGCGTTCATTGTACCCTTTTCTTTTCGAGGGTATGTCTTTTAATTTCTCCTTTATCGCTTAGCTCGTACTTGTTTTATCTTTAGTATGTCCTCTCGCTAGTATCTTTGACCTTTAGAAAGGGTAGTCCTATGGTTGAAACATGTGTTTGAGACATGTTATGTGTGATGGATGCATGTGGATGCAAGTGGTTGCTAGTGGTTGCTCGTGGATACATATACACACACTTTAGGCACTAGATCGACTCCGTCACTTCATATTGCATATTTCATATAAATGTGTGTGCATATTTAAGTTAATGGATGTATAATGGTTGTGTTATCATATAGATGCTGCATTTTGGTGAATGGTTATGCACACATGTAGAAATAATATGTATCGATAGGATTCTTTCGCATACATAATGGACGCATGACACTATCATGGTTTGCATTAAGGAGGTCAACTGAATCAGTAGACCACCTGATTTTGCATTAGATAAAGAACATATACACACACTTCTTGCATATGTTCATACAACATTAGGAATTTTATAAGGACAATGGATGCCTGTGTTTGATGGTTGAGTAGATGGTTGTTTGGATGTTAGGATATGCATTCTCCTTAACTTGGAGATTTCGGGGGCGAAATCCTTTAAGGAGGGGAGAATGTAACACCCCGTAATTTTTAATATTAATGTTCACAAATTAAAGAATAATTAATCTCAAATGTGAGAATGAAGGGAAACAGGTTGCACCGTTGTGTTCGTCTCGGAATTCTGGTTGAGATAGAGTCCGAGTTTGCGTGAATTGGACTTCGTATGAAGAAGTTATGGCTATCAGAAGTTTCATTAAAATTCAAACAGATTTCAAAAATTCAAATTTCAAACTCAGATGGGCTAGGCGGGAAAATTCCCTCCATGGGCCAGGTCGACCAGGGGGTCGATCTACCCACACAGGTCGACCAGGGGGTCGACTTGGGATCGACCTGCCCCCCCGAGCAGATTTGTTTGATGACGATTTTCTTACTCCTAGTTGAGTCATTAGGGATGACTTGTCACCCTATCTTGACTGAATGGTTGTACTTAAATCTAGGGTGATCAGACAGCCTAAATTAATCCTAAATTCTATAAAAACGTGTGTAAACTCAAACCCTAAAATCAAATAAAAATTGGAACAATAGCCGTCATGCTGTCACCTTGCAACCTAGAGTAGCCGCCACCAACGAAAGGGGAAAACTAAGCTAATCAACTCAATTCTATTCAACTCTAATCTAAACAATAACGAATCTACTACAAAGGCGAGCTAAACCAATTTCAGAACTCAGATTCCAGAACTCAAGACCTTCTTTGAGTTGTGGGTTCGATTTCTTTAATAAGATAATTAACAATTTAATTTGGTTGAGTTATGATTTGGGTTATATGGTTATGTTGTGAATCATTGACCGTTATGCTATTATCTATGTTGTAAATCTGTGATGTTATTATCTATGTTGTAAAGCTGTGATGTTATTTTGTAAATCTATGTTAATTATTGGCTTATGTACAATAAATTCATAATGATGTTTCATATGCTAGTTTGGTTATGTTTGTGGAACTAATTCACATGTTAAGTCATATGTAAGTTTAACTTGATAATTCAACATACAAGTTAGGATGTTAATTGAGACATGGATCATATGCAAGTTAATGAGAATTATATACCACCTTACATGTTTCATGACATCTATTTTATGTGTAAATTGGATCTAAAGTTAGGCTATGACATGTGTGAGTTATATGCTAGTATACAAAATTATATATGCTAGTTTACATGTAGATATTAATTTACATGTTTAGATGCAAGTTTACATCATAGTTTATGTTGCATAAATCACATATGCAAATATATATATGTTTGGAGTATGAATCATGTAATGTAAGTTTGTGACTATTGCCTATGAAAGTTTACACCTTATGATTAGATTTATGACATACATGGTTTATGCAAGTTTGTGACTATTGCCTATACAAGTTTACACCTTATGATTAGATCTATGACATATATCGTTTTATGCAAGTTTGGACTATGCAAGTTTTAGATGAAAAACCTTATTCACACATGCAAGTTCACCCCTTATGTTTAGATCTAGTTTTATTCTATGCATGTTGTGATGTTTTCTCTTTATTCCATAAGTTAGACTATTCGAGTCTAACGTATATTTCACGTTAAACGAACGAACATACAACGTGGGGCGAAGGGATAATATTAAAAAAAATTAATATTGAGAATTGGTATAAATGCCTTAAATGGCATAAAAATTAATTTGTGATGTTAATTGGTATAATTTTACATACCATAAATAGACGGACATAATTGAGTCAATTATGGACATAGTTAAATTTGGAATTGATTGATAATTTGAATCGGGAAATTAATTTAAATTGGGAATAATTAATTATGTTTAATTAATCGCCTAAGACACGAGGTTAGGCTCTTTTGTGGTGTAAGACTGCCCGGACCCGCCCGGCAAATCCAGCAGCTACAAATGCCAGTCTAACGTGAGAGGTCAAGGGCATGAATTAAATGCGTAATAGTTGTAGAGACACGAGGTTAGGCTTGTTTGTGGTGTAAGACTGCCCGGACCCACCCGGCAAATCCAGCTGCCACAAATGCCAGTCTAATGTGGGAGGTCTTTAAAAGGTTACGGTGTTAATGAATTAAGAAACACTTAACCAGATAAACATGTGATGGGACATGGGGGTTAAGTGGGTGCCTTGGGTGGCTTGTGAAATACGATTAGAAACACTTAACCAAAATTGAAACATGTAAGTGGACATGAATAAGAAGAGGGTTAAGTGGGATGTACTAGAGGGGACCAAGCTTAGGTGGATAGCTTGTGTCAAGTAATGGGGGCCTGTTTCAACTAGTAACCCATAAGTATCTTTGTGGGCTCGACCCAAGTCGAGGACGGGACACACATACTGGGCTTGACTGTAAGAGGCCAAAACGGGTTAGCGGTGGCAACGAAAGTCCAACGGGTTCATGTGCGTGTGTGGGCCTAGGCTGGTAGGTAAGACGTTGTTGCATCGTGTAGGTATAAGCCATGCATCGTTGGTGGTATCGGGTTGCCACTTTGGGGAGTGATACACCCCACTGTGGAGCCAGCACGGGTATCTACGAATTAGGGAGCCGATCGCATGGGGGTAGTGGGTACACCTAGTGGAGATAGGCGCAAGCGGCACCTATGAAGGAAGCTAGGGGTACACGAAACTACCATTATCACTAATAAGTTCTGTAGGCGGTATCAACTTTTAGGGTGTTTGGTGTGGTGCAGTGTAGTAATTATCTTATAGTGACTAGGCGCGCCTTTAACGTTATCTTTGTTCATCTTAGTTCCTTTTGTTTGCTCTGCCATACCCAATTGTTCACAGTCATTTCCTTATTTTCCAGCTTATGCCTTAACCTAGTTATTTTGATAATTATATCGTTAAAGTTATCGCACTCGCCAGACTTTATGTCTGACCCCCTTTGTTTCCACCTCTTTTCTCCCTTTCCCCCCCAGGTGCTCAGGGTGGAACTAGCACCAATGGAGCTTGATTTGGACAGTTGTATCTCTTGCTTTTAGAAGTTGCTTGGATCGCTGAAGTAAATGTTCAACCTATCTTATTTATGGCTATTTTGTGTTGGGGTTATGTCTTTCAATTTATGTACTCTGATTTAGTCAAGATGGATATTATGTACTTTGACTCTGGTTTTTGATGATGTAATCAAACTTATGTGTTTACCGCTGCAATGAATAAAGTTTTAAATTTTTAAGTACTGTTATACCTGTCTTGTTGTTAAGTTTCTATTCTACACACACTTAAAACGCTCTTAAGAAGTTAATGCATTCCCTTTGTGAGTGACATTAACGGACATGGGGTGTTACAAGTGTTATTTAAGACACCATTCACGACAAACCCAAAATCCAATTTTGATATTATTATAAGGCTTTGAATAGAAATTATATCGGCTTATATTTAATATCAAATTCTGAAACCAACAAATATCGTATTGGGAATAAGAATATATATATCTTCCAAATTCCTCTACAGTATCCGTAAAATCAAGGAATCCAATATCGAAATATTTCGAAGATTATTTCCATTCCAAATCCATTCCAATTTATTCATTGGAAAATTCTGGTTATTTTAAAACCATTTTCAATGTCCAATTTATTTATTTCCAAAAATAATTGGATTATTATTCTGGTTATTATCTAGTTCATTTTGATAAAGATATATTTTTATCTTTTCAAATATGGAATTTCTCATCCAAAGTCTTTCCAAAACCCTTATTATGAATCTACATAATTTCTCCATATTTTTAATAATTTTAATATCGCCCGTACAGTCGGTATCCAATATCGATCACCGAACTGCATCCATAACGACCTTTTCTGAAATCGATTTGGACATAATTTAAAATCCAACCATTCAAATTTACATCTCTTAAATTCGTTGGAAAGCTCTTTTCGATACGAACCCAACAGTTGCGGTTATAGGAGAATCCGACGGTTGGATCTCCCGTAACGTCAATTCGAAGTTAATGGTTGAAATTAGCGAACGGTCGTTGCGTGGCGCACTCTATTCAAGCCATTAATATATATAATATATATTTCGTCGATTTCCATTCAAAATGTATTTATAAAATATTTACAAATTCATTTTAAAAACGATTCCCACTTCTATTTTAATTTTAAATCAAAATTGAATATACTTTATCATTATAATATTAAAATGATAATATTTTCAAAATATCAAATTTTGAAATCACTTTTCGATATTCATTATAAAGTGAATAAAATCGACAGAAAATTCGGTTCATGTTAAAATGACGTTTAACTACTTAACACGGCTTCACATTTCAATATTTTCGTGTCCATCCAAAATCGGACATCAAAATCACATTTTGATTATACACTGAATATTATTTTAAAATATTCGTTAATTCTGAACTGGAATCAGACTCAATCAATTACCATATAATTTCAGTTATATGGATTTCATACATCGCATGTATACAACAATAATGATAAACAATCATTAAAAATTTATACAACATCCAGAGTGCATTTTACAACTGTATAAGAATTAAAATCAATAAATAACGCTTATACAGCCCGTAAACCCATCGATTGACATACAGCTAAACAATTAGGATTAATGTATGTCAAATATCATCCCAATACCCGTGTGGGGTTTCAACCAACAAATACTGATTATTATTTGTGCAGTTGGGCGATGTGTAAAATTTATCGTCCCAATCAATATCAGTTAAATAGGTGTACATAAACAAGCCGTCCGACTTGTAAATGAATATTTATTTCAATTTCTTTTCATGATAATTTTATATAAATTTTATATAAATAATTTTATATGTACAACAATATCAATCAATGACAATCCCAATCACAATCCAAACAAACAATCAACCATGGTTTGCAAAAAGTAGTGACAGGAGCTACTATGCCCCATTTACAACCTATGATATAATTACATAACATTAATAGTTGAGTGAGAAAGAGTTCTCACATTCGTTTGCACTCCGCCAGTCTTTATTTCTTAATTTAATACCCTTTTGATTTGAATTTGCCTGAAATTCTAACGTGCTCTGATTTTGTCCCAGTCAGTTCTGAAATGTAGTGTTCGTCGTTGCAAATCCAACGCAACTTGAATCGTCTGATTTCATCCTCGTATGAAAATGTTATGATTTTTAACGTGTTAATTACAAAATGGGATATTTAAATAATAATTAAATTAATTAACTTAACAACATTTAATTAATATTACCATTCGTTTTCTTCTTCGTATTGTCTGAGCCGTAAAAACCCAATATCGATCACCTAAGGTTCCCTTTAGCTCCGCCTGTGGCCTGCAGGACTTCGATCAGAGGTGCTCGCGAGGATCGTCGTCGCCTGAACCCCCACCACCCTTCCTCTCGACCAACTCGGTGGCCCCCACGGTTCTTGAATCGCGTGCGGAGTAAACCAGTTTGGGGAATGATTTCGAGCAATCCCCTCAATGAGAAATTCTCAAACTACCGTAGATCGAAATAGCATGGAAATCTCACCATATTTTGTTTTGGAATCATCAACAATTTCGAATTGTTTTAAGAGAAATCAAAGCGAAATGTTTCGAATGATTTCTGCTGTTGAACGATTTGGGGTGACTGTAGTTTTGACCGCAAGAGGAAGTAATTTGGGGGTTTGACATTGAAAGTAGGGTTTTATATTTATATTAAATTATTATTTTATTCCAAAAATGTATGTTTATCAATTCGAACTCCAAATCAAACCCAACGACTGTCGCCCCTAACCAAATACCCTCATTCCAAACACAACGGAATATGTTTCGTAAGTCAATTCTATCTTTTGATCAGTTTTTATCAAAATTAAGATATAAATACATATATATTGAATTTAAACGTACATTTTAATTTACCTGGGCCACATACTGACTCCAAAAATTACAAAAAAAATTAATCTACCAATATTTCGATGACACGGTCCTAACAAAACTAATTTCGTCGAATTTGGAGGCCATTTGAAAAATGGCCTTTTTCCAGTCGATTAAATTCAAACTAAAATTACCAAAAACGTTTAAATTTACCACGCTCACATATTAATTCCAAAAATTATTAAATTTGAAACCTAACAATAATTTGACATTCCGGATCCAACAAATATCGTTTCGTCAAAAACAGAAGTCGTTTGCAAAATGGCTATTTTTAAGGGATATATATTATATTAAAAAATATATAAATTCCACAGCCACTATTTTAAATTTTAAACTGGACATAACTTTCAATTTATATTATGAAATCTAAATTTTTCACATTCGTTAGAAAGATATAATTAAACAGATTCAAATGTTTCTGGATTAACTGAAATCCGATTTATATTGAATCCTGTATATTCATTCAAAGTTTAAAATCGAATATTCAAACTACCGTGCCATTTCAGGCTCGTTATATAATCAAAACAAATTTATATGTTCTAACTTTGATTTAAATAAATTTTCAGTCGTTATTATTTAAAATAAATCATTTTAAATCTTCAAAACCCATCAAAATAGCTAAAATTAAAATTTTAAATTGGTTCAGAAATTTCGGGTTGTTACATTAGTGATAGTTTTAGCGGCTCCTATTTGTTCCAGGGGGTTACGGGAGGAAGAAAGGTATAAAATTTAATTAAATAAATTATTAATTATTTTAATAATGTAAATAACATATAAATTAGCGCAACTCTCTCATACAATGTTGGAATCCAATGAAGCAGGATCCATTGGAATCGTGACAGCGTGTACTACATTCTAGAATTGACTGGAAGGTGTTTGGAGCTAGCTACAAATTTAGGAGGAGTGGAACCCAATGTGATATTTCTAAATTCATAAAAAATGGAGTAATTAAAATATTTATGCGATATATAAAATATATATGTGATAAATTTGTTCATGTGGATTGAATTGTTGATTAAATTGTTGGATTGAATTGTTGGATTGAAATTTACGATGTATGAAAATATATATTCGTTGTATAAAATTTATACATATGCGTTGTTTAAAATATATATGCATTGTATAAATTATATATGCGTTGTTTAAAATATTTATGCAGTGTATAAATTGTATATGCGTTGTATAAATTATATATGCGTTGTATAAAACATATATATGCACTGTATAAAATTGTCATGTAATGGAATAATTAATGGATCGTTAAAAATATAATTTTTAACATATATACGCACTGTATAAAATTGTCATGTAATGGAATATTGAATTTTGATTTAAAATTGAAAAGGAAGATGTAATCGTTTTAAAATGAATTTATAAACGATTTATAATACGTTTTAAATGGAAATCGGCGATATATATGTATTATATATATTTAAATGGTTTGAATAGAACGCGCCTTGCAGCGACCGTTCGCGAATTTCAACCATTAACATCAAATTGATGTTACGGGAGATCCGACCATCGGATTCTTCTAAAACTGGAACCGTTGGGTTCGTATCGAAAAGATCTTTCCAATGAATATAAGAGATATGAATTTGAATGGTTAGATTTTAATTTAGGTCCAAATCAGTTTTGGAAAAAGTCGTTGTAAACGTAGTTCGGTGGCCGATATTGGAAACCAACTGTAAGGGCCTTAATAAAATTATTATAAATATGAAAAAATTGTGTAAAATCATAATAAAATATTTGGAAAGGTTTTGGATGAAAAATTCCAAGTTTTGAAAAGATTAAAGATATTTTTATCTAAGTGAACTAGTTATTAACTAGAATAATAATCCAATGTTTTTAAATAAATAAATTGGATTTGTAAATGGTTTTTGAAATAAGCAGAATTTTCCAGCGTATGAATTGGAAAGGATTTAAATGGAAATAATCTCCTAAATATTTCGATATTGGATTCCGTGATTATACGGATGTTGTTGAGGAATTTGGAAGATATAGATATCGTTATTCGCAATACGATATTCGTTGTTTCAGAATTTGATGTCGAAAATAAGCCGATATAATTTCTATTCTCAGCCTTCTATTTAATATCAAATTGGATTTTGGGTTTTGTCGTGAATGGTGTCTTCAATAACATTGTTCTTAAACCAAGTTGAGAAAGGAATAAATCTTTTAATTAAGATTAATTGAATTTTCCAAAGTGAAGTTTTCCAATTTAATATATTAAATTTGAATTGAATGGAACTCGATTTGGTAATAATCGAGATGAACTTTTGTAAAGGAAGACCATTACTATTCATGGAATTTAAAAAGTCTTGCCACTAATCCACTTATAGTATTAGTTTGATACGGAAATTTATATCGATTATATACTGTTATGATTTCCGTGAAAGTTCCATTTGAACGGAAGATGATTTTGGGTTTATCGTGAATTGTGTTTTAAATAACATTTGTTCTTTAGCCCAAGTAAAGGCAGGATTAATTTCCAGAAAGTTGAATAATCATTAAGTAATGAATTTAGAGATTAAAACGAAGAAGAGTTTTAATAAATCTTTAATTAAATTTGAATGAATGCATGGTGACTAAATTTACTAAAACATGAGATAACGTATAAACCGAATATACTTGGTTGATGATATTGATTGTGATTGATTATTTGGATTGTGCTTGACCAGCTTATGAGCAAAATATTCTTTGACATTTAGCATTAAGTTGGGTAGAAATACTGTTATGCTAACGTCTTGTGAAACACTTCACGAATTTGACTATGAGGTGTTAGCGATGTTGAGTTCATTTCAAATTTAATGAATGATTTTGAAATGATATTTTCTTAAGTGAAAAGAAACGTGTTCCCGATTTTGGATAGGGAATGTATAACGACCCGAACTCCCTTTATCTCCGAAGAGACGGAAGAAGGAAGATTGAGTCGAGAAAACGACAATTCCGAACGCTAACGTAAAAACATTCTATTGCTATTACAACAATTACATCAGAGTACAAGAATATAACAGAGTATAATAAATAATATACAATAGAAAAATATCAGAGAATTAAAATTATAATGCAGCAGAAAATAATACATAACACAACTGTAAGAAATACACGGATACAGAGCGTTCCGAATATAGCTTCAGCTGTAAACCAGGATCCTGTGAAAATAATATCTGCAAAACCAAAACTACTAGCTGCCCGTATGGAAAATAGGGGCACCCTGAGTTTAGGTTAAAACAATAAACTCCAGGTCTGTCATGCGACTAGTGTGAGAACTAAAACAGTTATTTAAAACTTTACTTTAAAATCAGGTAAATCAAGGGACCACGCCGTATAACACGGTACGGGTTTTCCCCATGAATACCAGTGCATAAAATAAACAGCGCAATGCTAATTAAAGAAAATGAAGCTATTATAAGACTCAGGTCCCATCACACAATGCAACGCAAGCCAAAGGTGTAATGACCCGGATATTTCGTCGGTTAATTTTAAATATTTAATATGAATTTTAATATTTAGTTGATAATATAAATGAATTTTTATATTGAGTTATCAACTTAATAATCGATATACGATTTAATATCGAATATATTAAATTATCATAATATGAAGTTAATTCAATTCAAAGTTAAAACTAAACTGAAAACAGTTCAGATGATCAGTACAAAATTCAATTTGAGTTAGAATAATAATATTAATTTATTTTCGAAGAATTTAATGGTTTGAAATTTAATTTATGTTGATTTAAATTAATATCATCTCAAGACGATCAAATTGGACTTCGTGACCTATCCCAGTGTGTCCAGAATAGGGGAATAACCCTAAAAATGTCAGTTGTTGGGTTCAGAAAGGAGTTCGGAGTCATGGGGTATTTTAATTTAAGGGTACCGGATCCAAACTAATTAAAAATACAATAAAATATGATAAATCATTTTTTTCTTGTGGACATGAATAGAGCAACAAGGATAGCCTTGTGTTTGCGTCAAAAATGGCACAAACACCAAGTGTACTCGGGGTACTTCTCAAAGAACTTGGAAATATGATATGTGGAGCCAATCAATCAAAATAAAGCAAGTAAAAGACACAACATTTTTATAGTGGTTCGATCAATTATGATCTACGTCCACTTTGAATGACGAATCTACTATTGCACATAGAATTACAAGATAAGTATATCCTTCAATTACATTCATCCTCACACTCTCTTAGAAATGATTAAGGAGAAAAGTGATAAGAAGTCTTCAATTGAGCTTGATTATGGATCAGATCTAGATTTCCATACATACTTGAATGGATTTGGAATTGAATCTTCCTCTTTTAATGATTGGAGATGAAGAAATTGCAAAGTAAAGGTTGAAGATGTAGTTTGGCAGCCCTTCGGGGTCTCAAAAAACTCTCCCCATTAATGGGACCTTGGACCTCTATTTATAGGAGTGGAGGAATGGTGTGATATAGCTTTCTGGACCATCGGTCGGTCATCTTCTATTTACGGAATTGCCACTGGCCAACCCGGCAATAGTTGTTTGGAAGCCATCCTATTGACTGCTGTCCGCGAAACCGATCGGCTGGGAGCGGATTCAACCGGTCAGTGTAATCCCCGCTCTCTCTTTATCTTATGGTCGACCGGACGTTCTCCAATGTATGATCAATATCCTGGACAAAGGATGGCTGACCGGCTTCCCTAGATAGTGGCCGACCGATGGATACGCCTTGTTTTCTTTTCGGACAGATGAACTGGTTATGAATTCCACGTTATGTCCGGTCGGTCATCATCCCTCGGACCGATCGCTGCTGTCATATTTTGGAAGAAACTCAATATACAGAAGAGGCCAGTCGGTACTTATGGATATTAACCGTCCGGTCAATAAGGTTTTCTTTCTCCTTACATGGGGCTGCCCTACTTTGAACTTGTAGCCGTTCGTCCCATGTATTAGGGCTCAATCCGACCAGTATCATCCCTAACGAACATGTTGGCATAGCCATACCTTAGCTGACCGGTGTCCTGTTACAGAATTACTCTTCGTGGCAATCTGTCTGACCGATCGGTCTTGTTTCCCTTCAAACCGACCGGGTGTGCTTTCTCATATTTCGTGGATAACATTTGTCCCTCGAGGTTCTCAATCTTTATTTTTGTAAAATTGTGGACCTTGACATAAAAGCTTTCATTGTGAGTTGATGGATTCCGGTCGCTCTATTCGCAATTGGATAGTGTAAACTATCGCAAGAGACTAGGTCAGGCCGATCGGTCCCTTGGTTCGAGTGGAACGGATAGTAGCGGGCTTCTTGACCGGCCAGCCCATGTCCATTGGCATGCCTGGATTTGACTTGTGATTCGACCGAAGTGACTTTCGGCTCTTGGACTTCCCAACATTTCCTTATATTATAACCTCTTGCCAAATCATTTCTTCCTCCTTTTATTTCGTTCCTTATAAGAAAATCAATGGCCGCCGTTCTTAAACGAAGAAAAAGAAAATTAAAGGTGGAGTTCTCCTTCTCTTTCAAGCTCCTCACCGATCCTTCTCCCTCCTTCGAGTTTCGGATTGCTCTCTCAGTCGCCAGGTTTGTCCCATTTTCTTAAACCAAAACATTTTCTTGCTTGGGGTTGACGATACCTGGTCAAAATCTGGTCGTTGGGTAATAATATTTTTCCTGATTGTGTCATTAGTTCAGCCATAAACTATTTTGATTTGACCTTTGTACTTGCGGTTTCCTTTTAAGACCAATATTGTTGTTTGGGTTTGATGCGATGATTTTAATGAACTTAAACCCTTGGTTTAGCTGCTATGATGCTGAAATACTTTGAAATGTGATCATGCATTATCGTTTTAACATCATGACTGAAAATCACACCTTCACCATAGAATTTGGTTTCCATAGTTCTAATTTCATTCAATGTCCATAAGTTGTTTGGTGATATGTTAGGCTTGAAAATCTTTTGAGTTTGTAGTCTTTCCATCAATGGGTTTGTCAATGCATGTGTCTAAAGTTGTGAATAGTTTAGGAATTGGGCGCGAACCTCATAATTTCATAATTTTGGCTGGTAGTTGATCAAACTGGTCGATTGGCTAGGGGTACCGGTCGGTTTGCATTAAGTTCCTCAGGGAGTAGAAGCGCCGACCGATTTGCATTGAGCATCGACCGGTCGGTTTTATTCTCCTGGGTGACTAATGATACCGATCAGTCCATTCGTGTTGTCGGTCGACCCCGTGATTCCTAGTTTTGTGTCTAATTCCGACCGGTTGATCATTGACATACTTTTGAATGGTCCTTCAGGTGTGCCAATCGACTTGTACTGAAATCACCACCAACCGGTTGATTTCTTATACTTGCTTATTTCAGTTGATGAAAAGTGTAAGAATACTTCCTTTCCTCTATGCAGGACGGATCCAACACTCAACAAGTATAAGATGAAGAAACATATCGATTTGGACGATGAGACTACTGGTCAGCCCTCAGTGACCTCTCCCGTGCTCGCTGGTCCCACCTATTCAGAGATTCAATCAATCATAATCAGGCCTCCCTATGCACTCAGAGCTTGCAACTCCAAGCTTGCCAAACGACTTCCTAATTGGGATTTGCATGGAATTTCCTCCAACTTTGAAGTTTCTCATGCTGATCGGCAGATGACATCTGGCGATATCATGGTGGCTAAGTCCAAGCTACTCGGACGTATGGAAGATACCCTACGCCAATTTGAGAAGCAGATGGAGTTGCTTAGAGACCACACTGCGAGGAAAATCCAAAGTTGGCACGGCTTGACTGGGGACCTTCAGAGAATTCACCGAGAGAGTCTTGAACGCATCGTAACTCTGGAGGCTGACAAGGTGAAGTTGATACGTGCTCTGAGGACCCGAGATGCTCTCGTGGCTGCTCTTCCAAAGGGGGACATTGAATTGGTGGGACCATCTGGAAAGAAATCTGCTAGTGATGCTTCCACATCTGGGTCCGCTCCAGTGAAAAGGAACGTAGGACGCCCCAGGAAGAACCCGAAGGCTTAGAGATTTCTTCCTGATGTTTGATGATATTTTTGGCTTGGGGGATAAATGTTTTTGACCGGTTGTATTAAGCGAGTCCCCGTCCTCGCGTTTAACTTCTATGTTTGTTTTACGTTGGCACACTATGACTTCTATGACTGTGATGTAGGTTATCTTTTTGGTGATGTGGTAAACTAGCTTGGTTGCTTTGACTCATAATTCATTTTGTTGTATATGCTTTTAATCATCATGGCATGTTTTGCTTGCATTTGATATTAGCGCATGTAGCTATTTGGGCGATCGGGGTCATGGCCGACCGTTCAGTGGAAGTATCGGCCGATCGGTCATCTTTCGTTCGAAGCTGATCGGTGTCTTGGCTTCAACCCGAATCACCATAGCCTGCCTTGAAGTAATCAAAGTGCTGCATGGTTCTAATATAATTATTTTGGCATTGATTGCCCATTTTGTCAATGAATCAATTGTTTATGTATGTGACTTTCAAACGCGAATCAAATGAGGTTTTTTGTAAACTTGTTTCATTTGATGGTTTTGAAGTCTATTGATCCTTGTTTTTTAACATACACTATCGTGGTCTGAAATTGCACTGGCACTCTGATTATTAACCAGCTGACTTGATCTAACACGTTCAATATTATACGTTGTTTCGTACTTGAGAAACGTGTATATTTTTTTTGTTTCTCTCCGTACTTTCCAACATAGAATTCTAACACCGTGTATAAAGGTATGCCCCTATTCTCATGCCTCCGCCCGAGAGGTAAAATTGGTACACTCTTTATCTATCGTGAGCGAAGGGCTTAGTTATTCGTAGAATTTATGGGTGTCTTCAGGAAAGATTTTGGGTCCGTCGTTAACCGTATTTAGGAGACTCGGTATATGACTGGACATCCCAATAAAGGTTTACATATCATTAACTGAGTTTTGGGAAACCCAGATCTTCCGTCTGTAACTGGATTTGGAAGACCCAGCATCAATAGTTGGATTTAGAGGACCCAATAACTGATTGGATGCCCCCTAAAGGGTCTTTAAGGGGTAGTGTTGGCATCGTATTCCAGCCATTTATCAATGACGTTTACAACTTACCGAAACCCGGCCTTTGTATCACATTCCGGCCATACGTCAATGGCGTCGATGATTAACCGAGCTCCTCTTGGGGAGGTTTTTCCTTTAGTTACTCAGCCTTTGTGTCGTAATCCGACCATGTTTTAATGGCGTCACCGATTAACTGAGCACCCCCTGGAAACGTTTTCAGCCTTTGTATCGTAATCCGACCATGTATCAATGGCGTCGACGATTAACCGAGCACCCCCTGGAAAGCTTTTTTCCTTGGAATTGGAGTTTAGTTTACTTACCGGGCTATGCCGTAATTAGGACTAGGTGTCTTGAAATTAAGACAGTGACCCACACCTTCATGTTTGCCACAAATGCTGGGTTTAGCATTAAACGATAGGCATTCGAGTTATCCGACTTGGACATACTACAACAATTCCCAAGATTGGTTAGATCATAATAATGTCACTATATTCTCGAAGGATGTTCATTTGGAATTAGAATTCAAGAGAAAAAACTTGCAATTTGCAATCTATACATGCAATGAAATTTTCTTCACTCATATTTATAAAACTTGCAATGGTGACGTACGGTATGTACAATGTATGCTATTGACAAGTTATATGAAATGAACATTAAAAGAAATATCGACGAAGGTGTATCGCATTCCATCAACTTGGAAGTTGGATCCCATCTGTCGTTTTTAATGCAAATGTACCATCCAGGAATTTCTGGCTAATCACATATGGTCCCTCCAATTTGGGTCCTAACACTCTGGTCCCTGTCATGATCTTTTTAAGGACGAGGTCCCCTTCTTGGAAGATTCTTTGTCTTACTTGGGCATTAAAACAGCGAGCTATTCTCCTTTGATATGCCATAACTCTAAGTTCAGATTCTTTCCTTCTTTCTTCTAGTAAATCAAGTGCTTCTAGTTGAAGTTTCTCATTCTCCGCTTGGTTGAAGTAGATCCTTCTATGAGTCGGAACTTCCAATTCAACTGGGATCATTGCTTCAGATCCAAATGCTAATGAAAACGGAGTATGCCCTATTGCAGTCTTATGAGTAGTGCGGTATGCCCATAGTGCAAGCGGAAGCTCGTTAACCCATCCACCTCTAGCTTTCTCTAGTCGCTTTTTGATGGTTGATTTTAGGATCTTGTTAATCGCCTCAACTTGCCCGTTGGCCTGCGGGTGGGCAACGACTGAAAAACTTTTCTTGATCTTGTATTTGGCACAAAAGTTTAAGAACTCGGTACTTTCAAACTGCGTCCCATTATCAGTGATTATCTTTTGCGGGATGCCGAATCTGCAAATGATGTTCTTTAAGACAAAGTTGATCACCTTCTTTGAAGTGATTGTGGCTAACGGCTCTGCTTTGGCCCACTTGGTAAAATAATCAACTGCTACTATTGCATATTTCATACCTGATTTTGCAGTAGGTAGCACTCTGATCAAGTCTATGCCCCAGACAGTGAATGGCCATGGACTAATCATTTGAGTTAACTAAGTTGGAGGTGCCCTTGTGATTTTTGCAAATCTTTGGCACTTATCATATTTTTTGGCATAAGTCATTGCGTCCAAGTTCACACTGGGCCAAAAATAGCCGTGTCGCAGAACTTTCTTGGCTAAAGTCTGGCCACCAGTGTGCCCCCCGCAATCTCCTTCATGCAACTCCGCCAACATAGCTTTTGATTCCTTTTCAGACACGTATCGCAGTAATGGCATAGAAAATCCTCATCTATATAGCTTCCCATCCTGGACAATATATAGCGGAGCCTTAAGCATTACCTTCCTTCGCTTCTTTGGTTCCTCTGGTAGTGTTCCGTTGAGGATATATTCTTTAATCGGTGTCATCCAGGATATTGGTTCTTCAACGGTTTCCATGACCCAATCAACATCTGCTTCTTCAATAGCAGGGGTCGTGAGGACCTCAATAGGTATTAGTCCTAGCAAATGCGTGTCAGAAGAACTAGCATACTTGGCGAGAGAATCTACATTTGTATTTCCTTCCCTTAGGATGTGGGATATAGTAGTGATCAAGACTTTTGAGAAGCTCCATAGCTTTAATAAGATAAGAAGGGAGATTTCCGACTTTGGCCTGGAACTCCCCAAGAACCTGGCCCACTACCAATTGAGAATCGCTGAAGATCTGTATGGTTTTTAGGCTCAATTCTTTCACTAGACTCAACCCATTTATCAATGCTTCGTATTCAGCTTCATTATTGGTTGATGGGAATTCCAATCTCAATGCATAACATAAAGGATGGCCTTCTAGAGTTTCCAAAACAATTCCGGCCCCTGAGCAATAATTATTCCTCGAACCGTCGATGAACAGCTTCCAACCGACGATCGCTGTCGTTGGTTCCTCGACTTCCTCTCCTTTGTCAGTGAATTCAGCAATGAATTCCGCCAAGGCTTGCCCATTTATAGCTCTTTGGGGATGATAGGTGATATCGTATTGGCTGAGCTCGATATTCCACTTTAGTAGCCTTCCAGAAGTTTCAGGACGGAACAGAATTTGTCTCAATGGTTGGTCGGTGAGGACTCTTATTGAATGGGACTGGAAATATGGTCGCAGTTTCTTTGAGGCAATGAGTAGGCAGTATGCAAGTTTCTCCAGCCTTGGGTAATTCAATTCTGCCCCAGCAAGTCGCTTGCTAACATAGTAAACTGGCCATTGGATTTTAGAATCTTCTCGGACAAGTGCAGCACTTAAGGCATGTGATGATACGGCCAAGTACAGAAATAGTTCCTCCCCATTTCTGGGTTTGGAAAGCATTGGTGGTGATTTCAAGTGTTGAATCAATTGCTCGAAAGCCACTTAGCATTCTGGAGTCCATTTAAAGTTCTTCTTTCCTTTCCTTAAGGCGTCAAAGAATGGGATACATCGGTCCGTCGCTTTAGAAATAAAGCGGTTAAGAGCAGCAATCTTCCCGTACAGACTCTGAAGCTCCTTCATTGTTTTTGGTGCTCGTACTTCTCGTAATGCCACCACCTGGGAAGGATTTGCTTTGATGCCCCTAGCATTGACTATGAATCCGAGAAACTTGCCTGAAGAAACCCCAAAAGAACATTTTAAAGGATTTAGCTTCATGCCAAACTTTCTAAGGATATTAAACATTTCCGCCAGGTACTCTAGATGATCTTCTGCCCTCTTTCACTTCACTAGCATATCGTCGACATAAACTTCCATAGTGTTCCCAATTTGGGATTTGAACATGGAGTTGACGAGATGCTGGTACGTTGCTCCTGCATTCTTTAGTCCAAATGGCATGACTTTGTAGCAGTATAGGCCTCTATCAGTTATAAAACTTGTGTTCTCTTCATCCGGTTCATGCATCATGATCTAATTATATCCGGAGTATGCATCCATGAAAGATAATAATGTATGCCCAGCGGTTGCGTCAACAAGCTGGTCGATTCTAGGCAGAGGAAAGCTGTCTTTAGGACATGCCTTGTTTAGATCTGAGTAATCTATGCACACCCTCCACTTGCCATTGTACTTTTTGACGAGAACTGGATTTGAGACCCAATCGGGATATGATGAGACTCGTATAAATTATTCTTGAGAAGTCTATCTACTTCTTCTTGCAATGTCGTTGATCTTTCGGGTCCTTGAGTACGTCGCTTTTGCTTTACCGGGGTTAGACTGGGGTTTATGTTCAGCTTATGAATAATCACGTCTGTTGATATTCCACACATGTCCGAGTGCGTCCAAGCGAAGACATCCAGGTTTGCTTTCAAAAACAACGTTAAGTCCCTTCTTAGCTTTTGGCCCAACTGAGAACCTATTTTTAAAACTCGATTTAGATCTTTATCGTGTACTGAAATAGAAATGGTATCCTCAGCTGGAGAAGCTCGTTTTTCTTCCATACTGGCTTTCCTTGGATCAATCTCCTTCTGAGCCCCACTATTTCGCCAGTATGGGGGCCTTGCTTTAATTGCTATAAAGGGGGGTTCTGGATGCGGAGCGGAGACTCCACATCCTTCTTCACTTCTTTCTTCCTTAACTCAGAAAGCTCGGTTAGATAGCACTCTCTTGTTGTTTACTGGTCGCCTTTGACTATGCCAACCCCGTTCTCGGTGGGTAATTTCATTGTTAGGCACCATGGAGCTATTGTAGTCCGGAATGCTGCAAGAGCCGGTCTTCCTAAGAAATCGTTATAAGCGGAAAGCTCATCTACCACCACAAAGTCTTGTTCTTGTGTGACCCTTTGCTCTCCCTCTCCAAGCTCCACGGGTAATGTGATTATTCCAATTGGTTGAACAGCTTGTCCGGTGAACCCATGAATTTTGCTCTGACAGGCTTTTACATCTCCCATGGAAAGTTTCATTCTATGGAAGGCACTGATAAACAGAACATTGAAAGAAGCTCCACTGTCAATCAGGACTCTTCTAACGATGGTCGGGCCCAAGCCCATGGTTATTACCATGGGATCCTCAGTTGGTGTTATCACCCCGTTTGAATCTCGCTCTTTGAATACAATATCATCCCAAGAGATCCTCGGCATTTTTGCCGAGAAAACTTCATTCATGACCATGAGCCCTCCTTCTCCTGGGAGGTTCTTCACTTGGTTTGTGTACCTCACAAGGTCTCCCCATCTCCTTCCGGCAGGGTACGGGCCTCCTCCTGAAATGGTATTGATGATCAACCTCGGCATGATGGCGTTCGCGACATTCTCGTTTTGTCTAGGTTGTCCATTGGAGGTCCCTTGGCCTTGAGGTGCCTAGGCGTTCTGTGGGTTCTTGGTGTATTGCTGGAGTCTATTTTTCCTAATCAGTTCCTCAATTAGGTTCTTCAGATGTCGACATTCATTCGTATTATGTCCCGGTTGGTTATGAAATCGACAAAACCTTCCGGATTTAGCAGCAGCATCGCTAACCCTAATTGGCTTTGGTGATGGATATTCTTCGGTCTCCCTAGTGGCCATGAAAACGTTCTCCACCATCTCATTCAATGGTGTTAGCTCCGAGTTCTTAAAGTAGCTGAATCTTTTATTGGCTCGGTTATCTCTTCCATCATTGCCCCTTTTCTGACCACCGAAGTTTTTCTGATTGTTATCAGCCTCGCCATTCTTCTTTTCCAGCTGTGTGTTGTTTTCCGGGATATACATGGCGTAGGCAGGATCATCATCCACGCCTATATATTCTTTGGCCTTGTCGAACAATTCTTCAAGGGTACCGGGTTTCTTCTTTTTGATCCAGCGCCCGAGCTTAGTATTCTTGTTCACAGCTCCCTTTAAAGCCATCAGAGCTAGTCGAGGCTCGTAGTTTCCAACTTCGGCTGCCGCGGTATTGAATCGGGTAAGAAAAGTTCTAATCGGTTCTCCCGGTTTCTGCTCTAGCTCATTCAACTCCATAACGTCTCGCACTTTTGTGGTCTGGAGTCTGAATTGCTCTCGGAACAACTTTGCCAATGTGGCGAAATCATCTACCGATCTAGGTGGCAATTTTGTGAACCAAAGCGAAGCTATTCCTTCAAGGTAGGTGTGGAAATATAAACACTTCAACTCATCAGTGGCGCGAGCGCCGTCCATGTGTTGATCATACTTAAACAAGAACACATTAGGATCAGTTGTCCCATTATAAACTTGGACTGATGGCGACTTGAATTTACTTGGATACGATGCCGTCTTTATCCTTTCGGTTAATGGAGTCTTTGTGGGCGCAAACCCCCATTCCTTCTCATCAGTCTGCTTCTTCAACCCCTTCACTATGATTCGGTTGACCATATCCGATATACGTTCTTCCTCGTTGTGTTGATCCGCGGGGCGGACGCCATCCTCCTTACCGGATATCTGCCTAAACAGATGGTCACGGCTTGAGTTTCGGGGTCCAGACCCTTCCGCTTGGGAAGGTGCCCCTTTGGCGGAGTCAAGCACTTGTTGAGAAGTCGCTTTGTTATAAGGATTATTGGCGGGCAATTTGGTTTGCTTACGGTTGAGGTTCGTCATGTCTTGAATAGAATCTTCTTGGTTCGGACTTGAAGAAGAGGATCCAGCATTTTCTATGCGTGGAAGCTGAACGGTTTTTCCCCGGGCGGATTTTGTGGTGGCTTTGGCCGTGGTAGTTTGTGTGGCGAGCATTGCCTCAATCCTCTTCATCATGGCTTTGTTTGCATCGTCCATGTGGTTTGCCAAGCCGGCCGCCACTTCATCAAGCTCCCTCCTTGTAATAGCTTCCTCGGCATTCGAGGTTTCCCCTCGTTCAAAACGATCGGTCGGAGAACGGGTCGGAAGACTGGCCGGAAGATTGATCGGAGGATTAGTAGGAGGACTGGTAGGCGGACCGGTCTCATGCTCGTTATGAGCGGCACCGTCGTCATTTTCGGCATTTCGGTTGGTGGCCTTCTTTGGTGGTCTCCCCGGTTTGGCCATTGCTTTAGCGACAAATCCAATCGGATGGTGACAGAATCGGCTTGAAGATCTTCAATGCACAGTATTGGACCTTGTGAGAGAAGATGAGAGAATGGGTTATTGAACCGGCCCCACGGTGAGCGCCAAATGTTTGCGTCTAAAATGGCACAAACACCAAGTGTACTCGGGGTACTTCTCAAATAACTTGGAAATATGATATGTGGAACCAACCAATCAAAATAAAGCAAGTAAAAGACACAACATTTTTATAGTGGTTCGATCAATTATGATCTACGTCCACTTTGAATGACGAATCTACTATTGCACATAGAATTACAAGATAAGTATATCCTTCAATTACATTCATCCTCACACTCTTTTAGAAATGATTAAGGAGAAAAGTGATAAGAAGTCTTCGATTGAGCTTGATTATGGATCGGATCTAGATTTCCATACATATTTGAATGGATTTGGAATTGAATCTTCCTCTTTTAATGATTGGAGATGAAGAAATTGCTAAGTAAAGGTTGCAGATGTAGTTTGGCAGCCCTTCGGGGTCTCAAAAAACTCTCCCCATTAATGGGACCCTGGATCTCTATTTATAGGAGTGGAGGAATGGTGTGATATAGCTTTCTGGACCATCGGTCGGTCGTCTTCTATTTACGGAATTGCCACTGGCCAGCCTGGCAACAGTTGTTTGGAAGCTATCCTGTTGACAGCTGTCCGCGGAACCGATCGGCTGGGAGTGGATTCAACCGGTCAGTGTAATCCCCGTGCTCTCTTTATCTTATGGTTGACCGGACGTTCTCCAATGTGTGATCAATATCCTGGACAAAGGATGGTTGACCGGCTTCCTTAGATAGTGGCCGACCGATGGATACGCCTTGTTTTCTTTTCGGATAAATGAATTGGTTATGAATTCCACGTTATGTCCGGTCGGTCATCATCCCTCAGACCGATCGCTGCTATCATATTTTGGAAGAAACTAAATATACAGAAGAGGCCGGTCGGTACTTATGGATATTAACCGTCTGGTCAATAAGGTTTTCTTTCTCCTTACATGGGGCTGCCCTACTTTGAATTTGTAGCCGTTCATCCCATGTATTAGGGCTCAATCCGACCAGTATCATCCCTGATGAACATGTTGGCATACCCATGCCTTAGCCGACCGGTGTCCTGTTACTGGATTAGTCTTCGTGGCAATCTGTCTGACCGATCGGTCTTCTTTTCCTTCAAACCGACCAGGTGTGCTTTCTCATATTTCGTGGATAACACCTTGTTGTTCATTTCAAAACCGCAAGAATAAAAAGAAATTGTGGCCTCTTTTTCTTCCATCCGTGCACTCTATAAGTAAATCAAAAGCTTCAGATGAGATTTAAAAATGGCCGTGATAGTTTCCCCATTCAACCTATCAAATCGATTTCATGCCTCAGTCTTTTGTTCTTGCCCAGTCAATGAAATCGACCCTCGCAAAATAAGGGGAAACCGAGATATAAAGTCGCGATGGTCTGGTGTTCAACACAGTGATGAATTTCCATTCGAAATACAGTGCGGACTAGAGATCCATATTTGGGTAAAGTTGAAATGCGATTTGCAATGTCCAAGAGGTAGCACAGAGGAGTTGGGTGAAGCTCGATGCTTATGATGGTCGCGTTCTGGTCATCTGTTTAGTACGAGTTTGCTGCTTCATCACGGTTTCGACGTGGAGTTAGAATTCAACACAGGTTGCGATGGGGTAAGAAGCTCGATTTAAAGTAAATACCGTGGAATGGAGTGGTTGAGTTTTCTAATGGTGATTAGGGGTTCGGACCTGGAGCATTTTCAGGGAAGCCGACAGTGTGTTATGCTAGGTTTTGGGTTTGCGATATGAGAGATGGTGGATGCGACTGACTGGAGCAAGAGGGAGAAGGAAGCAAGCTGTTAAAGGGGTTTATGGTAAAATTTAAATTAATTAGAAAATGTTTAATTGAAATATGTAATTAGTTTAAGTTATTGGCGTTATAGATCAATATCAAACTTGTAACAAAGAGTATATTACTCATTATCCGGCTCGAACGTGATATCGGAGAAGAAGAGATAATTAAAATACAGATTAAGGTATATGATTTATTTTTCTACTAGAAAAGTCTGAATTTTTGTTAAGAAGAAAAATATATAACTTTTACAATCCATGAATAAATTCATGTGAGGTCCATAAATCACGGAGTCGGACAAATGAGATTTGTAGTTGGAGGAAAAAGTTCGGGTTCAAGTCGATTCAAGATTTTCCTGAAGCTGGATTAAATAAAGAAATAGAAAACGGGTTGCAAAATAATTACGGTGAGTAAATCTCACTCAAAATTATTTAGAATTATTTTATCAGTTAAAAATAATTGTTTTTTGATTGTTTGGATGCTTTAAATATTATTTGTTGCTGTTAAAAATATATTAGTTATTTAGGCTTGGTGGTTGCTATTATATATACATTGGTGGTTGGATTTCCCGCAGTATCATTAGCATATGCCCGCGGTACCATCAGCAGATGATTACCCTATGCGCCTCACGCTATGATAGTGGATGACCTTCATACCGCAATATCCTTCCTCGAAGCAGGATAGGTATTATTTTTGTTGACTAACATCTGTGGATGTAGGAAAACAGGTTGGAGGGATCCAACTGGATTCCTCAAAAATATTATTGTTGTTGTTTCACATATATTATCATATATGATGTGTTAGAAATCCTGTGATTTGTAATGGGGTGTTTTGATTGTTTGAAATAGAACTGGGTCAGAATGTTGATTTATAAAAATATCATGAAAGAGATTTTGAGATTTAAAAAGGAAAATTCTATTTTCTAAAAATAGAATTTGAATTTAGAATGGGCTAAAAATATTTACTTGTTTTGAAAATAAATAAAACAAGTATTGAATTTATAAATGATGTTTATAAATTAAATAATATAAGAAATTGAAGTGAATTTATAAATGGTGTTTATAAATAAAATAGATTGATTTTCATTGGATAATTAGATAATTGAAATGAAATTATAAACAGTGTTTATAGATAAAATGGAAAAAATTATCATTGGATAATTTGAATATTAAAATTCAAATGTGAATTTATAAAAATAGAAATGGGGGAATCGTTTTAAGAAATAAACGAGGGAATTTATTCAGATGTTCAGAATATAAATTGAACTAAAATAAATCCGTAAGGATTTATGATTTTGAATTCGATTAATTCGAATTTATTTAAATAGAAGTTAATTTGAATATAGAGAATTCAAATAGAATTTGAATACATAGAGAATTCAAATAGAATTTGAATATATAGAAATTAAAATAAAATTTGAATATATAGAGAATTCAAATAGAATTTGAATATATAGAAATTCAAATAGAATTTGAATATATAGAAATTAAAATAGAATTTGAATATAGAGAATTCAAATAGAATTTGAATATATAGAAATTAAAATAGAATTTGAATATACAGAATTCAAATAGAATTCGAATATAGAAATTTCAAAGAGAATTTGAAAATAGAAAGTTGAAATCATTTTAAAAGGAAACAGGGGTTTTTACTCTGGAATTCAGAATCTAAAAGGAGTTGGATTTCAAAAGGGATTTGAAATGGAAAACTTGTTTTAATATATAAAACAAGAAAGATGGATTTACAAACAATGTTATAAAACTACTGAAATAAATTATCATTGGATAATTTAGAAGTTTAAATTCAAGGAAGAATTTAAAAAGTGAAATTGGAAAATGTGTTGAAAATAGAGTAATTGATTATATTCCGGGATTCAGAATATAAACTGAATTGAGAAAATCCAAAGGAGTTATAATTGGAATTCAATTATATCAAATTTTATAATTTATTTATAAAAGGAATTGGGATTTAAGATAACAAATCGAGTATAAATAAATGTATAATCGAGTAAGGAAAAATCAACGATTATAGATAATCAAAATTTATTGAGTTGAATTGGGAAAATTGGTTTGAAATATATTATTGGAGTTAGAATTTATATATAAACGAAGTTTAAAACGTTTATATATTAAATATAATTAAAACGAACTCGCTGCAGCGTGGCAGTTCATAAATTGGCGTTTCGAACTTCAATTGGGTATATAGAACTCAATTAAAGTCGGAATTCTTTGAAACAAGAATCATCAGGACCGGTTGAATAATAGTTTTCTAATGGAAGAGAAAAATCTGGATTTCATATGATAGATTTTGAGTTATGTCAAAATAAAATTTTCAGAAAAGCAGCGCCCAAATCGTTTAAAAGCCATAATGGTTTATTTAAATGAATAAAAGGATTTTTAAGGAAATAAAAATCCGAATTGCCATTAGAAAAATCCATACTGGAGAGATAAAATAAATATGAACTCCAGTGAAGTAAGTGAAATGATTTTTGAAACAAAAATCGGATTTTTAATTATTAAACAGATTTAACTAGTTTGAATAATAAATAGTTAATCGAGATTTGAATCGAAATTGGGCGTTGGATAAGTGAAAGAGATTGAGAATTTTTATTCGATATCGAATATGTAACTCGAGTTGAAATGGAATTTGATTGGGTTCATGAGTAGGTTAAAATATATTTGAACATGTTATGTTCAAATATGAAAGTGAAATAGGCAAAAGAGTCAACTAGCGAATTAATTAACGAATTGAGTTAAAATGATTAGGTTGAGTTGAAACCAAGAGGGAAATATTTGAATATGTGTTAGACAGGTATGGGATGAAGTGTATGAAGGTTATAATTCGTGTGCCCGACAATAAGGTACATGTTTAAATTCAATATGAGGTTTTATGCGCCGAATCAGCAAGCCACTTGGCTTTTTGATTTTCTTTTTGAATGGAAAGGGCCTAGAGAGGCGAGTTGAGGTTTGAACTATTTGCCGGTACAAATGAGGTTATGGCGAATTTTTCTAGAAATTTAAGGAGTTTGAATATTTTTAAATGTATCGATATATATAAAACTCGATAAGGAAACGAACTTGAAAATAGAATATTATAAACAAAAGGGAAATCGATAATCTGGAAATAGAAATAGAAATGTATATACGTTTTAAAAATGGAGAATTGGTTTTATATGATGTTAATTATTCGAGGTAAGTGGTCTTGTCCGTTTTGAAGTTAAGGATGTTTTCAGTCAAGGTCTGAGAGGTAGTTATACCCCAATATGATTGATTTCGTTTTTAACCGATAAATAGCAAGATCCAGTCTCGAAGAGAAATGTTTGAATAAGATTTAGTTGAATGCAGTGTTTTGGGTTGTTGTAACGATGTTTTACACAACATTCGTTTTAACCCAAGTGAGGGGAAACTTGGAAATATAATACTAAAATCTTTCCTGAGTATAGAAATAAATGATGGTCATGGGAGAGATAAGTAATTGGAATGTTTTCCAATTATAAATAGAATATATTTTCTAAGTATAGAAAATAACAGAAGGCGATATATGGAAATGTTTTCCAGACAGCGTAAGAGGTCAAGATGATTATTGAAAATATTTGGTTAACAAATATTGATAAGGAAATGGAGAAGTGTTTTAATTAATGAAATATTAATAAAAGGGGTCCAATGATTGTTTGATGTTTTGAATGGATGTTTGTTTTTCTTCGATAGTAAAATAACCGACTATCGAAGTGTTTGCCAATATCGTTGTCAATATGGAGAGGCCGGTTGGATTATTATCTGAGAACCACTCCGTATTGGCAGTAGCGTTGCGAATCAGATTATATGAAGAAAATCAAAGACGGAGTAGAGTGCAAGGGCTTTTTCTACTAATAGAAATGGTGTCTTCGGTTTCGTTCAATCCCAGAACGAACGTATATGGACGAATGTCTGACAAAGTATTTCCAATGATCGAATATGTTGGTTTGTACAAATATATATGGTGGCAACGGATTTATTTTCTTAGCATAATATCCAGAATATATTTGTGTAAACCAAACTAGTGATTAACGGATCTAACAATGTGGCATTCAAAGTGATTGTGATATCAATGAATGGCAAGTAAGCGTAGCCTCAGGCCCCAACAACCGGGAAATGACAAAAATCGGGCGGGGAGCATGGCTATGTGGGTAGCTTCCATTAGGATGTATCATCACCGATCTAGAGATTCATTTAATTGCTTATTCTATTCGATGTTGTCCCATTCGGGAAACGGTTGATGATCCCAACCGTAGGTGATATACATTCGGTACACTCAAGTGAAATGAGTGGTCGGTCATGTGTGGCCGGGTTGCAAGATGTTCTTGCTGAACCCAGTGTATTCTCCTCTAGAGATACACTATCGGAAGGTGGTTCCATACCTTCTCATAGTTGGAAATTCATTACCCAATAAGTGCTTGCGGTTTTGATTGTATATTATGTATGTGGAACGTGAGATGCAAACATTCCACTAGATTGCTATTTATTTGATTTAGACATTATTATAATATCAAAAGAGTTTTGATATAAAGATTATCATTTCTTTCAAAAAGATTTGAAAGTTATATCAAGTGTTTGGATTCTCATAAGGGAAAAACCCGTTCCGTGTTATACGACATGGTCTTATGAGATATCGTCTATTTTCTCAAACTGTTTAAAATCGTTTCGTCATACCAGTCCCATGACTGACCCAGAGTTTATTTTGTTTTGTTTTACCTAAACTCTTGGGTGCCCAATTTTGTATGGACAGTCAAGTAGTTCAGGATTTTACAGATTTATCTGAAGGAGCTTGGAGCAGGAGGCTTCAGTGTTAGTTATATAGAGTTTTGTTCCGCTGTGTTATAAGTGCTGTACTCTGATAATGATATGTGTATACAGTACAAATTTTGTATTTCAAAAGTTATGATATAGTATATTTTGTTCCGCTACGATGTGAGATTCTGTGTTGTTATTTCTGTTCTTCTTCTACCCTTTTCTTCTAAAAAAAATGATTCGTATTTTCATGATATTTGGGTTGGATTTATGATGTATGTAGTTAACTCTGATATTAAGGATTTGTGGTTCGTTACAGTGGTATCAGAGCTTACGTTGAGCGAATACCTAGGCTTGGTGGAATGTGCTCATTAGAGATAGGGTTGAGTGTATACATACGAGAGCGCGTATTTGTTAGTTGATATAAAAACTATTTTATATTGTGTTAATTGGTTTGACTAGTGGTTTATAAATTCTGGTCGATGCGGGAAGTACAACTATATCGATAGGTATTTCTAAACACTTGAACAGAACAAGTCGACATAATATTGTTTTAAAATGGGTAAATGAAATGATTTTACCCAAAACTATATTTTGATATAGAAAATAATAATTTTCTGAAATTATTATCATATATGGATGTGTTGGTTGTTATTATAATCAAATGAGATTATAAAATTAGAATATAACCAAGTAAATTTTGTATATGAATGAGATATACAAATGAGATAAAATAAAATTGAATTCAGAATTTGAATTCTAAAATTTAAAATTTAACTTAAGCAAATTAAATGAATTGAAGTGAATAAATTAAATTGGAATTAATTTAAATGAAATTAAAAGCATATGAATGGAATATGAATTGGATGTGAATATATGAGTTGTAAATCATTCAGGTTAAATAAATGTAAACCAAAAGTTTTGGTAGAACTGAAATTGTAGAAATGTGAAATGATAAGTTTCGGCATAAGTTGATTTTGAAAAGTTAATGAGTTTGTACACTTTTCCTACCTTAGTAATTTCGGGGACGAAATTCTTTTAAGAGGGGAAGAATGTAATGACCCAGATATTTCATCGGTTAATTTTAAATATTTAATATGAATTTAAATATTTAGTTGATAATATAAATGAATTTTTATATTGAGTTATCGATTTAATAATCGATATACGATTTAATATCGAATATATTAAATTATCGTAATACGAAGTTAATTCAATTCGTAGTTAAAACTAAACTGAAAACAGTTCAGATGATCAGTACAAAATTCAGTTTGAGTTAGAATAATAATATTAATTTATTTTCTAAGAATTTAATGGTTTGAAATTTAATTTATATTGATTTAAATTAATATCGTCTCAAGACGATCAAATTGGACTTCGTGACCTATCCCAGTGTGTCCAGAATAGGGGATAACCCTAATAATGTCAGTTGTTGGGTTCAGAAAGGAGTTCAGAGTCATGGGGTATTTTAATTTAAGGGTGCCGGATCCAAACTAATCAATAACAAAATAAAATATGATAAATCATTTTTTTTCTTGTGGACATGAATAGAGCAACAAGGATAGCCTTGCTGTTCATTTCAAAACCGCAAGAACAAAAAGAAATCGTGGCCTCTTTTTCTTCCATCCGTGCACTCTATAAGTAAATCAAAAGCTTCAGACGAGATTTAAAAATGGCCGCGATAGTTTCCCCACTCAACCAATCGAATCGATTTCATGCCACAGCCTTTTGTTCTTGCCCAGTCAACGAAATCGACCCTCGCAAAATAAGAAGGGGAAACCGAGAACTAAAGTCGCGATGGTCTGGTGTTCAACACAGTGATGAATTTTCGTTCGAAATACAGTGCGGACTAGAGATTCATATTTGGGTAAAGTCGAAATGCGATTTGCAATGTCCAAGAGGTAGTGCAGAGGAGTTGGGTGAAGCTCGATGCTTATGATGATCGCGTTCTGGTCATCTGTTTAGTACGAGTTTGCTGCTTCATCACGGTTTCGACGTGGAGTTAGAATTCATCACAGTTTGCGATGGGGGTAAGAAGCTCGATTTAAAGTAAATACCGTGGAATGGAGTGGTTGAGTTTTCTAATGGTGATTAGGGGTTCGGACCTGGAGCATTCTCAGGGAAGCCGATAGTGTGTTATGCTAGGTTTCGGGTTTGCGATATGAGAGATGGTGGATGCGACTGACTGAAGCAAGAGGGAGAAGGAAGCAAGCCATTAAAGGGGTTTAAGGTAAAATGTTAAATTAATTAGAAAATGTTTAATTGAAATGTGTAATTAGTTTAAGTTATTGGCATTATAGATCAATATCAAACTTGTAACAAAGTGTAAATTACTCATTATCAGGCTCGAAAGTGGTATCGAAGAAGAAGAGATAATTAAAACACAAATTAAGGTATATGATTTATTTTTCTACTAGAAAAGTCAGAATTTTTATTAAGAAGAAAAATATATAACTTATACAATCCTTGAATAAATTCATGTGAGGTCCATAAATCACGGAGTCGGACAAATGAGATTTGTAGCTGGAGGAAAAAGTTCGGGTTCAAGTCGATTCAAGATTTTCCCGAAGCTGGATTAAATAAAGAAATAGAAAACGGGTTGCAAAATAATTACGGTGAGTAAATCTCACTCAAATTTATTTAGAATTATTTTATCAGTTAACTATAATTGTTTGTTGATTGTTTGGATGCTTTAAATATTATTTGTTGCTGTTAAAAATGTATTAGTTATTTAGGCTTGGTGGTTGCTATTATATATATTGGTGGTTGGATATCCCACAGTATCATTAGCGGATGCCCGTGGTACCATTAGCGGATGATTACCCTATGCGCCCCACGCTATGATAATGGATGACCTTCATACCGCGATATCCCGCCTCGAAGCAGGATGGGTACTATTTTTGTTGACTAACGTCTGTGGATGCAGGAAAACAGGTTGGAGGGATCCAACTGGATTCCTCAAAAATATTATTGTTGTTGTTTCACATATATTATCATATATGATGTGTTAGAAATCCTGTGATTTGTAATAGGGTGTTTTGATTGTTTGAAATAGAACTGGGTCTGAATGTTGATTTATAAAAATATCGTGAAAGAGATTTTGAGATTTTAAAAGAAAAATTCTATTTTCTAAAAATAGAGTTTGAATTAAGAATGGGCTAAAAATATTTACTTGTTTTGAAAATAAATAAAACAAGTATTGAATTTATAAACGATGTTTATAAATTAAATAATACAAGAAATTGAAGTGAATTTATAAATGGTGTTTATAAATAAAATAGATTGATTTTCATTGGATAATCAAACAATTGAAATGAAATTATAAACAGTGTTTATAGATAAAATGGAAAAAAATTATCATTGGATAATTTGAATATTTAAATTCAAATGTTAATTTATAAAAATAGGAATGGGGGAATCGTTTTAAGAAATAAACGAGGGAATTTATTTAGATGCTTAGAATATAAATTGAACTGAAATAAATCCGTAAGGATTTATGATTTTGAATTCGATTAATTCGAATTTATTTAAATAGAAGTTAATTTGAATATAGAGAATTCAAATAGAATTTGAATATATAGAGAATTCAAATGAATTTGAATATATAGAAATTGAAATAGAATTTGAATATATAGAGAATTCAAATAGAATTTGAATATATAGAAATTAAAATAGACTTTGAATATATAGAATTTAAAATAGAATTTGAATATAGAGAATTCAAATAGAATTTGAATATATAGAAATTAAAATAGAATTTGAATATACAGAATTCAAATAGAATTTGAATATAGAAATTTCAAAGAGAATTGAAAATAGAATTTGAAAATAGAAAGTTGAAAGCATTTTAAAAAGGAAACAGGGATTTATATTCTGGAATTCAGAATCTAAAAGGAGTTGGATTTCAAAAGGGATTTGAAATGGAAAACTTGTTTTAATATATGAAACAAGAAAGATGGATTTACAAACGATGTTATAAATCTACTGAAATAAATTATCATTGGATAATTTAGAAGTTTAAATTCAAGGAAGAATTTAAAAAGTGAAATTGGAAAACGTGTTGAAAATAGAATAATTGATTATATTCCGGGATTTAGAATATAAACTGAATTGAGAAAATCCAAAGGACTTATAATTGGAATTTGATTATATCGAATTTTATAATTTATTTATAAAAGGAATTGGGATTTAAAATAACAAATCGAGTATAAATAAATGTATAATCGAGTAAGGGAAAATTAGCGATTATAGATAATCAGAATTTATTGAGTTGAATTGGGAAAATTGGTTTGAAATGTATTAAAATATATTAATGGAGTAGGAATTTATATATAAACGAAGTTTAAAATGTTTATATATTAAATATAATTAAAATGAACTCGCCTCAACACGGCAGTTCGTAAATTGGCGTTTCGAACTTCAATTGGGTATATAGAACTCAATTAAAGTCGGATTCTTTGAAACAAGAATCGTCAGGACCGCTTGAATAATAGTTTTCTAATGGAAGAGAAAAATCTGGATTTCATCTGATAGATTTTGAGTTATGTCAAAATCAAATTTTCAGAAAAGCAGCGCCAAAATCGTTTAAAAGCCATAACGGTTTATTTAAATGAATAAAAGGATTTTTAAGGAAATAAAAATCCGAATTGCCATTAGAAAAATCAAGACTGGAGAGATAAAATAAATATGGACTCCAGTGAAGTAAGTGAAATGATTTTTGAAACAAAAATCAGATTTTTAATTATTAAACAGATTTAACTAGTTTGAAGAATAAATAGTTAATCGAGATTTGAATCGAAATTAGGCGTTGGATAAGTGAAAGAGATTGAGAATTTTTATTCGATATCGAATATGTAACTCGAGTTGAAATGGAATTAGATTGGGTTCATGAGTAGGTTAAAATATATTTGAACATATTATGTTCAAATATGAAAGTGAAATAGGAAAAAGAGTCAATTAGCGAATTAATTAACGAATTGAGTTAAAATGATTAGGTTGAGTTGAAACCAAGAGGGAAATATTTTGATATATGTTAGACAGGTATGGGATGAAGTGTATGAAGGTTATAATTTGTGTGCCCGACAATAAGGTACATGTTTAAATTCCATATGAGGTTTTATGCACCGAATCGGCAAGCCACTTGGCTTTTTGATTTTCTTTTTGAATGGAAAGGGCCTAGAGAGGCGAGTTGAGGTTTGAACTATTTGCCGGTACAAAGGAGGTTATGGCGTATTTTTCAGAAAATTAAAGGAGTTAGAATATTTTTAAGATAATTTTGATAGTTAGAAATCAATGTATCGATATATATAAAATTCGATAAGGAAACGAACTTGAAAATAGAATATTATAAACAAAAAAGGAAATCGATAATCTGGAAATAGAAAGAGAAATGTATATACATTTTAAAAATGGAGAATTGGTTTTATATGATGTTAATTATTCGAGGTAAGTGGTCTTGTCCATTTTGAAGTTAAGGATGTTTTCAGTCAAGGTCTGAGAGGTAGTTATACCCCAACTTGATTGATTTCGTTTTTAACTGATAAATAGCAAGATCCAGTCTCGAAGATAAATGTTTGAATAAGAGTTAGTTGAATGCAGTGTTTTGGGTTGTTGTAACGATGTTTTACACAACATTAGTTTTAACCCAAGTGAGGGGAAATTTGGAAATATAATACTAAAATCTTTCCTGAGTATAGAAATAAATGATGGTCGTGGGGGAGATAAGTAATTGGAATGTTTTCCAATTATAAATAGAATATATTTTCTAAGTATAGAAAATAACATAAGGCGATATATGGAAATGTTTTCCAAATAGTGTAAGAGGTCAAGATGATTATTGAAAATATTTGGTTAACAAATATTGATAAGGAAATGTTTGTGACGACCCCAAACCCCCGATCCGCGGTGGCAAGGGTAATCTTTGGAATATAACACATAAACCGATAACAACAGAACATAAATAAATAGATACACCAGAAAATGTACAATAGAATATACTAGAAATAATAATGATCAGAGTTACACAGTATACAGGATCATACTTAGTACAAAATACAGTTCAGCTTTACATAAAATGTCTACAACAGAAATCAAAACATAATATGTACAATAGGAGCTGAACAACATAAAAAGAAAGAAATGATAGAATCCATCTTTAGCACCAGCTATCCAGAAAGAGCCTGCTAAAACCTGAATACAAGACTGCCCGTGTAGAAATAGGGGCACCCGAGTTTGCAAGTGAAACAAACTACGAGTCAGTCATGGGACTGGTATGAGAAATCTACTTAACATATTTTATAATATGGCCAATCACAGGACCACGCCACTAACGCGGAACGGGTTTACTCCATTGGATTGCCAGTGCTTTAAAAAAAACAAGTAAATCTTTTAAACATTGCAATGTTTTTTATAAAAATGAAGCCATTATAAGACTCAGTTCCCATCACACAATGCAACACAAATCGGAGGATAGAGTTTTACCTTATAATGGCCAAAATATGCTTGATACGAGCAAAACAAATCATTTGATATTATTGCTAGTGTTTATATGTTTCAAAAACATTTTCAATCATAAGTATCAATCATAGACGACATTAATGACCCATACCACTATGTCGCCATATATAGGTATACAATCAAAACTGCACGGTGTCGTATTTGGAAATTGGATTTCCGCCATGAACCAAGGCAAAGGGATTGTCCTTACCGCTTCGAGACGCTCTAGCCCATGTCTCAGGCAAGTATTCAGGCAAGCCATGGATCATCAGGGCCGGTCCACTCGATATGGATTAAAATGTCTGAACACTGCTTTTCCCCCGCCCTATGGGGCATCACTGGTCATATCCGACCACACCATCGGCTCTGAAGAGACCGAAGTAACCGAGGCCTCGCTTTCCATCATCCACATAAGTAAAATGCCTGGGCGTGTAAAACCCAAAGCACCACTCTAGCTAGAAGGAAACGCATGTTCTCCCTGATGTCCTTCTCCCGTTTCTGGCTTATACCGGGGTGTGAGGCTCGCGAAACAACGCTAAACACAAAGCTTGCCATTCAAAGCCGTGCTTTGATCATCAACCACAAAGCTTTGCTTTTCAACAAAAGCATTGATCACAGCATCTCTGCATGCCACGTTGTCAATATACAACGTCAGACACACATCCATTTACAAGTCCGTTCTGGGTCTAAACGAAACCGGAGGCACCTTATACCTCGCATATCCGTACAATCAACAAGTACGTCCGGACGACACCACTTTAGCCCCCTTCAAGGTAGCTACTCCAATCATGAGCATGAGTAGCACCCATACATTCGATGTGAAGATCATCCGTCTTGCACTGTCTTCATATCTTCAACTTCTAACCGTCGATCAATTATTTGAAATGATAATTAACTCGGCCTTTTCAAATAATTCACGTATATTTAGAATTTCAAATCAATTCATTTCAATGGTTAAATTATTCGACATCAATAATTCAGTTCATTAATGTAATTTTCACGTCAAACACAGTTGACCATCTAATAGCCAATAAACTGAGTAAATTCAGTTTATTTCCATTCCATATCGTTTATAATGCTTTATCACGGTTTATCGCTATTTTTATTTATTTAAAAATAGCCAATTTATATAAACGACGCTTCAGGCCATAACGCGGCCGTGACGCTGTTTTTCTTTAGATTTGATTTACACATATCTAAAAATCTAACCGTTGGATCTTTTCAAATTTTATATCATTAGAAAGATCTTTTCAAAACGAATCCAATGGTTCCAGTTTTGGTAAAATCCGACGGCCGGATCTCCCGGAACAATCGTTGGAAGTTACGATTTCTAAATACGAACTGCAGCGTCGTTATTCGATTTATTTATTTATATATAAATATAATCGATTATGCCGCTGTTTTTCTTCAGATTTGAATTAAACATTCCAGACAATACAACCGTTAGATCTTTACAAAGTTGGTGTCCTTGGAAAGATATTTCCAAAGCAAACCCAACGGTTTCGGTTTCGGGAAAATCCTATGGTCGGATCTCCCGCAATAATCGTTTGAAATCACGGTTTCAAAATACGAACTACAGCTTCGTTATTTGATTTATTTTAATTATATATATATAATTCATTCTTCGATTTCAAAACTATATTCATTTCATATATTTGATAAAACGATATTTTTATCTAACAGCTATTTATTTCACCACATCACTATTTTTAACAATTTATATATATAATAAAAAATATGATTTTTATTGTAAAACAATTTATTTCAAAACATGATTATTTTCTATAATTCGTATATACTATAAAAACGTGATTTTTATTGTAAATTTTTTTATTTCAAAACACGATTATTTTCTATACTTCGTATATACTATAAAAATGTGATTTTTATTTGTAAAACACTTTGTTCTATTCATTCGATAAAAATGCCATTCTTATCGTTCAAACCATTTTATTTCATCCATCACATGAATATATTTCAATACATGAAAATAAATTAAACACAGAAATATTTCAGAAAATTTCGACAGCATAATGGCAGGGTAGTTAAAACCGGCACCGTCCCGAGTTCGGCTCCTTGCTCTACCTTAAAGCCTCGCAGCTTTTGACAATGGGGATTTCAATATCTAGTTCGTACGTAGACGAATTTTCCCATATACTAATCCTATTGGGATTTCAACCACAATCAATCATTTCCAATCAACCATTCATGATATTCACCAAATTTCACATCAACCAATAATCCAAACAATATCACAACCAATATATATCGTCCATGGTCTGTGGGAGAGGGGAGTGTATAAGTATATATATATATTTATATATATATATATATATATTCGTGTATAAATATATTTCGATTTCATTTCAACGTCATTTCAATTTCATTCAACGCATATATGATTTTTACAATGCATATATAACTTATACATCAAACATACAACTTATACAACGCTTATACATGAGGTGTACAACGCTTATATAACTCATACATCGACTATATAATTTATACATCGTTATTTCCGTATCGTTTATAATTTCAGAAATCTCACATTGGGTTCCACTCCTCCAAAAATTGTAGAAGGCTCAGAAAAATATCCGGTCTCTTCTGAAATGTTGAATACATTGCCACGGTCCCGGTGTCTCTTGTTTCACTGGATTTCGACAACACAGCAAAAAGATATGATTTTTACAGTGAAATCACAATTTGTAGTGCCTTAAAGTGCTATAATACTTTAGAAAAATAAACAGCCTTTACCTCAGCTCGATCTTCAAAACTAGGTTTTGAAATAACTTCCAATCCGAAGAACGTTGCGTCGATCAGACTACACAGCGTCGAAGGGGATGGAGAAGGTTGTCCACGCATGGTGGTTTCACCCAGATCGACGGCGCCTGGCGTCCTCGGCGGCGTTCGAAAGTCTGGGACTTTGGGGAGCTCGATCTCGAAGCTGGGCGATGATAGGTGATGGGGTTTGTTTTGATTTGAAGAGGAGGGAGAGAGCTTTAGAAAACTCAACGGTGGCAGGGGGTTTTGATGATCGTGGCGGCCGGAAATTGATCGGGAAGAATGGAGCACTGTTTCGCCGTCGATCGTGTTTAACGGGGGGGTTCTGTTTTTTTTATAATTTTAATTTATGAAAGGAATTTTCTATTGGGCGATATTTATTTTAGTTTGAAAATTAGGGTTTTCATAAACGAACACCAATTCAAACCCAACGATTGTCACCTCTAGCTAAATACCCCCATCCCGAACATAATGGGATATGTTTTGTAGGCCCATTCGACTGTTACAGTCAGTTATTCTTCAAATTAAAGTATAAAACATTCAATATTTGATTTGAACGTACATTTTAATTTGCCGGTGCCACATACTGATTCTGAAAATTCCCGAAAAATAAACCTAGCTATGTTGGGACGATACTGTCCCAACAAAACTGATTTAGTCGAATTCTGAGATCGTTTGTAAAACGGCCATTTTCTGGTCGATCCAATTTAACTGAAATCAACCAAACACATTTTCCTTCGCCACACTCACATATTAACTTCAAAAATTATGGAATTTGAAACCTAGCAGTAATTTGATATCCCGGATCCAACAAAAGTGGTTTCATCGAATTCTGAGGTTGTTTGCAAAATGGCTATTTTCACGGGCTATATAAATTCTATAGCGACCTTTCTGAAAATTCAATTGGCCATAACTTTTGATTCCCGCTACGAAATTTCGATTTTTCAGATTGGTTGGAAAGATAATCATAAACAGATTTAAATATTTTTGGTTTCACTAAAATCTGTTTTATTTTGCACCCGATACAGTCAGTCAAAATTTGAATTCAAATTTTGAAACTCCCGCGCCATTTCAGGCCTTGTTTATAATTTAAAATAATTATATTTATTTTCAAACATCGATTCAAACCTACTTTTCATTTTTATTATTTAAAATAATTTATTTTAGATATTTAAAATCCACTAAAATAGCCAAATTAAATTTTTTTAAACTGGTTCTGATTTTCCGGGTTGTTACAATCTCCCTCACTTAAAATCTTTTCGTCCCCGAAAAGGAATGAAGTCGAAAGTTGTTTAATTAACCAACTCAACTTTCAATCTGGCTTCCATCCTTCAACTTTTCAGTTTCTAAGAATTTTCAAATTCTTCAAAAATTTGGCTAACTCCCTAAATTTTCGAAAATTTTCGCCATAACCTCCTTTGTACGGGTTGGGGTTTGGAAATTTATTAGGCCGTAATAGGTACCCAATAAATCCTAATAAGCATACAAATATTTATTGTGATATATTCTAGTGTCCACGGGGGAGTGTGTATAGATAATAACTCTAGAGAATAAATTCTCATCACCCCATAAATAGTTTTTGTGCCTTAAAGACTAGAGAGACGTGTTTATTATCATCTCCAGACTCGTGTGGGGTTTTTATTAATCTGGCAATTTACCGTTACATTTTATATGGTTCATATCAGTCATCAATTCAACCTGTAATATATAGTCATCGCCATACAAGCCTCTCGCTCGTATGGTAAATCTTCAACCTCGTCACACAAACTCCAAATGCTTATGTGGTATATGACGAAGTATGCCATCTTCAAGAAGTATGCCATGTAGTGTAGTTCAAAATTAATTGTTACTATCCTATGGCGAACATTTATTATTACACATAGAACAACCAGCACTCCGCATCCAATGGCATTCACAGGAGTTGATATAATAATAAAATTGCGCATCCAACTCATTAAGGTTTACCTATTTGTCCGGCACGCAAATAAATTCTTTACTCAACAGCTAATCCATTTACCTGTTCAAACATATATAATGTACATGTATATATTTCTATCTATTTTTAAACCATATGTGATTTAATCGAATAAATTTACCATTCATCCTCTTATTGATTAAATTAACTATCATTCCAATAATTTGATTAATCAAATTCTCAACCCCATAACACAAACAACAATCAATTTATATTTAACTTCTCAAAAATATACCAATTAATTCATATACTCTTTTAAATCATTCAGGCTATATAATTAAAAAGTTTACATCCTTGCAAAGAAAATAACAACCAAGTAGAGAACATAATGGAAATTGCAAAATATGGTAAATGTACCTTGCACCAGAGTCAATCAGAGATATCCACCCTGCACTTAGGATAGGCTTTCTTAATTCTTTCCTCAGTTTCCCAAGTATAGTCTCGCGGATCTCCACTCCATTTCACTTTGACTAAGTGAACCTTCTTGTTCCTCAGCTCTTTGGTTTCTTTGCCAATTATCTTGATCGGCTCTCTTCTAACAGCTAATTCTGGAGTAATTTCTATATCCCATTGCGCTGCCTCTTCCACGATCAAGTCTGGATCATGTACATGCCTTCGAAGTTGAGATACGTGAAATACATCTTGTACTCCAGGCAACCAATCAGGAAATTGAACCCTATAAGCGAGAGTTTCAATCCGTTCTAGAATAGGAAATGGACCAATAAATTTAGGCGCCAATTTCCCCGTTTTACCAAATCGGATTACTCCTCTCATTGGAGATACCTTTAAATGTACATAGTCGCCAACAACAAATGATATATCTCTTCTTCTCTTATCTGCATAGTTCTTTTGTCAGCTTTGAGCGGCGAGTAATCGTTTCTTAACGAAATCAACTTTGTCCACAGCTTCGCGAATCATATCAGGTCCCAATACAAATCTGTTGCCAGGTTCTACCCAACAAACAGGAGATCGGCACGGTCTACCATACAATACTTCGAATGGTGACATTGTCAGGCTCGCTTGGTAGCTGTTGTTGTAGGAGAACTCGGCCAAATACAAATGGTCTTCCCATGATCCGCCAAAATCAATAACACAAGACCGCAATAAATCTTCTAGAATACGATTCACCCTCTCAGTTTGACCATCTGTTTAAGGATGATAAGCGGTGCTCAAGTTCAGTTACGTTCCCGATTCCGCTTGGAATGATTCCCAGAATTTACTAGCAAAAATCGGGTCACGATCACTAACGATACTCATGGGAACTCCATGAAGTCTAACAATTTCTTTGAAATATATATGCGCCAGACTCTGAGAAATTCTATTCGATCTGACAGGTATGAAATGGGCGGTCTTCGTGAAACGATCTACGATCACCCAAATACTGTCATTTCCTTTCCTGGTTCTGGGAAAACCATCTATGAAATCCATAGAAATCTGTTCCCACTTCCCACCTGGAATTTCCAACGGTCGCAACAATCCGGCGAGTTTCTGTTGATCGCTTTTGACTTGTTGACGGGTGGAACACCGGCTAACATGTATAGAGATATCTCTTTTCATCGCCATCCACCAGAAAGTTCGCTTGAGGTCATTGTACATTTTACTAACCCCTAGGTGGATACTCAGTTTGGACTTGTGACTCTCGTCCATTACTTCTCTTTGAGCTCAAGGTTGTCGGGAACACAAATTCTTCCTTTCAATCTCAGAACTCCTGCACTATCCACTTGGAAACTGGAGACTTCTCCCCTTTGAATTCTTTTGATCATCTCTTCAATAAAACTATCGTCTTTCGGAAGAACAGATATTTTATCAATCAACGATGGTGTGATGATAATACTGGCGATGATCACATTCTTCCTGTTGAGCGCATCAGTCACAACATTGGCTTTCCCTGGAGTATATAAAATATCAAGATCATATGCTGCGAGAAATTCTAACCAACGCTACTGCCTCATATTCAGATCTCTCTGGGTGAATAAATATTTCAAATATTGATGGTCAGTATATTATTCGAACCTCTCACCCAATAGATAATGCCTCCATATTTTCATTGCAAACACGATGCCTAATAATTCTATATCGTGAGTTGCATAATTCTTTTCATGTGGTTCCAACTGACGGCTAGCATAAGCGACTACTTGGCCTCTTTGCATTAGCACTGCACCAAGACCCTCTTTAGAAGCATCCGTCCAGACTTTCAAGTCCTGATTGCCATCAATTATTGTTAATACTAGAGCAGTCATCAGTTTTAACTTCAGCTTCTGGAAAGCTGCCTCACATTCTGGAGTCTAGTTGAATCTCGAATGTTTCTTAGTAAGCTTTGTTAAGGAACTAGATGTCTTCGCAAAATCCTTAATGAATTTCCGATAATAACTGGCCAATTCGAGAAAACTTCGGACTTCTATGGGTGTATGAGGCTGTTTCCAATTCTGAATAGCAGTGATTTTACTGGGATCCACTGAAATTCCTTATTTTGACACGACGTGGCCAAGAAATTTGACTTCTTCTTGCCAGAATATACATTTGGAAAAATTTTCCTTTAAAACATTCTTTCTGAGAATTTCTAACACTTGTTCCAAATGTTTTTCATGCTCGCTCTCTGACTTGGAGAAGATCAATACGACATCAATGATAATCAGAACAAATTTATTCAATACTTCTCTGAACACCTTGTTCATTAGATCGACGAAATAAGCTGGAGCGTTACATAAGCCAAACGACATTACTAACCACTCGTAGAATAAATCTGGACCTCTGAATGCTGTCAACGGAACACACTCTTCGGCAATACGAAGCTGATGGAAACCTGTAGCTAGGTCCATTCGTGAAAACACTTGCGCTCCATTCAATCGATCCAATAAATCATCAATTCGAGGCAATGGATATTTGTTCTTCAACGTCTTCTTTTTCAAGTCACGATAATCCACACATAGACTGAGAGTACCGTCGGACTTCGGGACAAATACCACTGCTGCTCCCCAATTAGAGAAACTAGGTCTGATCAGACCCTTCCATACAAGCTGTCGAGTTTGATTATCCAACTCTTCTTTCTTCTTCAAGGTCATTCTTCGAATAGCATGAACTACTGGCCTTGCATTCAGAACTAAAGAGATTTTGAAATCAATTTCTATATGCGGAGGTAAGCTAACAACTTCTTCAAACACATCCGCATAGTTCTTCACGACAGGGATATTTTCAATGTCTACCGGAATATTCTCCGGAACGACAGGAACATGTTCTATTTGAGCAGGAGAGACATCTAAAGCTGACCAAAAATCCTTTCTATCAGAATTTGGGCCTTCACATGGAATGGTTATATAATTGCCTAATTTAATCTTCGCCTTTACGACTCTGTCAGCGCATTTAACCTCTGCTTCGTATTTGGTTAACCAATCCATTCCTAGAATCATATCAAACTCTGTAAAATTCATGACGATAGAGATAGTAGGGAACCGATAACAGGAAAAAGAAACAGGAACCCCACAAACCCAACTAAATCGAGGGAACCCCCAACCGGATTATGGACCGTCATGGGTTCTTTGAGCTTTTTCAAATTCAAATCCAGTTTCTTAACCGCATTCTTTGCAATAAAGCATCGCGACGCGCCTGTATCAAACAGTACTTTAACTGGAATGTTTTTTACAGTAAGCATCCCTTCTAAAACATCTGGCCTTACTTGATTGGATGAGGGTGCTGAAGTTTCTGCCATTTCATTTACCTATACTGTTTCAGATTTCTTTAACAACAGGCAATCCCTAGCAAGATGACCTGTCCAGTGACACTTATAGCATTCCCTTGTGCCATGCGACTTCTTTTGCTTCTTGGTGGGTTCGAGTCCATCTTTATTCTTTTCTTTAAGGGTCCGCAATTTATCGCAAAATGCCCTTTCTGATTACAGTTTGAGCTGGTGGCAGTTGTTACTGACACTTTCTCAGATATAACCTTCTTTCGATTGACTTTAGGTTTCTTTCTGACCCCAGACATCGTATTGGCCTCAGGCTGTGCACTTGTCTCTGGGCTATCAGTTTCAAATTTCCTTTTGTTGCTCGAACTGACTTCCTCTTTGTCGTCAAAAAGGCCTCGCTTATCTAGATCTTCATACTGATAAGCCATGTTTATCATTTCAGAAAAAGGAAGCTTCACATGCCCCATTACACTACTTTGGTACTTTCTTTGGAGCCGTTAATGAACCTCAGATTCTTCCTCTTCGGATTTTGAATTAGATGAGGAGAAAAATGCGAAAGTTCGTTGAATTTCTTATGATATTCCGAAATGGTCATATCTCCTTGTATCAGATAATAGAATTCATCACATAACCGCTCAGTTGCTTCTGGAGGAATAAATCTTTCACTGAAAATCTCTTTAAATCTATCCCAGGTAATATTACCTTCTGGATTATCCTTAATAATCGAATCCCACTAGAACAAAGCTTTGTCTTTGAGTGCCCAAGATGTCAGTAATCTTTTCTGGTCATCTCTCAGCTTTAAACCTTCAAAGATTTTCTCAGCAGAATGAATCCAAGCTTGTGTTTTAATAATAGATTCTTCGCCCAAGAATGGTACTCCACCCATATTTATATATTTCTTAAATAGAGATTCTATATCTGGGTTTGTATTACTTCTTCTGTTTCTGCCACTCATTTTGTAGTGCGTCTGCAAATAGCAGACAAACTGTCAAGTCAACAGAAAAGGTATTCGTAAAGCATAGAGACATATACTTGAATGTAAATGCATCTATTGGGGTGTATTTTATTCTGCTATACTCATACTAGGACCTTACTGGTCCTATCTATGATGAGTTATTCGTCCTAGAACTCCGCTGGTTCAATTTTTGATGAGTTCGTTAATATGTTATATTCCAGAACTAAGCTTAACCAAAGCTCCGATACCACGTTGTGACGACCCCAAACCCCCGATCCGCGGTGGCAAGGGTTATCTTTGGAATATAACACATAAACAGATAACAGCAGAACAGAAATAAATAGATACACCAGAAAATGTACAATAGAATATGCTGGAAATAATTATCATCAGAGTTACACAGTATATAGGATCATACTCAGTACAAAATACAGTTCAGCTTTACATAAAATGTCTACAGCGGAAATCAAAAAATAATATGTACAATAGGAGCTGAACAGCATAAAAAGAAAGAAATGATAGAATCCATCTTCAGCTCCAGCTATCCAGAAAGAGCCTGCTAAAACCTGAATACAAGGCTGCCCGTGTAGAAATAGGGGCACCCGAGTTTGCAAGTGAAAAAAACTACGAGTCAGTCATGGGGCTGGTATGAGAAATCTACTTAACATATTTTATAATATGGCCAATCGCAGGACCATGCCGCTAACACGGAACAGGTTTACTCCATTGGATTGCCAATGCTTTAAAAAAAACAAGTAAATCTTTTAAACATCGCAATGCTTTTTGTAAAAATGAAGCCATTATAAGACTCAGTTCCTATCACACAATGCATCGCAAACCGGAGGATAGAGTTTTACCTTATAATAACCAAAATATGCTTGATACGAGCAAAAAAAATCATTTGATTTTATTGCTAGTGTTTATATGTTTCAAAAACATTTTCAATCATAAGTATCAATCATAGACGGCATTAATGCCCCATACCACTATGTCGCCATATATAGGTATACAATCAAAACCGCACGGTGTCGTATTTGAAAATTGGATTTCCGCCATGAACCAAGGCAAAGGGATCATCCTTACCGCTTCGAGATGCTCTAGCCCGTGTCTCAGGAAAGTACTCAATCAAGCCTTGGATCGTCAGGACCGGTCCACTCGATATGGATTAAAATTCCTGAACACTGCGTTTCCCCACCCTATGTGTAATGACCCGGGTTTTTGACGACTTTGGTTATCGCCATAAACTCAATGATAACTATCCAAACATCGAAAAATACTGGTCATTAATGAAAGAAATTAGAGGGTGAGGATAGGTAAGATAGAAACTTAGAATAGAAGAAGAAGAAGAACACAACATCAGAGTAACACGAACCTCACAGCGGAACGAATAACATATAATATATAACATAAATTTGAAATATACATCTGTACTTGAATATACATCATTATCAAAGTACAGCACTTACAACACAGCGGAAATAACTATAGCTATATGATCCTGAAGCCTCCTGCTCCAAGCTCTTCCAGTATATCTGTAAATTCCTGACTACTTGACTGCCCGTACAAAATTGGGCACCCAAGAGTTTAGGGAAAACAACAAAATAAACTCCGGGTCAGTCATGGGACTGGTATGAGTAAAACAATTTAAAACGGTTTGAACAAGTAAATGATATCTCATAAGACCACGCCGTATAACGGAATGGGTTTTTCCCTTATGAGATTCCAAAATATCTTTATATCAAAAACCTTTTGATATTATAATAATGTCTATCAACCACAGTATAATAATCGTCTAGCAGAAACGCTTTCATCTCACGTTCTACATATATAGTATACAATCAAAACCGCAAGCACGTATTAGGTAAATGGATTTCCAACTATGACAAGTTATGGAACCACCTTTCGCTAGTGTACCTCTAGAGAGGAATACACTGGGTTCAACAAGAACATCTTGCAACCCGGCCACACATGACCGACCACTCATTTCGCTTGAGTGTATCGAATGTATATCACCAACGGTTGGGATCAGCAACCGTTTCCCGAATGGGATAGTATCGACAATAGATTTTTAGAAGTAAATGAAACTCTAGATCAGGTGATTATACACCCTACTTCGGAGTGACCGACTTAGCCATGTTGCCTGCCCGATTTCTATCATTTACCGGTTGATGAGGTTTGAAGCTACGCTTTATCATCACACCAGATTCACTTCGAATGTCACATCGTCAAATCCATCAAATCACCTATTGACGTCTACAACAATACGTTATGTGTTAGCTAAATGAAGTTTCCTTCTCCGCTTCCACTCTTGGTACGGTTGGAGAAATCAATGTACGTGACCGTCTGGAAATACTCTGTCAGACATCTGTCCATACAAGTCATCCAGGAACAGGATGAACCGAAGGTACTATTCGGTATATCCATCTTAGGCACTGTTATCTAACACTTATACAATAGCCCTTGCACTTTACTCCATCTTCAATTTTCTTTGGCATATATGATTCGCAACGCTTATGACAATATAGAGTAGTTCTTTGGATAATACTCCAACCGGTCTCTCCATACTAACAACGTAAATTAGTCAAAACTTTGATAGTCTGTGATTTAACTATCAAAGGAAAATACGTGTGCAAACAACGATATCATCTCCAAATGGAAATTCTATCAATCAATCATCAATCATATATATATATCTATATATACATATATTCCTATTTTCCTTATTTCAATATTTGATTACGTTTATGATTCTATTTGGAAAACATTTCCAAATCTTCTATACTTGGATTTAAACAGATGTTTAAATCAACATCGCGACGCCAACTCAAATCACTATACTTATTTACTAAACTCACTTAACCACTTTCACTCTCGAACCTTAACCATTTCTAAATTAAAAACGAAGTCAATCAAGTTGGGGTATAATTACCTCTCAGACCTTAACTGAACAACATTTCAAATCTCGAAATAGGGTAAGTTCATCTATTAACTCTTTAACACTTCCTTACGAAATTCTCTTTCGAATAATCTCTATTCGATAACTCTTCCCTTCGAATAAACTATATTCGATTAACTCCTTTAATTCTATTCGAATAAACTATATTCGATTAACTCCCTTAATTCTATTCGAATAAACTTTATTCGATTTACTCTTTAATTCTATTCGAATAACTATATTTGATTAACTCCCTTTTTTAACTTTACTCGATTAACTCCATCAAATAACTAAATTTGATAACCCCTTCGAATAACTAAATTCGATAACTCCTTCAAATAACTAAATTTGATAACTCCTTTCGAATAAACTATATTCGATAACTCCTTTTAATTCTATTTGAATAACTAATATTCTATAACTCCTCTAACTATATTCGAATAAACTATTTGATAACTACTCTAGCTCTATTTATTCTAACAAGTATCTCCTTTATACTCTATTTATTTTAAACAAATAAATATCTCCTTTGATTTCTATTTATCTTAACAAATAAATATCTCCTTTTATCTTCTCTATTTATTTAAACAAATAAATATCTCCTTTGATTTCTATTTATCTTAACAAATAATTATCTCCTTTTATCTTCTCTATTTATTTTCTAAATAGATAAATCCTTTATACCTTTATTTATTTCCTAATAAATAAATCCTTTATAACCTATTTGTAAATGGTTTACAAATATTTCTCTTCCTTTTTGTTTGACAAATATTTTCCTTTATATTTGTTTTACGAATATTTCCCTCTATATCTGTTTAACAAATTCTTTCCCTTATATTTGATTTACAAATATAATTCCTTTATATTTGATTAACAAATAAATCCCTTTATATTTGATTTACAAATATAATTTCCTTATATTTGATTTACAAATATAATTCTTTTATTCAAACCCCTTTTTCTTTTCTAATATAAAATCCATTGATTTTATATAAATAAGTTATTTTCAAAATATACTTTGAAAATCCCTTTTCCACATTATGGTATTTCTTATGGTATTTAACACGCCATATAACAATGATAAATATCGCCCAAACACACATAATCAACGTCAGATTATATATCACATCATATATCACAATATATGAATCACAGTAAAATAAATGTTGAGGAATCCAGTTGGATTCCTCCAACCTGTTTCCCTGCATCATAGACGTTAAACAATATAGATAACATCACTTTCAGTTCCATATGATATATTCTGTTAAACAGAATCAATATAGAAATTCAACTAACTGACTAGCAGTTCAATCAAACAATCAACACACAGTCAATCAGCCAATATTTAACAGTTCTAAAAATAAAACATGATATTATAAACTGTTCAGAGTTAGTGAGATTTACTCACTTTGGCAGTTCATCGTTAAAGAACAATAAATTGTTGTTTGATCTGAATCAAACAGTTTATTTCGCCATAATTTAAACGAGCTCCAATCCACTTCCAGTCAGTTCCATGACGTAGCCACCATTTAATTCACTATATCACCATTTATATAATTAAATAAATTAATTATAATACCTCTGCAAATGCGGGTCATTACAATCTTCCCCACTTAAAATAATTTCGTCCTCGAAATTGCTAAGGTAGAGAACGACCCTATCGACTGGTTAGAACATATTTGTTCACTTCTCAACTTCAGTTTTACTGAACCAATTTAATTTCAATTAAATTATTAATTAATTCTTATCAACGAGAATTGTCAAAAATCTTGAAAATTTTCTAACACCTTAATTTTTCGAAAAATTTCGCCAGCACCTCCTTTGTACTGGTCAATAGGTCAAACTCCAACTCGCCTCTCTGGGCCTTCTCCAACCCAAAAGAAAATCAAACAGCCAAGCGGCTTGCCAATTCAGCTCATCAAAATCTAAAAGCCATATATAATATAAAATAGTACCTTTTGGTCGGGCATATCAACTCTATCACTTCCATATGCTATCAACTCAGCATATACCAATGTTATCCCAATCAAATTCCAATCTGCTTTTATCCACAACACCACCATTCGCTTATATCCGAGCCAAATATCATTTTAACTCGAGTTTCTTCTCGATTCCCACTCTTTACTTGATTATCCCATTACACTTCAAATTTGAATCTCACAATCCAATTTGTCTTGATATCATTCTAATTCAATCTCAGTTACCACTTTACTGGCTTTACTTTAATTCAAATTTGCTTTCACAAATTCTATTAAATTTGTTTTTAATTCAAACAGTCTTTCCCTGGGAGTTTTTAAACAGTTTACTCTTTCAAAAATCAAATTTTCCTTTTTGAAATTCAACACAACTTGTCTTTCCCCAAACAATTTCAAAACAGTATCTCTGATAGTAATTTGTCACTTACAACTCGAAAATGAATACTGATGATGCAGCTGTCATCATCAGAATATATTTTCCAGCGATCGAAGTGAATTCAATACTATAAAATCATTTCTAAACATTTCCATTTTGAAATTCATTTCAAAATATAATTCACACTGCTTGTAAAACAATTTAAAATCTCCCAGGATCTTAAATTTTCCTTATTTTTAATCCAAATCCATTTACAAACACTTATCCAATTTTCCAGAATTTTAATTCAATTGCTGGTTTAAATTTCAGATTTAACTCATCTGATTTCACGTATTTCACTTATATGAATTCTGATTGGTTATTTTTTTTACATAACCATTTAATTTATAATCTTACTTGATTATAATAACAACCAATATATTCACTATATTATAATTTTGATATATATATATATCTTCTCTATATCAAGATATACCTTGGGTAAACTTATTTTAATTTACCCTCTTTTCAAAACATATCGTGTCGACCCATCGCATTCGAGTGTTTATAAACTCCTACCGATACAGTGGATCAAACTGATCGACCAGAACTCATAAATGACTCAACCAATAACTCTCCACAATATAAAACAAATTTTTATATCATCTACAAATACGTTCACTCGTATATATACACTCAACTCAATCTAGGGTATTACTAACCCCATCTTTACCGAGTCACGCCACAGAGCCAAGGTAATTCACTTAACTTAAGCTCTGATACCAACTGTAATGACTCGGGTTTTTGACGACTTTGGTTATCGCCATAAACTCAATGATGACTAACCAAACATCGAAAAATATCGGTCATTAATGAAAGAAATTAGAGGGTGAGGATAGATAAGATAGAAACTTAGAATAGAAGAAGAAGAATAACACAACATCTGAGTAACACGAACCTCACAGCAGAACGAATAACATATAATATATAACATAACTTTGAAATATACATCTGTACTTGAATATACATCATTATCAAAGTACAGCACTTACAACACAGCGGAAATAACTATAGCTATATGATCCTGAAGCCTCCTACTCCAAGCTCTTCCAGTATATCTGTAAATTCCTGACTACTTGACTGCCCGTACAAAATTGGGCACCCAAGAGTTTAGGGAAAACAACAAAATGAACTCCAGGTCAGTCATGGGACTGGTATGAGTAAAACAATTTAAAACGGTTTGAATAAGTAAATGATATCTCATAAGACCACGCCGTATAACGGAACGGGTTTTTCCCTTATGAGATTCCAAAATATCTTTATATCAAAAACCTTTTGATATTATAATAATGTCTATCAACCACAGTATAATAATCATCTAGCAGAAACACTTTCATCTCACGTTATACATATATTGTATACAATCAAAACCGCAAGCACGTATTGGGTATATGGATTTCCAACTATGACAAGGTATGGAACCACCTTTCGCTAGTGTACCTCTAGAGAGGAATACACTGGGTTCAACAAGAACATCTTGCAACCCGGCCACACATGACCGACCACTCATTTCGCTTGAGTGTATCGAATGTATATCACCAATGGTTGGGATCAGCAACCGTTTCCCGAATGGGATAGTATCGACAATAGATTTTTAGAAGTAAATGAAACTCTAGATCAGGTGATTATACACCTTACTTCGGAGCGACCGACTTAGCCATGCTGCCTGCCCGATTTCTGTCATTTACCGGTTGATGAGGTTTGAAGCTACGCTTTATCATCACACCAGATTCACTTCGAATGTCACATCGTCAAATCCATCAAATCACTTATTGACGTCTACAACAATACGTTATGTGTTAGCTAAAAGAAGTTTCCTTCTCCGCTTCCACTCTTGGTACGGTTGGAGAAATCAATGTACGTGACCGTCTGGAAATACTCTGTCAGACATCTGTCCATACAAGTCATCCAGGAACAGGATGAACCGAAGGTACTATTCAGTATATCCATCTTAGGCACTGTTATCTAACACTTATACAATAGCCCATGCACTTTACTCCATCTTCAATTTTCTTTGGCATATATGATTCGCAACGCTTATGACAATACAGAGTGGTTCTTTGGATAATAATCCAATCGGTCTCTCTATATTAACAACGTAAATTAGTCAAAACTTCGATAGTATGTGATTTAACTATCAAAGGAAAATACGTGTGCAAACAACGATATCATCTCCAAATGGAAATTCTATCAATCAATCATCAATCATATATATATATATATATCTATATATACATATATTCATATTTTCCTTATTTCAATATTTGATTACGTTTCTGATTCTATTTGGAAAACATTTCCAAATCTTCTATACTTGGATTTAAATAGATGTTTAAATCAACATCGCGACGCCAACTCAAACCACTATACTTATTTACTAAATTCACTTAACCACTTTCACTCTCGAACCTTAACCATTTCTAAATTAAAAACGAAGTCAATCAAGTTGGGGTATAATTACCTCTCAGACCTTAACTGAACAACATTTCAAATCTCGAAATAGGGTAAGTTCGTCTTTTAACTCTTTAACACTTCCTTACGAAATTCTCTTTCGAATTATCTCTATCTGATAAATCATCCCTTCGAATAAACTATATTTGATTAACTCCTTTAATTCTATTCAAATAAACTATATTCGATTAACTCCCTTAATTCTATTCGAATAAACTATATTCGATTTACTCTTTAATTCTATTCGAATAACTATATTCGATTAACTCCCTTTTTTAACTTTACTCGATTAACGCCATCGAATCGATAACCCCTTCGAATAACTAAATTCGATAACTCCGTCAAATAACTAAATTCGATAACTCCTTTCGAATAAACTATATTCGATAACTCCTTTTAATTCTATTCGAATAACTAATATTTGATAACTCCTCTAACTCTATTCGAATAAACTATTTGATAACTACTCTAACTCTATTTATTCTAACAAGTAAATATCTCCTTTATACTCTATTTATTTTAAACAAATAAATATCTCCTTTGATTTCTATTTATCTTAACAAATATCTCCTTTTATCTTCTCTATTTATTTAAACAAATAAATATCTCCTTTGATTTCTATTTATCTTAACAAATAAATATCTCCTTTTATCTTCTCTATTTATTTTCTAAATAGATAAATCCTTTATACCTTTATTTATTTCATAAATAAATAAATCCTTTATAACCTATTTGTAAATGGTTTACAAATATTTCTCTTCCTATCTGTTTGACAAATATTTTCCTTTATATTTGTTTTACGAATATTTCCCTCTATATCTGTTTAACAAATTCTTTCCCTTATATTTGATTTACAAATATAATTCCTTTATATTTGATTAACAAATAAATCCCTTTATATTTGATTTACAAATATAATTTCCTTATATTTGATTTACAAATATATTTCTTTTACAGTTGATTTACAAATATAATTCTTTTATTCAAAACCCTTTTTCTTTTCTAATATAAAATCCATTGATTTTATATAAATAAGTTATTTTCAAAATATACTTTGAAACTCCCTTTTCCACATTATGTTATTTCTTATGGTATTTAACACGCCATATAACAACGATAAATATCGTCCAAACACACATAATCAACGTCAGATTATATATCACATCATATATCACAATATATGAATCACAGTAAAATAAATGTTGAGGAATCCAGTTGGATTCCTCCAACCTGTTTCCCTGCATCACAGATGTTAAACAATATAGATAACATCACATTCAGTTCCATATGATATATTCTATTAAACAGAATCAATATAGAAATTCAACTAACTGACTAGCAGTTCAATCAAACAATCAACACACAGTCAATCAGCCAATATTTAACAGTTCTAAAAATACAACATGAAATATAAACTGTTCAGAGTTAGTGAGATTTACTCACTTTGGCAGTTCATCATTAAAGAACGATAAACTGTTATTTGATCTGAATCAAACAGTTTATTTTGCCATAAATTCAAACGAGCTCCAATCCACTTCCAGTCAGTTCCATGACGTAGCCACCATTTAATTCACTATATCACCATTTATATAATTAAATAAATTAATTATAATACCTCTACAAATGCGGGTCATTACACTATGGGGCGTCAATGGTCATATCCGACCACACCATCGTCTCTGAAGAGACCGAAGTAACCGAGGCCTTGCTTTCCATCATCCACATAAGTAAAATGCCTGGGCGTGTAAAACCCGAAGCACCACTCCTAGCTAGAAGGAAATGCATGTTCTCCTTGATGTCCTTCTCCCGTTTCTGGCTCATACCGGGGTGTGAGGCTCGCGAAACAACGCTAAACACAAAGCTTGCCATTCAAAGCCGTTCATTGATCATCAACCACAAAGCTCTGCTTTTCAACAAAAGCTTTGATCACAGCATCTCTGCATGCCACATTGTCAATATACAACGTCAGACACACATCCATTTACAAGTCCGTTCTAGGTCTGAACGAAACCGGAGGCACCTTATACCTCGCATATCCGTACAATCAACAAGTACGTCCGGTCGACTACCACTTCAGCCCCCTTCAAGGTAGCTACTCCAATCGTGAGCATCAGTAACACCCATCCATTCGATGTGAAGATCATCGATCTTGCACCGTCTTCATATCTTCGACTTCTAACCATCGATCAATTATTTGAAATGAGAATTAACTCGGCCTTTTTAAATAATTCATGTATATTTAGAACTTCAAATCAATTCATTTCAATGGTTAAATTATTCGACATCAATAATTCAGTTCATTAATGTAATTTTCACATCAAACACATTCGACCATCTAATATCCAATAAACCGAGTAAATTCAGTTTATTTCCATTCCATATCATTTATAATGCTTTATCACGATTTATCGCTATTTTTATTCATTTAAAAATAGCCAATTTATATAAACGACGCTTCAGGCCATAACGCGGTCGTGGCGCTGTTTTTCTTCAGATTTGATTTACACATATCTGAAAATCTAACCATTGGATCTTTTCAAAATTTATATCATTAGAAAGATCTTTTCAAAACGAATCCAACGGTTCCAGTTTTGGGAAAATCCGATGGTCGGATCTCCCGGTACAATCGTTTGAAGTTACGATTTCTAAATACGAACTACAGCGTCGTTATTCGATTTATTTTAATTATATATATATATATAATCGATTCTGGCGCTGTTTTTCTTTAGATTTGAAGTAAACATTCCAGACAATCCAACCGTTGGATCTTTACAAAGTTGGTGTCGTTGGAAAGATATTTCCAAAGCGAACCCAACAGTTTCGGTTTTGGGAAAATCTGATGGTCGGATCTCCCACAATAATCGTTTGAAATCACGGTTTCAAAATACGAACTACAGCTTCGTTATTCGATTTATTTTAATTATATATATATATATATATATATAATTCATTCTTCGATTTCAAAACCATATTCATTTCATATATTTGATAAAAACGATATTTTTATCCAACAGCTATTTATTTCACCACATCACTATTTTTAACAATTTATATATGTAAGAAAAAATGTGATTTTTAATGTAAAACAATTTATTTCAAAACACGATTATTTTCTATACTTCATATATACTATAAAAATGTTATTTTTATTGTAAAATAATTTATTTTAAAACACGATTATTTTCTATACTTCGCATATACTATAAAAATGTGATTTTTATTTGTAAAACACTTTGTTCTATTCATTCGATAAAAATGCCATTTTTATCGTTCAAACCATTTTATTTCATCCATCACATGAATATATTTCAATACATGAAAATAAATCAAACACAGAAATATTTCAGAAAATTTCGGCAGCATAACGGCAGGGTAGTTAAAACTGGCACCGTCCCGAGTACGGCTCCTCGATCTACCTTAAAGCCTCGCAGCTTTTGACAATGGGGATTTCAATATCTAGTCCGTATGCAGACGAATTTTCCCACATACTAATCCTATTGGGATTTCAACCACAATCAATCATTTCCAATCAACCATTCATGATATTCACCAAATTTCACATCAACCAATAATCCAAACAATATCACAACCAATATATATCGTCCATGGTCTGTGGACGAGGGGAGTATATATAGATATAGATATTCGTATATAAATATATTTCGATTTCATTTCAATATCATTTCAATTTCATTCAATGCATATATGATTTTTACAACGCGTATACAACTTATACATCGAACATACAACTTACACAACGCTTATACATAAGGCGTACAACGCTTATATAACTCATACATCGACTATATAATTTATACATCATTATTTCCATATCGTTTATAATTTCATAAATCTCACATTGGGTTCCACTCCTCCAAATATTGTAGAAGGCTCAGAAAAATATCCAGTCTCTTCTAAAATGTAGAAGACGTCGCCACGGTCCCGGTGTCTCTTGTTTCATTGGATTTCGACAACACAGCAAAAAGATATGATTTTTACAGTGAAATCACAATTCGTAGCGCTTTAAAGTGCTATAATCCTTTAGAAAAATAAACAGCCATTACCTCAGCTCGGTCTTCAAAACTAGGTTTTGAAATAACTTCCAATCCGAAGAACGTTGCGTCGATCAGACTACACAGCATCGAAGGGGGTGGAGAAGGCTTTCCACACAGGGTGGTTTCACCCAGATCGACGACGCCTGGCGTCCTCGACGGCGTTCGAAAGTCTGGGACTTTGGGGAGCTCGATCTCGAAGCTGGGGCAACGATAAGTGATGGGGTTTGTTTTGATTTGAAGAGGAGGGAGAGAGCTTTAGAAAACTCAACGGTGGCAGGGGGTTTTGATGATCGTGGCAGCCGGAAATTGATCGAGAAGAATGGAGCACTGTTTCGCCGTCGATCGTGTTTAACAGGGAGAGGGGGGTTCTAAATTTTTTTATAATTTTAATTTATGAAAGGAATTTTTCTATTGGGCGATATTTATTTTAGTTTGAAAATTAGGGTTTTCATAAACGAACACCAATTCAAACCCAACGACTGTCACCCCTAGCTAAATACCCGCATGCTGAACACAATGGGATATGTTTTGTAGGCCCATTCGTTTGTTACAGTCAGTTATTCTTCAAATTAAAGTATAAAACATTCAATATTTGATTTGAATGTACATTTTAATTTGCCGGGGCCACATCCTGATTCTGAAAATTCCCGAAAAATAAACCTAGCTATGTTGGGATGATACGGTCCCAACAAAACTGATTTAGTCGAATTCTGAGACCATTTGTAAAATGTCCATTTTCTGGTCGATCCAATTTAACTTAAATCAACCAAACACATTTTCCTTCGCCACGCTCACGAATTAACTTCAAAAATTATGGAATTTGAAACCTAGAAATAATTTGACATCCCGGATTCAACAAAAGTGGTTTCGTCGAATTCAGAGGTCGTTTGCAAAATAGCTATTTTCACGGGCTATATAAATTCTATAGCGACCTTTCTGAAAATTCATTTGGCCATAACTTTTAATTCCCGCTATGAAATTTCGATTTTTCAGATTCGTTAGAAAGATAATCATAAATAGATTTAAAAAATTTTGGTTTCACTAAAATCCGTTTTATTTTGCACCCGGTACAGTCAGTCAAAGTTTGAATTCAAATTTTGAAACTGCCGCGCCATTTCAGGCCTTGTTTATAATTTAAAATAATTATATTTATTTTCAAACATTGATTCAAACCTACCTTTCGTCTTTATTATTTAAAATAATTTATTTTAAATATTTAAAATTCACTAAAATAACCAAATTAAAATTTTTAAAATGGTTCTGATTTTACGGGTTGTTACAATGGAGAAGTGTTTTAATTAATGAAATATTAATAAAAAGGGGTCCAATGATTGTTTGATATTTTGAATGGATGTTTGTTTTTCTTCGATAGTTAAATAACCGACTATCGAAGTGTTTGCCAATATCGTTGTCAATATGGAGAGACCGATTGGATTATTATTTGAGAACCACTCCGTATTGGCAGTAGCGTTGCGAATCAGATTATATGAAGATAATCAAAGATGGAGTAGAGTGCAAGGGCTTTTTCTACTAATAGAAATGGTGCCTTCGGTTTCGTTCAGTCCTAGAACGAACGTATATGGACGATTGTCTGATAAAGTATTTCCAATCATCACCTATCTAGAGATTCATTTAATTCCTTATTCTACTCGATGTTCTCCCATTCGGGAAACGGTTGTTGATCCCAACCGTTGGTGATATACATTCGATACACTCAAGCGAAATGAGTGGTCGGTCATGTGTGGCCGGGTTGCAAGATGTTCTTGTTGAACCCAGTGTATTCTCCTCTAGAGATACATTATCGGAAGGTGGTTACATACCTTCTCATAGTTGGAAATTCATTATCCAATAAGTGCTTGCGGTTTTGATTGTATATTATATATGTGGAACGTGAGATGCAAACGTTCCACTAGATTGCTATTTATTTGATTTAGACATTATTATAATATCAAAAGAGTTTTGATATAAAGATTATCGTTTCTTTCAAAAAGATTTGAAAGTTATATCAAGTGTTTGGATTCTCATAAGGGAAAAACCCCGTTCCATGTTATACGGCGTGGTCTTATGAGATATCGTTTATTTTCTCAAACTATTTAAAATCTTTTAGTCATACCAGTCCCATGACTGACCCAGATTTTTTTTTTACCTAAACTCTTGGGTGCCCAATTTTGTATGGACAGTTAAGTAGTTCAGGATTTTACAGATTTATCTGAAGGAGCTTGGAGCAGGAGGCTTCAATGTTAGTTATATAGAGTTTTGTTCCGCTGTGCTGTAAGTGCTGTACTCTGATAATGATATGTGTATACCGTACAAATTTTGTATTTCAAAAGTTATGATATAGCATATTTTGTTTCGTGCGATGTGAGATTCTGTGTTGTAATTTCTGTTCTTCTTTTACCTTTTTCTTCTAAAAAAAATGATTCGTATTTTCGTGATATTTGGGTTGGATGTATGATGTATGTAGTCAACTAAGATATTACGGATTTGTGGTTCGTTACAAAAGGATGGAGTTTTACCTTATAATAGACAAACATGCTTGGTATGTTTAAAAAAAATCATTTTGATATTACTATAAGTGCATAGTGTATCAAACACCTTCAAATATAAATGTATTGTAACAACCCGTAAAATCTGGGCCAGTTTAAAATTTTTATTTTGGCAATTTTATCGAATTTTGATTATTTAAAACGAATTATTTTGAATAATATCGACGAGAAATTTATTTTGAATATAATTCGAACGTATATATTTATACGCGTCGTCGTTAGAATATAAATAATTATATATAATTATAAAAGGAATTGAAAATGGCGCGGTAGTTCGATAATTCGATTTCAAACTTCAATTGAATGTACCGGGTGCAAAACAATCCGGATTTTAGTGAAACCAAAAATGATAAGATCTAAATGATGATATCTTTCCAACGAATCCGAAAGATCAAAATTTTGTAGCGAGAATCAAAAGATATGTCCAGTTGAAAATTCTGAATAGTCGCTATGGAATTCAGGCCCTTAAAAATGGACATTTTGCAAAGGACCTCGGATTTCGACGAAACCAGTTTTGTTGGGTCCGTGATGTCAAGTTATTGCTATGTTTCAAATTTCATAATTTTTCGAATCAATATGTGAGCGTGGCAAAGGAAAACGTGTTTTGACCATTTCAGTTGATTTTAATCGACTGGAAATTGGCCATTTTTCCAACGGTCTCGGAATTCGACGAAACTAGTTTTGTTAGGACCGTATCGTCAATACGAAGCTAGAAAATATTTTTCTGGAATTTTTCTAGTTAGTATGTGACCCCGGTAATTTGAAATGTACGTTTAAAATTCAATATAGTGATTTAAATCGTAAATTCAACGGAAACTGATTGTAACAATCGAATCAGCTTGCGATACATATCCCATTGTGTTCGGAATGGGGGTAATACGCTATGGACGACAGGCGGTGGGCCTCGATTCGAGGTCATATGTAAAAGTCAACTTATAAGGAATATAATAATTAAATAATAAAATAAATAATAAAAAAAAAAAACTTTTCCCCTTAACCAGGCCCCCCCCCCCCCCCCGTTTATTCTTCATTCAGAATCGATTTGGGAAAAAAAAAAAAAAAAAAAACCAAACCCGATACAGATAAAATCCGTTAGCCCCCATCGTTCAACCCTCCACCACATCGTCGATTCCACCACCAACTACCGATCCTCCACCGCCACCAGTCAACCGCGGCCACCCATCCCTCCTCTGAAATCGATGCGCAATCACCCAACGCCCTCGAAACCACACCGTCCTGAAAGCCCCCCCCCCCTCTGTTAGGTGTCGAGCCACCCTTCCTCTGGTGGTCGCGCCACCCTCGGCCATGCCAAGCGCCGCCACAGCTCCGAGCCTTCCCCTCTCCCCCCCCCTCTGGTTCGACCTGAAGCCCTGCGCCCCCTCTGAAAACCCCATCCTCCCCTAATCAGTGTAAGTTTTTATTTATTTATTTATTTTATTTCTTTTATTTACTCAACGATTTTCAGTTCTAGAAACGAATGAATAGAAAATGAGGAAAGATTGGAAATTTAATTTAGAAAAGATTAGGGATTTAGTTTAGAAAAGTTACGATTTTTAGAAATAAAAATTCGATTTTTATATATTGAACTTTGAAATAAAAATTCGATTTTTATATATTGAACTTTGAAATAAAAAAATATGATTTTTATATGTTGAACTTTGAAATAAAAATTCGATTTTTATATATTGAACTTTGAAATAAAAATATGATTTTTATATGTTGAACTTTGAAATAAAAATTCGATTTTTATATATTGAACTTTGAAATAAAAATTCGATTTTTATATATTGAACTTTGAAATAAAAATTCGATTTTTATATATTGAACTTTGAAATAAAAATTCGATTTTTATATATTGAACTTTGAAATAAAAATTCGATTTTTATATATTGAACTTTGAAATAAAAATTCGATTTTTATATATTGAACTTTGAAATAAAAATTCGATTTTTATATATTGAACTTTGAAATAAAAATTCGATTTTTATATATTGAACTTTGAAATAAAAATTCGATTTTTATATATTGAACTTTGAAATAAAAATTCGATTTTTATATATTGAACTTTGAAATAAAAATTCGATTTTTATATATTGAACTTTGAAATAAAAATTCGATTTTTATATATTGAACATCGAAGTAAAAATTCGATTTTTATATATTGAATAGCGAAGTAAAAATGTGATTTTTACGTATGTAGTGAAAGCAGCAACGAAGGTGACAAAAAGGCGAAACGACGAAGACTTCTGCAAAAGAAGAGTCGAGATGGTTGGATAGCTAAAGGTGAGAATTTCTCACCTTTCAATTTACTTTTCTAGTTATATATATATACTAGGATGCAGACGGTGTTTAGTAGCACCCGACACAATCGTCCACAGACCATGGACTTGTTTGTTTGGCTGTTTGGTTATTGATTGTGATATTGGTTTGAATGTGGTTTGTGGTGTGAAAAATCGAATCAATAAATTGGTTAGGATTAGACGTGCGCCGTTATAAGGCGAAGGAGTAAGGCTAGGTTAGACCCTTACTCCAAATTTTGTGGTTTGCATAACGAAAGTGAATTTGATTGATGTGTGAATGGCGTGGGCCTTCACTAGACCGGGGATAAGGCTGGGCCTTGTCCCGTTTCTAGTATCGTGCCGTTATGCCGCCGAAATTTTCTAAAATAAGTTAGAAAAATAAAAATAGCATTTTATTTAAAGAATGAACTGAATAGAAATTCATATGTTAAAATAAAATGTGTTATCGTTAAAAATATAATTTTTAACGTGAATGTGAATAAATAAATATTCATTTACAAACCAGACGGTTTGTTTATGTACACCTATTTGAATGACGTTGATTGGGTCGATAAATTTTACACATCGCCTAACTGCACAAATAAAATATGTGTTTGATTGTTTGAAACCCCACACGGGTGTTAGGATGAAATATGAATTTCACTCATCCTGATTGATTAAATATGTCGATCGATTGATTGACAGGCTGTTATAAGCGTTGAATATCTATATTTGATGCTTATACAGTGTAGTGCACTTTGGTTGATGGTTGATTATTTTCAATGCTATTATATACATGTGTTGTATGAAAATCCATATAATTAATTTTATATGGTAATTGATTGGGCCTCATTCCATTTTTGAAAAAGAAATATTTGAAAAAGAAATATTTGAAATAGAATATTTGAAAATAAAAGAATATATGAAGCCGTGTTGATTAGATTGACGCCATTTTGACGTGAACGATATTTATATCGATTTTAAAACGATTTCGAAATGAATTGAATTGAAAACGATTTCGAAATGAATTGAATTGAAAACGATTTCGAAATGAATTGAATTGAAAACGATTTCGAAATGAATTGAATTGAAAACGATTTCGAAATGAATTGAATTGAAAACGATTTCGAAATGAATTGAATTGAAAACGATTTCGAAATGAATTGAATTGAAAACGATTTCGAAATGAATTGAATTGAAATTTGAATTGAATAGAAATGAATTTTAAAACGAATTTATAGAGAAGAATTCAATTTTGATTTGAATTGAAATGGAAGTTGAAATTGCTTTTGAAACGAATTTAAAACTATTTATATAATTCGTTTTAAATAGAAATCGACGAAGTATATATTATATATATTATATATATAATATAATGGCCTGAATAGAACGCGCCGCGCCGCGGCAGTTCGCGAATTTCGACCATTGACTTCGAATGGACATTACGGGAGATCCGACCGTCGGATTCTCCTAAAACCGGAACCGTTGGGTTCGTATCGAAAAGAGCTTTCTAGCGAATGTTAGAAATTTGAAATCTAACGGTTGGATTTGGAATTATGTCCAAATCAAATTTGAAAAAGGTCGCTGTAAGTGCAGTTCGATGGCCATTGATGGAAATCGACTGTACGGGCCTTGATAAAATTATTAAAAATAGTAATAATTTGTGTAAAATCATAAGAAATGATTTGGGAAAAATTGGGATGAAAAACTCCATATTTGAAAAGATAAAAATAGATTTTTATCGAAATGAACTAGTTTTGAACTAGAATTATAATTCTATTTATTTTTAAATAAATAAATTGAATTTAAAAAGGGTTTTAAAAATAACCAGAATATCCAATGATTGCATTGGAGTGGATTTGAATCGAAATTGTCTTCGGAATATTTCGATGTTGGAATTCGTGATTATACAGATGTTGTTATGGGAATTTGAAAGATATATATTTATATCGTTATTTCCAATACGACATTTGTTAATCGTAGAATTTGATATTGAATATAAGCCGGGATATTTTCTATTCAGAGCCTTGTATTTAATATCAAATGTGATTTGGGTTTGTCGTGAATGGTGTCTTCACTAACACTGTTCTTGAACCCAGTTGAGAAAAGATTAAATCTTTTTATTTAGATTTAATGAAGTGTACCAATTAAATAACATTTAATTGGAATTGAATTGATATTGATTTTTGGGTTTATCGTGAACAGTGTTTTAAATAACACTTGTTCTTTAACCCGATAATTAATGAACGTGATTTGGGTTTGTCGTGAATGGTGTCTTCATTAACACTGTTCTTGAACCCAGTTGAGAAATGATTAAATCTTTTTATTTAGATTTAATGAAGTGTACCAATTAAATAACATTTAATTGGAATTGAATCGATATTGATTTTTGGGTTTATCGTGGACAGTGTTTTAAATAACACTCGTTCTTTAACCCGACGATTAATGAATGTGATTTTGGGTTTATCGTGAACCGTGTTTTTAAATGACACTGATTCTTTAACCCAGTCAAAAGATTAAAACTAAGTGGAGTTTTAATGAATCTTTAATTAGATTGAAATAATCGAAATGGAGTATCACCAGTTTTGCTCCAGGCGATAGTTAAATCTTTAATTAGATTTGAACGTGAAATGGTAATTGAATTTACCGATAACACTGTGGTGTTAGATATGAAGTATTACCAGTTTTACTTCATGGGATAAATAGGTTGGGGTTGGGAAATTAAAACAAATGATTACTTCGGTAAGTTTCGTTAATCCCGGCTAGTTGAATCGAAATTCAAAAGTAGGTTAAAGAATAAATTCAAGAATTTATCTTTGATAAGATTAATGGGAACCTTTCCCTATGAATGCGAAATTTAGAAACTAACTGTCGGTTAGCTAAGCAGAATGGTTTTCTGGATATTGATCTGATGTTGGTTTCGGCCTTCGGGGTTAATATTTGGGGAATTATTCTCTTGATTAATTTACGGTTAGTGACTAATGAATTGGAATGAGGCGTATGTTGTGTTTGTGTAACACTTTTATAATATATACGCGAGTTATTCGGAAAGACCGGGTTTATCCCATTCTGAATAACTGATACGACGATAAGTCGAAGATGAAGACGATGGTCGAAGACCGGAGGTCTTCACGTCGTTTGGGTGATAACTGATGATCTTGATTGGGCTGTACACCCAAGAAGATGGAAACAGTTAGTGATCGTCCAGACGTACTTGGAGATCGATGGATATGCGGGGTACTAGGTGCCTCCGGTTTCGTTCAGACCCAGAACGGACTTGTAAATGGACTGTGTGTCTGACATTGGATTTTAGTCCGTGTGATTGATCTATATATTGATGGATATCAAACGCATGGAGTGAATTGCCTGTGTGGCATGCCTAAGTGGCAATTGATCGAGGCTTCTGTTGAAAAGCAAAGTCTTGTGGTGATGATCAAAGCACGGCCTTTGTGGCGTAGCTTTGTGTAACGTTTACCTCGCGTGTTTCACACCCGGTATGAACCAAAAACGGGAGACGGACCTCAGGGAGGGCATGCGTTTCTTTCTAGTTAGAAGTGGCGTCAGTGGTTTTACACACCCTGACGAGTTTGACTTATGTGGTTGTTGCTGTTGCGAGGCGCCTCGGTTATATCGGTTTCGGCCGATGCATTCTGGTCGGCTGACGGACCAGACTTACACCCCATAGGGTGGGGAAACGTAGTGTTCAGGCATTTTAATCCACATCGGTGGACCGGCCCTGTCGCTCCAAGGGACGATGCGTTCTGTTCCTGAGACACGGGCTAGAGCGTCTCGAATCGGTTGAGGACTATCTTTTGCCTCGGTTCATAGATGGAAATCCAATTTCCAAATACGTGACATTTGCGGTTTTAGTTGTAATCCTATATATGGCGACATAGTGGGATGGGGCGCTTATGCCGCCTATGATTGATACTTATGATTTGAAGTTGTTTTATACACTATGCACTTATTATAGTATCAAATGATTTGTTTTAAACGTATCAAGCATTCTTTGGCTGTTATAAGGGAAAACCCTATCCTCGGCTGCGTTGCATTGTGTGATGGGACCTGGGTCTTATAACAGCTTCATTTTTCTTTATTTAGCATTGCGCTGTTTGTTTTATGCACTGGTGTTCTTGGGAGGAAACCCGTTCCGTGTTATACGGCGTGGTCCCTTGATTTACCTTACTTTGAAAATAAAGATTAACTGTTTTAGTTCTCACACCAGTCACATGACTGACCTGGACTTTATTGTTTTAACCTAAACTCTGGGTGCCCTTATTTTGACACGGGCAGCTAGTAGTTTTGGTTTTGCAGATTTATATTCACAGGATCCTGGTTTACAGCTGGAACGATATCCGGAAAGCTTTGTATCTGTATATCTCTTCTAGTTGTGTATTGTATTATTTTCCGCTGCTATGTATTTAAATGTAATTTAAATCTCTGATATTTCTGTGTAAGATTCATTTATGCTCTGTATATTCTTGTAATCTGATGCATTGTTGTAATATACAATGAAATGTTCTTCTGTATGCGTTTTGTTGTGGCTTGTTCTCGAACTATCCGTCGCTTTCCTTTACGGGGAAGTTACGGGTTTTCACAGTTGGTATCAGAGCTTTGGTTTACAAAGCTTAGAGAACAAGGCACATTAGAACCATACGAAAGAATTCATCAGATATTGGATTAGTAATATCCAATTAGAATGACTCGTTAGAGATAGGATCAGTAGTATCCTAGAACGAGTGTGAAGAGTATATTTTTAAAATGAAAATAAATCTTGTTTTGGAATATAAATCAATTATTCGTATTTGATTATTTATTTATATTGATGTGGACAATCCAGTATATATAGATTTTGCGTATACGTCTGATCCGCGTGTATTCGAAATTTTAATATACTGGATAGATATAGAATCACCTTCTAGTCGCCCGGAGAGAACTCTGATGATTGATGCATCGTCATCAGAATTTATGTTCGAGTGACGAAAGGGAGATTTCTATATATTTCCTATTGACTGGTGTGAGAACCAAAGCTGTATAGGATTTATTGTTGTGATTTGGCATCAAAAACAAGATTTTTGTATATGTATCAAAATTATGAATTTGAAACTCTAATTCACTAATTGATTGATGTTTGTGTTGTTTGTTTATTGGTTTGCTAATTTTGAACCATTATGCCTAATTGAATCAAATATTGAACTGTATTGAAATTGGTCGCATTTGTTTGCATATACATATATATCATTGAACAGGTCATAGCAAGGAGGCTAGAGCCAGAGAATAAAATTTGTTTGCCCGACAAATAGGTACATGTTTACTACATAATTTCCTGTTTTGTTTGGGTGATGATGATTTTGTGAGCCTATTGGCTAGCCGTTTGGCTTTTTCTTTTTCTTTTTGAGATCTGAAGGACCGGGGAAGCTATTTGAAATTCCCCGATGCTCCCGGTGCAGGGGAGGTTATGGCGAAATTTTTCGAAAATTTAGGGTGTTAGCCAAATTTTTGAAATTTTGAAAATTCTCAGAAACTAAAGAGTTGGAGAATGGAAGCCAGATCGATCGTAGGGCTGAATAATCAAACCACTTTCGACTTTGTTCCTTTTCGGGGACGAAAAGTTTTAAGTGGGGGAGATTGTAACAACCCGTAAAATCTGGGCCAGTTTAAAATTTTTATTTTGGCAATTTTATCGAATTTTGATTATTTAAAACGAATTATTTTAAATAATATCGACGAGAAATTTATTTTGAATATAATTCGAACGTATATATTTATACGCGTCGTCGTTAGAATATAAATAATTATATATAATTATAAAAGGAATTGAAAATGGCGCGGTAGTTCGATAATTCGATTTCAAACTTCAATTGAATGTACCGGGTGCAAAACAATCCGGATTTTAGTGAAACCAAAAATGATAAGATCTAAATGATGATATCTTTCCAACGAATCCGAAAGATCAAAATTTTGTAGCGAGAATCAAAAGATATGTCCAGTTGAAAATTTTGAATAGTCGCTATGGAATTCAGGCCCTTAAAAATGGACATTTTGCAAAGGACCTCGGATTTCGACGAAACCAGTTTTGTTGGGTCCGTGATGTCAAGTTATTGCTATGTTTCAAATTTCATAATTTTTCGAATCAATATGTGAGCGTGGCAAAGGAAAACGTGTTTTGACCATTTCAGTTGATTTTAATCGACTGGAAATTGGCCATTTTTCCAACGGTCTCGGAATTCGACGAAACTAGTTTTGTTAGGACCGTATCGTCAATACGAAGCTAGAAAATATTTTTCTGGAATTTTTCTAGTTAGTATGTGACCCCGGTAATTTGAAATGTACGTTTAAAATTCAATATAGTGATTTAAATCGTAAATTCAACGGAAACTGATTGTAACAATCGAATCAGCTTGCGATACATATCCCATTGTGTTCGGAATGGGGGTAATACGCTATGGACGACAGGCGGTGGGCCTCGATTCGAGGTCATATGTAAAAGTCAACTTATAAGGAATATAATAATTAAATAATAAAATAAATAATAAAAAAAAAACTTTTCCCCTTAACCAGGCCCCCCCCCCCCCCCCGTTTATTCTTCATTCAGAATCGATTTGGGAAAAAAAAAAACCAAACCCGATACAGATAAAATCCGTTAGCCCCCATCGTTCAACCCTCCACCACATCGTCGATTCCACCACCAACTACCGATCCTCCACCGCCACCAGTCAACCGCGGCCACCCATCCCTCCTCTGAAATCGATGCGCAATCACCCAACGCCCTCGAAACCACACCGTCCTGAAAGCCCCCCCCCTCTGTTAGGTGTCGAGCCACCCTTCCTCTGGTGGTCGCGCCACCCTCGGCCATGCCAAGCGCCGCCACAGCTCCGAGCCTTCCCCTCTCCCCCCCCCCCCCTCTGGTTCGACCTGAAGCCCTGCGCCCCCTCTGAAAACCCCATCCTCCCCTAATCAGTGTAAGTTTTTATTTATTTATTTATTTTATTTCTTTTATTTACTCAACGATTTTCATTTCTAGAAACGAATGAATAGAAAATGAGGAAAGATTGGAAATTTAATTTAGAAAAGATTAGGGATTTAGTTTAGAAAAGTTACGATTTTTAGAAATAAAAATTCGATTTTTATATATTGAACTTTGAAATAAAAATTCGATTTTTATATATTGAACTTTGAAATAAAAAAATATGATTTTTATATGTTGAACTTTGAAATAAAAATTCGATTTTTATATATTGAACTTTGAAATAAAAATTCGATTTTTATATGTTGAACTTTGAAATAAAAATTCGATTTTTATATATTGAACTTTGAAATAAAAATTCGATTTTTATATATTGAACTTTGAAATAAAAATTCGATTTTTATATATTGAACTTTGAAATAAAAATTCGATTTTTATATATTGAACTTTGAAATAAAAATTCGATTTTTATATATTGAACTTTGAAATAAAAATTCGATTTTTATATATTGAACTTTGAAATAAAAATTCGATTTTTATATATTGAACTTTGAAATAAAAATTCGATTTTTATATATTGAACTTTGAAATAAAAATTCGATTTTTATATATTGAACTTTGAAATAAAAATTCGATTTTTATATATTGAACTTTGAAATAAAAATTCGATTTTTATATATTGAACTTTGAAATAAAAATTCGATTTTTATATATTGAACTTTGAAATAAAAATTCGATTTTTATATATTGAACTTTGAAATAAAAATTCGATTTTTATATATTGAACATCGAAGTAAAAATTCGATTTTTATATATTGAATAGCGAAGTAAAAATGTGATTTTTACGTATGTAGTGAAAGCAGCAACGAAGGTGACAAAAAGGCGAAACGACGAAGACTTCTGCAAAAGAAGAGTCGAGATGGTTGGATAGCTAAAGGTGAGAATTTCTCACCTTTCAATTTACTTTTCTAGTTATATATATATACTAGGATGCAGACGGTGTTTAGTAGCACCCGACACAATCGTCCACAGACCATGGACTTGTTTGTTTGGCTGTTTGGTTATTGATTGTGATATTGGTTTGAATGTGGTTTGTGGTGTGAAAAATCGAATCAATAAATTGGTTAGGATTAGACGTGCGCCGTTATAAGGCGAAGGAGTAAGGCTAGGTTAGACCCTTACTCCAAATTTTGTGGTTTGCATAACGAAAGTGAATTTGATTGATGTGTGAATGGCGTGGGCCTTCACTAGACCGGGGATAAGGCTGGGCCTTGTCCCGTTTCTAGTATCGTGCCGTTATGCCGCCGAAATTTTCTAAAATAAGTTAGAAAAATAAAAATAGCATTTTATTTAAAGAATGAACTGAATAGAAATTCATATGTTAAAATAAAATGTGTTATCGTTAAAAATATAATTTTTAACGTGAATGTGAATAAATAAATATTCATTTACAAACCAGACGGTTTGTTTATGTACACCTATTTGAATGACGTTGATTGGGTCGATAAATTTTACACATCGCCTAACTGCACAAATAAAATATGTGTTTGATTGTTTGAAACCCCACACGGGTGTTAGGATGAAATATGAATTTCACTCATCCTGATTGATTAAATATGTCGATCGATTGATTGACAGGCTGTTATAAGCGTTGAATATCTATATTTGATGCTTATACAGTGTAGTGCACTTTGGTTGATGGTTGATTATTTTCAATGCTATTATATACATGTGTTGTATGAAAATCCATATAATTAATTTTATATGGTAATTGATTGGGCCTCATTCCATTTTTGAAAAAGAAATATTTGAAAAAGAAATATTTGAAATAGAATATTTGAAAATAAAAGAATATATGAAGCCGTGTTGATTAGATTGACGCCATTTTGACGTGAACGATATTTATATCGATTTTAAAACGATTTCGAAATGAATTGAATTGAAAACGATTTCGAAATGAATTGAATTGAAAACGATTTCGAAATGAATTGAATTGAAAACGATTTCGAAATGAATTGAATTGAAAACGATTTCGAAATGAATTGAATTGAAAACGATTTCGAAATGAATTGAATTGAAAACGATTTCGAAATGAATTGAATTGAAAACGATTTCGAAATGAATTGAATTGAAAACGATTTCGAAATGAATTGAATTGAAAACGATTTCGAAATGAATTGAATTGAAATTTGAATTGAATAGAAATGAATTTTAAAACGAATTTATAGAGAAGAATTCAATTTTGATTTGAATTGAAATGGAAGTTGAAATTGCTTTTGAAACGAATTTAAAACTATTTATATAATTCGTTTTAAATAGAAATCGACGAAGTATATATTATATATATAATATAATGGCCTGAATAGAACGCGCCGCGCCGCGGCAGTTCGCGAATTTCGACCATTGACTTCGAATGGACATTACGGGAGATCCGACCGTCGGATTCTCCTAAAACCGGAACCGTTGGGTTCGTATCGAAAAGAGCTTTCTAGCGAATGTTAGAAATTTGAAATCTAACGGTTGGATTTGGAATTATGTCCAAATCAAATTTGAAAAAGGTCGCTGTAAGTGCAGTTCGATGGCCATTGATGGAAATCGACTGTACGGGCCTTGATAAAATTATTAAAAATAGTAATAATTTGTGTAAAATCATAAGAAATGATTTGGGAAAAATTGGGATGAAAAACTCCATATTTGAAAAGATAAAAATAGATTTTTATCGAAATGAACTAGTTTTGAACTAGAATTATAATTCTATTTATTTTTAAATAAATAAATTGAATTTAAAAAGGGTTTTAAAAATAACCAGAATATCCAATGATTGCATTGGAGTGGATTTGAATCGAAATTGTCTTCGAAATATTTCGATGTTGGAATTCGTGATTATACAGATGTTGTTATGGGAATTTGAAAGATATATATTTATATCGTTATTTCCAATACGACATTTGTTAATCGTAGAATTTGATATTGAATATAAGCCGGGATATTTTCTATTCAGAGCCTTGTATTTAATATCAAATGTGATTTGGGTTTGTCGTGAATGGTGTCTTCACTAACACTGTTCTTGAACCCAGTTGAGAAAAGATTAAATCTTTTTATTTAGATTTAATGAAGTGTACCAATTAAATAACATTTAATTGGAATTGAATTGATATTGATTTTTGGGTTTATCGTGAACAGTGTTTTAAATAACACTTGTTCTTTAACCCGATAATTAATGAACATGATTTGGGTTTGTCGTGAATGGTGTCTTCATTAACACTGTTCTTGAACCCAGTTGAGAAATGATTAAATCTTTTTATTTAGATTTAATGAAGTGTACCAATTAAATAACATTTAATTGGAATTGAATCGATATTGATTTTTGGGTTTATCGTGGACAGTGTTTTAAATAACACTCGTTCTTTAACCCGACGATTAATGAATGTGATTTTGGGTTTATCGTGAACCGTGTTTTTAAATGACACTGATTCTTTAACCCAGTCAAAAGATTAAAACTAAGTGGAGTTTTAATGAATCTTTAATTAGATTGAAATAATCGAAATGGAGTATCACCAGTTTTGCTCCAGGCGATAGTTAAATCTTTAATTAGATTTGAACGTGAAATGGTAATTGAATTTACCGATAACACTGTGGTGTTAGATATGAAGTATTACCAGTTTTACTTCATGGGATAAATAGGTTGGGGTTGGGAAATTAAAACAAATGATTACTTCGGTAAGTTTCGTTAATCCCGGCTAGTTGAATCGAAATTCAAAAGTAGGTTAAAGAATAAATTCAAGAATTTATCTTTGATAAGATTAATGGGAACCTTTCCCTATGAATGCGAAATTTAGAAACTAACTGTCGGTTAGCTAAGCAGAATGGTTTTCTGGATATTGATCTGATGTTGGTTTCGGCCTTCGGGGTTAATATTTGGGGAATTATTCTCTTGATTAATTTACGGTTAGTGACTAATGAATTGGAATGAGGCGTATGTTGTGTTTGTGTAACACTTTTATAATATATACGCGAGTTATTCGGAAAGACCGGGTTTATCCCATTCTGAATAACTGATACGACGATAAGTCGAAGATGAAGACGATGGTCGAAGACCGGAGGTCTTCACGTCGTTTGGGTGATAACTGATGATCTTGATTGGGTTGTACACCCAAGAAGATGGAAACAGTTAGTGATCGTCCAGACGTACTTGGAGATCGATGGATATGCGGGGTACTAGGTGCCTCCGGTTTCGTTCAGACCCAGAACGGACTTGTAAATGGACTGTGTGTCTGACATTGGATTTTAGTCCGTGTGATTGATCTATATATTGATGGATATCAAACGCATGGAGTGAATTGCCTGTGTGGCATGCCTAAGTGGCAATTGATCGAGGCTTCTGTTGAAAAGCAAAGTCTTGTGGTGATGATCAAAGCACGGCCTTTGTGGCGTAGCTTTGTAACGTTTACCTCGCGTGTTTCACACCCGGTATGAACCAAAAACGGGAGACGGACCTCAGGGAGGGCATGCGTTTCTTTCTAGTTAGAAGTGGCGTCAGTGGTTTTACACACCCTGACGAGTTTGACTTATGTGGTTGTTGCTGTTGCGAGGCGCCTCGGTTATATCGGTTTCGGCCGATGCATTCTGGTCGGCTGACGGACCAGACTTACACCCCATAGGGTGGGGAAACGTAGTGTTCAGGCATTTTAATCCACATCGGTGGACCGGCCCTGTCGCTCCAAGGGACGATGCGTTCTGTTCCTGAGACACGGGCTAGAGCGTCTCGAATCGGTTGAGGACTATCTTTTGCCTCGGTTCATAGATGGAAATCCAATTTCCAAATACGTGACATTTGCGGTTTTAGTTGTAATCCTATATATGGCGACATAGTGGGATGGGGCGCTTATGCCGCCTATGATTGATACTTATGATTTGAAGTTGTTTTATACACTATGCACTTATTATAGTATCAAATGATTTGTTTTAAACGTATCAAGCATTCTTTGGCTGTTATAAGGGAAAACCCTATCCTCGGCTGCGTTGCATTGTGTGATGGGACCTGGGTCTTATAACAGCTTCATTTTTCTTTATTTAGCATTGCGCTGTTTGTTTTATGCACTGGTGTTCTTGGGAGGAAACCCGTTCCGTGTTATACGGCGTGGTCCCTTGATTTACCTTACTTTGAAAATAAAGATTAACTGTTTTAGTTCTCACACCAGTCACATGACTGACCTGGAGTTTATTGTTTTAACCTAAACTCTGGGTGCCCTTATTTTGACACGGGCAGCTAGTAGTTTTGGTTTTGCAGATTTATATTCACAGGATCCTGGTTTACAGCTGGAACGATATCCGGAAAGCTTTGTATCCGTATATCTCTTCTAGTTGTGTATTGTATTATTTTCCGCTGCTATGTATTTAAATGTAATTTAAATCTCTGATATTTCTGTGTAAGATTCATTTATGCTCTGTATATTCTTGTAATCTGATGCATTGTTGTAATATACAATGAAATGTTCTTCTGTATGCGTTTTGTTGTGGCTTGTTCTCGAACTATCCGTCGCTTTCCTTTACGGGGAAGTTACGGGTTTTCACATGTATCAATAATAGACGACATAAGCGCCCTATCCCACTATGTCGCCATATTAGGCTCTACAATTAAAACTGCACGATGTCGTATTGGAAGTTGGATTCCATCATGAACCAAGGCAAGGGATCGTCCTTATCGAATTCGAGACCCTCTAGCCTGTGCCTCAGGCTCATTCGCAACTGCACCTTGGATCTTCAGGGTCGGTCCTCTCTTACGTTTGAGGATTAGTAATTCCTAAACAATACGTTTCCTTGCCCTATGGGGCGTAAAATCTGGTCAATATGTCGACCATAGCATCCATCGGCCCCGTAGTGACCGATATATCCGAGGTACCTCGCCTTCCATCATCCACATAAGTAAAAATGTTTGGGCTCCATACCATGACACCACTCCTAGCTAGAAAGAAATGCATGTTCTCCCTTTTAATGACCCAGATATTTTTGACCCCGAAAATCAACATAAAACACCATGTTGATTATTCAAGCATCGGAAATACCAGATCATTAATAGAATGAAGTTAAAGGGTGAGAAATAGAAATAAAGAATTTTTGAATAGAAGAAGAAGATCACAATTGAATATAATCAGCGTAAACACGAATCTCACAGCTGAACAAATAAAATATAATACATAACATAAGTTTAAATTCAAACTGTATTTGTACTTCCATATATCATCAGAGTACATCCCATGTATATCACAATGGAAATAAACTTTATATATAACTAACATTTGAGCCTCCTGCACCAAGCTTCTCCAGTATATCTGAAAAATCCTAACTACTTGACTGCCCGTACAAATTTGGGCACCCAAGAGTTTAGGAAAAAAAAAAGCAAAATAAGCCCTGGGTTAGTCATGGGACTGGTGTGTGTAAACTCCAACCATTCGGTTTAACTTTTCAAAATCCTTTTCAAAAGAAATGATAATCGTAAGGCCGATCCACACATAAACATGGATGGTTTATACCTTACAATAACCCAAAACATTTTTGAAATCAATAATGAAACACCCCAGCTCCGTTTAGGTCACTCACAAGGGGAATGCCTTAACTTTGGTGGAGGGTTATAGGTACAAGACACAGAAAAATTTACAAGACAGATTAATATAAGCAGCGGAAATCAAACATTTATTTCAAACGTGGTTCAATACAAAAGCATTACAACAATTTGTCTCAAAATACTTCCAAAACATTACAACATAATTTATATCTTGATTATTTAATAAAGAAGCATAAACCATAAAGAAAACTGCATAAATCCCCAAGCATGGTATCCAAGAGCCATAGCCAAGGTAAAGGAGTCCCAATCATACATCACTTTCTTGAAGCTTGCAAAGAGTCTGCCTAAGCTAGAGTATTCCCTCCCTGTGGACCTGGAGGGAACGGAAGAAAAGAAGACGAAAGAAAACGGGTCAGACAATAAGTCTGGTAAGTTAAGTGATTACTAGTATTTAAACAAGGAAAAGGGATCATGACAGTGATAACGGAATAAAGGACAATACCCTAATATAAGATAAGTTGAACATGTGATCGCACCCATTACTAAGGCCTCTGCACCTACTAACTATTGGTTTGACCAGCCCCACGTGTTCATAACAAACGATCCCCTTAACGATCGACTCCTACTCGCATGCATTCATGTCCTGTGTCATTCGGCCCCGCTTGACTATAGCTACCTGTGCTGGTCCCACCATGGGGTGTATCAGTCCCTCTGGTGGCAACCCGACACGATTCAAGATGCACAGTGTACACTACTGATGCCCAGTGCCTGCTTTTTCCACTTCGGAGTACGTGCACGCCCGTACTCCGTCTGAACCTACATTGACGCACCAACCGCCGACGTTTTTGACCGCTTATAATCAGCCCAGTAATCATGCCCCATCCTTCCTAGTTCAGGGTACCATGATACATCTATGTGGGTTACTGCTGAAATGGGTCCCCGATACTAGGGTTTTCTAATCAACATGTTTATTTGGTTAAGTGTCCAAGTTTACCTAACCCCACCCATCAGTTTAGTTAACATGTTGAATCGGTTAAGTGTTTCCCTAATTGACTTAACCCTACCAATCCTGACTTAGCTTTAATTTATTTATTAAAGCACCAACCACTCACATTAGACAGGTCTTGTTGTGGTCACTGGATTTGTCGGTTGGTTCCGGGCAGGTTTACACCACAACTCAGTCTAGCCTCGGGTCCTTTTTGGACTTGATGCACTAACCACCCACATTAGACAGGTCTTGTTGTGGTCACTGGATATGCCACCGGGAAGGTTTATACCACAACTCAGTCTAACCTCGGGTTAGGCACATTTGTCTTTTCTAAATTCAAATATTTTCTATATATGTCCAATTCTTTATGTATATTAATTTTAATTTACTCATGTCATAATTATCCTATTAATTACTGCTCATAATAAATGGTATATTAAATATACCATTTTATGAACAAACCTATGCCATGAATTTTCATGATTTCCCCATCGTTATCCTCGTATCACGTACGTATGAATTACATAAAATGTTGGGCTAGTAAATTAGCCCAACCCATAAACAAGAAAAGGGGTAATAAACAAGAGATATGAAATAAACATAAGATAACATACATTTCAACTTGTCATGTGTAACTTGGCATTGAGGTATCATTAACTTTACTTAAATGGATAAAGGTGAACTTGTGACTAAGTTGGATCTAATGGTCATGTAAACTTGACAAAGGTCTAACATGGAAGTTTGACATATAATCACAGTTTCAACCCACAACTTAGCATATAATCTTATGTATGTCAAAACATAAGAAGGCTATTATAATCATTTTTAATCACAACTTAGCATGATTTTAAAAACATAAGAGGACAATAATCCCACTTTTACAACATAATTAGATCCAACCTAACATGAATATACATGAGTGTAGATCTAACATATAAGCATGTGTTTTAGATCACAAACTTGCAAATAACCACCAATTTATAACATGACATGGTTTACCATTTAATTGGCAAAATAAATCCATTTCCCAAATCATAATAGATTTCAAAAACATATAATATGTTCATCACCATAAGCATATAGACATGATTAATTACAACATGTTCATTGCCACAAGCATATAGACATGATTTATTACAACATGTTCATCGCCACAAGCATATAGACATGATTTATTAGAACGATACTTTAAGATAAACAAGAATCGAATCTTATACATAAGCTTCATTCTATATCCTAATTACAACATGTCATGATTCAATTGAAAGAATGTTTAAATCTGCGTAATAACCAACTTACAAACTAAAAGGAATTCTTGCGTTCTGAAATCTGAATTCTGAAATTGGAGATGCGCGCCTTTGATGAAGATCGTTGAATTAGACTCGTTTTAATTTGATTTTAGATGTAAGCGTTTAACTCGTCTTTGAATTGAAAATGGTGATGGCTACTCCAAGTCCTCTACTGACGGCATTTCAGTTCTAGGATTATTTTCTATGTGATTTTAGGTTAAGCATTGAGTTGTTTATATATAATTTCAGTCTAATTATAGCCGTCAGATAAACCTAGGGTTAATCACAGCCACCCAGACCAGATCAGGACCATCCAAAAACCCTAGTGACTCAGCATCAAGTCAGCAGTCGTTCAAATTTTGGATCTGGCCGGGGGCCAGGTCGACCCTAAGGTCGACCCCTAAGGGGGGAGGTCGACACTAAGGCCGACCTGCCTGGGCGGGAATTTTCCCGCCCAGCCCGCTTCAGACTTCTGTTTGAATTTGAATTCATTTTCGAGCTGTTTGAATTTATTTGAATTTTCTGGAAACTTCTGACAGCCATAACTTCTTCATATGAAGTCCAATTTATGCAAAGTCGGACTCTATCTCAACCAGAATTCGGAGACGAACACAATGGCGTAACCCGTTTCCCTTAATTCTCAAATTTTAAATCAAGTATTCTAGGATTCGTTATTCTAACGTTAATAGAAAATACAGGGTGTTACATTCTCCCCTCCTTTTAGGATTTCGTCCCCAAAATCTCTAAGTCGAGAAGAACTTATATCCTACCATCCAATCAACCATCTACTCAATCATCAAACACAGGCGTCCATTGTCCTTAAAAGGTTTCTATTGCTTCATGATCATATGCATTGTGTGTATATATCTTTATCTAATGCAAATCAGGCGGTCTACTGATTTAGTTGACCTCCTTAATGCAAATTATGTCAGTGCCATGAGTCCATTATGAATGCAATCTTTCCTACTCAAAATTTCTTACATGAGTGCACAACCATTCATACAAATGCAACGTCCATATGATAACACATCAAGTTTTAATCCATAAACCAATACATATATGCATATGCAATATGGAAGTGACTGAGCCGATCTAATACCTAATGTGTGTGTATATGCATCCACGAGCAACCACTAGCAACCACTTGCAACCATCAACCATAACATGTTTTAATTACTTGTTTACATCCAAAAAGGTTTCTACCTAAGGATAAAGGATAGGAGATACACCTAAAAAGATAGATACAAGCATAAACTTAAGGAAAGAGAGATTAAAGATGTACCCTCAAAAAGAAAAGGGTAGGCTGCACGTATTGTGTCCTCAATTTCCCAAGTCGCGTCTTCCTTGGTGTCGCTCCATTGAACTTTGACGAGCTTAACTTCACGGTTGCGTAGCATTTTGACTTATGTTCCCAAGATACGGGTTGGAACTCTCCTCACAGTTGCTTCTCGTTCAACTTCTACTTCCTCTAGCATGCTTGGTTCCACCACTTCCGCAGACTCGTGTAAGCACTTCCGCAAGTGAGAGGCATGAAAGACATTATGAATCCCGACCAACCATTCGGGCAGCTGTACCCTATAAGCCATCTTCCCAATCTTCTCGATGACAGGAAACGGCCCTACAAATCTTGGTGCTAACTTTCTAGCGTATCCAAAGCGAATGACGTTCCTCAAAGGAGATACTTTAAGGAACACCTTGTCTCCAACTCCGAACTCAAGATCAGTTCTTCTTCTGTCTGCGTAGGACTTCTGTCTATCTTGGGCAGTCTTCATTCTTCTTCGTATTAAGTCTACTTTCTCTGAAGTTTCTCTGATCATGTCTGGCCCAAGTATGAGCTTGTCTATGGACTCCCACCAGCAAGTTGGTGACCTGCACGGTCTTCCATATAAAGCTTTGAAGGGCGCCATGCCTATGGTGGCTTAGTAGTTATTGTTGTAAGCGAATTCCACCAAAGGAAAGTGATCCTACCATGTACCTCCGAAGTCAAGAATGCATAGCCTCAAGAGGTCTTCTAATACTCTATTGAATCTTTCCGTCTGGCTATCGGTTTGCGGGTGATAGGCCGTGCTTAAGCATAGCTGTGTGCCTATAGCCTCTTGTAAACTCTTCCAAGACTCGCTCGTGAAGATAGGGTCTCGATCACTCACTATGCTGGAGGGTATCCCATGGAGTCGAACTATCTCCTTCAGATAAATGGATGCTAGAGAGGAGGCAGTCCTTCTACTCTTGACGGGTATAAAGTGGGCGCTTTTCGTGAGCCTGACCACTATTACCCAAATGCTGGTATTGCCCCCTTCTTGACCTAGGCAACCCATCTATAAAGTCCATCGAGATGCTATCCCATTTCCACTATGGGACCTCTAGAGGATGAAGCAGACCACCAGGCTTCTTCTGCTCCGCCTTGTCTTGTTGGCATATTAAACACTTAGAAACAAATTCAGCTACGTCTTTCTTCATGCCATTCCAAAAGAAAACTATTTTGATGTCTTTATACATTTTGTCTCCGCCTGGGTGTATGGTCAGCTTGGAATGGTGTGCCTCTTCTAGAACTGCCTTTACCAAGCCCCTTGCTTGTAGGACACATAGTCTTCCATCTCGTCTCAACCAGCCCTTAGCATCCATGGAGTATCTATTGAGGTGACTAGAAGTCTCACCCCTAATTAACTTGTCCATTACATCGGCTAGCTGAGGGTCTTCTCTTTGCGCAGCTCCGATTGAGTCTAATAGAGTTGGTCGCACTTCTAATGTTGCTAGCAAGCCAGGTACAAAGTTAGTGGAGGGTCTAAAGTTAAAGCTTGCTATGAACTCCAAGCTTTGCCTTTCCACAAAGAGAGGGCTTAAGGCCAACTTCTTTCTACTTAAGGCGTCAGCTACTGCATTTCCCTTGCCAGGAGTGTAGGAAATCTCAAAGTCGTACAAGGCAAGAAACTCCATCCATATTTGCTGCCTCAAGTTGAGATCTTCCTGCGAGAATAGGTATTTCAACGATTTATGGTCAGTATACAGTTCAAATTTCTCACCTAGGAGATAATTGCGCCAAGACTTAAGCGCAAAAACGATGGCTGCCAACTCTAGTTCGTGGGTTGGGTAGTTTTTCTCATGTACTTTTAACTGCCTTCCACCATAAGCCACTACCATCCGTTCTTGCATCAGAATAGTGCCTAGTCCCATTCCGCATGCATCTGTGTATACTGTAAACATCTTGCTTCCATCAGGCAATGTCAGAACTGGGGCTGTTGTCAGAGTCCTTTTCAAGCATTGGAAAGCAATATCGCAATCCAAGTCCCAATTGAAAGCTAGGTTCTTCTTTGTCAACCTTGTGAGTGGAGCTGAGATTTTTGCAAAATCTTTGATGAACTTTCGATAAAAGCCTGCTAGCTCGAGAAAGCTTCGGACTTCGGTTGCATTTCGAGGAACCTTCCAATCTTACACAGCGACCACTTTTGCGGGGTCCACGGCTAACCCCTCTTTGGACACCACATGACCAAGGAACCTAACTTCTTCTCTCCAGAAATGACATTTGGAGAATTTGGCTTTCAACCGATGTCCCCGGAGAGTATCCATGACTTCCTTTAGATGCTGAGCATGCTCTTCCTCATTCTTTAAGAAGATCAAAATATCGTCTACGAAGACCACCACAAACTTATTGAGGAACTCTCGGAACACCCTGCTCATTAAATCAACGAAGTAAGCAGGTGCATTTGTCAAGCCGAAGGGCATGACAAGCCACTCGAAGAAACCATCCGGAGTTCTGAACGTTGTCTTATCAATGCTGTCTTCAGCCACTCTCAGCTGATGAAACCCGGTAGCTAAATCTAATTGGGAGAAAACCGATGCACCTACAAGCTGATCGAACAAATCATCTATTCTCGGGAGTGGGTGCCTATTCTTCTTGGTCAGCTTGTTTAGCTCCCTATAATCAACACACAAGGAAGTGAACCGTCCGCTTTAGTTGCGAACACTACTGGAGCACCCCATTCAGAAATACTCCGCCTTATGAACCCCTTTTCTAGGAGCTCTTTAATTTGCTTGCTGAGCTCTTTCCGCTCCCTTGGGGCCATGTGCCTAACGGGTAAGGCAACGGGTTTTGCATTATCGACGAGGTATATGCAGAATTTTATCTCCCGCTTCGGGGGTAAGCCCTTTACCTCTTCAAACACATCGGAATATCCACGGACTATCTTTACAGACTGCAAGTCCTCAACAGATGTATCAAGAGATTCTAAATAACTTAGCATAACAGAGTTCAGGAGATTGCAAGAAATTTCAAGAGTGTTGCCAAGGCGAGTTAGGAGTCTAACCACCCTTTTTTCACAATCGAGGATGGCACCATTACTGGATAGCCAATCCATGCCTAGAATCAATCAGTAGCCCGTGAAGCGAAAAACATAGGCATTGCATCTAAACTCAACGCTTAAGATAGTTATTTTCAAATCCAAACAAACCATTGACAAATAAGCTGAGCCCCCAATTGGATTTGAAACAACCAAGGGGTCCTCTACTAAACTAGTGTCTGGGTGTAGAGACTCAACTAAATCAGCAGATACAAATGAGTGTGATGAGCCAGAATCAAACAATGTACGAACAGGATAATCAAAAAGATAGACTAAACTTTCGACAGAAATATTTCTACCTCGTTCTTGCGAAGGTGCCGTGAGAGCATGAACTTGTCCTCCAGAAGAAGGTCCAGCTCCCTGCCCTTGCTTCTTTGGGAAGGCCCTAGCCATGTGTCCTGTCTCACTATAGTTGAAACAGCCACCCATCTTCCTTTTATTCTTCTTGCAGTCTTTGATCAGATGCCCGGGAATGCCACAGAAATTACACTTCTCTTTTCACGGGGTTTGTTGTTCTTCCCGCCTTTCTTTGAATCAACCTTTTGGTTCTGTGACCCTTCCACCTTCTTGTCTTGAGGCACTTCTTCTTTTGCCTCTTTCTTGCCCTTGTCTTCCTCATGTAAGAGTGCCATGTCCCCTAACCTCTCGTAAGTAGCCCCCATAGGTACATGGGTCATAGCCAGGCTGTGAAGTGGTTCATTCAACCCCTTGAAAAAACGGAGAGCCTTCTTATGAGGAGTATTCACTAAGTCCAGTCCAAATCGGGCCAGCTGATTGAATTGGTTGACGTACTCCTTGACCGTCATACTACCTTGCTTCAGGGATAAGAACTTTTCCAGCTGTAAACTCCGCTCCGCTTGTGAGAGGAATTTCATCTCAAACCTTATTATGAAATCCACCCATGTTTCAACTGGTCCTTCAGCGTTGGCGACTTCCCACCAATAGGAGGCTTCGTCTTTGAACAACCACACCACCAACTGTATTTTCTGTCTGTCATCCACCTCGAAGATATCGAATAGATCCTCAGTTTCTTTAAGCCAATTCCTAGCTTCTACGAATGATTCAGTTCCCTTGAATCCTTTCCACCCATGGCCCTAAAGTCTCTACAATCTTTGAGAAAGCATTTGCATGAGGAGGAGGAGGAACTACTGCAACTGTAGGAGGAATATCTGCTGGGCTCGCATCGTTGGCCCTAGCTTCTAAGTACCACCTGAACCAACCAGGTATTGGCACACCCTCTGGAAGGTTAAGATTCCCTGACATGCTGAAACGAAAAGGAACAGATTTAAAAAAAAGGATAGAATGATAGGGCATATGGCTTTGGGGGATTATGCCTTTAAAATAAAATAACACTTTTTCCTTGTAAAATGCTTCTTTATATTTCTTTTGAAAATAGTTTTCAAAAATTCTTATCTGATCTGGTAAACCTTTGCTCTGATACCAAGTGAAACACACCACCTCCGTTTAGGTCACTCACAAGTGCCTTAACTTTGGTGGAGGGTTATAGGTACAAGACACAGAAAAATTTACAAGATAGATTAATATAAGCAGCGGAAATCAAACATTTATTTCAAGCATGGTTCAATACAAAGGCATTACAACAATTTGTCTCAAAATACTTCCAAAACATTACAACATAATTTCTGTCTTGATTATTTAATAAAGAAGCATAAACCATAAATAAAACTACATAAATCCCAAAGCATAGTATCCAAGAGCCATAGCCAAGGTAAAGGAGTCCCAATCATACATCACTTTCTTGAAGCTTGCAAAGAGTCTGACTAAGCTAGAGTATTCCCTCCCTGTGGACCTGGGGGGGGGGGGACGGAAGAAAAGAAGATGAAAGAAAACGGGTCAGACAATAAGTCTGGTAAGTTAAGTGATTACTAGTATTTAAACAAAGAAAAGGGATCATGACAGTGATAACGGAATAAAGGACAATACCCTAATATAAGATAAGTTGAACATGTGATCGCACCCATTACTAAGGCCTCTGCACCTACTAACCATTGGTTTAACCAGCCTCACGTGTTCATAACAAATGATCCCCTTAACGATCGGCTCCTACTCGCATGCATTCATGTCCTGTGTCATTCGGCCCCACTTGACTGTAGCTACCTGTGCTGGTCCCACCATGGGTTGTATCAGTCCCTTTGGTGGCAACCCGACACGATTCAAGATGCACAGTGTACACTACTGATGCCCAGTGCCTGCTTTTTCCACTCCGGAGTACGTGCACACCCGTACTCCGTCGGAACGTACACTGACGCACCAACCGCCGACGTTTTTGACCGCTTATAATCAGCCCAGTAATCGTGCCCCACCCTGCCTAGTTCAGGGTACCATGATACATCTATGTGGGTTACTACTGAAATGAGTCCCCGTTACTATGGTTTTCTAATCAACATGTTTATTTGGTTAAGTGTCCAAGTTTACCTAACCCCACCCATCAGTTTAGTTAACATGTTGAATCGGTTAAGTGTTTCCCTAATTGACTTAACCCTACCAATCCTGACTTAGCTTTAATTTATTTATTAAAGCACCAACCACTCACATTAGACAGGTCTTGTTGTGGTCACTGGATTCGCCGGTCGGTTCCGGGCAGGTTTAGACCACAACTCAGTCTAACCTCGGGTCCTTTTTGGGCTTGATGCACTAACCACCCACATTAGACAGGTCTTATTGTGGTCACTGGATATGCCGGTTGGTTCCGGGCAGGTTTACACCACAACTCAGTATAACCTCGGGTTAGGCACATTCGTCTTTTCTAAATTCAAATATTTTCTATATATGTCCAATTCTTTATGTATATTAATTTTAATTTACACATGTCATAATTATCCTATTAATTACTGCTCATAATAAATGGTATATCAAATATACCATTTTATGAACAAACCTATGCCATGAATTTTCATGATTTCCCCATCGTTATCCCCGTAGCACGTACGTACGAATTACATAAAATGTTGGGCTGGTAAATTAGCCCAACCCATAAACAAGAAAAGGGGTAATAAACAAGAGACATGAAATAAACATAAAATAACATACATTTCAACTTGTCATGTGTAACTTGGCATTGAGGTATCATTAACTTTACTTAAATGGGTAAAGGTGAACTTGTGACTAAGTTGGGTATAATGGTCATGTAAACTTGACAAAGGTCTAACATGGAAGTTTGACATATAATCACAGTTTCAACCCACAACTTAGCATATAATCTTATGTATGTCAAAACATAAGAAGGCTATTATAATCATTTTTAATCACAACTTAGCATGATGTCAAAAACATAAGAGGACTATAATCCCACTTTTACAACATAATTAGATCCAACCTAACATGAATATACATGAGTGTAGATCTAACATATAAGCATGTGTTTTAGATCACAAACTTGCAAATAACCACCAATTTATAACATGACATGGTTTACCATTTAATTGGCAAAATAAATCCATTTCCCAAATCATAATAGATTTCAATAACATATAACATGTTCATCACGATAAGCATATAGACATGATTAATTACAACATGTTCATCGCCACAAGCATATAGACATGATTAATTACAACATGTTCATCGCCACAAGCATATAGACATGATTTATTACAACGATACTTTAAGATAAACGAGAATCGAATCTTATACATAAGCATCATTCTATATCCTAATTACAACATGTCATGATTCAATTGAAAGAATGTTTAAATCTGCGTAATAACCAACTTACAAACTAAAAGGAATTCTTGCATTCTGAAATCTGAATTCTGGAATTGGAGATGCGCGCCTTTGATGAAGATCGTTGAATTAGACTCGTTTTAATTTGATTTTAGATGTAAGCTTTTAACTCGTCTTTGAATTGAAAATGGTGACGGCTACTCCAAGTCCTCTACTGACGGCATTTCAGTTCTAGGATTATTTTCTATGTGATTTTAGGTTAAGCATTGAGTTGTTTATATAGAATTTCAGTTTAATTATAGCCGTCAGATGAACCTAGGGTTAATCACAGCCACGCAGACCAGATCAGGACCATCCAGAAACCCTAGTGACTCAGTATTAAGTCAGCAGTCGTTCAAATTTTGGATCTGGCCGGGGGCCAGGTCAACCCTAAGGTCGACCCCAAGGGGGGGAGGTCGACACTAAGGTCGACCCCCTCGTCGACCTGCATGGGCGGGAATTTTCCCGCCCAGCCCGCTTCAGACTTCTGTTTGAATTTGAATTCTTTTTCGAGCTGTTTGAATTTATTTGAATTTTCTGGAAACTTCTGACAGCCAAAACTTCTTCATACGAAGTCCAATTTATGCAAACTCGGACTCTATCTCAACAAGAATTCCGAGACGAACACAATGGCGTAACCCGTTTCCTTTAATTCTCAAATTTTAAATCATGTTTTCTAGGATTCATTATTCTAACGTTAATAGAAAATACGGGGTGTTACAAATAATATTCTGATATTATAAGAGTGTCTAAATACAAGTAAATATCAATCTAGCAGAACGCTTGCATATCACGCTCCACAAATATAGTATACAATCAAAACCGCGGGCGCTTATTGGAGACTGGATTCCGACTATGGCAAGGTTTGGAACCACCTACTAACAGTGTATCTCTAGAGAGGAATACACTGGGTTCAACAAGAATATCTTGCAACCCGGCCACACATGACCGACCACTCAGTTCTCTTAAGTGTATCAAATATACTGTCACCTGCAGTTGTTAGCAACATAACCGTTCTCGGGAGATACAGAAATGAAAAGAAGTAACAAATATGAATATTCTCTAGACGGTGACAACACACCCTAATGGGGCAGACACACATAACCATGCTGCCTGCCCGATTTTTGTCATTTCCGGGTTGTTGAGGCTTGAGGTCATAACGTATCTCTTGACAGATCACACCTCCACTTACTTTGAATGTCACATCGTCATACCCGCCAAATCAAAAATTGATTTCCACAAAAATATCACGGGTATAAAACTAAGAGAAACGAATTTCTCCGCCACCAACGTGAATACATTTGAAGAGATCAACTTACGTGATCTACTAGATATACTCTGTTAGACATTCGTCCATACAAGCTGTCCTAGGATTGGACAAACCGAATGCAGTATTCTGTAAAACCATCTTAGGCAATTTCTACCTAAGATTTCCAGAATAGCCCTTACATTAACTCCGTCTTCTGTTATCTTCATCATATTTGATTCGCAACGCTAATTCCCATACGGAGTGGTTTTCAGATAATAAATCTTATCTCGATCTCTCCGTATTGACAACGGAGAAATGGTCAAAATCTTTGATAGTCAGTGATTTAACTATTAAAGAAAAACATCCATACAAACAAGGGTCATATGTCCAAATGGAAATCTTACCGATTAATCCTTAATCAACACAGAGTTCCCTTTAATTAGAATTATTTTCCCAATTTCATGTTTCCCCTATTTTCCCAAGTATTTCTCAAGACTCGTTTTGCCTCACACGATCCTTGGAAAGCGTTTGCATCTATTTTAAACTATTCATTTTCTATATTTAGAAAATATCTCTTTCTAACACCGGGAATTAATTGCATATATTCACAACTCTTATTTTCTATATTTAGAAAATATACGTTATTAATACTGGGAAAAACATTTCCAATTATCATTTCTTAATTTCTATATTTCCCAAAACATTCCATTTTCTAGGTTTAGAAAACATTTCTGATTTTTGTTTGGAAAACGTTTTCAAAATCCTTTTTATTGGATTAAACCGAGTTTATATAAAACATCATTATATAACTCAACCTATTAATCACTCTTTAACCACAACACTAAACAATCCTTACTACTGAACCTTAACCATTCCTTAGTAAATAATGAGGTCAACAAGTTGGGGTATAATTACCTCTCAGACCTTAACTGAACATCATTCTCAACTTCGAAATAGACAAGGCTCACAACTTAAATCTTAACAACCATTTCTTATGCAATTCTCGAATTCAATTTAAGAATCCATTTCTTTTAAGGAGAACATTGATTATAACGATAGCATTACAATATCTACTTCCAAAATATTTTAAATTAAAAACATAACTTTGATCCTTGATTAAATATTGTTAAATTAACTAAATAAACCTTAATTAAAAACGGAAAGTGATTAGTACCTTCCTGAATTCGATATAATCGAATTTCCACTTATAACTCTCTTCCAAATAATCTCTACTTAATTAACATTCCAATCGTCAGAAATAAATTCACTGTTTCTGATCAACTCCTTTTCTAATTTTACTTTTGAGTTTATCACTTCAACTATCTACTAAATTCCTTTTATTACCTTTCCCATTTGCAAAACATTTCCATTATTCACTTTAAATTGTGAATATTGTTTCTTTACAGAAATATGGACTCATTTTCTTAAATCAAATCTTGATTTAATAATAAATACCATTTCAATTTAAAATTCAACTTATCTTACTATTCAAAAATCCATACTTCATATTTCATTTCATAAACTCATTTTATAGGTTATAACTTCATCTCAATTACATATTCGATAATAAATCCAAGTATTAATTATCTTTCCAAACTCTAAATTATATATATAATTTATAAGGATAAAGTATTTTTAATATATTCGATATAGTTGAATTATAAATCCTTATGGATTTATTTAAATCTTATTTATATTTCGAACATTGAAATAATTCCATCATCTTCCCTTTGAAATGATTACCCATTTTAAACCATTCTTAAATTTACATTTCCACATTATCTAATACTAATTATTACATTCTATTTATAACATTGTTTATAAACCAAAATACTTGTTTTTATATAATTAAAAACAAGTTATTATATTCTAGCCAATCGAAATTTAATCTCTATTTTGAAAATAGAAATTCCCTTTTTAAAAATAGATATTCCCTTTTTAAAACCCCAATTCCTTTCCAATATAATCGAATATATTTTACGGTATTTAAATACCAATTATTTCAGGTCGATGTTAATATAACATCCCAAAACACACAATAATCCATCATCGATTATCTGTCACATCATATAATGCAATATATATGAAAAACAACAATATAATTGTTGAGGAATCCAGTTGGATCCCTCCAACCTTTTTCCCTGCACCCACAGATGTTAATCAACATAATAGCACTAATTTCATATCAATATGAAATATTATAATAAATGGGATCAATATTTAACTGACGGTTTTTATATAAATATATCTGTATCTAAAATTTCAACCAATCAATAAGCAATTCATCCAAACAACCATCACACACAGCATTCAATCATTTTTATCAATATTAAATAATGTTATAAAATTATAGAACTGGACAGAGTTGGTGAGTTTACTCACCTTGGTTATAAATCGTTAAATAACGATTAACGTTTGATAGATCTGGTCAGGCGTTTTATTCTGCCATCATTTCTAATGAGCTCCAAAATGGTTTCGAACCAGCTTCATAATGTAGTCAGCCTTCGTACAGATCCAACATGACAAAAGGGTTCGTAATTCTGATGTCGTATGATTGAGATATTAAATTTACATGTTTGTATATATATATATATATATATTAATAGTTTAATTTAAATAACTTTGATAATTGAGCTCACCAAATATAGTCGGCCCACACTGGTATTATACAAACCCACAAAATCCTTCTACTCCAAATGTCTGTCCAGATTTTCGGATTTCCAGCGCAGTACCAAACTACTTAAGAAACTTTATGCTCCCTTAATTTGATTCAACTCCAGCACCCAACGACCATGCACCAGTCCGTGCACACGCACACTTCCCGATCACTGAAACACTTCACCGTGTACACCATCACACTTCGTCCCCACTCCTTTTCTATCCCCACAAATTTTAAATGTCAGTAGCCAATTACTTAATTACAATTAAAATTATAAATAAAGTAGTGGCCTCACCGTTTAAATCCCTTACTTACCTTGAATGGCTTCACATGTTAAAACACATCCCTCGTTCGCAACTATACTCGCTCCTCTTCCTTCTTAAACAAGCCTCCAAGTTGCTTCTTCCCCCACTTACCTTCCAGTTCGTATACGCAGGTGTCCATTAATTTTATTTTATTTTTACTGGCCTCACCATATTCAAGCCCAGCCCACAACCTCTCTTAAAATCCATACCGGTGCTCATATCTTTCTTCTTTCCCTATACGAAATGCATGCCCCTGTATTTAACCCACCCAGCGCCACCGTTGTCTACCTCGTCCACCATCCCCCCTACACCGTTCGACAAACCAAGCTCACCACTTTACCCCTCTTTCTGACCTCTACCCCGCCGTCACCTCCTTGGACAATTCGGTGAACTTAGTTTTCTCACGTCTCTAGGCCAGCTTCTAATACTGAAGTGAAAAGACTGATCATAATCTTCACCATCTCGTCCCAAAAGCTTGGCGCAAACACCCTACCTCACACCAAACTCGAATACAAATTATAAATTGCCTCGTTTCCCTTCGAAGTTACGCCAGAACTGACTGCGCCCAGTAAGGGTCTTCCAGGTCAAAGCATTTCTCTCTTGTTTCCAAAGTGATCAACGGCCAGCGATCTGGCCAAGGAATGTTTGCACTACTTTGCAGTAGTATATTTGATATATGTTTTTATTTATTTATTTTTTTGTCGCCATGGAGCTTCAACAATGGATTTTTCAACGAAAATAAAAAGGGAACGATGAGTTATACTTATAGCTGTTGATCCTTGCGCATGAAGGAATAGATACATAGAGTAGTTTATAATTCCAACAAGTAGATGTAGTGTTTCCTTTGCCCTGAAGTATCCAGAAGACGTAGGCCGTCTGTGATCTGATTTTAGAATAGGAGGTTGGCAAGAAAAGACAGTTCATGCTAAAAGGTTTAGGTTGGTGATTTAACATCATAGGTCTCTGCATAGAAATTCTTTGTTTTACCCTTTCTCCCCCTTTATTCATTATTCAATGGCATAGAGTGGCAGGCAATTTTGTTTTAACCACTGTTACATGAGAGTTATTATTAATTCTAATCGTCAAAAGACAATGTCTGTACGTAAATACGAACATATGCATGGAACCTAACATTTCTACATCATCACTTCCATTCTTTGTATTTATTATAGTATAGAGAGGGAAATCGGCTGAAAGTCGAAGGTACTTGTTCGTTCAATTTTTGATTGCAGTTTGCATTGGTTTCTATTGTTTGCTAGTTTTAAACTGTTATAGGTTAAATGAAAGATCTATGCGTCGGTTATTACATTTGATTTACTTCAGTGATGGTTTAAGCTTGTGGTATAGGTTCAGTAGACAGCGAGTATTTATTTGTTTGGTGTCTGCATGACTACGTTTAGCCATGTGCAACTCTAGTAGTAGAACAACATGCATTTAGTTCTTTGCCCGTGGAAGTAGGCATGTGTTGATGGGTACATTAGATTGAGATCTTGCGGATGCTACATGCAATAGAGACAATAGGAAGATGGAGTGTACTTTTACGTTGTAGGTAGGAATGTAATTTCTTGCTTCAATCGTACGGAATGCAGTGCCTTGCAAATGGAAGGTTTGGCCAATTTGTTTTTAAAAAGAATTTACGTGCTTCGCGTAAAATTTCCGTTGGTTTACGAATAGCTATTGACAAAAATAAAAATATTATTGAAACAAGCAATGTGTCACGATCCCAAAAATATAATAATATAGACAAGTCAGCTTATTTTGTGCACTTCTAAACCGCTGATATAGGGTGTAAAAAACTTCAAATAAAAAGTTGCTTATTTCCTAATTTAAAAATTATAGTATAATTCTAAAAATTAAATTAAGACTAAGTCTAAAAGGATTTGTCCAAATTCGAAACCAATATTTAATTATAACTAAATATATCATTATGGTTTACAAACGATTCTATAGCGACTATTTGGACTTTGGACATAACTTACAATCTATAAGACGAAATCTCAATTTTTCACTTCTATTAGAAAAATACAGTTCCACGGATTCCAACGTTTCTTGTTTCGAAGAAATCCGACTTAAAATGAATCGTGTATACTCAGTTGAAGTTCAAAACACAAAATTATGAACTACCGTGACGTTACGAGCATGATTATAATTATATTATAAATAATTACATTCAACTGTCGTTATAAATAATATATTAAATAAATTAATTATTTTGTTGCTAAAAATCCAGGACATTATATTCCTCCCCCTTTATAATAATTTCATCCTCGAAATTGCTATGCAGTACAGATACTAGAACTCTAACTCCTTACAACCTACTTGGTTGAAATCCTATACTCCATATTTTCATAACTCAGTTCTAAACATATTACCTTTAATCCTCATATCAATTCCCGACCTTTTATTTTTCAATCCAAATGATATATCCAGCATTTTTAGACAACCTATTACCACATACTCATCCATCTGCTTTCTCACATATCTGCATATACTCAAATTGATTTTAAATCAGTTCATCTTTTTGCTTGTCCATTTGAGTTTTATAATCTCTTATACAATCGATAAGTTGATTTCAATTATCAAAATTTTCTTATAAATTTCTAACTCTTTAAATTTTCAAAAAATTTCGCCAGCATCTCCTTTGCTTGGCTCAATTGGTACAACTACAGTTCGCTTTTCTAGGACTTCTCCATTCCAAATGAAAATCAAACCGCCAAGTGGCTTGCCAACCAGGCTCATAAATCTCATAAAATATAAACTTGTACCTTTTTGTCGGGCATTCAACTCTGTCTCTTCAATTTGCTATCCAATCAGCATACACAAATGCATTTCCAATTGATCTTCAATCGGTTATCCTCAAACCAATCATTCTCTTATACTCAAGCCAAATTATATTCAAATTCCAATTCCAATTCCAATCTCAATTCCAACTCTTAACTGCTTAATTCAATTCCATCTCGGATTATCTCTAATCCAATCCAATTTTATTTAACTTAGTTCACGTTTAATTTTAATTTAATACTCACTTTTCCAATTTCAGACTATTTAACTTTGTAAGTTAAATTCAAATTCTAGAATTTTAATTCCTAGGTTTTATTTCAAGTTAGTCTGAAATCATGTATATTTATATATAATAATAGCAATTCAAATCATTTGAATGCCCGAACAACTTATTTTGTCAAAACAATTCAAACCAAATCTTTGGTAGCAATCCTCGCTTAAAAACTCGAAAATGACACTGATGATGCAGCCGTCATCATCATAATTATTTTCCAGTAATCAAGCCGAGTTCAATACTATATCACTTTCAAAACTTATATTCAAATACCTCATCTTGAAAACTTACTTTCAAAATATCCTTCAAAATATTAGAAAACATTTACAAATTAACCCAGAATCTTAAAATTTCCATATACTTAATTAAAAATTCATTTCCAAACACTTTTCCAATTTTTCCAGGATTTTAAATTCCAAATCCGTTTTAAATTCACATTTAATCCATCTGACTTTACCTATTGTACTAATATGAATTCCAAGTGGTTATTTATAGCCATCTCCATTATAATCTGATTCGATTATATTAACAAATCAACACATCCAATATATATTATAATAATTTCATATATATACATCCTTTATATCAAAATAATCTTTGGGTAAAATTATTTCATTTACCCTTCTTTCAAAAACATACTGTGTCGGTTTATCATATTCAAGTGTTTAGAAATCCCTATCGACATTGTGGTGCCCCACCGTCGACCAGAATTCATAAGCCACTCAACCAATAAATCTCCATAATATAAAATCATTTTTAATCAATCTACAAAGACGCTCGCTCAAATATATACACTCAAACTCAATCTAGGATATTTCTAACCTTATCTCTACATAGTTACGCCATAGAGCTAAGGTAATAACTTAACCTTCAACTCTGATACCACTGTAATGACCCAGATTTTTTGACCTCGAAAATCAACATAAAACACCATGTTGATTATTCAAGCATCGGAAATACCAGATCATTAATAGAAAGAAGTTAGAGGGTGAGAAATAGAAAGAAAGAATTTTAGAATAGAAGAAGAAGATCACAATAGAACAGAATCAGAGTAAACACGAATCTCATAGCGGAATGAATAAAATATAATATATAACATAACTTTAAAACACAAATTGTATTTGTACTTACATATATCATCAGAGTACATCCCATGTATATCACAACAGAAATAAACTTTATATATAACTAACATTTAAGCCTCCTACACCTAGCTTCTCCATTATAACTGTAAAATCCTAACTACTTGACTGCCCATACAAATTTGGGCACCCAAGAGTTTAGGGAAAACAAAACAAAATAAACTCTGGGTCAGTCATGGGACTGGTGGGAGTAAATTCCAACCATTCGGTTTAACTTTTCAAAATCCTTTTCAAAAGAAATGAAAATCGTACTGATCCACACATAAACAAGAATGGTTTTTACCTTACGATAACCCAAAACATTTTGAAATCAATAATATTCTGATATTACAATAGTGTCTAAATACAAGTAAATATCAATCTAGCGAAACGCTTGCATCTCACGCTCCACATATATAGTATACAATCAAAACCGCGGGCGCTTATTGGAGATTGGATTCCGACTATGACAAGGTATGGAACCACCTACCGATAGTGTATCTCTAGAGAGGAATACACTGGGTTCAACAAGAATATCTTGTAACCGGGCCACACATGACCGACCACTCATTTCTCTTGAGTGTATCAAATATATTGTCACCTACGGTTGCTAGCAATATAACCGTTCCCGGGGATATAGAAGCGAAAAGAAGTAACAAATATGAATATTCTCTAGATGGTGACAATACACCCTAGTGGGGGTGACCCACATAGCCATGTTGTCTGCCCGATTTTTGTCATTTCCGGGTTGTTGAGGCTTGAGGTCATAACATATCTCTTGACAGATCACCCCTCCATTTACTTTGAATGTCACATCGTCATACCCTCCAAATCACAAATTGATTTCCACAAGAATATCTTGGGTATAAAGCTTAGAGAAACGAATTTCTCCGCCACCAACGTGAATACATTTGAATAGATCAACTTACGCGATCTATTAGATATACCCTGTCAGACATTCGTCCATACAAGTTGTCCTAGGACTAGACAAACCGAAGGCACTATTCTGTAAATCCATCTTAGGTAATTTCTACCTTGGATTTCCAGAATAGCCCTTACATAAACTCCTTCTTATATTATCTTCATCATATTTGATTCGCAATGCTAATGCCCATACGGAGTGGTTTCATATAATAAATCTGATATCGGTCTCTCTGTATTGACAACGGAGAAATGGTCAAAAACTTTGACAGCCAGTGATTTAACTATTAAAGGAAAACATCCATACAAACAACGGCCATATTTCAAAATGGAAATCTTACCGATTAATCCTTAATCAACACAGAGTCCCCTTTAATTAGAATTATTTTCCGAATTTCATGTTTCCTCTATTTTCCCAAATATTTCTCAAGACTCGATTTGCCTCACATGATCCTTAGAGAGCGTTTCCATCTATTTTAAACTATTCGTTTTCTATATTTAGAAAATATCTCTTTCTAACACTGGGAATTAATTGCATATATTCACAACTCTTATTTTCTATTTTCTATATTTAGAAAATATACGTTATTAATACTGGGAAAAACATTTCCAATTATCATTTCTTAATTTCTATATTTCCCAAAACATTCCATTTTCTAGGTTTAGGAAACAATTCTGATTTTTGTTTGGAAAACATTTTCAAAATCCTTTTTATTGGATTAAACCGAGTTTATATAAAACATCATTATATAACTCAACCTATTAATCACTCATTAACCACAACACTAAACAATCCTTACTACCGAACCTTAACCATTCCTTAGTAAATAACGAGGTCAATCAAGTTGGGGTATAATTACCTCTCAGACCTTAACTGAACATCATTCTCAACTTCGAAATTGACAAGGCTCACAACTTAAATCTTAACAACCATTTCTTATGCAATTCTCGAATTCAATTTAAGAATCCATTTCTTTTATGGAGAACATTGATTATAACGATAGCATTATAATATCTACTTCCAAAATATTTTAAATTAAAAATATAACTTTAATTTTTGTAAATAATATTAAATTAACTAAATGAACCTTAATTAAAAATGGAAAGTGATTAGTACCTTCCTGAATTCGATATAATCGAATTTCCATTTATAACGCTCTTTCGAATAATCTCTACTTGATTAACGTTTCGATCGTCGGAAATAAATTCACTGTTTCTGATCAACTCCATTTCTAATTTTACTTTTGAGTTTATCACTTCAAATATCTACCAATTTCCTTTTATTACCTTTCCCATTTGCAAAACGTTTCCATTATTCACTTTAAATTGTGAATATTATTTCATTATGGAAATATGGACTCATTTTATTAAATTAAATCTTGATTTAATAATAAATACCATTCCAGTTTAAAATTCCATTTATCTTGCTATTCAAAAATCCATACTTCGTATTTCATTTCATAAACTCATTTTATAGGTTATAGCTTCATCTCGATTACATATTCAGTAATAAATCCAAGTATTAATTATCTTGCCAAATTCTAAATTATATATATATATACATATCTATATATATCTAGCCAATCGAAATTTAATCTCTATTTGAAAATAGAAATTCCCTTTTTAAAACCTTAATTCCTTTCCAATATATTCGAATATATTTTACGGTATTTAAATACCAACTATTTCATGTCGATGTTAATTTAAACATCCCAAAACACACAATAATCCATCACCGATTATCTGTCACATCATATAATGCAATATATATGAAAAACAACAATATAATTGTTGAGGAATCCAGTTGGATCCCTCCAACCTGTTTCCCTACACCCACAGATGTTAATCAACATAATAGCACTAATTTCATATCAATATGAAATATTATAATAAATGGGATCAATGTATAACTGACGGTTTATATATAAATATAACTATATCTAAAATTTCAACCAATTAGTAAGCAATTCATCCAAACAACCATCACAGATAGCATTCAATCATTTTTATCAATATTAAATAATGTTATAAAATTATAGAACTGGACAGAGTTAGTGAGTTTACTCGCCTTGGTTGTAAATCGTTAAATAACGATTAACGTTTGATAGATTTAGTTAGGCATTTTATTCTACCATCATTTCTAATGAATTCCAAAATGGTTTTGAACCAGCTTCATAATGTAGTCAACCTTCGTACGGATCCAGCGTGACAATCGGTTCGTAATTCTGATGACGTATGATTAAGATATTAAATTTACAAGTTGGTATATATATATTAATAGTTTAATTTAAATAACTTTGATAATTGAGCTCACCAAATGCACTGGTATTATACAAACCTACGAAATCCTTCTGCTCCAAATGTTTGTCTAGATTTTCGGATTTCCAACGCAGCACTAAACTACTTAAGAAACTTTATGCTCCCTTCATTTGATTCAACTCCAGCACCCAACGACCGTGCACTAGTCCGTGCACACGCACACTTCCCGATCACTGAAACACTTCACCGTGTACACCATCACACTCCGTCCCCACTCCTATTCTAACCCCACAAATTTTAAATGTCAGCATCCATTTACTTAATTACAATTAAAATTTTAAATAAAGTAGTGGCCTTACCGTTTAAATCCCTTACTTACCTTGAATGGCTTCACGTGTTAAAACACATCCCTCGTTCGCAACTATACTCGCTCCTTTTCCTTCTTAAACAAACCTCCAACGTTGCTTCTTCCCCCATTTACCTTCCAGTTCATATACGCAGGTGTCCACTATTTTTATTTTATGTTTACTGGCCTCACCATATTCAAGCCCAGCCCAAAACCACTCTTAAAATCCATATTGTTGCTCATATCTTTCTTCTTCCCCAATAAGATACGCATGCCCTTGTATTTATCGCACCCAGCGCCACCGTTGTCTACCTCGTCCACCATCCCCCCTACACCATTCGACAAACCAAGCTCACCACTTTACCCTCTATCTGACCCCCCGCCGTCACCTCCTTGGACAATTCGGTGAACTTAGTTTTCCCACGTCTCTAGGTTAGCTTCTAATGCTACAGTGAAAAGACTGATCATAATCTTCACCATCTCGTCCCAAAAGCTCGACGCAAACACCCTACCTCACAACAAACTCGAATACAAACTATAAACCTTCTCGTTTCCCTTCGAAGTTGCGCCAAAACTGACTACGCCCAGTAATGGTCTTCCAGGTCAAAGCATTTCTCTCTTGTTTCAGAAGTGATCAACAGCCTGCGATCTGGTCAAGGAATGTTTGCACTACTTTGTAGTAGTATATTTGCTATATGATTTTTTTTTTGTCACCGTGGAGCTTCAGCAATGGATTTTTCAACGAAAACAAAAAGGGAATGACGAGTTATACTTATAGCTGCTGATCCTTGCACATGAAGGAATAGGTACATAGAGTAGTTTATAATTCCAACAAGTAGATGCATTGTTTCCTTTGCCTTGAAGTATTCTGAAGACGTAGGTCATCTGTGCGCTGATTTTTAGGGAAAGAATGTAGAATGGGAGGTTGGCAAGAAAAGACTGTTCATGCTAAAAGGTTTAGGCAGGTGATTTAACATCATAGGTGTAACAACCCGGAAAATCAGAACCAATTTAAAAATTTTATTTTGGCAATTTTAATGAATTTTGGATATTTAAAATGAATTATTTTAAATAATAACGAGTAAAAATTTATTTTTGATGAAGTTAAAACGAATAATTTTATTTTAATTATATAACGACCCTGAAATGGCGCGGTAGTTCAAAAATTCGATTTTTAATTTCAAATGAATATACATAATTCAATATAAATCAGAATTGGACAAAATAAGAAATATTCGAATCTGATTAACAATATCTTTCTAACGAAGTTAAGAAACTGAGATTTCACTTTAGAAATCATAAGTTATGTCCAGTTTAAAATTTACAAAAGTCGTTGTGGAATTTATATATATTCTAATATATATACGGCCCTTAAAAATAGCCATTTTGCAAACGATCTCCATTTTCGACGAAACCATTTCATTGGATCCGGAATGTCAAATTATTATAGACTCCAAAATTCATAATTTTTGGAATCAATATGTGAGCATGGCAAAAGAAAACGTGTTTTGTCAATTTCAGCCAATTTGGATCAACCAGAAATTGGCCATTTTTCAAATGGTCTCCGAATTCGATGAAATTAGTTTTGTTAGGACCATATCGAGAAAACAATGCTAAGAATAATTTTTCTGTAATTTTTAGAGTCCGTATATGGCCTCGATAAATTGAAATGTACGTTAAAATCAAATTTGAACGTTCTAATAATTTTGATTTAGATGAAAACTGATCGTAACAGTGGTATTGGCTTACCGGACATATCCCATTATGTCCGGAATGGGGGTAATTAGCTGGGGACGACAGTCATTGGGTTCGATTTGGGGTTCGAACAGAAAATTGACTTTTTGGGAATTTAAATTAATTAAAAAATATTTTTAAAAGGGGTCAATGCCCCTTTCCTCTCTCTCTTTCTTTCAGATCGGGGAAAAACATTAAAAGAAAAAAAAACAATGTCGCACCGCCCCCTACAGCAGCCGCCACCATCCACCGCGACCCCCCTCCTGCCAGCGTCGTCGCTCGTCGCCACACCCTCCCCCTTAGGTTGTCGTCCCCTCTAATGCCTCCTCCAGCCTAATTCGAGAAATCCTAGCCCAAAGCAGCCAAACCCAACGCCCAGGGCCCATCCGCCGCCACCTGACTACCCCCACCACCACAACGACCCCACAGCAACAACCCTGCCACGTCAGCACTGTGTGGACCCCCCTTCTCGGCCAAAATCCCTTAATTATAAACCCGTGTATATTTAACGTTGCGACTTCCCAAGCCAATATCTCCCAAAACGAGCCCCTCTAGCCAAGACTCCACAGTACATAAGTCGAAGAGCACGACTTGCTCTTCGATTTGAGTATATGGAAGTCATGTTTTGGAATCCGGAGCTGTTCAGAAAACGCGTCCGAAGTCAGCAGTCCAAAATGTGTCTTTTCGCGATTTCTAGCGAAATGGCACATTTTTGGAAGGACCACTAGGCGAAAGTTGTCTGGAATGGTGCGCTTAGGCTAGAGATAAAGACGGCGTGAAGATTGGAGCTCGTATGTGAATTCTGGAATCATAACAACAATTCAGAGCATCAGAATAGCACGGCGGAGTGGATCCCAAAATGAGAACTCCTCACTAAAATTTCTTGTACAACTATTTATTTTATAACTGCATATATGACTGCTCCCTGTCGTCCACAGACCATGCATAACTTGTTTGATTGTATTGTGTTGTGGAAATTGATTGTTATTGTTATATGAAATGGAAAATAAATTATTCATGTATTGAAATAAATATTTTATCATTAAAAATATAATTTTTAACGTGTATATGAATAAAATAAATATTCATTTACAAATCAGACGATTTGTTTATGTACAACCATTTATTTGATATTGATTGGGACGATAAATTTTACACATCGCCCAACTGCACAAATAAAATCTGTGTTTGTTGATTGGAACCCCACACGGGTATTGGGATGATATTTGACGTACACTAATCCCAATTGTTTCGTTGTATGTCGATCGATTGGTTGACAGACTGTTGTAAGCAATAATTATTTATATTTAATGCTTATGCAGTCGTGTAGTGCACACTGGATGACTGTTGATTGTTTATCATTGTTATTATATACATGTGTTGTATGGAATCCATATAAGTAACATTATATGTTATTTGATTGGGCCTCATTCCAATTTGGAAAATAAAGAATATTTTAAAATAATATTCAGAAAGAATTAAATAATATTCATGTGTTGAAAATAATATTCATGTATTGAATACAATATATAAACGATAAAAATATCATTTTTATTGAACGTATAAACCATTAAAATTATTCATGTGTTGAATAAAATATTCATGTGTTGAATAAAATAAAATAACATATATTTTAAAATAATAGTTGGTAAAAGATCAAAATATGATTTTGATGTCTGATTTTGGATGGACGCAATATATATAAGCTATTTTGATTAGTTATGCGCCATTTGGATGAGAACGATATTTATATCGATTTTATTCATTTTTATAATGAATATCGTAAAGGAAATGATTTCAAAATCTAATGTTTTGAAAATATTATCATTTATATATTAATGATATGGAATATCCAATTTTGATCCAAAATTGAATATGAAGTGGAAATCGTTTTTATAACGAATTTAAAATGATTTATAAAATAAGTTTAAAAATGAAAATCGACGTTATATATATAATATATATTATATATATTAAATGGCCTGAATAGGACATGCCACGCCGCGACCATTCGCGAATTTCGACCATTGACTTCGAATTGATATTACGGGAGATCGGACCGTCGGATTCTCCTAAAACCGGAACCGTTGGGTTCGTATCGAAAAGAACTTTCCAACATAATTAAGAGATTAGAAATCTAACGATTGGATTTGGAATTATGTCCAAATCAAATTTGGAAAAATTCGCTGTAAATGCAGTTCGATGACCGTTTATGGAAATCGACTGTACGGGCCTTGATAAAATTATTAAAATTATTAATAATTTGTGTAAAATCATAGTAAATGATTTATAAAGAATTTGGATGAAAAATTCCATATTTGGAAAGATAAAAATATATTTTTATCAGAATGAACTAGTTATTAACTAGAATTATAATCCAATTATTTTTAAATAAATAAATTGGATTAAGAATGGATTTTAATATAACTAGAATTTCCAATATATGAATTGGAATGGATTTGAATCGAAATTCTGTTCAAAATATTTCAATATTGGATTCCATGATTATATGGATATTGTTGAGGAATTTGGAAGATATATATATAGTTATTCCAATATGATATTTGTTGATTCCAGAATTTGATATTGAATATAAGCCGATATAATTTCTATTCAAAGCCTTGTATATAATATTAAATTGGGTTTGGGTTTGGCTCTGTTGTGAACGGTGTCTGCATTAACAGTATTCTTAAATCCAGTTGAGAAAAGAATAAATCTTTAAATTAAGATTTAAAGAAGAATTACCAATTAATTAACATTTAATTGGAATTGAAATGGAATGTGAATTGGGTTTATTGTGAACTGTGTTTCTAACGACATTCGTTCTTTAGCCCGATTAACAAAGAAATGTGATTTGGAATTTATAATTCTTTTTATTAAGATTTAATGGAATTTTTTCAAAGTAAAGATTTCCAATTTAATATATTGGAATTAAATAAAATTCGATTCGATAATAATCGATGTGAGCATCTGTGGAGGAAGATTGTTAATATATATGGAATTTAAAAGGCTTTGTCGTTATTCCATTTATATTATTAGTCGGATACGGAAATCGACATCAGTTATATATTGATAAGTTTTCCGTGAAAATTCCATAATTAATGGAATGTGATTTTTGGTTTATCGTGAACCGTGTTTTAAATGATATTGGTTCTTTAACCCAGTTAAAGACAGGATGTGATTTCCCAAAGTTAAATAATCATTGATACTGATTTTTGGGAAGATTAAAACTAAGTGGAGTTTTAATGAATCTTTAAATTAGATTGGAATGTGAATATGATAATTTAAATTATCAAATTTGCGAAAGGATCGAGAATGGAGTATCACCAGTTTTGCTCCAAACGATAGTTAAATCTTTAATCAGTTTTGAACGTGAAATGGTAATTAATATTTACCGATAACACTGTGGTGTTATATATGGAGTATTGCCAGCTTTGCTCCATGGGATGAATAGGTTGGGATTGGGAAATATAATAAATGATTACTTCAGTAATGTTCGCTAATCCCGACTAGTTTGGAAAAACATTAATTTGGTTTGAAAGAGTGAAATGAATATTTGAATAAAACAATATTCTGGATTGGAATGAGGCGTATGTTGTGTTTTTATAGCACTTGTTTTTAAGATACGCAAGTTATTCAGAAAGACCGGGTTTACCCCATTCAGAATAACTGAATTGACGATAAGTCGACGATGAAGACGGTGGTTGAAGATCGGAGGTCTTCACATCGTTTGGATGATTATTGATGTCTTGATTGGGCTATACACCCAAGATGAGGTAATATGTGGTGATCGTCCAGACGTACTTGGAGATCGACCGGATATGCGAGGACCTCTCTCCTGTATTGGACATATGGGACGAGGAATAAGGTGCCTCCAGTTTCGTTCAGACCCAGAACGAACTTGTAAATGGACTGTGTGTCTGACATTGGATTTTACTCTGTGTTGATTGATCTCTATCTAATATACATCTGTTTAGTGGCGGAGAATTTATTTTCTTGCTTAACACCCTTCTCTGAGACGTACGAGTTAGAGGTTGTATATCGATAGACGTCAGTTGCATGGCGTGGATTGCCTGTGTTGCATGCCTGAGTGGCAAATGATCATGACTTCTGTTGAAAAGCAGAGTCATGTGGTTGATGATCATAACGTAGCTTTAATATAGCGCCGCTTTGTGTGTAGCTTTAATTCGCGAGCTTCACGGTATGAAGCAGAAACGAGATGAAGGATGGCAGGGAGGACGACACGTTTCTTTCTAGCTAGAGGTGGTGTCGGGTTTAGTACGCCCTGACATTTTATATTTTTACCTATGTGGTTATTGGAATGCGAGGCGCCTCGGATATATCGGTCACTACGGTGCCGAGGGATTTACGCCCTCATAGGGCGGGGAAACGTGTGTTCAGGCATAATAATCCACTTACTATGTGGACTGGCCCTGCATTTTCCTATGGTCTCACCTGAGTCTGGGTCCTGAGATATGGTAGGATAGATTGTCTCGAATTCGGTATGAACGATCCCTTGCCTTGGTTCATGATGGAAAGCCAACTTCCAATACGACATGTGCGGTTTTGATTGTAAACCTATATTTGGCGGCATAGTGGCATGGGACGCTCATGTCGTCTATGATTGATACATTTATATTTGAAGTTATTTTCTTCACTTATAGTAATAATAAAATATGAAATTTCACATACCAAACATTTTTGGCTATTATAAGGTAAAAACTCTATCCTCCGGCTTGTGTTGCATTGTGTGATGGGACGTGAGTCTTATAATAGCTTCATTGTTCTTTATTTAGCACTGCGCGGTTTGTTTTATGCACTAGTATTCTTGGGGTTAAAACCCGTTCCATGTTATGCGGCGTGGTCCCTTGATTTACCTAACTTTAAAATAAAGATTATAACTGTTTTAGTTCTCACACCAGTCACGTGACTGACCTGGAGTTTATTGTTTTAACCTAAACTCTGGATGCTCTTATTTTCCACACGGGCAGCTAGTAGTTGGGTTTTTGCAGATATTATTTTCCCAGGATCCTGGATTACAGCTGGAGCTATATTCGGAACGCTCTGTATCTGTGTATTTCTTTCAGTTGTGTTTTGTATTATTTTTCTGCTGCATTGTAATTTGTAAATCTCTGATATTCTTCAAATGTATAATATTTATTTATACTCCGTTATATTCTAGTACTCTGATGTAATTGTTGTAATAAGCAATGAAATGTTCTTCTGTTTGCGTTCTGATTTGTTGTGTTTTCAATTCAATCTGGGCTTTCCTTTATGGGGAAGTTCGGGTTGTTAAAGTTGGTATCAGAGCTTTGGTTTACAGAGCTCGAGAACAAGACACATTAGAACCAAATGAAAGAATTCATCAGATATTGGATTAGTAATATCCAATGAGAATTACTCATTAGAGATAGGATCAGTAGTATCTTAGAACGAGTGTGAAGAGTAGTTTTTTTTTAATAAAAATGAAAAACAAATTTTGTTTTGAAAATTTAAACTTTATTTTGGACAATCGAGTATGTGAAATTTTGAACATAGGCGTCATGAACGTATATTCGAAGTTTTAATACACTGGATAGATATAGAATCGCACTCTAGTCGCCGGACATGATTCTGATGATGGCGCGCCATCATCAACATTTGCGTTCGAGTTCCGGAAGTGGGATATCTATATATTTCTAATTGACTGGTGTTAGAACCAAAAACTAGATAGGGTTTATTGTTTGTGATTTGGCACCAAAAATGTGATTTTTAACTATGTATTGAAGTTATGTGATTGAAACATTAATCAATTAATTGATTGCTGATTGCTGATTTCGTTGTGTGGTTATTCATTTGAATCAACATGTAGATATATGGTAAATTTAGGCCAAATTGATCAAATATTTAACTAGATTGAAAATTAATAGAAATTGCATGCATATACATGTATGTACATTGAACAGGTCATTGCAAGGGGATTAGAGAAGAGGAATAAAATTGTATGCCCGACAAATAGGTACATGTTTACTACTTTCTTGGGTTTGGATGATTTTATGATCCGATTGGCTAGCCGCTTGGCGTTTTCTTTTTCTTTTGGATTGGTGAGGGCCCTGCGTGGCTAGTTGCAGTTTTAAAGGTCTCCCCGTACAAAGGAGATTATAGCGAAATTTTTCGAAAATTTAGGGGGTTAGCCAAATTTTAGAGAAATTAGAAAATTCTTAGAAACTGAAAAGTTGAAGAATGAAAGCCAAAATGAAAGTTGAGTTGGTTAGTTAAACAACTTTTAGCTCCATTCCTTTTCAAGGAAAGAAAAGATTTTAAGTGGGGGAGATTGTAACAACCCGGAAAATCAGAACCAATAAAAAATTTTATTTTGGCAATTTTAATGAATTTTGGATAATTTAAATGAATTATTTTAAATAATAACGAGTAAAAATTTATTTTCGATGAAGTTAAAATGAATTATTTTATTTTAATTATATAATGACCCTGAAATGGAAAGACAGTTCGAAAATTCGATTTCTAATTTCAAATGAATATACAGAATTCAATATAAGTCACAATTGGATGAAACAAGAAATATTTGAATCAGATTAATAATATCTTTCTAATGAACTTAAGAAACTGAGATTTCACTTTAGAAATTATAAGTTATGTCCAGTTTAAAATTTAGAAAAGTCGTTGTGGAATTTGTATATATTTTAATATATATATATATACGGCCCTTAAAAATAACTATTTTGCAAACGACCTCCGTTTTCAACGAAACCACTTTTGTTGGATCCGGAATGTCAAATTATTGCTAGATTCCAAAATTCATAATTTTTGGAATTAATATGTGAGCGTGGCAAAAGAAAACGTGTTTTGTCGATTTCAATCAATTTGGATCGACCAGAAATTGGCCATTTTTCGAACGGTCTCCAAATTCGACAAAATTAGTTTTTTTAGGACCGTATCGACAAAAAAAAGCTAGGAATAATTTTTCTGTAATTTTTAGAGTTTGTATGTGGCCTCGGTAAATAGAAATGTACGTTAAAATCAGTTTTGAACATTATATTAATTTATATTTTGATTTTGATGAAAACTAGTCGTAACAGACGTATTGGCTTACCATACATATCCCATTGTGTTCAGAATGGGGGTAATTAGCTGGGGATGATAGTGGTTGGGTTCGATTTGGGGTTCGAACGGAAAATTGACTTTTTAGGAATTTAAATTAATTAAATAAATATTTATAAAAAGTGGCCAACGTCCCATTCCTCTCTCTCTTTCAGATCGGGGAAAAAAATTAAAAGACAAAAAAACAATGTCGCACCGCCCCTACACCAGCCGCCACTGTCCACCGCGACCCCCTCCTGCCAGCGCCGACGTTCATCGCCACACCCACCCCCTCCGGCCGTCGTCCCCTCCAACGCCTCCTCCAACCCAATTCGAGAAACCCTAGCCCAAAGCAGCCAAACCCGACCCCTTGGGCCCCTCCACCGCCACCTGACCACCGTCACCGCCATAGCGACCCCACAGCAACCACGCCGCCACGTCAACACTGCATGGACCCCCCCTCCTCGGCCAAAATCCCTTTTTCAATTAAAAACCCGCGTATATAACGGTGCGAATTCCCGAGCCAATATCTCCCAAAATGAGCCCCTCTGGCAAAGACTCCACAGTACCAAAGTCGAAGAGCACGACTTGCTCTTCGATTTGAGTATATGGAAGTCAAGTTTTGGAATCCGGAGCTATTCAGAAAACGCGTCCGAAGTCAACAGTCCAAAATATGTCTTTTCGCAATTTCTGGCGAAATGGCACATTTTTGGAAGAAGGACCACTAGGCGAAAGTTGTCCGGAATGGCGCGCTTAGGCTAGATAAAAAGACGGCGTGAAGATTGGATCTCGTATGTGAATTCTGGAATCAAAACAACAATTCAGAGCGTTAGAATAGCACGGCGGAGTGGATCCCAAAGTGAGAACTCCTCACTAAAATTTCTTGTACAGTTATTTATTTTATAATTGCATATATGAACTGCTTCCCGTCGTCCACAGACCATGGACGACTTGTTTGATTGTATTGTGTTGTGGAAATTGATTGTGATTGTTATGTGAAATGGAAAATAAATTATTCATGTGTTGAAATAAGTATTTTATCGTTAAAAATATAATTTCTAACATGTATGTGAATAAAATAAATATTCATTTACAAATCGGATGATTTGTTTATGTACACCTATTTATCTGATATTGATTGGGAGGATAAATTTTACACATCGCCCACCTACACAAATAAAACCTGTGTTTGTTGATTGAAACCCCACACGTGTATTGGGATGATATTTGACGTACACTAATCCCAATTGTGTAGTTGTATGTCGGTCGATTGGTTGACAGACTGTTGTAAGCGTTAATTATTTATATTTCATGCTTATGCAGTCGTGTAGTGCACTCTGGATGATGGTTGATTGCTTATCATTATTATTATATACATGTGTTGTATGGAATCCATATAAGTTACATTATATGGTATTTGATTGGGCCTCATTCCAATTAAGAAAATAAAGAATATTTTAAAATAATATTCAGAAAGAATTAAATAATATTCATGTGTTGAATAAAATATTCATGTGTTGAAAATAATATTCATGTTTTGAATACAATATATAAACGATAAAAATATCATTTTTATTGAACGTATAAACCATTAAAATTATTCATGTGTTGAATAAAATATTCATGTGTTGAATAAAATAAAATAACGAATACTTTAAAATAATATTAGGTAAAAGATCAAAATATGATTTTGATGTCCGATTTTGGATGGACGCGAAAATATTGAAATATATAAAAGCCGTTTTGATTAGTTATGCGCCATTTGGATGCGAACGATATTTATATCGATTTTATTCATTTTTATAATGAATATTGAAAAGGAAATGATTTCAAAATCTAATGTTTTGAAAATATTATCATTTATATATTAATGATATGGAATATCCAATTTTGATCCAAAATTGAATATGAAGTGGAAATCGTTTTTATAACGAATTTAAAACGATTTATAAAATACGTTTTATATGGAAATCGACGATATATATATAATATATATTAAATGGCCTGAATAAGACGCGCCACGCCGCCACCGTTCGTGAATTTCAACCATTGACTTCGAATTGATAGTACGGGAGATTCGACTGTCGGATTCTCCTAAAACCGGAACCGTTGGGTTCGTATCGAAAAGAGTTTTCCAACAAATTTAAGAGATTTGGAATCTAACGGTTCGATTTGGAATTACGTCCAAATCAAACTTGGAAAAGGTCGTTGTAAGTGCAGTTCGATGACCGTTTATGGAAATCGACTGTACGGGCCTTGATAAAATTATTAAAATTATTAATAATTTGTGTAAAATCATAGTAAATGATTTGGAAAGAATTTGGATGAAAAATTCCATATTTCTAAATATAAAAATTTATTTTTATCAAAATGAACTAGTTATTAACTAGAATTATAATCCAACTATTTTAAATAAATAAATTGGATTGAGAATGGGTTTTAATATAACCAGAATTTCCAATATATGAATTGGAATGGATTTGAATCGAAATTGTCTTCGGAATATTTCGATATTGGATTCCGTGATTATACGGATATTGTTGAAGAAATTGGAAGATATATATATCGTTATTCCAATACGATATTCGTTGATTCCAGAATTTGATATTGAATATAAGCCGATATAATTTCTATTCAGAGCCTTGTATATAATATTAAATTGGGTTTGGGTTTATGATTGTTGTGAATGGTGTCTTCATTAACACTATTCTTAAAGCCAGTTGAGAAAAGAATAAATCTTTTAATTAAGATTTAAAGAAGAATTACAAATTAACATTTAATTGGAATTGAAATGAAATGTGAATTGGGTTTATTGTGAACTGTGTTTTTAACGACATTCGTTCTTTAACCCGATTAACAAAGAAACGTGATTTGGAATTTATAAATCTTTTTATTAAGATTTAATGGAATTTTTCCGAAGTAAAGATTTCCAATTTAATATATTGGAATTGAATGGAATTAGATTCGATAATAATCGATGTGAGCTTCTATAGAGGAAGACTGCTAATATATATGGAATTTAAAAGGCTTTGTCGTTATTCCATTTATATTATTAGTCGGATACGGAAATTGACATCGGTTATATATTGATAAGTTTTCCATGAAAATTCCATAATAAATGGAATGTGATTCTGGGTTTATCGTGAACCGTGTTTTAAATGACATTGGTTCTTTAACCCAGTTAAAGACAGGATGTGATTTCCCAAAGTTAACTAATCATTAATATTGATTTTTGGGAAGACTAAAACTAAGTGGAGTTTTAATGAATCTTTAAATTAGATTGGAATGTGAATATGATAATTTAAATTATCAAATTTGTGAAAGGATCGAGAATGGAGTATCACTAATTTTGCTTCAAACGATAGTTAAATCTTTAATCAGATTTGAACGTGAAATTGTAATTAATATTTACCAATAACACTGTGATGTTAGATATGGAGTATTACCAGCTTTGCTCCATGGATGAATAGGTTGGGATCGGGAAATATAATAAATGATTACTTCGGTAAGGTTCGCTAATCCCGACTAGTTTGGAAAAACCTTAATTTGGTTTGAAATTGTGAAATTAATATTTGAAAAAAAAAATATTCTTGACTGGAATGAGGCATATGTTGTGTTTTTATAGCACTTGTTTTTAAGGTACGCGAGTTATTCAGAAAGACTGGGTTTATCCCATTCGGAATAACTGAATCGACGATAAGTCGACGATGAAGACGGTGGTTGAAGACCGGAGGTCTTCACACCGTTTGGATGATTACTAATGTCTTGATTGGGCTGTACACCCAAGACGAGGTAATAAGTGGTGATCGTTCTGGCGTACTTGGAGATCGACCGGATATGCGAGGACCCCTCTCCTGTATTGGGCATATGGGACGAGGAATAATGGGCCTCCGGTTTCGTTCAGACCCAGAACGAACCTGCAAATGGACTGTGTGTCTGACATTGGATTTTACTCTGTGTTGATTGATCTCTATTTAATATTCATCTATTTGGTGGCGAAGAATTTATTCTCTTACTTAACACCCTTCTCTGAGACGTACAAGCTTAGAGGTTGTATATCGATAGACATCATTCGCATGGCGTGGATTGCCTGTGTGGCATGTTTGAGTGGCAAATGATCAAGACTTCTGTTGAAAAGTAGAGTCTTGTGGTTGATGATCAAAGCATAGCTTTAATATAGCGCCGCTTTGTGTATAGCATTAATTCACGAGCTTCACACCCCGATATGAACCAGAAATGGGATGAAGGACGGCAGGGAGGACGACACGTTTCTTTCTAGCTAGAGGTGTTGTCGGGGTTTAGCACACCCTGACATTTTTTATTTTTATCTTTGTGGTTGTTGGAATGCGAGGCGCCTCGGATATATCGGTCACTACGGTGCCGATGGATTTACGCCCCATAGGGCGGGGAAACGTGTATTCAGGCATAATAATCCACTTAATATGTCGACCGGCCCTGCATTTTCCTAAGCGCTCACCTGAGTCTGGGTCCTGAGACATGGTAGGCTAGATTGTCTCGAATTCGGTAAGGACGATCCCTTGCCTTGGTTCATGATGGAAATCCAACTTCCAATACGACATGTGCGGTTTTGATTGTAAACCTATACTGGCGGCATAGTGGCATGGGACGCTCATGTGTCTATGATTGATACATTTATATTTGAAGTTGTTTTTTCACTTATAGTAATAATAAAATATGAAATTTCACGTACTAAACATTTTTGGCTATTATAAGGTAAAAACTCCATCCTTCGACTTGCGTTGCATTGTGTGAAGGGACCCGAGTCTTATAATAGCTTCGTTGTTCTTTATTTAGCATTGCGCTGTTTGTTTTATGCACTGGTATTCTTGGGGTTAAAACACGTTCCGTGTTATGCGGTGTGGTCCCTTGATTTACCTAACTTTAAAATAAAGATTAATAACTGTTTTAGTTCTCACATCAGTCACATACTGACCTGGAGTTTATTGTTTTAACCTAAACTCTAGGTGCCCTTATTTTCCACACGGGCAGCTAGTAGTTGGGTTTTTGCAGATATTATTTTCCTAGGATCCTGGATTACAGCTGGAGCTATATTCGGAACGCTCTGTATCCGTGTATTTCTTTCAGTTGTGTTTTGTATTATTTTTCCGCTGCATTGTAATTTGTAAATATCTGATATTCTTCAAATGTATAATATTTATTTATACTCTGTTATATTCTTGTACTCTAATGTAATTGTTGTAATAAGCAATGAAATGTTCTTCTGTTTGCGTTCTGATTTGTCGTGTTCTCAATTCAACACAGGCTTTCCTTTACGGGGAAGTTCAGGTTGTTAAATTAGGTCTGCATAGAAATTCTTTGTTTTACCCTTTCTCCCCCTTTATTCATTATTCAATGGCACCGGGTGGTAGACATTTTTGTTTTAAGCATCGTTACATGAGAGTTATTATTAATTCTAATCGTCAAAAGACAATGTCTGTATGTAAATACGAACATATGCATGGAACCTAACATTTCTACATCATCACTTTCATTCTTTGTATTTATTATAGTACAGAGCGGGAAATTGGCTGAAAGTCGGAGGTACTCGTTCATTCAATTTCTGATTGCAGTTTGCATCGGTTTCTATTGCTTGCTGGTTTTTAAACTATTATAGGTTAAATGAAAGATCTATGCGTCGGTTATTACATTTGATTTGCTTCAGCGATGGTTTAAGCTTGTGGTATAGGTTCAGTAGACAACGAGTATTTTTTTTGGTGTCTGCATGAGTACGTTTAACCATGTGCAACTCTAGTAGTAGGACAACATGCATTTAGTTCTTAGCCCGTGGAAGTAGGCATGTGTTGATGGGTACATTAGATCGAGATCTTGCGGATACTAAACGCAATAGAGACATTAGGAAGATGGAGTGTACTTTTTAAGTTGTAGGTAGGAATGTAATTTCTTGCTTCAATCCTACGGAACGCAGTGGCTTGCAAATTGAAGGTTTGGCCAATTTGTTTTTAAAAAGAATTTACGCGCTTCACGTAAAATTTTCGTTGGTTTACGAACAACTATTGACAAAAATAAAAATATTATTGAAACAAGCAATGTGTCACAATCCCAAAAATAAAATAATATAGACAAGTCAGCTTATTTTGTGCACTCCTAAACCGCTGATACAGGGTGTAAAACACTTCAAATAAAAAGTTGTTTATTTCCCAAATTAAAAATTATAGTAAAATTCTAAAAATTAAATTAAGACTACGTCTAGAAGGATTTGTTCAAATTCGAAACCAATATTTAATTATAACTAAATATATCATTATGGTTTATAAATGATTCTATAGCGACTATTTGGAAATTTGATTTGGGCATAACTTACAATCTATAAGACGAAATCTCAATTTTTCACTTCCATAAGAAAAATACAGTTCCACGGATTCCAATGTTTCTTGTTTCGAAGAAATCCGACTTAAAATGAATCTTGTATACTTAGTTGAAGTTCAAAACACCCAATTAAAAACTACCGTGACGTTACGAGTCTGATTATAATTATATTATAAATAAATACGTTCAACTGTCGTTATAAATAATATATTAAATAAATTAATTATTTTGTTGATAAAAATCCGGGACATTACATCCTTGCAGTCCTCTCCCGTTTCTGGTTCATACCGGGGTGTGAGGCTCGCGAATTAACGCTATATACAAAGCTATGCTACTTAAAGCCGTGCTTTGATCATCAACCACAAGACCCTGCTTTTCAACAAAAGCCTTGATCACATGCCATCAGCATGCCACACTGTCACTCCATACCGTACCACTGATTTCTGCCAATATATGACCTCTAAGCTCATGCATCTCAGAGAAGGGTGTTAAGCAAGAGAATAAATTCTCCGACACCAAACAGATATATATTTAACAGAGATCAATGAATACAGTATAAAGGAATACAATGTCAGACATACCATCCATTTACAAGTCCGTTCTGGGTCTGAACGAAACCGGAGGAACCTTATTCCCCATCCCATATGTCCAATACAGGAGAGAGGTCCTCGCATATCCGACCGATCTCCAAGTACGTCTGGACGATCACCACTTATTACCTTGCCTTGGGATGCCTCCTAATCAAGACATCAGTAACCATCCAAACAATGTGAAGATCTCCAGTCTTCAACCATCGTCTTCATCGTCGACTTATTGTCGTATCAATTATTCAATATGGGATAAACCCAGTCTTTCCGAATAACTCGCGTATTTTATAAACAAGTACTATAAAAACACAACATACACCTCATTCAAATCCAGAATATTCTTTTATTCAAATATTGTTTTCACAATTTAAACCAGATTATGGTTTTCCAAACTAGTCGAGATTAACGAACCACACCGAAGTACTCATTTATTTTATTTCCCAATCCCAACCTATTCATCCCATGGAGCAAAACGGGTAGCACTCCATATCTAACACCATGGTTTTATCGGTAAAATTAATTACCATTTCTCATTCAAATCTATTTAAAGATTTAACTATTACTTGGAGCAAAACTGGTGATACTCCATTCTCGATCATTTCACAAATTTGATAATTTAAATTATCACATTCACATTTCAATCTAATTAAAGATTCATTAAAAATCCACTTAGTTTTAATCTCCAAAAATCATTACGCAATGATTATTCAAATTTAGGAAATAGATCCTGTCTTTAACTAGGTTAAAGAACCAATGTCATTTAAAACACAGTTCACGATAAATCCAATATCACATTCCATTAAATATGGAATCTTTAGAGAAAACAGATCAATATATATAATCGATATAAATTTCCGTATCCAACCAATAATATAAATGGAATAACGACAAAGCCTTCTAAATTCCATATATAGTAACGTCTTTCTTTACAGAAGCTCATCTCGATTATTACCAAATCAAATTCCATTCCATTCCAATTTATTAAATGGGAAAAACTTTAATTTAGAAAAATTTCCATTAAATCTTAGTAAAAAGATTTATAAATTCCAAATCACATTTCACTATTAATCAGGTTAAAGAACGAATGTCGTTAAAAATACAGTTCACAATAAACCCAATTCACATTCCATTTTATTCCGATTACTAAATATAACTAGAAACTCTAATAATCTTAATTAAAAGATTTATTCTTTTCACACGGGGTTTAATAACAATGTTATTGAAGACGCCATTCACGACAAACCCAAAATCCAATCCTTTTATTCAATTCCAATTAAATATTAATTAATTGGAAAACTTCACTAAATCTTAATTAAAAGATTTATTCTTTTCTCAACTGGGTTTAAGAACAGTGTTACTGAAGACACCATTCACAACAAACCCAAAATCCAATTCGATATTAAATATAAGGCTCTGAACAGAAATTATATTGGCTTATATTCAATATCAAATTCTGAAACCAACACATATCGTATGGGGAATAACGATATATATCTATCTTCCAAATTCCTCCACAATATCCGTATAGTCACGGAATCCAATATCGAAATATCCCGAAGATGATTTATATTCAAATCCATTCCAATTCATACGTTGGAAAATTTTGGTTAGATTAAAACCATTCTCAAACCCAATTAATTTGTTGAAAAACATTGGATTATCATTCTAGTTATTAACTAGTTCATTTTGATAAAAATATATTTTTATCTTGACAAACGTGGAATTTTTCATCCTAATTCTTTCCAAATCATTGATTATGATTTTACACAAATTATTAATATTTTTAATAATTTTATCAGAATACAAGAATATAACAGAGTATAAATGAATAAATATTATACAACAAGAAATATCAGAGTTTTAAATTACATTTAAATACATAGCAGCGGAAAAACGATACAAAGCACAACTGAAAACAGATACATGGATACAGAGCTTTTCGAATATCGCTTCAACTGTAAACCAGGATCCTGTGAATATAATATCTGCAAAACCCAACTACTAGCTTCCCGCGTGGAAAATAGGGGCACCCAGAGTTAAGGTCAAAACAATAAACTCCAGGTCAATCATGTGACTAGTGTGAGAACTAAAACAGTTATTTAAAACTTTACTTTAGAATAAGATAAATCAAGGGACCACGCCGTATAACACAGAACGGTTTTACCCCTAAGAAAACCAGTGCCTAAAATAAACATCGTAATGCTAAATAAAGTGAAATAAAGCTATTATAAGACTCAGGTCCCATCACACAATGCAGCGCAAGCCGGAAGATAGAGCTTTACCTTATAATAACCAAATATCCTTGGTACGTTTTAAAACAAATCTTTTATTATAAGTGAAGAAATTAACTTCAAATATAAATGTATCAATCATAGACGGCATGAACGCCCCATCCCACTATGTCACCATATATAGTATACAATCAAAACCGAAAAATGTCGTATTTGAAAATTGGATTTCGATACTGGTGGTTACTGATTCGAAAGATAGATCGCGTAGTGCAATTCACCATGGTTTACGTCGCAGGCATGCGAAAACACCGTAATGCACATCCGCAATATCCAGGAAAACAATTTACCGCGGTTTACGTCGCAGGCATGCGAAAACACCACTAACCCTATCCATCAGGGAAATCGGGGGGGGGGGGGTGTGCCCTATCCCTCACCTCGGTCAACCGAATCCATGACAACCCATAGGGTGTCTATCCTCATCTCAAAAGCATATTGATCTTACCATCAGTTTAACACCATACCGGTGTGTGTGGCTCGCGAACTAACGCTACACAAAGCCGTGCTATATTAAAGCTGTGCTTTGATCATCAACCACAAGACTCTGCTTTTCCATAGAAGCCTTGATCATTTGCCACTTAGGCCCGCCACACAGGCAATTAACGCAATGCGACTGATGTCTATCGATATACAACCTCTGATCCCGTACGTCTCAGAGAAGGGTGAAGGAAGGGAATAAATTCCCCTTCACCAGGCAGATGTATATTTAATAAAGATAAATCAGCATAGAATAAAATCTAATGCCAGACACACCATCCATTTACAAGTCCGTTCTAGGTCTGAACGAAACCGGAGGCACCTTATTCCTCGTCCCGTATGTCCAATACAGGAGAGAGGCCCTCGCATATCCGTACAATCAACAAGTACATCCGGACGGCTACCACTGTAGCCCCTTCAAGGTAGCTACTCCTATCATGAGCATCAGTAGCAACTCATCCATTCGATGTGAAGATCGTCGGCCTTGCACTGTCTTCAATCTCTTCGACTTTTCGTCGTATCAGTTGTTCAGAATAGGATAAACCTGGCCTTTCCGAATAACTCGCGTATCTTATAATCAAGTGCTATAACAACACATCATAAGCCTCATTCCAATCCAGAATATTCTTTTATTCAAATATTATTTTCCTTTGGGAAAGGTTCCCATTAATTTTAGCAAAGATAAATTCTTTAAATTTATTCTTTAATCTTCCTTTGGATATCAAACCATATCAAGGTTTTCCAAACTAGTCGGGATTAACGAACTACGCCGAAGTAATCGTTTATTTTATTTCCCAATCCCAACCTATTCATCCCATGAAGCAAAATGGGTAATACTCCATATCTAACACCACGGTATTATCGGTAAATATTAATTACCATTTCACGTTCAAATCTAATTAAAGATTTAGCTATCGCCTGGAGTAAAACTAGTGGTACTCCATTTTCGATCATTTTCTTGAATTGATAATTTTAAGTATCACATTCACTTTTCAATCTAATCAAAGATTCATTAAAACTCCATTTAATTGTAATCTTCCCAAAAATCAATATTAATGATTATTCAAAGCTAAGAAATTAATCTTATCTTTAACTGGGTTAAAAATCCAATGTCATTTAAAACACGATTCACGATAAACCCAAAATCACATTCCATTAATTATGAAATCTTCATGGAAAATCAATATTAATATGTAATCGATATCAATTTCTGTATCTGACTAATAATATAAATGGAACAACGACAAAGCCTTTTAAATTCCATATATATTAACAGTCTTCCTCCATAGAAACTCACTTTGATTATTATCAAATCGAATTCCATTCAATTCCAATTTAATATATTAAATTAGAAATCTTTACTTTGGAAAAATCCCATAAATCATAATTAAAAGATTATAAATTCCAAATCATATTCTTCACTGTTAGTTGGGTTAAAGAACAAGTGTTATTTAAAACACCATTCACGATAAACCCAAAAATCCAATTCTTTTCTTCCATTCCAATTAAATATTAATTAATTGGCAAACTTCATTAAATCTAAATAAAAAGATTTAATCTTTTCTCAACTGGGTTTAAGGACAGTGTTAGTGAAGTCACCGTTTACGACAAACCCAATATCCAATTCGATATCAAATACAAGGTTCTGAATAGAAAATATATCGACTTATATTCAATATCAAGTTCTGAAATCAACATATATCGTATTGGAATAACGATATATATATATATCTTCCAAATTCCTCCACAACGTCCATATAATCACGGAATCCAATATCGAAATATTCCGACAATAATTTCGATTCGAATCCATTCCAATTCGTATATTGGAAATTCTGGTTATTTTTAAAAACCCTTTCAAATCCAATTAATTTATTTAAAAATAAATGGGATTATAATTCTAGTTAATAACTAGTTCATTTCGACAAAAATACATTTTTATCTTTACAAATGTGGAGTTTTCATCCAAATTCTTTCCAAATCATTTATTATGATTTTACATAATTTTTCCATATTTTTAATAATTTTATTATCGCTCGTACAGTCGGTTTCCAATAACGGCCAACGAACCGCATCCATAGCAACCTTTTCTTAAATTGATTTGGACATATCTCCAAATCCAACCGTTAGATTTCAAATCTCTTGTATTCATTGGAAATCTCTTTTCGATACGAACCCAGCGGTTCCAGTTTTAGGAGAATATGACGGCCGGATCTCCCTTAACGTCCATTCGAAGTTAATGGTCGAAATTCGCGAACAGGCGCTGCGCGGCGCGTTCTATTCAGGCCATTATAATATATGTATATATATATAATATTTCATCAATTTCCATTTAAATCGAGTTTTATCACATCCATTTCAAATTCAAATCAAAATTGAATATTCCAATATAAATTCGTTTTAAATTCATTTCAAATCGATTTCAATTCAATTTCAATTCCATTTCAATCTCTTTTGAATTCATTTTAAATCGATTTCAATTCAATTCCATTTCAATCCGTTTGGAATTCATTTTAAATCGATCTCAATTCAGTTCCATTTCAATCCGTTTTGAATTCATTTTAAATCGATTTCAATTCTATTCCATTTCAATTTGTTTTGAATTCATTTTAAATCGATTTCAATTCAATTTTCAATTTCAAATCAAAATTTAATTTTCCATATCATTTCAATATTAAAATGGTAATATTTTAAAAATAACAGATTTTGAAATCACTTTTCGATATTGATTAGAAAATGTATAAAATCGACCAAATTCTCGTTCGTGTTGAAATGGCGTTTAACTACTTAACACGGCTTCACCTTTCAATATTTTCTGAATATTATTTTAAGATATTCGTTAATTCTGAACTGGAATCAGACTAAATCAATTACCATATAATTTTATTTATATGGATTTCAACATCATATATATATACAGCAATAATGATAAGCAATCATTAAAAATTCCAACAACATTCAGAGTGCATTCTACAACTGTATAAGCATTAAAGTAAATAAATAACGCTTATACAGTCTGTCAACCCATCGATTGACATACCACTAATTATTGACATACCAGCTAATTTTGTTTATGGAGGGAGAAATCGGAGGGAGAAGGATGAAGCAAGCTTCCACCGTCGACGTCGGGGAGAGAGAAAGTGGTTTAGGGAATTTTATTTATTTATTTATTTATGAAATCTAAGGTTGAGAAAAATATATATAACTTCTTCATTTGAACACCAAATAAAACCCACCGCCTGTTACCCCTAGCTAATTACCCTCATTCCGGACATAATGGGATATGTTTCGTAGGCCAATTCGACTGTTATGATCAGTTATTCTTCAAATTAAAATATAAAACATTCAAATGTGGATTTGAACGTACATTTTAATTTGCCGAGGCCACATACTGACTCTAAAAATTCCAGAAAAATTATTTTTAGCTTCGTATTGACGATACAGTCCTAACAAAACTAATTTCATCAAATTTGAAGATCGTTTGAAAAATGGCCATTTTCTAGTCGATACAAATTGATTGAAACTGCAAAACACGTTTAACTTCGCCAATCTCACATATTGATCCCAAAAATTATGGATATTTGGATCTAGCAGTAATTTGACATCCCGGACCCAACAATTGTGGTTTCATCGAAAACGGAGGTCATTTGCAAAATGGCTATCTTTAAGGGCTATATTTTCCATAGCGACTATTCTGAATCTTCAACTGGGCATAACTTTTGATTCCCGCTATGAAATTTTTATTTTTCAGATTTGTTAGAAAGATATTTATAAACAGATTTAAATATTTTTGGTTTCACTAAAATCCGGTTTATTTTGAATACTGTACATTCAATTGAAATTTGAAATCGAATTTTCAAACTACCGCGCCATTTTTAATTCCTATTATAATTAAATTAAATATTTATATTTGAACTTCGATTTAAATAAATATATATTTAGATTCTATTCAAAATAAATTTCTTGTCGTTATTATTTAAAATAAATCATTTTAAATATTCAAAATTCATTATAATTGCCAAAATAAAAATTTTAAATTGGTTCTGATTTTCCGGGTTGTTACATTTGATTTGGACATAATTCCAAATCCAAACGTTAGATTTTAAATCTCTTATATTCATTGGAAAGATCGTTTCGATACGAACCCAGCGTTTCTGGTTTTAGGGGGATCGGACGGTCGGATCTCCCGTAATGTCAATTCGAAGTTAATGGTTGAAATTAACGAACGGTCGCAGCGCGGCGCATTCTATTCAAGCCATTAATATATATATATATAATATTATATATATTTCATCGATTTCCATTTAAAACATATTTTATAAATTCATTTATTTTTAAATGGTTTCAATTTCATTTCAATTTTCAAATCAAAATAGAATATTTCTTTATATATTTGTTTAAAATTCATTTTAAAACGATTTTCACTTTATTTCAATTTTCAACTCAAAACTGAATATTTCTTATCATTACAATATTAAAATGATAATATTTTCAAAATATCTGATTTTGATTATACACTGGATATTATTTAAAAATATTCATTAATTCTGAATTGGAATCAGACTCAATCAATCACCATATAATTTCAGTTATATGGATTTCATATATCGCATGTATACAACGATAATGATAAACAATCATCAAAAGTTGATACAACATCCAGAGTGCATTTTACAACTGTATAAGAATTAAAATAAATAAATAAATAACGCTTATATAGTCTGTCAACTCATCGATTGGCATATAGCTAAACAATCGAGATTAATGTATGTCAAATATCATCCCAATACCCGTGTGGGGTTTCAATCAATAAATACGGTTTATTATTTATGCAGTTGGGCGATGTGTAAAATTTATCGTCCCAAACACTGTTAGTTAAATAGGTGTACATAAACAAATCATCTGATTTGTAAATGAATATTTATTCCAACACATGGCTATTTTATATAATTCTATTTCACATTAAAAATGGTATTTTTAATGATTAAACATTTTATTCAATCACATGAATATTTTATTTTCCATTTCACAATCAAAACACACTACCGTCCAAACAAACAATCATGGTTTGTATAATAAATAGTCTGGGGCTGCTAAGCACCTTCTACATCCTAGTATATATTAAACTGTAAAGTAGTTTGAGTGAGAAAGAGTTCTCACATTCGTTTCCACTCCTTCAGATTTAATTTCTGAAATTCTGAACAGTTTGGATTTGAATTTTTCCTAAATTCTAACTTGCTCCAAATTGAATCTGGTTAGTCCTGTTGTGAAGCTCTCGTCCCCACGATCGCAACGGATCCAGTTTCGCGCGATTTGGACCTCGTATGAGAAAGTTATCGCGTTAATTACATTGGGTAATTAAAACAGGAATTTAATTAAGTTAACTTAGCAACATTAAAAACCGTTATTGTAACAACCTGGAATTTCAGAATCAATTTAAAATTTTTATTTTAGCAATTTTAATGGATTTTGAATATTTAAAATGATTTATTTTAAAATAATAATGATTATTTTTTTTTTAAAACGAAGTTAGAACGAATAAATTTATTTTAATTATAAAACGAGCCTGAAATAGCGCGGTAGTTTGAAAATTCGATTTCTAATTTCAATTGAATATATAGAATTCAATATAAGTTAGAATTGGACGAAACAAGAAATATTTGAATCTGTTTAATTATATCTTTCTAACGAATGTGAAAAATTCAAATTTCATAATAATTGAAAGTTATGTCCAGTTTAAAATTTAAAATAGTCGCTATGGAATTTATATATATATATATATTTAATATAATATATAACCCTTAAAAATAGTTATTTTGCAAACGACCTCCATTTTCGACGAAACCACTTTTGTTGGATCCGGAATGTCAAATTATTGCTAGATTCCAATTTTCATAATTTTTGGAACTAATATGTGAGCGTGGCTGTGACGACCCCAAACCCCCGTTTCACGGTGGCAAGGGTAATCTTTGGAATATAACACATAAACAAATAACAGCAGAACAGAAATAAATAAACACACTAGATAATGCATAATAAATACACTGGATAAACATAATCATCAGAGTTACACAGTATACAGGATCATACTTAGTACAAAATACAGTTCAGCTTTACATAAAATGTCTACAGCGGAATCAAAACATAATATGTACAACAGGAGCTGAACAGCGTAGAAAGAAAGAAATAATAGAATCCATCTTCAGCTCCATAGCTATCCAGAAAGAGCCTGCTAAAACCTGAATACAAGGCTGCCCATGTAGAAATAGGGCACCCGAGTTTGCAAGTGAAATAAACTACGAGTCAGTCATGGGACTGGTATGAGAAATCTACTTAACTTACTTTAATAATAAGGCCAATCACAGGACCACGCCGCTAACGCGGAACGGGTTTACTTCATTGGATTGCCAATGCTTTAAAACAAGTAAATCATTTCAACATCGCGATGCTTTTTATAAAGATGAAACCATTATAAGACTCAGTTCCCATCACACAATGCAACGCAAACCGGAGGATAGAGTTTTACCTTATAATGACCAAAATATGCTTGATACGAATTAAACAAAAGAATTTGATATTATTGCTGGTGTTTATATGTTTCAAAAACAATTTCAATCATAAGTATCAATCATAGACGGCATGGGTACCATATATCATGTCGTCATGTATAGGTATACAATCAAAATCGCATGATGTCATATTTGGAAATTGGATTTCCGTCATGAACCAAGGCAAGGGATCGTCCTTACCGCTTCGAGACTCTCTAGCTCGAGCCTCAGTGCCAGAACGCATCGACCCTTGGATCTTCAGAGCCGGTCCACATGGAGTGGATTAAAATGCCTGAACAATACGTTTCCCCGCCCTATGGGGCGTAAACTGGTCATATACCAATCAAACCATTGGCTCCGAAGTAACCGAGGCCTCGCTATCCATCATCCACATAAGTAAAATGCCCGGGCATGTAAAACCCAAAGCACCACTCCTAGCTAGAAGGAAACGCATGCTCTCCCTGCAGTCCTCTCCCGTTTCTAGTCCATACCGGGGTGTGAGGCTCGCGAATCAACGCTAAACACAAAGCTAGCTATTTAAAGCCTTGCTTTGATCATCAACCACAATGCTCTGCTTTTCAACAAAAGCTTTGATAACAGCATCTCTACATGTCACGTTGTCAATAAACAACGTCAGACGCACATCCATTTACAAGTCCGTTCAGGGTCTGAACAAAACCGGAGGCACCTTATACCTTGCACATCCGAACGATCAACAAGTACGTTCGGACGACCACCACTTTAACCCCTTCAGGGCAGCAACTCCCATCAAAAGCATCAATGGCCATCCATTCGATGTGTAGATCATCGATCTTGCACCGTCTTCATATCTTCAACTTCTAACTGTCGATCAATTATTTGAAATGAGAATTAACTCAGCGTTTTCAAATAATTCACGTATATTTAGAATTTCAAATCAATTCATTTCAATGGTTAAATTATTCGACATCAATAATTCTGTTCTTTAATGTAATTTTCACGCCAAACACATTCAACCATCAAATATCCAATAAACCGGGTAAATTAAGTTTATTTCCATTCCATATCATTTATAATATTTTATAACGATTTATCGCTATTTTTATTTATTTAAAAATAGCCAATTTATTTAAATGACGCTTCAGGCCATAACGCGGCCTTGGCGCTGTTTTTCTTCAGATTTGATTTACACATATCTGAAAATCTGACCGTTGGATCTTTACAAATTTTATATCATTAGAATGATCTTTTCAAAACGAATCCAACGGTTCCAGTTTTGGGTAAATCCGACTGTCGGATCTCCCGGTACAATCGTTTGAAGTTACGATTTTAAAATACGAACTGCAGCGCCATTATTTAATTTATTTTAATTATATATATAAATATATATATATATATAATCCATTCTGGTGCTATTTTCATTCAGATTTGAATTAAACATTCCAGACAATCTAACTGTTGGATCTTTGCAAAGTTGGTGTCGTTGGAAAGATATTTCCAAAGCGAACCCAATGGTTTTGGTTTCGGAAAAATCCGATGGTCAGATCTCCCGCAATAATCGTTTAAAATCACGGTTTCAAAATATGAACTATAGCTTTGTTTTTTGATTTATTTTAATTATATATATATATAATCCGTTCTTCGATTTCCAAACAATTTCATTTCATATATGTGATAAAAATGATATTTTTATCAAACAAATAAAACATTCGATAATAATGTTATTTTTATCGTTCAAACCATTTATATTTCTTTCATTCGATAAAAATGTTATTTTTATCGTTCAAACCATTTTTATTTCATTCGTTCGACAAAAATGTTATTTTTATCGTTCAAACCATTTTTATTTCATTAATTCAATAAAAATGTTATTTTTATTGTTCAAACCATTTATTTCATAAATGAATATTTTTCCAATACATGAATATATTTCGACACATGCATATTAATCAAACACAGGAATATTTCAGAAAATTTCAGCAGCATAACGGCAGGGTAGTTAAAACCGACACCGTCCCAAGTACGGCTCCTCGCTCTACCTTAAAGCCTCGCAGCTTTTGACAATGGGGATTTCAATATTTAGTTCGTACGCAGACGAATTTTCCCATATACTAATCCTATTGGGATTTCAACCACAATCAATCATATCAAATCAACCATTCGTAATATTCACTAAATTTCACATCAACCAAAATCCAAACAATCACAACCAATATATATCGTCTATGGTCTGTGGACGAGGGGAGTATATATGTATATGTGTATATATATATATCGATTTCAATTCAATATATTTCAATTCCATTCAACGCATATATTATTTTTACAACGCATATATAACTTATACATCGCACATACAATTTATACAACGCTTATACATGAGGTGTACAATGCTTATATAACTCATACATCGATCGTATAATTTATACATCGTCATTCCGTATCGTTTATAATTCGGAATTCTCACAATGGGTTCCACTCCTCCAAAAATTGTAGGAAGCTCAGAAAAATATCCGGTCTCTTCTAGAAGGTAGAAGACGTCGCTATGAGTCCACTGTCTCTTGTTTCACTGGATTTCGACAACATAGCAAAAAGATATGATTTTTATTGTGAAATCATAATCCATAGCACTTTAAAGTGCTATAAATAGTTAAAATAAATTCAGCCGTTACCTTTCTGAAATTGTTCAAAAGTAGGTTTTGATTTTGCGCACAAATCGTTGCACGATAGGAGGATCGGCCACTGCCACGTGGAAGAGGGAAGAGAGGCGCACGTGCGTAGCCCGGTGGTGTCCACTTCGGTGGTCTTTGGTGATGGCGGCGGTGCTTCTAAGTACAGATGTTTGAGGGAGCGTATCTCGAGAAATACTCGACGAGGCGGGGTGTATCAGGTATGGATTTGAAGAGGAGGAGGAGATCTTCAAAAAGTTCCAAAGAGGCAGGGTGTTTTGGTGTGTGGTTTGGTTGGAATCGGGCTGGGAAGAGATGAAGCGGTTTCCGCCTTTCGTCGATGTCGAGGAGAGAGAAAGCGGGTTTTTTATATTTTTTTAATTATGAAAGAAAATTTATGATTCGTCGATATTTATATTATTTCAAAATTTAGGGTTTTCTCACACGAACTCCAAATCAAACCCAACGACTGTCGTCACTAGCTAATTACCCTTATTCCGAACATAATGGGATATGTTTCGTAGGCCCATTCGACTATTTCTGTCAGTTTTTCTTCAAATTAAAATATAAAACATTCAAATATCGATTTGAACATACATTTTAATTTGTCGGGGTCACAAACTGATCCCAAAAATTCCAAAAAAATAAACCTAGCTATGTTTTGACGATACGGTCCCAATTAAACTAATTTCGTCGAACTTGGAAATCGTTTGAAAAATGGTCATATTCTGGTTGATCCAATTTAACTGAAATCAACCAAACACATTTTCCTTTGCCACGCTCACATATTAACTCCAACAATTATGGAATTTGAAACCTAGCAATAATTTGACATCCTGGATCCAACAAAAGTGGTTTCGTCGAAAACGGAGGTCGTTTGCAAAATGGCTATTTTCACGGGCTATATTAACTCCGTAGCGACCTTTCGGAAAATTCATTTGGCCATAACTTTTGATTCCCGCTATGAAATCAAAATTCTAATCTATCGAAACTTGTGTTGGTTTGCTCTGGTATCCTACAGAAAAGAGAAAGACATAAAATATGTCAGAGCTCAGAAAATATCTCACAGCGGAATGGACAAAATATAATATAATCAAAGTATAGCCCTACCATATTAATAATACTGCCTAACAGTATCCAAAGCTATCATGTCTCATGTCTCTGCCACAAATCTAATCTACGAGTATGTTATGAGGAGGGGGTCAGAACATAAGTTCTGGTGGCTGGATTTAAATTATACTCTTTGGATAATCCTGCATATACCGTTCAGTCACATTTTCTTATTTATTAGGTTACTTGGGTTAACATCACTCAAAGCTTACACACATGTCATACCCATTTACTTCCCAGTGGATTAACCTAATACATTATATACGTAGCTACCCCTGAATATTGAGGTACACCCCATGGTACCCCACTCACACGGTCTCCACCGTAATGCCACAGAAATAAACACAGTCCCTCATCCTACGTCGGAGTGAGTTACGGATCTCTATATTACGATGTTACCTTTTGCACATATATGTCATTACTATGCTACATAAGCATACGGACTGCCACCTTCGATGAAATCAGATTCCATACCAGAGTAATGCCTTGGAATCAGATTCCATACCGGAGTAATGCCCTCAAGTCTATGATACACCACCTAGAGCAGACATGCATATATCCAGACTTTCCCACGTACATACCGTCAATGGTACTCGATGCCTTAACCGCACATAATGTGCACCGAGTTCCGTGGCAGAGCTATACAAGAAACACGGAACTCGGTCGAGAGCTTTTCCATATTTGTACAGGCCCGCCTTTAAGACCCACATAATACAGATATCCTTCAGGTCTGTTTTTCATGGTGGCTATGGCCCCACCTCGGCCCCTCCCTAGACTAGTAAAGACTACAAGACCTAAGAGACTTGCCCCTAAAAAACAATCTAAACATCCATTTGGCGTCTCCCCTCAACCACCGTACCTCGATAGTGAAAGGTGAATGGTCCATTGGGTTTAACTCTAGTCTTTTCGCATCCCACTAGCTGCTGATGATGGGTACCCGACGATTTACTATCCTTGTTGGTCCTAACCTTTGCCTCCCGTTGAGGCGATCGCCGAATCACCCTCGTGTCAATTCGTCATAGCATTTTGACTGCAAATCTACAATTGCAGTCAAGGCCTACCCACCTAGTAGTTACGCGCAGACCCAACCTCTACGAGCACAGCCTAAACATTTGCCACTGCACAGAGGACTACCGGAGCACCTTATGTATCTCAGAAAGTCACGTGCATCCCCTTCCAGTCCTACGAAGCCGACAGAATAATCAGATGAATGTGTGCTCCCCTCGTGCCTTATGAAACCACGATGATCTACACCGTTGGGTTATTCACCATCAAACGTGCGGACTGGTCCAAGCGCCTCATTTTGATGTGTCATTAGATCCTATGTCTAAACATTCTTTGATGTGCTTGCTTTACCTCACCAGGTTTCCATTTAACTTGGTTATCCCCATTCACCCTCAACTGGGTTTAAGAACAGTGTTAGTGAAGACACTGTTTACAACAAACCCAAATCTATTTTGATATTAAATACATGGCTCTGAATAGAAATTATATCGGCTTATATTCAATATCAAATTCTGAAATCAACAAATACCGTATTGGAATAACGATATATATATATATATATATATATATGTATGTATGTATGTATGTATGTATGTATGTATGTATCTTCCAAATTCCTCCATAATATCCGTATAATTACGAAATCCAATATCGAAATATTCCGAAGATAATTTCGATTCAAATCCATTCCAATAATTATATTGGAAATTCTGGTTATTTTTAAAACCATTTCAAATCCAATTTATTTATTTTAAAAATGTTGGATTTATAATTCTAGTTCATAACTAGTTCATTTCGATAAAAATATATTTTTATCTTTTCAAATATGGAATTTTTCATTCTAATTCTTTCCAAATTATTTCTTATGATTTTACACTAATTATGGATATCTTTAATAATTTTATCAAGGCCCGTACAGTCGATTTCCATAAATGGCCATCGAGCTGCACTTACAGCGACCTTTTCCAAATTTGATTTGGACATGATTCCAAATCCAACCGTTAGATTTCTAATTTCTCATATTCGTTAGAAATCTCTTTTCGATACGAACCCAACGGTTCTGGTTTTAGGAGAACCCGACGGTCGGATCTCCCGTAATGTCCGTTCGAAGTCAATGGTCGAAATTCACGAACTGCCGCGGCGCGGCGTGTTCTATTCAGGCCATTATATATATAATATATATACTATATATATTTTGTCGATTTCCTTTTAAATCGTATCTTATAAATCGTTTTAAATTCGTTTTCAAAACGATTTCTACTTCATACTCAATTTCAAATCAAAATTGAATATTCCATATCATCGATATATTAATGATAATATTTTCAAAACATTATATTTCGAAATCATTTCCATTTCGATATTCATTATAAAAATGAATAAAATCGACATAAATATCGTTCACGTCAAAATGGCGTCAATCTAATCAACATGGCTTTTATATATATTTAAATATATTCGTGTCCATCCCAAATCGGACATCAAATTTTGATTTTTAATCTTTTACTGAATATTATTTAAAAATATTCATTATTCTAAAATAATCGTTATTTTAAAATATTCGTTCGTTCTGAAATGGAATCAGACATAGTCAATTACCATATAATTTGATTTATATGGATTTCATACACATATGCATATAACGACAATCAAACACAGTCAACCATCATCCATAGTGCATTATATACTGCATAAGCATCAAATACAAATATTTGACGCTTACAACAGCCTGTCAATCTATCGATTGGCATACAACTAATAATTGGGATTAGTGTATGTCCAATATCCTCCCAATACCCATGTGGGATTTTCAAACAATCAAACACAGGTTTTATTCGTGCAGTTGGACGATGTGTAAAATTTATCGTCCCAATCAATATCAATCAAATGTGTGTTCATATACAAATTGTCCGATTTGTTTATAAATATTTATTTTATTCATATATACGTTAAAAAATATATTTTTAACTATATAAAATATTTATTCCATTCCACATCACACAATCAATTTTCACAACACATCAATCAAACAAACAAGTCATCCATGGTATGTGGACAACGGGTGTCGGGTGCTGCTAAGCACCGTCTGCATCCTAGTATATCTTTTAACTAGAAAATTAAATTAAAAGTGAGAAGTTCTCACCTTTGGGTTCCACTTCGCCATTCTTTCTTTCTGAAATGTTTGGATTTGTTCGAAATTCCAACGCATCCTTTTCACGCTGTTCATATATAAAAATCATATTTTTATCACTTCATTCCAATAAATAAAAATCATATTTTTATTTCTACTTCTTATATTTTTACGACGCTTCTTTCTATATAAAAATTATATTTTTATATTTCTACCTCTTATATAAAGATCGAATTTTTATTTCGCTTCATATATAATAAAAATCGAATTTTTATCTTAATGATATCCATATAAAGATCGTATCTTTATCATAATGAAAGCATTATAAAAATCATATTCTTATTTATAAAAATAACATTTTTATAATTCTTCCTACAAGATAAAAATTATATTTTTACTTCGCCACTTCATATATAAAAATCAAACCTTTACTTCGCTACCTATATAAAAATAATATTTTTACTTTCTCTATTATATAAAAATTCTATTTTTAATCCGCTACTCATATAAAACTCAAATCTTTACACTATTAAAAATCGAATCTTTATATGCCATACATATGAAAAAAAATCATATATATATTATCTATACAATATAAAAAATCATATTTTTAATACTTCTATAATATAAAAATCATATTTTTAATACTTCTATAATATAAAAATCATATTTTTATTTTTTCCTTTCTACCAAACTAATTACCTTAGTATAATCAAACAACTAAGTAAAATAAAAAAAATAAAAAAAACTTACTGTAAATTGGATTTTCTTTTCCAGATGGGGGGGAGTGGAGCTCGCGGATCGAGTAGGAGGCGGGCGGCAGGGCGGCGCCAGGTTGGAAAGGGGAGGGGGTGCGGTTTTGAGCGGTAGAGGCTTCTACCGGAGGAGAGGAGCAAGTGGAGAAGGAGGGAAGGAGAGGAGGAGGTCGCCGCAGAGGGGGAGCACGGTGGTGCGACGCCACCTGGGGGGGCGGGGGCACGAGGACGAACTTCGACGGGGAGGGGGGCTTCCGCTATTTTGGTTTTCTCTTTTTTTCTGAATGAATTAGTCAACGGGGAAAAAGGAGAAGGGGATGGGGTTAATTATAATTATATATATATATATATATTTTTAATTATTTTAAAATTTCAAAAAGAAACTTTTTAATTCGAACTCAAAATTGAACCCACCGACTGACGTCCATTAGTAATTACCCTCATTCCGAACACAACGGGATATGTATCGTAAGCTGATTCGATCATTTCGATCAGTTTTCGTGAAAATCAAAATATAAATCTATATATTGAATTTGAACGCGCATTTCAATTTACCGGGGCCACATACGGACTCTAAAAATTCCCAAAAAATATTTTCTAGCTTCGTATTGACGATACGGTCAATACGGTTCTAACAAAACTAATTTTGTCAAATTCTTAGACCGTTTGAAAAATGGTAATTTTCTGGTCGATCGAAATTGACTGAAACTGTTAAAACACGTTTTCTTTTGCCACGCTCACATATTGATTCAAAAAATTATGAATTTTTGAATCTAGCAATTACTTGACATCCCGGATCCAACAAAAGTGGTTTCGTCGAAAATGGAGGTCGTTTGCAAAATTTCCATTTTTAAGGGCTAAAATTTCATAGCGACTATTCTGAATTTTCAACTGGACATAACTTTTTATTCCCACTATGAAATTTCAATTTTTCGGATTCGTTGGAAAGATATTTTCAAATAGATTCTAATATTTTTGGTTTCGCTAAAATTCGGTTTATTTTGAACCCTGTACATTCATTTGAAATTTGAAATCGAATTTTCGAACTACCACGCCATTTCCAATTCCTTTTATAATTAAAAATAAATAATTATATTCTAACGTCGATTCAAATAAATATATACATTCTAATTCTATTCAAAACAAATTTCTTGTCATCATTATTTAAAATAATACATTTTAAATATTCAAAATTCACTAAAATTGCCAAAATACAAATTTTAAATTGGTTCGGATTTTCCGGGTTCTTACAATAGTAAAGAGTACTGTGAGTGTACTCATCATCTAAACAATTACTTATTTCTTAAGCTTGTGTTTTAATTTAATGTGGCATATGACTTCAACATACTGTAGTCACTGCAATCTTTGCTTCGGTAAGCAAACAATATATACGACTGATGATTAAGGACGATGATGACTTAGTATGACTTGCATAAAGTCTTGAAATCAAGAACATAAGGATTAGTAGGGGACTGAGACAGACATAGAATACCTATGGTTTGATAGCCATAATTGCATTATCGAAATGCATTACTCTGACAAATATTTTATGTAAAACAATATTTTCGAGTATTCCTTTTCTTGATGATTAGTTTGGAGTTATAATTTGTTTTATCATAAAGGAGTTTCTTGGTACTTAAAATAGAAGAGGTTTATCTTTTGAAAGGAAGTTCTACAAGAGATATATAGATATCTTTCAAAACGAGTATTTGCATAGTGTTTTACCCTTACTTGATATAAAGAGTATGTTTGGAAGTAAATATTGAATTTAAATGTTTTGTGTAAAGAAGAACTACGTTGGCTTCATCCTGTATCTAATTGCTTACCTAATTAGACAAAGGTACGTAGGCAGTCTCAAGGGGTAGTGATGCAGTAGCTATATTAGTAAAAATATTTTTTTTTATTATTCATTATTACATCTTATGTTGGTGCGTCTTTCATGTTTAAAATTTTAAGCCATACTGACATATTTATCGAGATTGTAGGGATGGATATCGATGTCCACCTCACCAGAGTTGCATATATTTATGGTAATTGTGTTAAATTTGTACTTAAGCACACCCTGTGAGTTAAATGAATATTCTGATAGGTATTAAAATTGTATCCAATGCATTTAGTGATGTTATATATTTATTTAAATAAAGTGGTAGTTGTCATTATTTGTTTTGGACGGATGGATTTTCGGCATTTTGATTGGTCCAATATTTCTGGGGTGTTACGGTCAAGACATAACAAAGGAAAGTAGGTCATCGGGTACCTTTCATCGTCAGTCGGAGCGAGTACAGGAAAGACTGGAACTAAACCAAGAGGACAATGAACTTCACTAACAGGTTACTAGATGAGGGACCACATGGGCATTTAGATTGGTTGTTAAGGCGATCACGTAGCTCTTTGAATGGTCTCTCATTAGTTAGAGGCCTGGGTGGGGACATAACCACCATAAAGAGAAAGACTAATCTTTCATATTTGTATGGTGGGCCTAACGAAGACATTCGTGGCAGACATAGAAAGTCCCCGTCTGAGTTCTGTGGAAGAACTCAAGTTCAGGAGCACCTTTATGGCATAGCGGTAGAATCTTATTCGCTTTTGTAGCGCAGCATAGTATGCTTTTGTGGCATAGTGATGTAGACGTAGTGCACCTTCGCATCATGGTTTGGTACGCTTTTATAGCGTGACGATGGAGGACTTGTACATTCTCGTAGTACGACGATGGAAACCACTCGAGAAGGACACTGCGGGGTAATACCATGATATATTGGGCATATAAGTAAAAGGTCACCCTATCTATCCCTTACTTTACATTACCGATTGTTCTATTTAACTGATAAATTTAGCAAAACTATGTGATATGGACATGTGTTTTTGCTAAATCGTTTAATTCTCATTCTTATACGCTCGAATGGTGCAAAAGTGTGAGTACTTTACAAAAATATTTTATTTGAGAAAATTTTAGTTTTCAAAACAATTTTCCAAACATTATTCAGAACCAATATTAAAAATTTCTTTATGGGGTTTTATAATTATTACAACATAGTATTATATATATATATATTTATGTATGTATGTATTTATAATAAAATCCTATAAAGAAACTTTTAATATTGGTTCTGAATAATGTTTGGAAAATTGTTTTGAAAACTAAAATTTTCTTGTATGTGTGGTTTATTAGTTTAATCGATTGGGGAATAGATGGGTACGGTTTATGCATGAAATCATAAATGTAATGTGTAATAAACCCAAAATAACATAATAAAGGTAAAACGGTGATAGAACGGTATATGTAGGGTGCGTTCTTAACGAACGTGAGCGTGGCATTTGAGCGTGCCATTTGAGCGTGGTACTGTAGCAAAGGGGAATTGTGTTTTTAGCTACGAATGGGGTATTTGAGAGTGGTATTTAATTGTTAAATTAATGGTTTTGATTTAATTAAATTCTAATTGCATCAAACAAAACGACAACATATTTCATAAAATAAACGACAACGTTTTTCATAAAACATAGCAAACACACCAAGAGTGGAACTAAAACAAGTACATGAAAATCTAAAATAAACGACGATGAGGTAACTGACTCAACTCCGCTGAAATAAACCCACATATGCCCTCATCGCTAAGCTCCTGAACAATATCCACATTCCGCTCATCATTGCGGAAAATCGTCAGAATCTCCCAAAGGTCCGCACACGTACCCGATCTCTGAAGAAGCTCCAAGCAACGAGCAGCAAGCTGTCTTGTATCGTCGGTCATAAACGAGCTGGCAAGCGCTGCCTGTCTGCGCCTAGAGGGCTGACCAGAAGGGGGATCGCCCGAAGCCATCCAACCGGTATAGAAACCCGCGTCGGCAGGGGAGAAAGAAGCAGCTGGCACAGGCGCTGGTGGAGGTGCTGGTGCAGTAGGAGGTGCAACCGGAGGAATCGGATACGCACAAGTATCTTTCCGCAAACAACCCTCGAACATAATGTCCTGCTCTCGAAACTTCATCGGCGAGTGCTTCCTAAATTTTCTGAATGGTCTGCCACCGCCGGTACTCCAAAAATCATCAGGACCATCTAGATAATCGAACTTTGCATTCCATACACCCCCAAGTGTTCTAAGCAGCATGTCCCAATCGCGAAAAGCTCGCTTCATGTTGTCCCATTTGTTTTTAATCTGGTTTTCTGTGAACTCCAGATTAAAACGGTTGTCCATTGTTGTTGCGACTGTTGCGTAGAACCCACTGGCGCTTGTATCACGCTCCGCTATGAACTCAACGCAAACATCTATGAAAGCGGACTCCCGGTCGTCCGTCCAATTCGCAAATGGCTGCGAGGTAGCAGTGGTGGAAGTGGAAGCCATCTGCAAAAAAAAATTCAAAAAAAATCGAAAAAAATATATATGGTAGAGAATTGAAAAATAAACTCAACTATAAAAAAAATTACCGTTTTTGCAGCTCGAAATTGCTCAAAAAAAATCGAAATATGGGGTAAAAGGGGAGAGGTTTCGGGTTGGGATGGGGAGGAAAAGTGGGGGTCCGTTCTTATAGCCAGCGAAAGGATACGTTGGAAAATTAACCGTTGGCGTCCGACACGTCGGACGCCAACAGTTACTTTTCCAACGTTCGAGAATCGTGGAATCTGGAAGGCGTAAAAGGTGCTAGTGTCCGACGCGTCGGACGTGTCGGACGCCAAAAAAAAAATGAGCGTGCCAAATTTTGGCTGCGAACGCACCCGTAGCGTTATTTACAGAAAGTATAATTTGTCCATTCATCAGAACTTTTGTTCTGACCCCCTCTTCATAACAAACCCACAATTAGAAAAATAATGAAGGTATTAACAGACTCATGCGCGGAAATTAAAAAATAATGATGGTACTAAAATTCATTTAAATTCAACACCTTATAGATAGAAATCTACGTTAAGAATATATCAAAAACAAATCAAAAATCGTGGGTATATCGACCAATCATTCAAAAAATAATTATATTTGAAGCTCATTCAAAGACATTCAAAAGAAATATGCAATTAGAAATCATTCATGTGGTGTTAAGAGTTTAACTATTAGGGCAAAATAAAATATTATGACATGGCCATATTCAAAACTCATCAAAAAATTATCACAACTTCATCCATAAAATTTCCAGATGGCATAAGTTAGTGGAAACTATTTAGACATGTTGTTACTGAGAAAATTATCCATCCAACAAATGCTATCAAGAAATCACATATAACCTTATACAAACTCGGACTACTTATTTATAGAATAAATTACTCTGTTCGACTTTAACCATCCATTTTGGGATTTACTTAGTCAATCGGCCACTAACTTCTTAACCTAATTCTTTGCCTATAGTGAAAGTGGACTGACTTTTCATTTTTACCGTTATTCTTGATGAAGGTCTTTTCCTTTCAAGATGAACCTTATTATTGCGATATTATAAAGCCTAACATGTCCATAGAAACACTTTATTGAATTTTCACACTATAGATACTAATATCGTTAAAGGTTCCTTTTTCTCTTAGATAATGATCCGCCTATCGTCCTCAGAAAGTATTCCAATGGGTGATGATTGCATATTTCTAGTCCATCGGCTTTTCCTTCTGTTCGCTATTGGAGAATGCAGAATGATATGACGTGACATGATATGTTTCGGAGGTATAAATTTAATGGATGTCCTCCACCCTATAGGGGAATGAGATCCTCTACGTGGATATGCAATAAATGATTCCCATCTTATGATATAATATATAGGTGATGTTTAATAGTATAGATTTGTAGACCCATGGAGATGTAACAATATATTGCCCCTTGAGGGAGGCACCCCATGGAAATGTAATTATATATATATATACACATAGCCTTACAGTGGGGGCACTCCATTTGATCGAGATGTTGTGTGTGTGTATAGCCCCACATTGGAGGCACTCCATTTGATGGAGATGTAGTAGCTCCTCTTCTTGGAAGATTTATTTTGATTTGCCTCTCTTTCTTATAGGTCCTGCTAATTTACCTTTTCTTTCGAAGGCTTTATTGATTCACCTTCTCTTTTGAAGGTTTTATTGCTTTGTCTTCCCTTTTGAAGGCTTTATTGATTCACCTTCTCTTTTGAAGGTTTTATTGTTTCGCCTTCTGTTCTGAAGGCTTTATTAATTCACTTTCTCTTCAGAGGGTTTTATTGTTTCACCTTCTCTTCTGAAGTATTTATTGATTCACCTTCACTTTTGAAGATTTAATTGTTTCACGTACTTTCCTAAAGCTTGGAAAGCTTGAAAAGGGATAAGATCCATTTCCTGTTTACCGAAATATTTGGATTTTTATTCCAAATGTAATTCATTTTAGTCTCTGTAGTTTATAAAATATCAAGAATGAAATAGATAAAGTTGAGAGGATATTCGTATAGGCCAAGCAATGGTTGATGCCATGTATTTCCTTTCCGGCTATTCGCTGGATAATCCCTACTAAAGTTTATCATCTCCTTGTCCCTTTCTATCTGATAACATTCATCATGTTTCCTTCCTAAATTGACTCGGCGTCCACATAGTCAGTTGAACCATTGTTGCGCATACGAGAATTGCATGATTTTATCTTCATCTAAGGCACTTGAATTCTTTATCAATATATGATTGATTGCAGGTAGGAGCAAAGCGCAAGACTAAATGAAAGTAATTATTCATGGAAAGGAAACTTATTATTAAATTTTGATCAGGTGTTGTCGATCCTTAGTAGTTTCTCCTACGAGCCACCCTCAAACTTTCCTAAATAGTTTATTTTCACTTTTTTCTTTGGATCTTCCTTTCCGGAGCATTGCATTGATTAGTTTTGTGCCCACTTATCTTGTGATAAGAACAATATCATCCCTCTTTATCCGATTTCGAGGAGTTACTCACTGTAAATGGAACCAACGTCTTTGGTTTTTTATTTTGCTTTAGATTTTTCTTTGCATCAAGCAATTCTTCAATATAAATGAAATTACAGGTTAAAGAATAAAAATCATGTAGGCCTTGACATTCATTTAAAATTAAATCTTTCCAAAAGGAGGTCAATTCAAGTAGTCTCGAGCACATAGCTATTAGCTTTTCTTTATCCGTTACACTTTTTACCTTGAGTGACTCAGCATGAAATCTCTTTAGGTAGTTATCGAGTGATTCCTCTGGCCCTTGTTTGATACCAGTTAACTCATAAATGCTAATTGTTGAGTCTTTTTGCACATGGAAGTGTATGTTGAATATTGGAGACGATTGTCCCTAAGTTTAAGAATCAGACCATGGTAATGTTTGCACCATTTATTGGCTTCTTTATGAAAAGTCACCAAGAATATTTTGCATCAAAGTTCTTCGAAGGCGTTATACATATTCATGTAGCTTTCAAAAAGGATGACATGTTCCTCTTAATTAGTTGCTCCATCATATTTAAAAGGTGGCACTTTCATATTAGTAGGAATTTTAACATCCATTATTCCCTTGAAAGGACAATCCCCTAAGATGTTATATTCTCTTTTGACTCAAAGTTTTTTGTTGCTTCCTAGGTACGCTCCCCTTTGGTGCTTGAGCGTTCTCATGCTGGACCAAATTACTCAATTGTTTGGAAGCAAACTTTACTTGCCTTTCATAATCTGGGGAATCTGATGCTTTTGATTCTGTTTCACGTAGTTCGGCCTCACGCAACCTCCCAATTAACTCTTCCTCGATGAGTTTCGTTAAAGTGTTGATTTGTAGAATTTCAATCTTGTCACTAGTATCTTTTGTCAGGATCGAGGGTGTTCAATTTCAATGCTTATTTGGTTGATATTCGAGTTGACATTATCTCCTAGAATAGGAAATTGGCTAACATCTTGTTTGCTAGCTTCTCTTGATATTACCATCCTATGTCTTCATAATTAGTTATAAAGAAGAAATATAGTATCAGATGTTCAAGCCCTCCTTCTGACGCCAAAATTAACCACAAACATGATCAACACCCAGAAATAAGAAGCTTTTGGATGGATTCTGAAAGTAGGACCTTTCGGGCTAGTTGCAAAAGCCTCTTTCCCTTTGGTCAAATTGTAATCCTCGAGCAGTACAAATGATTATTTGTCAAAGATAGGGAATTCCTTTAGGACTGAAGTTAGTAGAAATTGGTAAATTAGACATAGATCATGTTAATACCCCAGAATGATCATGAATGAACACATGTCGAAAGCATTTGCTTTCGGACTGGTTTCATTAAAACTAGTCTTCCCTAGAAGAAATAACGTACTTCAGTTTTTAATTTCACCAAAGGCTTTTATTTACGTTGAGTTAGTATTTTGGACTTTCGACGAGCAAAAGCATAATGTCCAAAGCACCTGCCTTTTTCAGGGGACTAATAATCCTCAAGGGAGACTATATTTCGAAAATAACTAATTAAAGAAGTTGATGCTGCAAAGCTTAATGAATAGGTAGGATATTATATTCCTTTAACATAGTTAGGATCCATTAGCGATGACTCTTCTTACACCCTTCAGATAAGAATTTACCACTTTTTCATTCCTTTCATAACAAAGTCTAGGATAAAGATAAAACGTTAGAGTCATGTGCAATCGGCTATCAAACAAGTTAACAACTAAAAATAATCGGCCTCCTTTTTCTTAAAATTAAACTCTATGAACTGATATACTCAATTCCCCTTTTACTATAGATTGCCAAATAAGATTACAAGAAAAGAGAAATCCATAATTTGATTTAAAAATTAGGGTTACTGTAACAACCCGGAAAATCTGGACCAGTTTAAAAATTTTAAATTGGCTACTTTAGTGAATTTTAAATATTTAAAATAAATATTTTAAATAATAACGACGGAAAGAATGTTTGAATCGATGTTTGAAAATAAATATAATTATTTTAAATTATAAACAAGGCCTGAAAGGGCGCGGCAGTTTCAAATTTTGAATTCAAACTTTGACTGACGGTACCAGGTGCAAAATAAAACGGATTTTAGTGAAACCAAAAATATTTAAATCTGTTTATGATTATCTTCCTAACGAATCTGAAAAATCGAAGTTTCATAGCGGGAATCAAAAGTTATGGCCAAATGAATTTTCAGAAAGGTCGCTATAGAGAATATATAGCCCTTGAAAATAGACATTTTGCAAACGACCTCTATTTTCGACGAAACCACTTTTGTTGGATCCGGGATGTCAAATTATTACTAGGTTTCAAATTTCATAATTTTTGAAGTTAATATGTGAGCGTGGCGAAGAAAGGTGTGTTTGGTCAATTACAATTAAATTGGATCGACCAGAAAATGGCCATTTTTCAAACGGTCTCAGAATTCGACGAAACTAGTTTTGTTGGGACCGTATCGTCAAAACATAGCTAGATTTATTTTTCTGGAATTTTTAGAATCAGTATGTGGCCCCGGCAAATTGAAATGTACGTTCAAATCGAATATTGAATGTTTTATATTTTAATTTGAAGGAAAACTGACTGAAACAGTCGAATGGGCCTTCGAAACATATCTCATTGTGTTCGGAATGGGGGTATTTAGCTAGGGACGATAGTCATTGGGTTTGGATTGGAGCTAGTTTGTGAAGAGGGGTATTTTAGAATTTTAAAAATATATAAAAAAAATCCTATTGGTCATCACAACCTTCTCTCTCCCCGACCTTCACCGCGCGACGACGGAAAAGAGTTCAAACCTTCTCCCCTCGATTCCTCTCAATCCACTCAAAATTAGACCTCCATCCTGTTGGGGATTTTGTAGAGCTCGTCAAAACCTTCAAATCAATACCAAGTTTGATTTTTTTTCATTGAGTATATCGCCGTTATCACCTCCGTGAAGATCGCCGTTTGGAAGCGCCGCCTCGCCTGATTCTGACCACCGATCACGACCGCTCCACCCCCCGTTCCGGCGCCATTCTTCCCTCTTCCAAGTGGCGCAACCCGATCCAGATATCGTGCAACGGATTAGGCGCTAGATCGAAACCTAGTTTCGAATGATTTCAGAAAGGTAACGGCCTTTATTTTATTTTATAGTTTATAGCACTTTAAAGCGCTACGGTTTATGATTTCACTGTAAAAATCATATATTTCTCATTTGTTGACGAAATCCAGTGAAACAAGAGATAGTGGACTCGTGAGGACGTCTTCTACATTCTAGAAGAGACCGGATATTTTTTTGAGCCTCTGCAATTTTTGGTGGAGTGGAACCCAATGTGAGATTTCTGAATTATAAATGATATGGAAACAATGATGTATAAATTATATAGTCGATGTATGAGTTATATAAGCATTGTACACCTCATGTATAAGCATTGTATAAGTTGTATGTTCGATGTATAAGTTATATATGCGTTGTAAAGATTATATATGCGTTGAAATGATTGAAATGAAATTGAAATATATTTATATACGAATATATATATATATATACTCCCCTCGTCCACAGACCATGGACGATATATATTGGTTGTGATATTGTTTGGATATTGGTTGATGTGAAATTTGGTGAATAATGCGAATGGTTGATAGAATTGTATGTGGTTGAGAATGATTGATTGTCGTTGAAATATACCCGCTTGTGGTTGAAACAAATTAGAATAGGTTATGGAAAAGGAAAATAAGCATACTCGCCTGCGTGCGAACTAGATGTATGAAATCCCCATTGTCAAAAACCGCTAGGTTTTAAGGTAGAGCGAGGAGTCGTACATCGATACGGTGCCGGTTTTAACTACCGTGCCGTTATGCTGCCGAAATTTTCTGAAATATTTCTGCGTTTGATTTATTTTCATATGTTGAAACTATATTCATGTGTTGAATAGAAATTCATGTGTTGAATGATAATCGTGTTTTGAAATAAATTGTTTTACAATAAAAATCACATTTTTATCATCTATATGAAGTATATAAAATAATCGTGTTTTGAAATAAATTGTTTTATAATAAAAATCACATTTTTATCATCTATACGAAGTATATAAAATAATCGTGTTTTGAAATAAATTGTTTTATAATAAAAATCACATTTTTATCATCTATATGAAGTATATAAAATAATCGTGTTTTGAAATAAATTGTTTAACAATAAAAATCACATTTTTATCATCTATATGAAGTATATAAAATAATCGTGTTTTGAAATAAATTGTTTTACAATAAAAATCACATTTTTATCATCTATATGAAGTATATTAAATAACCGTGTTTTGAAATAAATTGTTTTACAATAAAAATCACATTTTTATTATATATATGAATTGTTAAAAATAGTGATGTGTTGAAATATAGATCTATTGGATAAAAAAATCATTTTTATCAAATCTATGAAAAGAATATGGTTTTGAAATCGAAGAATGAGTTATATTTATACATATATATATAAATATAATCGATATAAATCGAATAACGAAGCTGTGGTTCGTATTTTGAAACCGCGATTTCAAATGATTACTGCGGGAGATTCGACCATCGGATTTTCCCGAAACCACAACCGTTGGGTTCGCTTTGGAAATATCTTTCCAATGACACCAACTTTGTAAAGATCCAACGGATGGATTGTTTGGAATGTTTAATTCAAATCTGAAGAAAAACAGCGCCAGAATCGATTATATTTATATATATATATAAAAATATAATTAAATTAAATCGAATAACGACGTTGTAGTTCGTATTTTGAAATCGTAACTTCAAACGATTGTACCGGGAGATCCGACCTTCGGATTTTCCCAAAACTGAAACCGTTGGATTCGTTTTGAAAAGATCTTTCTAATGAGCTAAAATTTGTGAAGATCCAACGGTTAGATTTTCAGAAATGTGTAAATCAAATCTGAAGAAAAACAGCGCCACGGCCGCGTTATGGCCTGAAGCGTCGTTTGAATGAAATAGCTATTTTTAAATAAATAAAAATAGCGATAAATCGTGATAAAATATTATAAACGATATGAAATGAAAATAAACTGAATTTGCTCGGTTTGTTGGATATTTGATGGTTGAATGTGTTTGGCGTGAAAATTACATTAAAGAACAGAATTAATGATGTCGAATAATTTAACCATTGAAATGAATTGATTTGAAATTCTAAATACACGTGAATTATTTGAAAAGGCCGAGTTAATTCTCATTTCAAATAATTGGTCGACGATTAAATGTCGAAGATATGAAGACGGTGCAAGACCGATGATCTTCACGTCGAATGGAGTGGTGCTACTGATGTTCATGATAGGGGTTGCTACCTTGAAGGGGCTGAAGTAGTAGCTGTCCGGACGTACATGTTGATTGTACGGATGTGTGAGGAATAAAGATCCTCCGGTTTCGTTCAGATCCAGAACGGACTTGTAAATGGACTGTGTGTCTGACATTGGATTTCATTCTGTGTGATTGATAGACGTCAGTTGCATGGCGTGAATTGCCCGTGTGGCATGCTGAGATGCAGTGATCAAAGCTTTTGTTGAAAAGCATAGCTTTGTGGATGATGATCAAAGCAGGGCTTTGAATAGCAAGCTTTGTGTTTAGCGTTGTTTCGCGAGCCTCACACCCTAGTATGAGCCAGAAACGGGAGAGAACCTCAGGGAGGACATGTGTTTCTTTCTAGCTAGGAATGATGTCAGATTTTACACGGCCTGACATTTTACTTATGTGGATGATGGATTGCGAGGCGCCTCGGCTAGATCGGTCTCTTCGGAGCCGATGTGTGGTCGGATATGACCAGTTTACACCCCATAGGGTGGGGAAACGCAGTGTTCAGGCATTTTAATCCACATCGGTGGACCGGCCCTGTCGCTCCAAGGGTCGATGCGTTCTGATCCTGAGGCTCGGGCTAGAGAGTCTCGAAGCGGTAAGGACGATCTATGGCCTTGGTTCATGACGGAAATCCAATTTCCGAATACGACATCGTGCGGTTTTGATTGTATGTATATATATATATATATATATATATATATATATATGGCGACATGATATATGGTACCCATGCCGTCTATGATTGATAGTTATGATTCAAATTGTTTTTGAAACATATAAACACTAGCAATAATATCAAATGATTTGTTTTGCTCGTATCAAGCATGTTTGGCCATTATAAGGTAAAACTCTACCCTCCGGTTTGTTTTGCATTGTGTGATGGGAACTGAGTCTTATAATGGCTTCATTTTTAAAAAAGCATTGCGATGTATAAAAGATTTACTTGTTTTAAAGCACTGGCAATCACTGGAGTAAACCCGTTCCGCAAAAGTGGCGTGGTCCTGTGATTGACCATACTGTAAAATAAGTTATGTAGATTTCTCATACCAGTCTCATGACTGACTCGTAGTTTGTTTCACTTGCAAACTCGGGTGCCCTTTTTTCTACACGGGCAGCCTTGTATTCAGGTTTTGGCAAGCTCTTTCTGGATGGTTGGAGCTGAAGATGGATTCTATCATTTATCTCTTTTTATGTTGTTCGGCTCCTATTGTACATATTATGTTGTTTTCCGTTGTAGACATTTATGTATAGCTGAACTGTATTTGTACTAAGTATGATCCTGTATACTGTGTAACTCTGATGTTTATATTTATCCAGTATATTTTGTTGTACATTATCTGGTGTATTTATTTATTTATTTCTGTTCTGTTGTTATCTGTTTATGTGTTATATTCCAAAGATAATCCTTGCCACCGTCGTACGGGGTTTGGGTTGTCACAGTTACACTTCGCAATTCTAAGTTTATCATTTCTGAATGAATGTAATCCCCCCCCCCCTCGACTCTAGGCCTCAATGTCGTATTTATAGGTGTGGGTTGGCCCTTCCTCCGACATGGAGGCATTGGTCGTCTTTTTGGTAGAAGTACGTATAGAGATTCGTGAGTGCGCTTTTCGTTATTCCATCAAAGATGTTACCTTCATGTTCTCCTTCAGTTATTGGTCTAACATAATTATGAATATTTTATCATTATTAAATTTAGTGTCGGTCCTAAGACTTATGATATCAGGTGATTTACTAAATGACTCCCTTAATTTACAATTTTGCTATGATACAAAATAATATTCATATTTATAAGGCATGTTAATACTTGAAAATCCAATACTGCTATTACGGGATAATGTTGTCTAAGTTATTATAAAAAAAATCCTTTCATATTTAACTCATTATCATTCCCTATCCTCTCACATTATCAATGTCTAAGTTTAAATGAGTCTAATGCATTTTTCAGCTCTATAAAAAATGACAACCCGGTTGTTTCTTCAACATTTAAAACTCCAATAAAAATTCTTCAATTTTAATTGGACAACTTTTCACATCTACGCACTATATTATCAAAGTCATTTGCTCTTTAATACCTACATTAAGAGCACAATCATGTATAATAGAAAAATACTTTGCTTTTTTTATTTTTAAATGATTGTGTTTCTTACTTTGGATCATATATAGTCTCAATCAGTTCAATTTGTATTTTATGACTAAGATAATGATAATGAATTTCTTTATCTTGAATGAGACAGAGACGATGATGCTGCATTACTAGATCATATTTAGCAATCATTTTAACCAAGTCTAAAAAATTACCAATAGAGTTCTCACAAATTTTCTCATTGGATCCACGAAAAGCTAAATTGTTAACAACAAGGCACTTAGCTACTGCAATCATTCTAAGCATCATTATTTATCTTTTTGAATCAGATCTTGATTATTTTTGTCAATTGTTTGATTACGTTGTAGTGTTTTTTTCAACTCAACTCAAGCAACGTAGTTAGATTGTAGTCCTCACTTCTTTCATGTTGTGTAAGTTTCCCACTAAGACGCCTCCAGTCTCCAATTTCATGTTTTGTTAATTGATTTTTTTTTTTTTTTTTGAAGTCATTAAATCATTTACAGCGGAAACATAATGCTATGTCCATCCATTTAGAATTAAAAAAAAAAATCATCTTCTACCATGATATTCTCCATTACTTATTTATCTCTTATAATAACCCGTAGACAAATGCCTAAAATTTTCATAGTTATACTAAATTCCCTAACATGACCATTTCCAACAAGTACATCTCTTTTATCTTCATTCGTATTACTCCAAACTCCTTGCATATATATTCAAAACTTCTTCCAAAGACATGATCCTTGTTTCATTCAATCAACCTAAACATTGGACATCACTTTCATTTACTATTTGCTGCGATGAAATTCTGATATGAAGTATTGTTTCTTCTATATCATTAATTTCTTCGTTCACTACAATCTCAATTTCTACTATCTTGTCAAAACCAATTCCATGTTCAAAAGCACAAGATTGTTCGCATTATCAGCTAAATCTGTCTTTTTTGAAAATACTTGTCAAGAGGTCCTCTTAACGATTTGGCTCTCTTCATTTCTTTTTCTTTTTCTTTTTATATTAGAGCTTCCAGATGGTTGTTTTTCATGATAACATTATTATTACGTTTTATTTTTTTAATTACAAAATACAATTCTTCGTCAAAAAAAAAAAAAAGTCAAAGAAAGATAAAATCAAATTATTTATTACAACACTTTATTCGCCAAAGTTATAAATAATATATGACTTTTCTAAACATATTTAGCGCATAGAAATTTTAATATATGTGCATAAATTCAAGCTCCCCTTCGAACTCGTGATGCACATTTGTTTTTTTCTAAATAAGATAACAAATTAGAAGCAGTCGATCATGTTATAATTCACTTGGTTCTTTTCGTTTTGAGATGCCATGAATTGCGAACTAAACCGTAAACACATGAAAGTCCTAATTCTAGGCTATATGATTCTGCTCTTACCTTAAGCGGAGGAATTAAAAATGTAGGCTCAGCTAGGTTTATAAATTATAACTTTTAATGAAGATGTGAACGTCAACATCATCTAGCAAACAATGAGGGAATTAATTTATTGGTATGCTCAATCAAATCATAACCTACTCCCTTACATTTCAACAAGTCAGCAGACCTAGATCTAAAGTTTTCAGTTTTAAACACCTAAGAATAATTTAGAATAAGTTTTCTTCTCACACTTGCATGATCTCTTTTTTTAGGGTTTTTTTCGTTCCAATACTCATTTTTCTAATTAGGCTTTTTTTAATGTCCTATGCACTGGCCCAGTTACCACTGCATCGAAGCCGACTTTTATTAAATTACTATTTTAGCTTAATCAGTTAATTAAAGATGCATATAAGACAACGCAAAGATGAGCGAATGGCTAGTTCGATTTCAAAACAATCAAAAATGTTGAAATCAAAATAACCATTCAAAAACAAAAATCAAAACAAACCAAACAGAAGCTTGTTGAAACTAAAATCAATCAAACCGATATTATTTGGTTCGGTTTGGTTGGTTTGTTTAGTTAATCTTAAAATGAAATAGATCTTTTAGTTGTTTATATAACACAGGATTAAAACAAATAATTGAGTTCATATAATGCAAATATTTTAGAAATCAAACTCTTCTAAAAATGTCAATATGAAATTTAAAAAAAAAAATATAAATAATAGCATTGTTAGTGATAATTTTGTAACTTCTAAATAAACTAATTTTTAAGTTTGATTTAACCGATTTGTTCGATTTTCAAATATTAAAAACCAAACACGACCAATAAATCGCAGCAATATAAAATTAAAACCAAAATCAACCGATTAACTTATAAAACCAAGCCAAATCGACCAAATTTAACTGGTTTGGTTAGCTTAATTAGTTTCAATGTAGGCCTTGTATGCTATTTCAATTAAATTTCCTTCCTTCAGTAACAATTTCCAAATAGTAGCAAAGATGGGAAAACAAACCAAATTTAGCTGAAACCCAAGAGACCTAACTGTAAGAATCTCAAAATCTATTCACAGGAGGAAATTAAACATTGCTTAGAAAATGGATGAAACCACCAAAACTCACATGTTCTCTCGACTTACATGTGAAATAGCGAGCTCGCAAAAATGGTATATTGCCAAGCCATTGTGAGGCGAGGATTTTTAATGGCAGCCAATGTTTTATTTAACAAAACTCAGCACTAGCATAATGCTCTCTTCTCAAGGGCAGGCCGGTTCACAAGCTGTCCGTAAAATTAACGCAATACGATCAAGCATAGAACAGATAACAAAGTATTACAACAACTCAAGAATTGAGAATGGGATAAAATATACACACAAACACACTCCAAGGAAGCACATAAATAATTCTTCGGAGAGCTGCATCTCAACAGAAACCACAACGCACGGCTTGAATCACCTATTCATTTCAACAACAAAAATAAGATGCATATTTTGAGATTTCTATGCTCCAAGTCCACATATGCTAAAAGTGGTCAACACATGGGGCAGCAAGATGAATAGTAGTAATACAATATTAGACGATTCATTCTGGCTTTTCAGTTTCCATGGGTTCAGGCGGTAGGTTATTCTTTTCAGCCATTTGTTCCGCAGTCTCGTCATTCTGAGTAGGTTGTTCTTCAGTTGACGACCGAGGTTGAGGAGACTGAGCCTCTGGCTGAGGTGGAGTTTGAGGTTTGGCAGGTACGGGTCGGGGTTTGGTCATTACAGGCCTACAGAATCTGCTCAAACAATTTATAGTCATTAATGTGAACATATAACACACAAAATATATGTTTTATAATTTCTGTATCACGATTTTAACTTAGATCAATAATTCATAGCTGTGAAAACAAAACAATTATACAAAAAATTGGGATTCTTTTTTTTATTTAGACAAAACACAGCTAAATTACCTAGCTCAAAAGCTGCTATTTCAATAACCATTACCTGTCTAATGCTTCAGCCTTTCTCTTAACATCAGCTGAGAGGAGAACAGGATTTGCATATTTTGGTGAAGCATCTTGCTGATGTTTTTTCTCTCTTAACCATGCTTCAGCTTCCACACACTCATTGATTACCTGTTACACCAAAAAAATTAGATCAAGATTGTACTTCATACAATTAACCGTAAATATATAAAAGCCTTGCCAACTTCGGCAGATCAGCTTTTGATTGGTAGGAAATGTCAAAACCTTTTATTATCCCATATTTGGATATACAGTAACTACAAACATTTCTACTGCCAATCATTGGAAAACAGTACATTCGTCAAAAGTTTTGAACAAAGTGGCTAACATAAGGCAATGCTGAATGTAAATATGCACACAAGGCACTAGCTTGAAAACCATGAAGAGCTTGACAAGTTCTAAGCGAGAATGTTCAGAATGAGCTTGATTAGGTGAAAAGGGTTTGCATTGCACATATAGATCATAAATTAAATAAACTACAAAGATTGCACCTGTATAGCCAACCGTCCCAGGTTTCACAATAACCCTAGAATAGCCAAAATCCAAAGAAAATACAAGTACACAAACAAAATGAATACAAAAGTGTAGATTAAGACAAAGAAAAAAAAAAACCAGAAGATAACAGTCAAAAAACAGGAAAGCAGATTGAAACCAATAAAACCTACAACATATAGGATGCATAAAAGTATATCAATCTCTAGGGTCATGTGTAGTCTTTCAATTAGCCTGAAAACTAGAAACATGAGTTATAAAAAGGGCAAAAGATAAATAAAAGTCGAAACAAGAGAACCAAATTCCAAAATCATAACAAATATTATCTTCGGTTAAAATGTATGATAATCAGTAACATGATTTCCCACTTTCCCCCCTTTCCTCTACAAAACGGGATAAACAAAAAACATAGGGTAACCAACTTCAAACTTACCATGGTGCCGCTTAAAATTAAACAGAATAGATAAACAAAAACAGAAAACACAAGCATTTCTAAGAAGGAAAAACTGAACAACCGTACATATGAAAAAGCGTGCAGATAGCCCAAAAACATAAACAGCAAACTGAATATGCGATTAATTAAGTTCTTAAAAAAATGAAATCGAGTTAATACCTTCTGCATTTCTGCCATGTCAATATGATCGAATTTTGGGTCTTTCGACAAAGCAGCCTCTCTGTAACTATTTATACAGTAAATTAGTTGGTCACAAGCCGGTCCTCTCTCTGCCCATTCCTTGTAGCGCACTTCAATGGGATCCCCTTGCTATGATTAATTTTCATTTTTCTGTTGAATGCTTCGATGACAGTAAATACATTTATCTACACAAACTATAATGTACCTTTTTAAGTTCCTCCAGCTTTGCAACATAAACACTCTTTGTTTCATCCTCACCCTCCTCATAGAGCCAGTCTTCAACCGTTCGCAAAGTTTCTATCAATTGATCCCTTTCTGCAGGCGTGACAAATTCCGAGTACTTGTCTTGAAGCTATATATACATAGATAGTAATGAAATCGCATGTCTGAATCAAATGTGGGTTAAATAATCCAAATTTTAATGTTAATGTACCTTGTTACGCATATCATAAACATAAGCCTCAACAGCATTCTTCTTATCCTTGGTGTCTTCCATTACACGATCTTGTAGAGCCATTTCGAACTCCTTTTCCACAGCCTTTTGCAACTCCAAAGATCCTAGTCCTCCATAGACCAACTCAGCAACAGAAACATTCATCTTTTTAACCTTCTTTTTAGAAGGTTCAGGCTGTGAGTAATGGAAAACAAGATAAACAATAAACTTCCAAACCGAGCTATAATTAAGAGCCAATCATCATCAAAGAAAGTAAATATGTATATGGTTGTCAACAACATAAGAACGCAGATAGAGTACGACTGATGGAGGAGAGAGCACTTGCCATAATCTTTGTATGTGACAAGTTTTTTATTTTTTATTTTTTTTAAAAAAAAAGCTGATTGATTAGAAGGATGGTGGAGCATAGAAGATATCAAATGTAGGATTTAGGAACATGTCAACAGAGAAAAATAACTGATATTGCTTGCATGAAGTACCTCACACCTCTGTGTCAAAGAGAAAGTACCGAGAAATGTGATGTAGCTCCATGCCCCCCCCCCCCCCTTTCCCTTTTCAACATAGTTGTGGCTCTTACACAATCCAACTATTTTGTAATCCAATCAGTTGGGGCTCCACCAGCCTGGGGTAGGGTGGACCACTTATACACATTTTGAGTAAGTGTATTACCTTTCAGTATCAAAAAAATTCAAAAATAAAAATGTTACATATACGTGTTATTTATTGGATAGTTTTATACCCTCATCTTCTAGCTCCAAGAAATGAGTTTCAAAGTACGAGTAACTATTTCATTCTAAGGGGTTGATTTAATATACGATTCCATCCAATATATATTTTTGTGCATTTTAATTATTTTTGACGTGTATTTTCAGTGTTCAGCAGTCTGATGATATTCAACAAACATAGTAATTCATGTTGCTACATGTATTTCGCTTAGTAACTAACTCAACAGTATATATGGCAAAATGTATTTCATCCATTGTTTTAAAAAAACCCGCCTTAATCCTCACCTCAAGGAAACAAGAAATAAAACGTCTTGAGGCTCAATCCAAAAGTTTTTTATGCTTTTTACCTCTAAAGCTTACACCTCAACAACTTAAGACATACAAAACATAAAAAGTGTATGTCTCGCACACCTCAAATTGTTGAGGCATATGACTCAAGAAACCAATTTACCTTTGTTGCAGATATTGACACTAATAAAAATCATTGAATTTTAATTATTTAAAGGAAACAGAAAAGAATACAATTCAAGAAAATAGAAGGTAGCAATTTTTACTTTTCAATTTCAACATTGACATGATCAAATAAGATTGTTTATGAAACAACAATCAAAAGCTAGATTTTCTCATTGTTATTTAAAAAATGTTTTTCAATAAGCTTCGTTATATCTCGAAATAAATTTTGTGGATCGATTAGAATTGACGGAAGTAATCGAAATTGGAGTTTGATGGCCTCTTTAAATAGTTTTGATGAATCGAAATCTAAATCATAGGAGTTTCAATTGTTTATTTTTAATCTATAATAAAAATATATACTTGTTCAAAGTCGGATCTTAAATGATTTGTTTTTCATTTTTTGCATCGGCTAATTTAAAATGTAAAATTTTCTTTATGTTTTGAGTTTTATTTTTACCCGAAAAACTTACATCTCAACGTTTCGAGGCTTACACCTCGCCTCACAGACCTGAAAATGCATCATGCACGCTTTTTGCATTTTAAAACTTTAACTTCACATTTCAAAACGAGTCGTGTTTTCTTTGTTAATGGTGACTGGGCTATCCCCTCCTCCTTCGCATCTCACTACTCCTTTCATCCAACCGTTCTTCCACTTCATTATCTAACCTCTCCACTTTTTCGACTCCCTCTCCTTCTACCCCAGCCCAGTTTTCGCCTGCGTGGAGTTTACACACCTGTTTCCCTAACTTAGATCTGCTCCAAATCATTCTCAGAGTCCATGACATTTGATTGATATCTTTCGAGACTCCTTTTCTTGTTGCCGCAACTTTGAACTTCAGCTCCTTCAGCGCAAAAACACTAAATGGCAGTCCGTAGTATTTAGCTACTGGATGTGGCTTGAAGGTCACTTCGACGTGCTGGTGTCTTTGTTAGCTGTAGATCTGATTTTCTCTGTTCTGGTTTGGGTAGGTTGGTAGTTGGTTTTCGATAGTTCTGGTCTGGGTAGTGTTGTTTGGTGGGCTGTCACGACTTGTGTCGGTGTGGACCTTTGGTTTTGTGCTTATTTTCCCTGGTCTAGACGTGGAATTGTATGATGGTATCCAGTTCTGTTTTCCCCATGTTTTGGAGCTTTGTTGTGGCTTTTCAGTGAGCAATGTAAATGCCTTCACTTTTTGTGAAGTATGATAGTTCCTATGGGTGAATTCACTCTTGTTTGGAGTATGTGAATGTGACAAGCATTTTTATTTTGTCTAGCTCCTTGCATGGAGATTGTAGTTTCTTGTAGTCTAGATATTTTGTCTAGCTCCAGCTCCTTAAACTAGAATAGTTGTAGTGGACAGACCACTATAAAAACTGAATGTAGTAGGTAGGCAAACTGCCAAACTCCTATCGACGTTATATGTTGTGGTTGCTTTTTGATTTGCGTCTGCGATGCTATGTCCCTTATGTCTTCTCGGCAATTGCCGTGGCAATGGAGAAGAAAGACACCATCTTGCTTCGGGTTTAGGCTTTCTACAGCTCAATTCATTATGGTGCCACTTTCTTTTTGTGAACTCCTATTATGACAGCTTAAGTGTAATTAGCCATTGTATCTTGAGGAGTGTTACGTTTCCACTTTGTTTTCTGCTGGTTGATTGTAGGACTGGTTTTGTCTCTGCACCTGACAAGCTTTTGCTGAGTTCCATGACAAGGTTGTTGGTCATCTTGGTTGGTGATGCAGCTACTTGTTCTGATGCTATTGTTTGGATCAACCGTTGCTGTGGCTTTTCAGTGAGCAACGTAAATGCCTTCACTTTTTGTGAAGTATGCTAGTACCTATGAGTGATTTCACTCTGTGTTATCAAAGTGCATGCTATAGCGCGATATAGCGCCAAATAGCGCATAGTGCAAGCTCTGCGCTATGGAACCTAAAATAGCGCAGGGATACCCTACAGCGCATAAATAGCGCGCTATTTTATCGAAGCGCAAAATAGCGCATAGCGCAGAATAGTGCGCTATTTGATTTTTTTTAATTTTGTATAGTAATTACAGCCCAGACCCATTGAGATGCAACTATATCTACAATGTTTTCTGATTCTGCATGCATGTTTTTTTTTCTATGGTTTGCATATTGCTTTAGCTAGTGTTCCATCAAGTTTTATCAACGCATTTCACAATTTCTTTTATTGAGAACTTGACTTGGTTGGACCATTGTCCAGATACACCATTCTATATCTATGTTCTTTGGTTTAGGCTATTAGATCGAAGATCTAGAAAAAATAGACTCTTTTGTTTGTTTGAGCATCATCAGAAAAAAATGCATGCAATATCTGAAAGCAATTCCAATTTGTTTAGTATGCTGGACAACATTTTTTTTGGCCACCCTTAAAGTATCAAAATATTTTCTTCTCTTTTAAGTGAGATCTCTAAACACAAAATAATTTACTTATATAGTTTGACTTTTTTTATTTTTACTTCGTTGTTTTTGTTGTTTATATTCTTACTTAATTCTTGTCATTAGAAAATATTTTACAGTTTATGCAAAATTGTATTTTTCATGCATTTTGTTTGTATAATTTTATCATCATTACTCAGCAAACAAGAATAAATTATATCATAATTCACACATATAAGACTAGATTTTAAATTCTATAAGACAATGATGTTATGAACCATCAATTATTTTTAATGTATAATATAAAACTATTAAATTTTCTCTAATATTATTGCATTTTACATCAACAAATATTTAGTACATGCATAAAGTATGATAGTTTTTGTGCTTGGAGTATTAAAGGGTTTGAATATGGCATGAAATATGCAAAAACATAGAATTAAATTTCAATTAGATATAATACACTTGATTATTAAAAAAATGCAAGAAAAAAATAAGTGGACCAAATAGCACACGCTATAGCGCATAGCACAAGCCTTGCGCTATTCGCTATTGACTACACTGATTTCACTAAGCATTTTTATTTTGCCTTGTCTTATTTGGTCATGATGTAATGAAGCTCCCTGCATGGAGATTGTAGTTTCTTGTAGTCTAGATATTTTGTCTAGCTCCAGCTCCTTAAACTAGAATAGTTGTAGTGGACGACCACTATAAAAACTGAATGTAGTAGCTAGCCAAACTCTTATACTTATTTGTATTTATTATTTGTTATAATAAAAAGTGTTACGAATCACTAACTGATCACCAGATAACTTACACAATAACATAGATTGTTTGATAATAACCAACATTTTATTCCATGGAAACGTAGTATTTTATCCATTTATCATAACCAAGATGACATGTCTTTTTCCCATACACTTTGTATTATGAAATAAAGCAAATTTTCATTTTCTATCATCATTAAATAAAGTAAAATTGGAAATGCACATATGAAAGAATCAAAGTTGAGCAAACAGAATGTAACTAAATAGAAAATTGCATTAAATGGTAAGCAGATTATGTAACAAGTTGTAAAGTGGACAAACGAGACTTGTTAAATCACGAATAGCATGCAACTGATTTAGCGAACAAATAACTCTATTTACATCAAATCCATATAAATAAGCTATACAGGTAGCCAAAATAAGGCTTTTATTTGACTGAAGCATCTCAGCTTAAAATGTCAAAGACTGAAGCATCCTAGCTTAAAATGTCAAGGTCAGCGCTCCTAATCCTGCATTTATACATACCCCATAATACTATGAACTACGATAAAAATTACCATGGGTCAATAATAAGGCCAGCGCTTAACAATGTACATACTGCCCTTAAGTGCTTATCAGATCCAGAATCTAGAGCATAAAAGGGGGACAGGTTAGATTTACATAACTTGCAGATATTGACATGAGCAACAGATGAATAGTAATGATGAAATCTAGGAAAGTTTTCAGGACTATAGGAAATAGTACGTCTATATAGACTACTTGAATTTTCATTAAGCTGGGCTATGGTGTAAAACTACATCTAATCAGTGTAGTCTAAATAGCGCATAGCGCAAAATAGAGCAAGGCTTGCGCTATGCGCTACACACTATAGCATGCGCTACTGCGTTCATTTAGGAAAAAAAAATCAAGTATATTTTGCCTAACTGAATTTATGTTTTGTTTTTACGTCATATCCAAACCGTTCAAGACTCTAAATTAGGGATGGCAATGGGGCGGGGCGGGCGCGGGTAGTACCACCCCATCACCCGCCCCGTTGGGTGATTTTTTGCCCCGTGCCCGCCCCATACCCGCACGGGTATCCATTAAACGGGTTTTAAACGGGTTGCGGGTAATGGCGGGTATTCGTGGGTATCCATTATATTTATTCAATTTATTTTTTAGCTATTTATTGAAATGATTTAAAAGTACATTTGGTAAAAAAAACAAATTAGATCAATTCTTAAATGCTAACATCAAAATACCAATACATATTTAAACCAATATCCAAAAAAGAAGAGACAACAATAGAAGTATCCATCAAAATATCAACAACCAGTTATAAACTGTTGAGTAAAAGCATGCACACAAATACCGAACAGCCAACAACAATATTTTTTGTATTGACTATTAATAATAAATCACATTCAATACGGGCACGGGTACCCGCGGACATGGATATTTTACTATCCGTACCTGCCCCATTAATTAACGGATATTAAAAATACCCGTTTATTTTACCCATGGATACCCATTTAACTATCCGTTTCATACCCATGACGGATTTTACCCGCGGATAACCGCGGGTACGGATTTTTTTGCCATCCCTACTCTAAATACAAGCACTATCATATTTTATGCATGTACTAAATATATTTTTTGTGTAAATTGTCATTATATTACAGAAAATTTGATAAGTTCATATTGTACATTCAAAATAATTGATGGATATAACATATTTGTGTCTTACAAATTTGAACTTTATTTCTATTTATTCTTATAATTATGAGTTATAATGAAATTTATTTCTATTTATCAATTATGATGGTATAAAACACTAAGAAAATTGCATGAAAATACACTTTTGTACAAAATGTTTAAGAATAACTACTAACAAGTACTAAGAAAAATATATATAAATAAGAAAAATTGTAATGTGAAAACAATATCAAATGAAAATAAGACATGAAATCTACAATAGCAAGATTCAGATAAACAAAAATTAAACGTGATTTAAGTGTACAATAACAAAAAATAGAAATTATATTATGCTTCTAAATTTTTAAAACATAGTCACTAATTTCATCTAAATCATAACCATTAATCATTATTTAAACGACCGTCAATTTCTTCTTCTTTCGAGTCATACTCTACGGCATTTTTCCTTTGAGTCGTTAAAAATACAATAGCGTGCTATTTTGGGCTTAATTCAACGCCCAAACATTTTTAAAAAAAGACAAAAACAAAATAGCGCGCTATTTAGAGCTATGCGCTATTTTGCGCTATAGGGAACCCTTGCGCTATTGTAAGTACAATAGCGCAAGCACTGCGGCGCTATGCGCTATTTGTCGCTGTAGCGCGACTTTGATAACACGGCATCTAATATGCAATCTACGACTAAAGGCTGTCTGTATCAACGACCAATTAACAAGTAACAACCATGTCTACACGTCACATACCTTTGTATCCATTTCCATTTGAACAGGCTTGTCTTCTGCCACTTGTGGACCATCCTCCAGCCCATCTGCAGGCAAATCATGCATGTTGACATCAGTTTCAGAAGCCAAGGACTCAGCTTTTGTTTGATCTGTGTCCATTTTTGTAATTTTTGTGACTGGAACTTCACCCTCTTCTTCCTCTAACATCTAATAGTTTAGAAGGAAAAAAAAATGCAATTTTAGTAATGAAAGCCACAACAATAAGAGATGCTGCTGTATATTCTTATAAATTACTCACCGTTGCTGAATCCACAGATACAACTCCATGCAGATTTAAGCGGACTTTAACTTTCAACTTGGCCCGTTCACCTATGGTAGATTGGAAGGGACCAATCTATTTTCAACAATATAAATATGAGCAAGCACACTAACAGTAGTAAAACAAATAAATCTAAAGAAAGCCGGAGCTCATCCAAAGGGGAAGGACCCCAATAAGGATAGAATACCTCACCAAAATCTTAAAATCCGCTGCCCACATTCTAACCAGACAGTTTTACATGCATATTTTGTGTGTGTACACATGTTTCTGTGTGGTATGTGATTGTCCACACAGTATATGAAATGTACGTGTTAATGACCAAGGCAGCTTTTACTTATATATACATAACGGACGGACACAACTTGTCTTTTACGGGTTAGAAAAAAATTATTCAATGGTGGGTTTGAGCATATGTATGTACGGATGCAGTGTTATTAAACGCGAGACGCACACCGAAGCGCCAAGACCCTTTGGAGCATAAGCGCAACGCGTAAACGCGAAGCGTGCGCTTCATTAAAGAGAAGCGCATAATGTATAAAATTTTAGACACACGTGTTGCACATGTAAACAATGTAAACGTTGTGAACTAATAGAAAATAACACATTCATAAGCAAAACAAATTGTCACTACATCAAACAAAGAGATGTAAACATTATAGAACATACAGTGTGGTGTTAGAAAGAAATGCATGGGATTGTTATGTTTATACAAACTAATTTAATACAAACGAACAAAATTAAAGAAACTCGTGGAGCCATGATGCAAAAATCAGTACCTATGTCCTTATATAGGCAGAAAGAAAACTTGTATATAACTACTCAAACCATGCACATAACTTGTATATACATGTGTATATAGCATACACACAAGATAAATAGAGTAATGGATGTAATACACACACATACATACATACATATATATATATATATATATATTAAATACAGACATATACATACAGTACTAAAGAACTCATTTCAATAATGAAGAAACTCAATAAGACAAATTGACAAGGGCATAACAGGCTACATACGCCACTAAAGAACGCATTTTAATACTGAAGAGACGCACTGAGACAAATTGACAAGCACATAGCAGACAAATTAAAAGAATAAAAAAGAAACAGAAGAAGATAGAAGTTATAGATGAAATTTATCAAAAAGAAAAGAAGGATTTATGAAGAAGAAAGGTTTATTTGGTCATTGTATGAGTTGAAGCCGTTGGAAGAAAAAGATCTCGTTTGAAGAGGCTAATATTTGTAGCGTGTACGAGTTAAAGTCACAATTAAGGAAAACATAATCATTTTAGATAGTCAAACCTGAATTAATCTTGTCAATTACATTTCTTTCCTCTCTTTTTTCCATATTTTCGCACAGCTTCAACTGAGCGTGCATTGTTGCGCGTTTCGCATAGGGCATAACCGATAAAAGCGCGCGTATAGTTCAAGTCGCATCGCATATCTTAAGCGAAGCACTTCAGGTGTGCATCGTTGTGTGTATGCGCGCTTCTAATAACACTGTATGGCTGTATGTATATGTACACATACATATATACACATGCGCGCGCAAAGGTGTTTATGAATGAAAACTGAGTTAGTGTAATTAAATTCTCTAAATTTATTAACTTCACTTGCATTTATTATCTATTGATTTGTATATCCATCTTGTTATGAAATTTTTTGTGTTTGTGTGAGTGTGCATGTGTGTGTGAAACCGAGTTTGATTCTATGCCCGTTAATTTCCGATTATCTAAAAAATCTCATGTATGGCCACGTGTCTGTATAATTTGCTTCTCTACATTTATCAACTCCTCTTGCATTTATTATATATTGATTTGTATGTATACCCATCCATCTATTATAAAATATAAAATTTGATGTGCCTTTTCACTTCCAAGTACCTCTTTTATATTATATGTTATCTTTTATGCCATGTGGTAGATGTACAAATTTTAGTAATATTTTTTGTCCAGAATATATATCAATTTTCCTTTGTATGTGTATGTATATATATTATCCATCTATCTGTCTCTTTATCACATAAAGCAGTGGCGGACCCAGCATCTACCTTCACATGGGGCCAAAATTAAAAAGGGAGACAAAAGCACAGCTTTTATGATCAGTTTGTCGTGAGGTAGGGCAAATGATTCAGCTGAGGGTGGGCAAAAGTTTAAAAGCTTATTTTTTTTCATTAGACTGAAAATTTTCAGGTAGGGCCTTAGCCCTACCTGAGCTATGAGTAGGTCCACCCCTGACATAAAGAGTACACTCCCTGTTTTTACATCTTCGATCTTAGTCTGAATACCTTATTCACATAATTTAAAGATCGACTTTACTTTTAGCCGTTTATATAGCTTCCAAACAAATACAAACGGTAACATTGAAATTGATGATCTAAGCTTCTCATAAATGTAATGACCCAAAAAAAATTCAATAGTTTCTTTTACGCATATTCAATAGACAGACTCAACCGATTTTCATTAATTATCATTATTAACTAGAATCCAAGGTTCATTTCTCTCTCATTTCTTCTTCATTTTCCTAAATAAAGTCGATCTATTCTATTACACACCGTGTATGTATTCTATTCTACAAGTATATGTATTCTCAACAAACATACTCAGTTCACATTCAGTCTAAGCTAAATTTTGTATATACAGCATCTTTTCACTATATTTGTTTTCTCAATTTTTCCTTTTTGTTTTAATAAATGCAAATTAATTCTGCTTATACTTGGTATACTTTATTTAACCTCTTCCAAATTACTAACTATAGAAAGTTTTAACGACAAAATACGATAAATAGGAAGAGTTGTAGATAATACATTTTAAGGTTTTCATTTTTCTCACCCTCTTTTTTAGTAATTTCAAATTAATGTTTCTTATACTTTTTATTCATCTGAAAACCCTTACGTTTGCTTTTCCACTTTCGAATTATTTACTTTTATAGATTTTAGTGATAAGAATACAATAAAAAAGCAAAGCACGATATAATGTTTGGTTGGGCTTTCTCAAACCATTCATGGAGATTAGCGACAATGGTACATTTTTCTTATTTGTTATTCTCCTTAAAAAAGTTATTATGACAATCAGCTCAGATATAATGTGTGCAGTGGGTACTATACATACATAATTATTAGTTTAAAATTTATTACATATATAACCTAAACAATACTTCATTAAATTTAGAAGGTCAAACGACTGAGTTATTAGTTATCATCAATGCTATCAATTTCTAAATTAATGTCTAGTAATTTTATGTTTTAGCTTTATAATAAAAAGCCTTGTTCTGATGTTTCCTTTTTAGAAGTCTATATAAAGTGTATATTTAGTTAATTTTAAATTTTGATAGCATGTTTGTTTTATAGTTTATTTGTCGACATCATAGCAAGTTAATTCACTTAATAAAGTGTATTATTCATTTAATTGACATTAAAGTGAATTAATACACGATAAACACTTTAATTTAAAATTTGGAATCTAATCTATGAGAAATAGGCTAAAATTAATTCGTTGCCTATTAGATATAATTAAAAAGGGCAAACATATCATGTATTTCCAGCTTTAGCTGAATATTACAGTAAATATGAATTCATTCTCAAATTGATCCTAATTTTACATTTATATCATGCCCATAAAAAATTATATTGGTAATTCTCTATAAACTTAAAACAATTACTTTTAATGGTTTAGACTGTGTATTTACCATTCATGTATGAACTTATACTGTAAGCTAACATCAAAAACAAAAAGGTGTACTTGTCAACCATGGTTAAGTATGTTGTGTTTGCACCAAAAATAGTCCAAACACCCTAAAATCGTATATAGAAAATTGAATATGAAAAAAAATAACAAATTAAAAAGAGAAAAAGTAAGACAACAAGATTTATAGTAGTTCAGCAATCGGGCCTACGTCCACTTGATGCAATCAATCGTTTATTATATTGTACAATTACAAATACAATTGTTTTTCATATAAGAAGATAGAGAAAAAAGAGTTGTTAATGGCAGCAGCAAAGTCATCACATATAAAATAAATGTCAAAGTCCAGAAATCCCCCCTAGAAATGTCAAAAATCCAAGTATTTATTGTTATGGCCGAATCCGGTTTGACATAGCCACAAAGGTAGTGGATACCGTGGGTTCAACCACGTTGAAGGTTTGGAGGGGTGGGACATGTCACTAGCATGTGCCCCTTCCGGTTCGGCATGGCCGATCCGCAGACTCATCCATCTACACATCTTGAATCTAAAATTCGTGTCACACCAAGTTAGGCCAGCTCGAGTCCAGGCAGTGTACGCCTATACGAAATAATGAAAATCTACAATGAGCCAAAGTTAGGCTGACTCGCAGTTGGTGGGCCCCACGCCAAACCGAAAAGATTGAGTCGGAAAGGCCTAGCCGGGATTTAACACATCCAAAATCCATGTCCTTAGACATCCATTGCTTCAACCAAGCATATCTAGGTTAGCCTAAGTTCATACTCCAGTCTTGAGTCCAAAGTGTGACGACATTGCAAAAAAAAGGTCAACATTTGCCCTTCAAAGTACATCTTGTTGCAAACATGACGTGCTTTGAATCGAGACAAATCAAAATCATCAAAAAGGATTTCATTTGCGGTTTGGCGGGCTTTGTAAGCGAATGATGAAGTCGCATCTCCTTTGAATTACTTTTTATCCTACGTCAAGGACAAGAAATAAGGATCAGATATTCGGATCAAGTCTGTCAACGATGACGCCTCAGCTTATCGGTATTAAAATGGTAACTGATGGGAGAACAATGGATCCAAGTCGACGGAAGCTCCACACTTTCTATGTTGGAACGTGGAATAAGGTGGCTAAGAAGATAATCATGCTTTCTCCATCCACAATTATGCTTTTAGTCCCGTGTTGAGGACGAGAGTTGATGTATAAGTAGTCAAACAACATCCAAGCTTAAGTGTTTTAGATTTTTGACTTGCTAGATTTCGGGCAAAGATAAAGTAGTTAGCCATACTTCGAGTGTAAGTATGGTCACAAACGGCTCTGTTGCATCAGCTACGGATTAGATAATGAAGTAAGGAGTAATTTGAGCTTGGATTTCAAGATTGCCCCGTGTCTGAGGCGAGGGTTAGTGCACTAACGAGTCAAGGAAGAGAGTGGAATAGTGAATTATTACATTTTAATGCCAGAACGTCAATTGTTTAAAGTCTCATTCATACGCATCTTCCAACAAACGGTCGGTTGATCGCTGCTTTTTAAAGAATCATTTGGGGCCGTAAATTCAGTAACAAATTTTGTCAATGTTTGTCCCTAGATGACATTCCAAGGGAAATAGGCACAGTCAAATTAGCTTAATTCAATGTTCCATTCGGATAATCTTCCAGATGTCTCAGGTCGTTGTAGGATCCATAGTAGCGGCTGGTTGGTATAGACTTTGATTGGGTAAACCTAGAAATGATGATGTGACTTGCTGGACCTTGAGCAGGGCATGGATGTTCCGTCGTAGCAAAAGCACAAAGTAGGAAGCAGATTGCCGAGTCACATACATTTTGATCTTGAGCTCCCATCTCTAAATCGAGGGTGTATGGTAATTCAAGAGCAATAGAATTGCTCTCACTTTAATGATGCTCCATAGGTTTGATCAAGGACCAGAGAGGTTTAATTTGTACCTCATTCAAGATACCTATGAATTTTGCTTTATCACCTATCAAGTGGAAACCGATCGTCAGCGGTCTAGTTGACAGTTAATGGTCTTTGCAAAGGTCGGCTAAGTTTCCCAAGTAGTGAGTCACAAGATGGATGTTCTTCACCATGTCATCTGAGTCATCTCTGGAATTGTGTCTGGACAGCTCCATACCAATGTAATTTTAGATTATGTCGGTTGGATGGGCTTACATCGTGTAAACCAAGTGATCTCTACTCCTTCGAGAGTAGCATTCATCGCTTTGGCGGAATTCATGCACCATCAATACTTCTAAAAGTGCTGCCGGGAATTGGTCATCAACGCATATGTTGCCATGGTTAGCATGTTCCGTTTGCATGGGAACTCCACACGTTGAATAATGTATATGAACAGATTATAACACTGGGAAGAATCACAGTCGTTGGTTTTCTCGAACAAACCGCCAAATCTTGGTTGTCATGTCTGGACGATAATCATAAACCATTGTGTTGCGACATGGATTTGGGTGCATTGCACCACAAAAAAAATCACTTTTTTGATCTGTTTCGTTCACCATTTCGTTTAGTCTGATGGATTTGTCTCGGTTCGGTATGTACCACCTGATCTGGTTCTGCACGCTCAAAGGGTTCGGGTCGGTAGTTGGTCAGTACTCTGGATCGACATGCCTGGTAGGAGTCGGTTCAGCGTGAGTCAAGGGTTTCGATTCGACAAACCCCAGTTTGGCAAGGGTTATGCCGGATCGGATCAATAACGATATGAATAATGGGACGTTACGCGCCATTCAGTAGGTCGAATCGGGACCACGTCCAACCGAACATGTTGCTTCATTCCTTATTCCACCTGACCGATCCGGAGATAACCAGGAAGGCCTGTCTGAGGCCAAGATGTCATGCCGATTCAAGGCCGATATGAAGTTAGGGTGATCCAGTGTCAAGATCGAAACACCGATCCAAGGCATAGTAGAGTCAACCAAATTCCAAGCATTTTCAAAATTGTATGAATCCTTTTTTTTATGTCTTGGCTATTATTTCCTTGTAGGTTTACGCAAATCTGAACAGCTAGGAAATCGAGTAATTCAACTCTGGATCTCCCCTCAATGGACTACGGCATCAACTAGTAGATGAGAAGATTTGGCAATTGAGAATCAATCATCTCTCAATAACAACACTAAAATGTTTGCATCAAAAATGATCCAAACACTCTAGAATCGTATGTAAAACATAAAATATGAAGAAATAACAAATTAAAAAGAGAAAGTGAAAACAATATTTATAGTGGTTCAACAACCAGTCCTACGTCCACTTAAGTACGTTGTCAAAACTATATCAAGTAACTCGGGTATGTACCATAGGTTCACGCCAGTACAATTATAATTACCTATGCCAACAAGTATGATTATAATTACCTGCCAACAAGCTTCTGCTTAATTTATTTTCAGTGTAGTCAAGGCGCTCGCCTAGGCGCCAAAAAGCCCTAGGCGCCAGCCTAGGGCTTTTCTGGCCATCGAGGCGGCAGAAAAACGCTCGAGGCGGCGAAGCCCTAAAAAAACGATGGAGTAAAAAAGCGCGCTTCTCTTAGTTTTTTTTTTTCGTGTTCAACCCAATTTGAGCCCACTTAGAAAAAAAATTAAGGTTAGTGGCTTACAACGAATAGTTCAGAAAAAAAGAGCGACCGATGGAAGATGTCCGCTAAGTCATTTTCAACTGTAGAATTTGCTCTCATCCAAATCCAATCGAATCTTGTCTGATCGCCATCATCTGAAGCTTGAGCCTTCAGCAACTATTCTTCTGTAAGATTTTTTTTTCTTTGAACAGCAGCTCTCTTTTTTTCGTTTCTTTGAAGAAATGCGGTTTTCTTTTTTAAAACAAATGCTGTGTTTTTCTTTAACAAATGCAGATTTTTTTTTTTTTTTTTTTTTTTTGAAGTTTAGAAAATATGCAGTTTTTTGTTTTGAACAAATGCTGTTTGTTTTTTTTTTTTTTTTTTACTTTTAACAAATGCAGTTTTTTTAAAAAAAAAAAAACAGTGCAGTTTTTTTTTAAAACAAGTTCAGTCCAGTCTTTTTATAAAACAAATGATGTTTTTCTTTTTAACAAATGCAGTTTTATTTTTATTTTATTTTTGGAACAAAATGCAGTTGTTTTTTGGAAGTTTTGAACAAATGCAGTTTTTTTTTTTGGAACAAATGCAGGCTTTTATTTTGAACAAATGCTGTATTTTTAACAAATGCAATTTTTATTTTTTTAAATATCAGTGCATTTTAAAAAAAAGTGCAGTGCAGTTTTTAAACAAAACAAGTGCTTTTCTTTGTTAAACAAGTGCAGTTTTTTTTTTTTGTTAAACCATTTTTCTTTTCTTCTTAGGTCATGGATATAAATCTACCGAATGCAAATGTTGGAGATTCTTCTGCCGTGGGTAGAACCAAAAATAATAGGTCTGATATTGGTTGGAATTATAAGTTATAACTACTTAGCGGATGTAAACAACCCCAATATAGTGTGGCTTGTATGTTTTGTTTGAAAGTGACCACAGGAGGAATATATAAAGCAAAGCAACATCAAATTGGGAGGGTTTAAAAATGCAAGGGCTTGTCCTAAAATTCCACCGAATGTTAGAGACGAATTGATTGAAGCCATGACTAAGAAACAAAGTAGAAAGGCGGATGCTTTTGAAACTAATGCAAGCAATGATTTAGGGAACTGTTTGGGAGATGATGATGGAGTGGAAACAAGTAACAAGAGACTGAACCATAGGAGGTGGAAATGAAAGAAACGTAGGGAAAAGGCCATCAAAAAATCTAAAAGGTCCCATGGATGTATACACGACAATATGAGTGTGAGATCAAGTAATCAAAGTGGAAGATCAACAATGGGACAAACAAGTATAAATGTGATAAAGAACTTAGAGACAGAACAAATCGGTACATCGCTCGCTTTTTCTACCAAGTCGGTATTGCATTCAATGTGGCCCGTATGGTTGAATTTAAAGATATGGTGGATGCAATTGGTAGATATGGACCTAATCTGAAGCCACCTAGTTACCATGAGCTTAGAGTTCCATTATTGGAAAAGGAGTTGGAGCATACACATGATCTAATGAAGGGTCACAAAGAGCAATAGGCAAGATATGATTGTTCTATTATGTCGGATGGATGGACAGATAGAAGAGGAAGAACATTAATTAATTTTTTAGTCAATTGCTCTTTGGGGACGATGTTTGTAGAATCCATCGACGCTTCTTCTTATGTGAAAACGGGAGAGACTATTTTTGAGTTGCTTGATAAATTTGTGGAAAAAATTGGGGTGGACAGTGTTATTCAAGTCATAACTGACAATGGAAGTAATTTCAAGATGGCAGGTGAGTTAATAAAATTTTAAATTTAATATTTTTCTTCTTTGTAATCAATACCTATTGATTTATTAATTTTCTTACATAGGTGAATTGCTTATGGCAAAAATAAAATCTATATACTGGACTCCTTGTCCCACTCATTGCATTGATCTTATTCTTGAAGATATTGGAAAAATTAAAAAAGTAGGAAACACAATAAAGAAAGGAGTATCCCTTTCTGGATTTATATATAATCATAGTGGTGTTTTGAGCATGATGAGAAAGTTCAATGGAAATAAGGAGCTTGTTCGATTTGGCGTCACTCGATTTGCAACTAGTTTTTTATGCTTACAAAGTTTGTTCAAGCAAAAAAATTATCTTCGAGCCATGTTTACATCAGAGGAGTGGATAGAAAGTAGATGGGCAAGAGAAGTGAAAGGAAAAAGAGCTCGAGATACAGTTTTGATGTCGACATTTTGGAACAATGTCTCTTACTTAGGGTGATGGGTCCGTTGGTTCGAGTCCTTCGACTTGTTGATGGTGATAAAAAACCCCGCTATGGGCTACATATACGAGGCAATGAATAGAGCAAAAGAAGCTATTTAAAAATCATTTGGTGGAAAAGAAGGATAAGTACAAGGATATTTTTGATATTATTGACAAAAGATGGGAATGTCAACTCCATCAACCATTGCATGCGACAGGACATTTTTGGAATCTACAATTTTTTACAAAGATCACACCATTGAACATGACGTAGAAGTCACAGATGGATTGTATAACTGTGTCGAAAAACTTATTCCTCCAAGTGACCAAGGGAAGGCTATGGATGAATTGTTGTTGTATACGAAAGCGGAAGGGCAATATGGGATTAGCATGGCTATTGATTCACGGGACACAAAATCACCTGGTAAGTTATTCAATAACAATCAAAGGACATATTAGATTCTTTCATAGTTCATCTTTTTATATTTAAAAAATGAATTACGTTTTTTTTTCTTTTAGTCGATTGGTGGAGTTTATATGGTAAATCGGCTCGTACATTGCAAAAATTTGCAATCAAAATTTTGAGCCTTGCTCGTAGTGCATCGGGTTGCGAGAGAAATTGGAGCGTCTTTGAGCATGTAAGAACTGTCTTTTATTTTTATTATGTTTGATTTGATATAAACCAATTTAATCAAATTATCAAACCCAAAAGTAATGATCATATATTATATCTTTTGTACTAGATTCACAACAAGAAGCGGAACAAACTTGAGCATGAAAGATTGCAAAAACTTGTGTTTATCAAATACAATCAAAAGTTAAAGAACCACTTCAAAAGAAAGGATTTGATTGACCATATTTCTTTGGAAGATATTGATGACTCAAATGAGTGGATGACGGGTTTTGTGGAAAATAATTCCGATGTGGAAGAGGATTTGGTTTTTGAAGATGATTCATTAACATGGGGTGTTGTGCAATGTGCATTTGGCGTCGGAGAAAGAGCACACTTAACTAGACAACAACATCATGTCACTAAGTCAAAAGGAAAAGAAAAGGCTTCAAGCTCTACACCCATTAGGAATGAAGAAGATGCTAATTTTGATGACAGTTTGGAGGAATATGACTTGGATTACAATTCAAAAGAGGATGAAGACCATGGACATGACTTGGAAGGGAAAGAGGAAGATGAGGATGAGGATGAGAGCTCCGGTCTTGATGATTTGAGTGATTAAAAATTTAAGCAAGTTTAAAACTCTATTTAAGACTACGTAATGATTTGTAATTTCGTTATTTTAACTATTTCTATCGTTTGTAGACTTAAAGTGAATGACTTTATGCCTTCTTTGTTTAGTTTATGATGATGGTGTGATGTATTAATCTCAATATTGCATTTATAAACACATTTTAAAAGCCAAAAATGGAGTTTTATGCCATTTTTTAAGTGCAGATTTTTTGCTGTGAAACAGCAAAAGTATGCTCAAGGCGCCCAAAAAGCGCTAGGCGCCAGCCTGGGCTTTTTCACCTTGACTACACTGTTTATTTCTCATCTATTTAAAATTGTTTCATGTTCAGTTTACAATATCATTAAGAAAAATATTTAAAAGATGTTCTCCACTATATCGTATAAAAGACAAGCAAGGTAGGTAGGCTACAGTTCAAGCACAGGAAGAGTGCATTTAACTAAACATAACCAACTTCTACACACTTTGAATTTTCGTATGCATTGTCATCTGAATTTTCGATCTTTAAACAAAATGTAGAAGATAAGAAGTACTATATTATCCATGATAAAAAAAATTGCAATGATGAAGTATCAATCTTCATTGTTCTTTTCCATATGCTTATACCATGAACAAAATATACTTTTTAACCAGTTATTTTCTTTTTAATATTTCATATGAAGATACTAATTTTAAATATTATTCCTATCTCCATCATTAGTCAAATGGTTTTCGCTTGATTAAAATTTCGTGATTTAATTTCAAGATAAAATATTCAAGCTCAAAATGTTCCAAATAACTTTAGTGCAAATCCTACAGTGAGTTGCAAATTTTTTGTTTTTAATTTTTAAATTTCGCTCAGGACCCGTAACAATCTTTATAACATGTATACTGTATTAACTAAGGATTCATTGCTCTAAGTTCAGAGTTCAGAGCTATTTCAGAGTCTCAGACCCAGTGATGTGCTATTGTTACAGTAGCGTTCTGATTTTCTTGGATCCGCTTGGTTCATATTTGAACATGTTGGTTACTACTATCATTTCTACTATCAATCCTAAACAGCATATGAGTTTTATGAGGAGCAAATTTCATAAGTACTTACAGTGTAGGTACTAATCCTGAAAGAAACTTGCAGATCACTTGTATCAGCATACATGACATCAACGCAGAAAGTACCAGGCCTGAAGAATGTCAGAGCTTTGGTGCTTGGAATTGGATTTCCCTTTGGGAACACAATTGTAGTCTGGGGATTTCCTGCTGGCCCATTTTGGGATTCAGGTGCAGAGCATTTCCAAGATAAAGCAATTGAAAATGGGAAACTTTCTTGCACCTTCAAATCAAACCATTGAACAATGCACAGTGATTAAGTTGAGAAAGTAATTTAAGTTATAAAATAATCATAATAAATATAGAATTTATATGGTCAGTCCGGAGAAGCAATTATTACCATTGATCCAACTTCCACCAATGGGGTAATGATCACCAAGTAACTTTTTGGATTCCTCGTTCATATGCGGAATGAGCATAGAATATCAAGTCATAATATATGTTCTCGACAAAGCTGGTAATATGAATTTACAAGAATGTCATAGAAACTGACATCAATATCAGCTCTTTTGCTGACATGGAGTATCTTTTTCTTTTTTGGGCACACAAACGAGCGTCAGTGTGTGAATTACTTGATTCGGACTGTAACAGTTATAGGGTGTAGCATGTCGCGTATCACAAACTACAGCCATGTATATGGTACCGAAAGCATGATAAACATGGAGATTCAATTTGTTATGTTACAAAGTCAATGTCATCTTAAATACTAATACACACTCCCTTAAACACCCTAACAGTGTTTCCTAAAGTAACTTTTACAGTTACATACGGATTAGCAATCGTCCATAATAAGTTTCTATGGAGGAACACATGGTATTGATTAACATGAATTAGTTCAATCCAGTGTCGCAACATTACAAAACTACATTAGCACAAATAAAACAATATTTTACCTGAAACTCGCGCACCTTGAAAGTAGGACTAAGAATAGCACACTGAAGTGCACATCCTCGTGCTACGCATTCACTAGCATTCATAGTCCTCCTTGGCTCCTTCCCAAAGAACTCCGATAGAATCTTAATGATTGCCGGTACTCTGGATCCAGATCCAACAACTTCAACGGAATGAATATTATCCACAGTTAAATCTGCATCCGACAATGCTTTTTCCAGTGGTGCTTTAACCCTCTCAAGAATAGGTACACTCAAACTTTCAAACTCTTCTCTTTTAATAAATCCTCTCACATCCTGTTCATCCATCAAACACTCAATGCTCAACGGTGCCTCTGGGTTTGCGCTTAGCATCTTTTTCAACTTCTCACATCCTGCTCTCAGCCTCAGTGATGCCCGTGCATTACTATCAACATCAATCCTATACTCAGCTTTAAACTTCTCTGCAAAATACTTGAACAAAACCTCATCAAAATCTCTTCCACCCAGTGACCTATCATAGGCATGGGACAAAATCTTCAACTGCCCTTTCTTGAAGCCGGCAATACAAACTTGCATGCTTGCATGTCCAACATCTACAAAAGCTACGTTTATGTACTCATTTTCCGGTAAATCTGTCTTGTAAATGCCGTAACCTAGAGCAGTAGCAGTTGTTTCATGAAACAATCTCAATGGATTCAGTCCAGCTATCTTAGCTGCATCCATTACACACCTTCGTTGCAAATCTGTAAAGTAAACGGGAATACCAATACAACAATCTACAACAGCCGTGTTCAGGTTCTTCTCAGCAATAGTCTTCAAATTATTTAAAACCATTCCAAGAACCTGAGTAGGCGTAAAAACACGGTCCTCGTTAAGATACCTAACATGAATAAGCGGAAATCCATCAGGCCCCTCAGATATCTGAAAAGGAAACAAACTTGTATCGCGTTGCAACTCTGGATCTGAGAACTTGCGACCGATCAATCGCTTGATTTGGGAGATGGTGTTTTTAGGATTCATCATGGAAGAGGCAGCTCCGGCAGTACCGATGAAGCGCTGCTTGTCGCCGAAGCAGACTATGGCGGGAGTTTCACGCTTCGATTCGTCATTTAAAACAACGTCGATGCCGCGTTGTCGCGCAACGGCCACTATGCAGCTCTCGTTTCCGAAATCAAAACCGACCACGCTCATTTCGAATTGATTTGTGTGTGGGGGTCCAAATTTACGGCTTTGGAAATCGGGATCGGAAATAAACAATCAGCAGCAGAAAATCAAGTTCGACAAAGAGGAGGGTAGACTAGCAATATATGGGTGTTGACAGTTCTAGAAATGTCCAAGTTAATTAATAAAGTGCATATTGGGCCAATTAGCGATTCGGATTTCTCCCGCTCAACGTGATAGATTTTTCGATTCGTTCCATCGAAGGTTCTAGACAGATTTTATACAGATGTTGTAGGGGGGACAAGGTCCCCACCATTTACTCTGTGCGCCATGGGCACTTAAATCAAAAGGAAGGGAAGAAAAGATGACCTAGTACTTGAAGAAAGACTCAGTTTGTTGACACCACTTTATGTGTTGTCAACGTGATCTCGACTTCTCATTGAAGAAACCAATCAGGAGGTGAGGTCGCTTTGACACCACATAAAATGGTGTCAACAAACTTGTATTGCTACTTGCAACTATCTTTTTAGGGCTGTCAGTTTTCTACACGGATCTGATCCGATCTGAAACCCGCACAAAATTTAGCAGGTTAACTCGACCTGTTTAGTTGGCCGGTCATTTTCGGGTCAATCCGAATTTGACCCGTTTATAAACGGGTGGGTTAGGGTTGACCCGTTAACCCGATTTTGGCCCGTCAAATCCGATTATATGTTGTATCTCTTTCATATTGTTAGTCTTTTAGGTATGTTGTTAGTGTTAGCCTTTTATGTATGCAGTAATCAGTATGCTCATATATGTAAGCTGTTATATTTTATTAATTTATTATTGTATGTTGTCAGTTATATCTTATTTATAACAGTTATATCTCTTCCATTTTGTTAGTCTTTAATTTAAGTAGTATGGTCATACATACTTATGTATGGAGAATGATTTTTGGATATAGTGATTTCGTGCTTTATATATGTTATGTTTGTTGGTGATTTTGCAACTTGTTGCATGTTTGTGATTATATAACAGTGTGTATGTTCGTAATTTGGTTTTTTTGTTGTTTATATTAGTGGGCAATATTTACCAATGGGTCAAACGGGTAAACCAACACAACACGACCCATTTAGTTAAATGAGTTACGCAGGTCAGGTCGGGTCGAGTCAACCCGTTTATAAACGGGTTGGGTTAGGGTTGGGAAAAAATGACCTGTTTCGTAAACGGGTTGTCCTGACCTGTTTATAAATCGACCCGAACCCGAGCCGACACAACCCAATGACAACCTTAATTTTTTTTTTCAATTTTTTTTTATTTGTTTCTTTTGGAAAAACGAATATATACCAGTGGTTCATAAATACGATCCAATACGAGTGTATGACTTGTGTGTTACACATGATAATACTATTAAAAACAGTGTTTATTATTTTAATATCAAAATGGAAACTTCGTTATACAATATATGATAATTTTGTTATAAAATATGTAAACTATTAATTAAAATTATCATTATTGTTTATGTATAATTTATGTTCTATATCATATACAAACAATATGTATTTGAGATTCTTTTCATCATATTTGTTAATGGAAATTAATTTATGTTAGTCAAACATTATTTAATATAGAATCAGTGCCGATCCTACAACTTTCGTTGCCCTAGACGAAGAGCAGTAAAAAAAAAGTTAGAAACAGTAGCAAAGCAAAAAGCTTGGCATCAGTCGGGCTTGAACCCACATCAATGTTGACATTAAAGCTACAAACACACCATGAAACCAGTACGCTGCTTATCTTTTCTCATTAGTTTGCCCTCCAGTTACGAAATATAAACATTTTTTAAAGGCTTGGCTTACCTGTTGCTGCCCCTTCGGCCACCTCCGGCGGCGTTGCCCTAGGCAGCTGTCTTGGCTACCTACCCCTTAGGCTGGGCATGTATAGAATCTATTTAAATAAGTTAAATGTAAAATTATGAAGTTACTTAAACTGTATAGTATAGCAGAAAAAATTAAAAAGAAATTTGTTAAAAAAATGCATAGATTTATTGTGGAGTTCTTGATGTTCAAAAGAATATGATATAATATATGACAAAATTTTTATATAAACAAATCATAAATAATTTAAAATTTAACTTTGTTATTATTGTTGATATACATAATTTATGTTGTGTGATTTATACGTGTTATAGTTGGATAAAAAAAATGCCTTTTTAATTTGAATATATGTAGCGAAATTGACATATATTTTTAACAGCCATTATAGAAATGGACCAAATATTCTCTAAAATTATTTAGATTATTAGAATTTAAGATTTCATATGTTGCTTAAAAAAATGGATTTAAATATAAAATACTACGAAAGAATGGAAGAGGTTTGACAAATAATTGTAAAATGTTAAATTGCAGTTATTTAAAGCATAATTATTTTCTTTAATATATGATAAATTTATTGAAATAAGTATGTAATATATTTAATTTTCTATTATTGTTTGCATATATTATTTAAACTGTTTGACTTATTTAACTTTATAGTTGAAAGAAAAACAAATTTTGTCCTTTTTGTTGATATGGATATGGTGTGCATTTTAAACATCACACTTATGGTTAATTAGGTGAATTAACAACAAATTATAAGTTGAATTCAAAATCACGTAATTAATTTAAATACATTGTCTTAATGTACAATGTTAAGTGATATCGTGTAGTGTATTGTATTGTAAATAACTAAATTAATTTAAAATGTAAGCTTTTGACATTTATATTACAATGTAATACATGGTAAATATGTTGATGTAAATTAGTTAAACTTTGAACTTGTGATTGTTATATATCTGAATTATTTTTTCTCATTTTTGTTAATATAAATATGATTAATCTTGATGTGGTTTATTAGGCAAATAAATGAATAAACATTTGCTAAATTTATTTGAATAGTTTTAGTATTGATTAATTAACTGTAAAATATTAGAAAAGAACAAAGAAAGACTTAAGTGATTATAAAAAATTTAAAGTGTAGGTATCTGAAACCAAAAACCATAATTTTGTCATTCTTTAGCATTTAAAAGAAATATTAGTTAAGTAAATTTATCTAAATTACTTAGATTTTGGGTTTTGTAATTAATTAAATATGTGGATGTAAATACAAAATGTTATGAGCTAATCATTAATAAATAGTTGCGTAAACTTTAAAATGTCCATATAAAAATGTAAAATAATGGTAGAGGTAAAATAATGTGAGAGAATTAATAAATAAGTGTAAAGTGATAAACTAATTTAAAAATAGAATATTAGGAGAGAATTAAGGAGAAGAGAAAGACCTCCTGAAATTAAGGAGCGAGCTTTAAAAAGTTCTATTTTACTATTGTTTAATAGATTTGGTAAAGTTGAATTGATCCTAGTTACCATGGAATAAAGTTTCTTAAGGAGGTCGTGGATTCGAGTCCTAACAAGCTGTACGGTACAACTCTTAAGACGTGAAGCATCTACATTAAGAAAAAACTTAGAGGATTGATGCTCTACTTGAGCTGACTAAGAAAGGGGATCAGTTGTGACGGATCATCTAAGTCCCATAGCATTCTAAAAAGAATATGTATTGTGCTATTTATTAAAGATTGATAGAACTAGATAAACAGATATAAAATTTTGATTTAATATGAATTGTTTTCTTTTGTTGATGGCATGAGTACATAAAAAAAAAGGTGTTGCATGACATATATAATGTTAATTATTATCACTCTAAAATAAACAAGTACTTACAACAGCACACATCGTATAAACAACTAGTATAACGGTGAGGAAACCGACCGTTTGATTATATAATTTAAAAGAGAAAATTTGTTTTATTTTTAAATTAATTGACTAAGGCATGATTGATTTTAGAATTTGTTGCATTTTCTAAATAATCTATTTAGATCAATCAAATGATATATAGTAGAAATAAGAAATTAATGGTAGATATGAAATAGATTTGAAACGTAATGGATACCTTAGAGAAATTTTAGGTGTTAGAATTTGAGCTATTAAAAACATTGGAGAATATAATTCCGAGAAAGGGGTGTATTATTTCGGCTTCACAAAAGTTTATTTTGGCTAATTGACAGTAAGCAAACCTCCCTAATGGTTGATTTGATCATTTTGACGAAAACCAAACAAATACATTTATTTGTAGATACCTCCATATAGACATCCACCTTCGAATCATATATTCATCTTATGAACACCTATCACTTTGATTGGACGTAGTCTCATATTTATTGAAATTAAATTATTATTTACATTATATTACTCAGTCATTCACTTTTATCTTTGAACAAAACTTCACATATCTCAATTAAAACACAAATTTTTTGTTTATCGAAATTAAGTCAACATATTTTATACTTTAAATCATTCATGCCTTAATTAAGATGCCAAATTTTCATTATTGAAAATACAAATTCTTTATATCTCAATTGTGGCTGAAAAATCAATATGCTTTAAACCCCTTCATGATAAAGCAAGGGGAAAGATTTTGAGATGGAACTCGACCCTTTTCTCTCAAGTTGGTAGGTTGGTTCTCGTTAACTTGGTGCTTGGTTCTATTGGGTCACATGTCTTTGTAGCCATGACGTCTGCTTCGTCTTTCTTCATGACCTTTCGTTCGTTGGCTTCATCTTTTCCGAGGGTAGTAGGGAAGATTCGAGGAGGCATCACTGGGTCTCCTAGGAGACAGTCTGCCACCTCAAAAGAGTGGGGGCCTCGGTATGCGCAATCCTAAGGATGTGTGCAAGGCTTATGCTTATAAACTTTGGCTTCGGTTCCGAGATGACGACTCTCTATGGGCATCGTTCCTTCATGTTAAATATAGTCGCCTTTATCTTTCGACTTCACTGGTTCTCCGTCGTTCGTTGGTAAGATGTGAAAGAAGGTGCAGTCTGTCAAGATTTTCTCGGATAGGCATGGTCATGGTTTTTGTTGGAACTGTGGCCCTTTCTCCCATCGGGCGGCTTGGAATTCAGCTAGAACACATATTGCTAGAAACCCAAATTTCTCTTTCATCTAAGACCGCCGCATTCCTCAAAAGGTTTCTATCCTTTATATGGAAGGTCCTCTATGACGACATTCCGTTAGATGTTAAACTTATGAGAATTGGCATCCTTTTCGTGTCGTGTTGCAGGGGTTGTCATTCTAGATCTTTGGAGACAGAAGTGAACCTTTTAGGGATAGCGAGTGTGTAATGGCGATTTGGTCCCATTTTTTTATGTTGGTTGGTTCTCTAGGGAAACCAACTAACCTTATCGGTTTTCTTCACTTCTAGTGGGCCAAGTGTCTTGGAAAGGATCCTAGGTCTATCATCTTTAGGATTATTCCTCATCTCATCATCTGGCACTAGTACTCATGCGCTTGAAACAAAGCGAATTTTTATGAATCCCACATGGACTCGGGTGCGATGATTCGTCGTGTGTCCAATGATGTCTTTTTCGCCTTTTGAGGTAGAACCATTAGTGGGAATATCAATCATATTTCATTGTTTTTGGCGTGTATTTTTTCGATTGCTCGGTTTTCGCGACCTCGAGTAGGGTTAGGTTGATGGGTGTGGTTTTATTTTTGTTATGTTGTTGCCTTTGATTTTGGTTTCATGATTTAGCTTTAGGCTATGTTGTTTAGGAGCTGGATCTTCTTACCACTAGAGGCAGCGGCCTCGGAGTCTGGAGTTGGGCTCCTGCCTTGGTTGTGTTAGTGCTAGCTTTTGGGTTTGGGAACTGGATTTCTCTGTCGTCAATTTTGGCATTTGGTGGGTTTGGGAGTCTAGAGTTAGGTGCCTACTTTGGCATTTGGTGGTTGATAGCTGGAGCTTTCCACTACTAGAAGGTTGCATCTTTTGTTTTCTCAAGGTCTCCTTCCTTTTTCTGGTATGGTTTTGATCGCATGTCTATATTGGTAGGGTGGTCAGTTCTTTGGGCTCGCTAGGTGGGGCTTTGATGTGGTGCCCTTTTGAGTGTTTTCAGTTTTGTTGTTGTGTTTGAGTATGTGCCTCTTGTCTTTTGTAGGGGTGGGGTTCCGGTTGAGTTCGTTGTTTATTTTTGTTCCGTGAATACTTTTGTGTGGTTGGGTATTGTTTTGGGGGCTTGTTTTGTGGTCGTTGTGTCTATATTTTGTGTGCTACCAGAGAAAGCCTTTTTTCTCCTTTTTAATGATAGTTATGCTTTTTGGTTAAAAAATAAAAATAAATAATAATTAAAAATTAATATATTATATGTTTATCTCGATAAATTTATCATACACCCAAAAATTAGCTTTAAATACCAAAATTTTAACCTTTTCATAATTATTTACTAAACCCCCTAAATTCTTTTATGATATTTTATATCTTAATATATATATATATATATATATATATATATATAACAAGCACTACGGCACCCACTCCGCACGTGATGATTTCACGGATGAATTATTTTTCAATAAATTATATATGATTTGTACATTTAGGAGAAATTAAATTGCATAAATATTTAGCCATTTATGTTGAAATCGTGTGCAATTAAATTTTTATTTCTAAGTTGCTACACCTAATATTTGGTCACTTTGAATTTTATTTATATAATTAATTTATAAACAACAAAATCATAAATGATATTTGTTTGTGAATGCTGTGTATTCATTAGGTCTTAATTTTAAGTATGGAATGATATGTTGAATTTGTAAAGTTGTTTTATTATTAGATCCTGTTTTTGTGTATGGTGGAACATTTTGAAATTGTAAAAAAGTTAGGACTATCAAATCCTATTTTTAAGAGATATTTGGATTTGTTTATATCTATTAGGGACATTTTATAGTTCACGTTGACATCAAAAAAGTGTGACATATAAGATATTACAACTAGTAATAAATATATATATATATATATAACATATTAATAAAACATTGTTATTTTTCCATTCAACTATAACACTGTATAAATCACATAACATAAATTATGCACATCAACAATTGACTTGTAAATCAATTCTGATTCAATTATAGTAAGAAGTAGTCATACATCATATGAAAAAAAGTTCCTTTTTAATGCTAAATACTCTAAAATAGATTTGTATCATTTATTAAAAATTTCTTCTTGTTTCTTTCTACTATAAGTCTATATTTAATTCATTATTTTAAATTTAACTTGTTTAAACAAACTCCATTAAATAATACGTCAATTTCAACATGTATATGTTTATTCATATTAATGAAATTGAATATTTTAGTTATTTTCTTGAATACACATATGTACATATTGTATGTGTGGTTATAGAATATAAATAAAACACAAATAATAGTAACTACATTAGAAAAAATTATATCTCACAAAAATTTATATTATACTGCATAACAAAGTTCTTATTTGAACATTAATATGATAAATACTATATTTGATAAAACTGTTTGTGCAATGTATGGATTATACGTTGATTAAAATTAAAATTAAAATCCAGAAAGAACTAAAAGATGCATTAACCCCGAGCTGCAAATCCTTCTTGTTCTGCCACCTAATTGGAAGGCCCAAGGCAGCAAAGCTTCTTTGCTCATGGTGGTTTATGGAGTTTGTTAGTGAATTGGATGGAAATTGTAATGGAGAAGATGGTGGAATGGCTGCTTGAACAAGAAGTGGAAGAAAACGCAAGTGGGAATTCAAAGTTTGAACCAATAAGGGAAAAGAGTGAACAAAAAATAAAAGGCAAAGGAACAAGAACTAGAGTTGAAATTGCGAAAAGGGATAGATAGATGTAGGAAAAGAGTGAACAAAAATAAAGGCAAAACAAGAATCAGAGTTGAAATTGCGAAAAAGGACGGATAGTTGCAGGAATGTGATACTTGAATTAAAAGCAAGAAATGGAATTATAAAACAAGGTAGCAAGAGGAGAATATAAGAATTGCAAGAACAACATGCATTGAACTAAACTAGAAATGAAGCTAGTGGCAAAGAATAATGTTATCTGTGGGGAAATAATACAACTACAAGTATAAAAACTGCAGTACAGTAATGAACAAATCACAACGATCCATCGAAACAAATTAAATAAATGGGATTATGAGGATTGCCTCAGCAATCTCCTTAAAACTTTTATTTGCAAAGTTTTCCAAGATACAACATAGTATTTTTGCACGAGATTGTAATGTGTTCAACAATGGAGGCAGTAGTGAGAGCGAAGAAGAAAGAAAATGGAAAAATCAAATGGAGAATTTGATCGGTAATCTCCCCTATTTATATTCGTCATCCACCTCTTTGAACAGTCATGTCTGCTGAGTCGCACTCGTTGTTTCCATCGCTGCTGTTTTAACGGGTTGCGCCACTCGCCTTTCCTGTTATCTAACGGGTTGCACCTTCTTGGCTTTGTTGCTGCCATTCGCCAGAGGATGCGTATGTTTGTTGAAGTCGGGTCTATTCAGTAATTTTTTTGCGTCTGACACCGTTCAAAAACCCGCCCAGATTTCGAAGCAAAAATAAGATTACTTTAGGCTCAAACCTAAACCCAAGACCGGCCCGGTTTGATACGGGATGGGCGGGTGGCGCGCACACGTGCGTTTGGTTCATGAGATATATGTCGTCCCCCCCATAGAAAATTACCTGGCACTAAGGGCCAATATACGAGCGAAAAGTATGATATATATTCAAAAAACTTCTTTTAGTTTTGACGATGTGGGACTGGTATGTTTCATTCAATATGTTTGTAACACCCCACGTTCTGTAGTATCACCCATATGAGGATTTCATTAAGAAAATATGGGGCATTGTAGGTATAAAGAGTAAAACTCACAGAGACTAAAATTTCACAAGACATAAAGAAATAGTAAATTTACAGCGAGAGAAGAAACATTCATTTGGAAGATAAAAACCATCTTTATTTTAAATAACCAATAGTCACAAAATGTTATGTCTCAAAATCACAATCAGAACAACATCGGAGTACAAAATAATATTATCCCACAAATAGTCAAAAAAATACAAGCTAACTTTGGAAAGGAATCAGGAAGGAATCCATCTTTTGCAGAAATCCTTCATGACAAAATCAAAAAAGAAATTTGAACTATACACTTTTCTCTCTGGAAGCCTAGGAGAAAGAATAGAGAAAGGAAGAAAGGAAACGGGTCAGACATAAAGTCTGGTGAGTTGCTATGATTACTAGCACGACTGCTAAGTTAAGGAAAATAGATAAACAATAGTTCTAGTGTCATAAAAGGGTGAGCGTCTATACACATCTAAATGTGAACAATAACTGATGTGAATTGACATAAAGGATTGGTTATTCTTATCCAAGAGACAATGACTGTAACAACCCGGAATTTTGGGGCCAATTTAAAATTTTTATTTTATGAATTTTAAAGGAAACTGGATATTTAAAATAATTTATTTTTAATAATAAACGACTAAAAATTTATTTTAATCATAGTTAAAACGAATAAATTCAATTTAAGGGTAATAGGAGTTAGAACAGCGCTGCAGTTTGAAAATTTGAAATTTACATTTAATTGCAATCAGTTATCAAATTATATTAAGTAAAGCAGTTGTTAAGCTATTGGACAGTAACTGGCATTTTGTTATTAAAAAATTTTGTAAACTTTTACAAATATGTATTATAATAAAGTGAGAACTCTGATCCAAATTAAATAATTATATGTTAATGTTAATCGTGAGATTCTGATTTGTATACTATTGTTCTTGATCTGTGTTATGGTGATATTTGTATGCGATGTTCATGTGGTCATTGGAATGTGTGGTGATATTATAGAATAACTATGTTAGTCAGACCGTAAAATCTTGATGTAGTCATAATAAAATTCCCATCTTATTTCTATCTTTGCTCCGTTCTATTTGAGGCTAAAATTTTATTTACAAAACATAAATGACAAAGTTTTACTTTAATTTTGGTTTTTATTTTCATTCTATTTTCTTAAATAAAATTAAGACATACAATCTTGTTTGTTTATTTTGTTTTCAAGTTTAACATTTAATTTTGTTGTTAAAATAAAAAGGACAATTTTAACATAGTTTTTGTGGTCAAAATAAAAAGACTAAATCTTATGTTTCTTTTGTTAACAAAATAAAATGACCAATTTTTATGTTGGTTTTGTCAACAAGATAAAAAGAACAATTTTTATGGTCATAAATTAAAGGACAATTTTTATCTCTATTTTGCTTACTAAAATAAAAGCAAACGTTTATCTTTTTGCACAAATCAAAATACTAATTTTTATTTTGGTTTTGGAGAACATAATAGAATGCAAGTTTAACCTTTACTTTTTTGTATAATATAAAATGTGAGTTTAAATATTCATTTTCATTTACAAATAAAAGTGAAGTTGGGACCTTTATTGTGACTCATCAGAACTACACCCAATTGTACTTGTGTTAAAATATCGCCCCCACTTAAAATCTTTTCGTCCTCGAAAAGGAACTAGCTAAAAGTTGTTTAATTTACAATTTTTTTTTTACTTTACTTTTATTAATTTCATTTGTTGACTAACTTATCAAATATATATATACTTTTATATATTTAAAATCATATTTTCTGAAATAGGATTATATATATAATCAAAATACGTTAATTATAAGCTTATCACTCTGAACTCATTCTAGGGTATTACTAACCCCATCCCTAATGAGTTTTCTCATTCTAGGATACTGCTGATCCTATCTCTAATGAGTATTCTTATTGAACATTACTAATCCAATCTCTGATGAGTCTTTTGTTCAGTTCTAACGAGTTGTACCCCAAAGATTTGAGCTAACCAGAGCTCTGATACCAACTGTAACGACACAGATTTTGTCCGACCTTAATCGATCGCAAAATCGACCAAGACCGTTCAAAACTCGCATACGTTAACTTTGGGAATACAATACATTAGAACAATAACAGCATACTTTTATTACATTACAATAATGTTACACCAGAGTACAGAATATCAGAGTACAAATAAAGTAAACTACAGCGAAAGATAAATTACAACAGATTTAAATATAAACAGCGGAAGACTTCTATGCTCTGGACACAGCTTTAGGCTTCGATCCAGAATCCTGCTAAAGAGATAGATATCTGCAAAAAGGCTACTCGACTGCCCGTGTAGAAAAGAGGGCACCCGAGTTTGCAAAGTGAAACAAACTACGAGTCGGTCATGGGACTGGTGTGAGAATTCTAAACTAATATAACTAATAAGACAAATCCAAGGACCACGCCGCTTTCGCGGAACGGGTTTACTCCTATGGATTGCCAGTGCATAAAATAAAGTAAATCGAGAAATAACGCAATGCCTTTTTAGAAAAATTAAACCATTATAAGACCCAAGTCCCATCACACAATGCAACGCACACCAGAGGATAGGGTTTTTCCTTATAATGATCAAAAGATGATAAATACGTTAAACCGATATTATTATTAGTGTGTGTATGTTTTAAAAACAATTCAAAGTAAATGTATCAATCCTAGACGGCATGAGTACCATATATCATGTCGCCATACTAGTTATACAATCAAAACCGCAAGGTCGTATTGGAAATTTGGATTCCATCATGAGTCGAGGCTAGGGGCAAGCTCCTCTCCGATTCGAGACACTCTAGCAAATGCCTCAGGATCCCCCGCAGTGAACCTTTGGAAGCGGTAGGGCCGGTCCACACATATGTGTATGGATTAGTTATGCCTGAACACACGTTTCCCGGTCCCTTTGGACCTATAGTATGACCACCAACGGCCTATAAAACACGAGGTACCTCAAAATCCATCATCCACAATGAGTAAAATGTCAGCGCTGGTAGGTCCCTGACAACACTATAGCTAGAAAGAAACGTGTGCACTCCCTACGGTCCGTATCCCGTTTTTGACTCATACCGGGGTGTGAGGCTCGCGAAGTCACGTTATACACAAAGCTATGCCGTAATAGGCTATGCTTTGATCATCAACCACAAGGCCTGCTTTTCAACAAAAGCCTTGATCAATGCATCTTAGTATGCCACATTGTCAGTCCATACTATACCATTAATTTCTACCAATATATAACCTCTAAGCTCGTACGTCTCAGAGAAGGGTGTTAACCACCAAACAGATATATATTAAGAGAGATCAACGAATGTAGTATAAATGACTACAACGTCAGACATACATTCCATTTATAAACTTATGCTCCGGGTCTGAGCGAAAGTCAAATCCGTACAAATCAACACTACGTCTGAACGACCACCACTGAGGCCCTTTCAAGGTAGCTACTCCTCTCATGGGTCTCAGTAGCAACGCATCCATTCGAGGTGAAGATCGTCGGTCTTCAATCACCGTCTTCAAATCTTCGACTTAGAACGTCGTATAAATCATTTGAAATGAGATTGAACTCGGACTTTTCAAATGATTCTCGCGTATATATATATAATTTAAAATCACTTCATATCGTTATTAATATTTAATAACGACCTATCGCTACTTTTATTTATATAAAAATAGCTCGAATAAATTTAACGACGCTTCGGGTCAATGGGCGACCCTGGCGCTGTTTTCAACCAAATTTGACTTACGCATATCTAACCGTTGGATTTTGATGAAATTTATATCATTGGAAAAATTTTCCCAAAGCGGTCCTAACGGTTCCTGTTTTGGGAAAATCCGACGGTCGGATCTTTCGGTATAACCGTTTAAAGTTACGATTGTCGATACGCGAACTACCGCGCGTGTTTCGTTTAAATTTAATTTATATATATATATATATATATATATATATATATATAAATATAAATCGTTTTACTATTTCAATTATAAAAGTCTATTCTTTTTATCGCATCTAAAATGACGATAAAATATTTCTTGTTTTATTTTACTACCTTTCTTATTTTATTTACTCTAATTGTAAATAAATTATGCTTTATATATCCTTTTAATTTATTTTCTATTTATTTACCTAAATGTAAATAAATGTTTTTCTATTCTTTTCCTTATTTATTTACCTAAATGTAAATAAATATTTCTCTACTTCTTTTATCTTATTTATTTACATTATTTATAAATAAATGTTTCTAATTTCTTTTCTTATTTATTTACACTATTTGTAAATAAATGTTTACCTTTACTTTTACTATATTTATTTACACTAATTATAAATAAATGTACCTTTTCCTTTTATCTTATTTATTTACATAAAAAAATGTAAATAAATATTATTCACATAATTATTCTTTTAATCCTTTTTATTTACATAAGAAAATGTAAATAATCCTTATTCACATATTTGTTCTTATAATCTATTTATTCTTAATTACATAAAATGTAATTTTCTTCCTTATAATCTTAATTACATAAAAATGTAATTTTATTTCTTATAATCTTAATTACATATAAATGTAATTTTCTTTACAGTGTAAAACATATTCTTTAATTACATATAAAAATGTAATTTATTTAATTTCTTATTTTATTTAATGTAAATATATGTTTTCCCTTTTCTATGTTGTATTTATTTACACTAAATATTTTGAAGTAATTTACATATATAAAATGTAAATTTAGAAAATTAGAATATGCTTTAACCTCCCACATTGGATAGGTATTGTTGTGATTACTGGACAGCCGGGCGGGTCCGGGCAGATTTACATCACAACTCAATCCAACCTCGGGTTAAGCATATTAATTCTTATTCATTGGAAAATAATGTCATTTATTCCTTTCTCTTTACATGAAGAAATATAAATGGTTTCTTTTTATCTTACTTTACATTAGAAAAATAGTATTTTCTATTCTATTTTTCTTTTCCTAGAAAATGATGTAGCTCTTTTATTTTTCTTTACATTAGAAAAATGTAACTTTTTCTTTTACTTTTCTTTACATTAGAAAAATGTAACTTTTTATTTTACTTTGTTTTATTTTATTTAACATTAGAAAAAATGTAATTCTTTATTTTATTCTTCTTTACATTAGAAAAATGTAACTTTATATTTTAATTCTTATACATTGAAATAGATGTAAATGTCTTTTATTTCCTATACATTTAAATAAATGTTTCCTATAGCTTATGTAAATATTTTTCCTAGTGTCAGCATTTCTAAATAACTATATTTCTAATGCCATTATTTGATCCATTTCAATTATATAATGTGACGATAAAATATGTGTCACGATACTCAAATTATCACATCAGTGGTTTTGGTGTCATAATATTCAAACCAACACAACTATGAAATATGTGATACAATACTCAATTTAACACCGCGGTGGTTTTGGTGTCATAAAACTCAATTTAACACAACGATGTTTTTGGTGTCATTATATTCAAATTTACACAACGGTGTAAATTGTGTCATCACACTATTTTAACACAAATAAAATTTGGTGTATTTTTGATGAATCACAATAAAGGTCTCATCTTTATTTTATTTGTAAATCAAATAAAATATCTAGTCTTTATTTTATTCGTAAATCAAAATAAAATATTTATTCTTTCTTTATTTCATAAATCAGCATAAAGATTTAAACTTCCTTTTTATTTTGACAATTAAAATAAAATTCAAACTTTCTTTTTATTTGTGAATCAAAATATTCATCTCTTCCTTTATACTTTTATTTGGTAAATCAAAGATGTGAACCTTTCTTTTATTCATCAAAGATGTAAACCTTTCTTTTATTTTGTTTAACAAAGATGTAAACTTTTCTTTTAATTTGTAAAACAAAAATATAAACCTTTCTTTTAATCTCGTAAACAAAAACTTGTCTCTTTATTATGTAAACAAAAATTACATAAACATTTGTTTTTTTTTTGTAAACAAAAAGTTGTCTTTTTAATTATGTTAACAAAATAACATAAGAATTGTCTTTTTAATTATGTAACAAAAAAAATTTGTCCTTTTATTATGTAACAAAAAAAAATCGTCTTTTATTTTACTACAAAATTACATGTTAAAATTGCCTTTTATTTTATTTGCAAACAAAATAAACAAAACCAAAATAAATTTTATTTTAAAAAAAATAAAAAGAGGATAAAAATCAAAGTAAGAACTTTGACATTTACTTTGTAAGCAAAATTTATGTTAACAATTCCCTTTATTTGGTAAACAAAATATATGTTAAACTTTTGTCCTTGATTTTGTGAACAAAATTTATGTTAAGAAAATGTCTTTTATTTTGTGAACAAAAATTCATGTTAAAAATTGGTGTTTTATTTTATAAACAAAATTCATGAAACAAGAATTAAATATCTAATAATTTAAGAAATAAAAATAAAAATAAAAATAAACAATAAAGATGAGACTTTATCTTGAATACATCAAGAAATGGAGATCCAGAATAATATGGCTGTTTCAACACAGCACAGAACATATTCATCACAAACAACAACAGAGAAACACAGATCTATACAGTGCAAATCAACAGAACAACAATCATAATTCCTCACAGCACAAATATGATTAATTAACATACAAGCAATTATTTAACGGCGAGGAAACAAATAATTAAATTGATTTAATTATTTAAAATTAGAAATCTCACCAATATTGTATGGTTCAGATCTGAATTTTCTCAAAATTCTGATGTGCTCCGTTTTGACTCTAGTTAGTTTCCTTGCGAAGAGTTCTCCAATACGAGGCCAACGGTTCGAAAATCGTTTGATTCTGATAAGTTCTGAATAAGATATGATAATTTTTATACATCGATCATTAAATAATTAATTAAATAACTAAACTAATTACATTAGTTAATAGCGTTTAACCCTCGTAGCCGTTCCTTCTTCTTCACGTCGCACCACCTTATAGTTCGTCGGAGCCACATCTGAACACCTCACGTCGAAGCCTAGGTCATGCGCCACCTCCGCCCGTCGTAGCTTTGAGTTCGCCGCCCCCGACGGTTCTGAAAAACCCCTCAAACTTCAGGCCTTTGCGTCACAATTTCTCACACATCACGGCTCAAAACTTGATCATAGCCATTGGGATTATAGAGCTCATGGAGCTCTTTGATTTTGTCTTTGGAAGTGTTGGCATTTGTTGTGTGGATTTGAAGAAAAGAGGAGAAGAAGTTTAGAGCACGTCGGCCATTCACGAAGATAGATGGTGGCTGTCTTCATTTGAGAATTAGGGTTATAATATTTTATGTTTAGGATGAGAAAGTGGAGTCATAGAATAAATTTTGTATATGAAAAAAAGAATCCTTAGGTTACAAAACTTAAAGAATATTTATTCATTTGATTTCTAATATCTTTCCATGTTCATCTCACTAATTATACTTTACCTAAAATATATCCTTTTCATTAGCACCGAAATCAATAAATTTGCTAATTAATACTTACTATGATTTCCTCAACCATAAATATCATATGGATTAGCATTTTCTTTTTCAAACATGTATAAAGCATTCATTTGAATTTCTATATATTCAACAAATCTGTAATTAAAGAATATTGTTGATATTTTTGTTAATATCGTATTACATTGGTAACTTCCATTTATCGTTTAATGTATAACAACAAAATACTTAATTATAATTAATTGCAATCAATTTATTTTTAACCAACTAATGAATATTTCATTTCATGAAATAATTCTTTATTAAACCATATTGATTGACTTATGTGTCAATCAATGCCCAATTAATTTCTTAACGTGTATAATTAACTCTCCAAGGTATGTGAATGTAAAGACTTCTATGTATATACACATTTTTAAGGCAATTCAAATTCACATTGATTAATTGCAAGAATAAGTCTTACTATATATATATATATCCAATGTTTAAAGCATGTATTTAATTTTTTTCCTCTTAACTTTTAAAGAAAATAGATTATTTCATATTATCAAGATTTGAAATAAATAATAAATTTTAAATGAAAACATGAATGTAGTTTTACTATATATATGTATGTATGAGTTAAATTCAATCAAAGCTCCCTAATAATACAAATCGCATAATTACAACAATCAGTTTTAAAGTATTTGTGTGTTGACAAAATCCCTTTTATAAAATCCAAATATCCAATTGAAAATATTATGCATATATATAAACTTACAAGTCTAATGTTACACTTAGTTATGAAAGATAAAACATGGACAAACAATCTAACATTTTATTAGTTGAGTATAAAATTAAACAAACCTTTAAGATATAATTTAATCCATTAACATGGACATAAATGAGCAAATGAATGCATGCATTGAAAACAAGGTAAGAGACTTGCATGCATGTATAGAAAAATAACGAAAATGAAATGAATTAAGTTGAAACGAATGAATGCAATATAAACTATAGTGAAACGTTAGAATTCAATGCAAAAAAAAAAAAAAAATATGATCCTTGTAGGTTGCATGCACAAGTTTTAAAATGTGAGTGAAATAAACATATATATATATATATATATATATATATATATATATATATATATATATAAAGGAATGAAATGAATGCATAATTAACATATTATTAATAAATCAACTTATCAACATATATTTATAAATCTCATTAACAACGTCTAAATCTTATTTAAAAACTTTATATTATTATTATTATTATTAAATACAAATTTTCTTCTTTCTCTTTTTCTGACGTATTTTCTAATAAAATTTTCTGAAATAAAAATTTTAAATTGGCCCCAAAATTCCGGGTTGTTACAATGACGATAATAACGATCATACTAATGTTGATTGACTATTTTGCACTTCTACAACTTTGAACTGAAATAAATAATTAGGAAGGAATTTTCTAATACAACCCATCAATCGGCATTTACACCCATAATGTGAATAACCTATGCCAACTATGTAATTCGGGGTTATGAATCCCGAACCCATTAACTAAAAGGACACAACCATTAATCACAGGCGTTACAACGTCTTATCTTCCACAATCAGAATGATGCACACTCATCGTTCCGCCGGAAGGTGCTTATATCCCCCTTGTTTGAACTACTTGCAATCCATTTCAGTAAAGCGTGTCTAGCCTCTACTTAGTGCGAGACTCCATGATAACAAAGATATACTGACCAATACGGGTTCTTAGCCAAAAATGTAGTTGGCACAAGTCAACCCTAGAATAGGACCCAAATTCAATACTAGGATTTCATTATTAGACCCCTTATCTTCCCTAATCAGCCCCACGCTACCGGAACAGACCTAAACTACGAGCTACTTATCTTCCCAATCGGCCCCACGCTGTCGGAACAGACTTTACTATCTTTGCTTATTAATCTCATAAATTTAACTTAACACATTTAAGTTTATTAATAAGCCCAATATAACCACATGTTATATTCGAGATTGTTATTAACATTCTTAATTAATGTTATCCTTTTATACAAACCATACCCATATTACTTAGCGTCAAACTAAGTTACCTTAATTCAATTTATATGTTTTCATAACCTTCTAATTACGCTATTATTGTCCTATCACATGGGTTAACCTAATTTGCGCAAAAATAAGGAAGAATGGAAAGGTTTAGGCTTAAAAAAGCCTAAACTCAACGTCAAAAATACAAAGGAAATGACCTAGGCTCTCGTATGGCCTAGGCTCAGGTAGACAGATGTAGATCCAAAATAAAAACAGGGCTAATTATAGAACTGTAATAAAGTTTTATACAAAGAACAAATGTGTAGATATATGAAATAAATTATAGTAATGGATTCATAGACATAGGTAATAGGAAGAATATGAACAGAAATCAGATCTAAAAAATTATTTGTAGAGAAAAGAATTAGGGATAACTAGATCTATAAATAAACCACAAATAAACCAAATCTGTGTACAACTATAGAAAGATTCAGATCTGAAATCACATTAACAACTATTGTATCAATTTTAACCTTAACTAAGAAGAAATATTATAATCATAGTAATACTCACATAAAAATTTGAGCAAATCCAATAAGCCTCAATAGATCCACTCTGTCTGTGAATATCCCCAAGAAATATGTGTAGAACCAAGCCTTAATACTTTATTAAAATTATATTTGAGAAGAGGGTTATTTGAGAAAGGTAGAGAAATGGAGTAGTGAAGATTAGGTTAGGTTTTGGAGGCAATTTATAATAGAGTTAGAGTGTCCAGGTTCATTGAATTTTAGGTTTAGATTTTAGGCCATTAGATTAAAAGAAGGATCTGGAAGCAAAACCCAAAAACACAGCCCGATCGGCCGAAATCGTGCATGGCAAGTGACGTTGCCAGGCTAGGTCCTGGGTCGACCAACCCCCTTATGTGGGTCGACACAGGGATCGACCCACTTGGGTCCTAGGTTGACCAAGTGGTCAACCCAACTTAGGTCATATTACATTTTTTTGTTTTTAAACAGTTATAACTACTTCGTTTTAAGTCCGATTTCTGCAAACCAAATGTTTATCTTAACCACAATTTCATAACGGACCCAACCGCAATCCCAATTGCCTAGTTCTCAATATTTTTCCGATTAATATTTATTTTCTTAATTTTCGTTAATTAATTATTTAATTAATTATTGTTTGTTAAAAAATTAGGTTTTTACATTCTCCCCCTCCTTATAGGATTTCACCCCCGAAATCTTCAAGGCGGAAGAATAATACAAGTGTTTTCTACATCCATCTACTCATCCATCATCCAATGGCAACCGTGGTCCTTAAATTATTTATGATGCAATTTATGTACTTATATAATAGTGTAATGTGTATGACCCTGACTAATGCAAAAGATTAGGTTGTCTACTAATTCAGTCGACCTCCTTTTTATGCAATTATGTTTATGTCATGCATCAAAATGTATGCAACAATCCTTAGGATACTGATAGTCCTATATGTGTGCATCAAACATCATCCATATGCGACAATCATATGATAGCATTTTTATGTTTCATCTATAGAAATAATAAAAATGTGCACACATCCATATGCATATGCAAGTGCCCTATTCAGCCGATCTTGGTGCCTAAAGTGTGTGTATGCATCCACAACATCCACTTGCATCCACTTTCAAACTCAAATATAACATGTCTTAAACACATGTTTCAACCATATCTGTCATCTATAAGCTCAAATCCTAAGATCTACCCTTCCCAAGGATATATTAGAAGGAAGTCTCTAACCAAAGGAAGAAGCTATTGATAAAATATCAAAGAGGAAATACTTGCCAAAAGAACTCCATTAAGAAACTTGAATTCGACCTTTTATAACTGAGTATCACATCGTGTTATGCCTTACTACTAAATCGTACTCTTTCCAAATCTTTTAAATTGAATAGTTCCTCTTAAATATGCGGAGTTGTTTTTACCAATCCCTCGGTATGGTTCTTCCATCTCATTCATCCTAGTTACTTTAGGAAAAAATATCTCAAGTGAATTAATCCAAAAGCTTACCTTAAAAGTAACACCTCTTCTCTTTTCCACCTTCCAATTTCTAGTCCGTGCTTTACCCGCCTTGTGTCCCTTAGTTTGTTTCACTTATATTGTCCAACTCCATAAAGGCTTATCTACTGCCCTACTTTCTATATATATAATTTTCCAAAACCTTAATAAGGTAAAATTTTCAGCTACAAAAAATTCTTTTTGAAATATATATATAATTGTTTATATGAAATTCCCAATATACCAATTTCATATCCCAAATTACATTAGTCCTTCAAATTCCTATTTCTAAAATTTTATACATATGGGGTTTCGACTCAAAGTGTTTCCATAAGTTTCCATAAAACACCTCTTTGTTTCATTTTTACTTTGGAACACAATTATCTGTTTGAAATCTTTATATTTTCTTGATTGACCTACTCATTAACCAAACTTGTTACTTGCCTCAATTCTGTAGCAATATAAAGGTTTTGCCGAAACTCCAAAATCCACCTCTTTTGTCCAAATGACATTATCCTGATAAGCATCTAGTCTCAATAATATATCTTAACATATGGTGAATTTCTATCCGATATTAGGATACAATCTTGGGTTAAATCTTTTGGACCCACAAAATATTCCCATCAATATTACATGGACCTTAAACTTCCAAAAAGCCAATAATTGCTATCTACATCCTTACTGTTTACAAGGATTAAATCTTAAAAATCACCGAACACTCAATTCCAATAAGTTTTCTATGTCTTAAGCTCCAATTCCTAGTGAAGAAACAACTAACCAATAATAGTGGTTAATCTGAGATAACTGACCTTGTAGGCTTTTCCCTTTTTGTTTACAAAACCAAATTTCTTTTGTGAGGTAGACCATGACTACAACCAGGGTACTTCCTATAACTTCCACTAGCTTTGGAAAATTTCTTACTTTTCCAATAATATCCAGATGTATCATTACATGCCAACTTTATCCTTTTCCATTCTACGTCATTAACGCAGTCCTCACCAATCGTCTTATCCTACGAGCCAAAAACTAGACTTAGGCACAACTAATCCAAGATATAACAACTAATCCAAAAATCCATTGGACGTTCTGCAAACAACCTTCGTTCCTGTATTTCCTCTTTCCACTACTCATAATTTTGTCGGAAATCACAAGCAGGAAAATCTGACTACTGGGAAATTCTAGCTCTCAGTCATTCCAGAAAGACTGGCCACACGAGTTATGAGAAATGTTCCTTTCCACACAATTTACTTTTAACTACTGCTAAACCAAAGGAGCTATCCGTCTTTGAAATAAAGACGAATGACACTTCTAATACAAAAATGCTTACACTCATTAATCATTTTCAAAAAGTTCTTCGCTTCGCTTTTTCCCATAAACCTTTTCACTACAACTGAAGTCCAACGAATTCCTCAAAATACACACGGAAGGCTCCAACATAAGCGACGCACTATTCTTTTCAAAAGATACGGTTTAGGGAGTAAAATATTCCGATCCACTTAATCATTCACGGGTCAACACTCGGGTTTGCCTACAATATGTACCCTCAAGAAAAAAACACTTTCCTACCAATGTCTGAGATGGCTCATTATACTGATAGCTTTTCTAAACTCCAAACCCATCCATCGACGGCACGATTCCCTAGCTAGAAAATATTCCAGTCATAACCATGAAACTCACTTCTCACTTACATCCATAAAACCATGTGCTTTATCCAAAATGCTACAAGTTTAGCGTTGTCACAAATATAGATCCGAAAAGCAATCTCTCTCGAGATAATATTTCAACCTCTTAACATATTTGAAATATATAGCAAAAATAGAAATGAATAGATACTTCCTAGAGATGCACTATGGAAAATAGGAATATGAACAGGACTGACCCTTCGGGTCGCAAGAAGTCTCAAAAATTAGTCCATCGTATAACCTAACATGACCATTTTCTTCTTGCAAACAAAATAGCCTCCAAATCCTATTATCTCAAAAGCTTAAAATACAAGCACCTCAATCGAACTCTACTGCTAGTGTAAAAATCTAGGATAACCAATTATATGGTTGATCTATCTAGACCCAAAACCAACCCATACTTGGAAATGCCCCAAACATCCCCTAAATCAAGATTTCTAGTTTCAACCCCAACTCACCATAGATAATCAAGCTGGTCTCCTTATCGAGTTCAAAAACTACTACTGGGCCTAAGTGCAAAACAATCAACTGGTGTTAACATCACACCCTCATGGATTTACTATATATGTAAAGGACGGCTTCCTTAGACTTATAATACAGATGCTCCACATAACCCAACTCAGCTCGACGTGGCTATGGCCCTATGCTGCCACCCCAACCAACACAACAAAGGAAAAGGGACAAAATATTCTTAAACCAAATAGAGAAAACTAGAAAGAACTATAAATGGATAACATTCTTTCTTTTACCAACCCTTGCCTTCTACCATTCCTCGATCATTTTTTATCAACACCTTTTCTTATAACCCATTTGACATTAATATACTCATGTTGATCTTTCACTTGCCATCCTTAAATTTACTCTTTAGGAAGTTCTGCTCATTCCTAATTTATTGGTTAACGGAAATGTACAAAAATCTATTTACATAGTATAAGATAATATTATTTATAGAAATCTGTAATTGCAATATATTTCTTTTTGATTATCTTTAAGTTGACGGATATTGGACAATATGTTTAAACCCTTATTCCGCACCAATCCATTCTTTCTTGCAATGGCATTTTCTATGTTAATTTCCAACCAAACTATAGAAATACATCCCTTTTGCTTAACCAATCAATTTAGGTTATTCTTAACTTCCAAACTATCCTTTTATCACTAAACTGACATGAACTTTCCATCCATGATTAACCCTTTTAATATTTGTCAAGCAGAAGTTCCCTCCTTACATCGACCTTTCCCAACTAATGAACTAAACGGTTTGTCCATTGAACAAATTTTCAACCTATAAAGAAAAGTTTTAGATAGTTCATCTTATAACTTAACGAAGAAAAGATAAAGATTCAGAATTCGAAAGAGTCAAAAGAAGGTTGTAACTGACTATAAGGGATACTTTATTTTCAAAAATAACTTTTGATTTCTGAAAAAATACATTTTTTTAAAATACTTCCTTGCAAAACAAAATTTTAGTTATCTTGTAACCTTAGGCTCTGATACCAAATGTAGCACTCCACATTCCTTAATGTCACACATATAAGGATTTCATTAAGTAAATCTGGAGCATTGTTGGTATAAAGACATAAAACTCACAGAGATTAAAATTTCACTAGACATTAAAAAAATAGTAAATTTACAGCGGAAGAAGAGAATTTCGTTTAGAAGAAAAAAAAACATCTTTATTTTAAACAACAAAATAGTCACAAAATGTTATGTCTCAAAATCTCAGTCAAAACAATATCAGAGTACAAAATAATATTATCCCTCAAATAGTCAAAAAGATACAACCTAACCTTGGAAAAAAATCCTAAAGTAATCCATCTTTTGTAGAAATCCTTCACGATAAAACAAACAAAGAAATCTGAACTACACACTTTCTCCCTGTAAGTATAGGGAAAGAAAAGAGAAAGAAAGAAAGGAAATGGATCAGACATAAAGTCTAGTGAGCTGCTATGATTACTAGCACAACTGCTAAGTTAAGGAAAATAGATGAACAATAGTTCTAGTGTCATAAAAGGGTAAATGTATGTACACATCTAAAGGTGAACAATAACTGATACGAATTGACATAAAGGTTATTTTTATCCAAGAAACAATGACGATAATAACGATCATACTAACGTTGATTGACTATTTAGCACTTCTACAACTTTGAATAGAAATAAATAATTTGGAAGGAATTTCCTAAACCTGCCCATTAATCGGCTTCTACACCCATAAAGTAAATAAATCGTGCCACCTATAGTTATCAATCCCGAACCCATCAACTAAAATGACACAACCATTAATTGCAGGCGTTACAACGTCTTATCTTCCCCAATCGGAACGATGCATGCTCATTATTCAACCAGAATGCATCCTTACCCCTAGTTTGAACTACTTACTATCCACTTTAGTAAATCGCGTTCTAGCCTCTACGTAGTGTGAGACTCCATGATAACAAAGGGATACCGACTGATATAGGTTCCCAACAAAAAATGCAATTGGCACAAGTTACCCCCTAGACTTGGCCTCTAATTCATTACTAGGATTTCATTATTACAGTAGGCCTCTTATCTTCCTTAATCAGCCTCACGCTGCCGGAAAGGACCTAAACTATGAGCCACTTATCTTCTCAAATTGACTCCACACAACAAGAATGGACTCCACTATCTTTGCTTATTAATCTCTTAAATTTAACTTGACACATATAAGTTTTATTAATAAGCCCAATATAATCATATGTTATATCCTAGGTTGTAATTAACATTCTTAATTAATGTTATCCTTTTATAAAACTCATACCCATGTTACTTAGCGTCAAATTAAGTTACCTAAATTCAGTTTATATTTTTCATGACCTTCTAATTACATATTAAGTTTTATCCCCAATTAATAACCCAGTACTAGTCATAATGTTTAATTGGTTTTAAAATATACAATTATTCCCTTTCTATTTAATTTCATTATCTTCCAAATTACAGTTCATTTGTATATTGCAATACTTGTCCAAATTCATCATCTTCCCAATACTGCAGTTTGTTAGTTATTACATCAAATTTCAACATGACCTTTTCATACCTATTTTCATTATTATGTAAAACATGACAGTCAGCCCCAATTATTCCTTTTGATGCATATTTCCTGTTACTATCCAATTGCGCTATTATTGTCCTATCACGTGGTTTAACTCAATTTGCACAAAAATAAGAAAGAATGAAAGGTTTAGGCTAAAAAATATATCCTAAAGTCAACTTCAGAAATAAAAAGGAAGTGGCCTAAGCTCTCGCATGGGTTAGCTCAGATGGACAAAAGCAGATCTGAAATAAAAGTAGGGCTAATCACATAACTGTAATAAAGTTTCATATGAAGAACAAAGGTGTAGATAACTGAAATAAATTACAGTAATGGATTCACAGAAATAAGCAATAGTAAGAATAGGAACAGAAATTAGATCTAAAAGAATTATTTATAGAGAAAAGAATTAGGGATAACTGAATTTATAAATAAACCACAAATAAACTAGATATGTGTACAACTACAGAAAGATTCATATCTGAAATCACTGTAACAACTATTATATTAATTTTAACCTCAACTTGGAAGAAATCGTGTAATCAAAGTAACATTCATCTAAAATTTGAGCAAATCTGATAAGCCTTTGTAAATCCTCTCTATCTTTGAATATCATCGAGAAATATGTGTAGAACCAAGCCTCAATACTCCATTAAAATTATATTTGAGAAGAGGGTTATTTGAGAGAGGTAGAGAAATAAAGAGGTGAAGATTAGGTTAGGTTTTTGGAGGCTATTTATAACAGAGTTAGGGTATCCAGGTTCATTGGATTTTAGGCTTAGATTTTTGGCCATTAGATTAGAAGAAGGATCTGGAACCAAAACCCAAAAACACAGCTCGAATAGTTGAAATCATTCTGGCAAACGACGTTGTCAGGTTACATCCTTGATCGACCCACCCACTTATGTAACAACCCGGAATTTTGGAACCAATTTAAAAATTTTATTTTAGAAATTTTAGTGAATTTTAAATATTTAAAATGATTTACTTTAAATAATAATGAATAAAAATTTATTTAAATCGAAGTTAGAATGAGTATATTTATTTTAATTATAAAAGGAGTTAGAAATAGCATAGTAGTTTGAAAATTTGACTTTGAACTTTGACTGACTGTATAGGATGCAAAATAAATCGAATTTTAGTGAAACCAAAAACATTAGAATCTATTTAAAAGTATCTTTCCAACGAATCTAAAAAATTGAAATTTCATATTGGGAATCAAAAATTATGTCCAGTTTAATATTCAGATTAGTCGCTATAGAATTTATATATATTTTTTAATATTAAAAATAGCCATTTTTCAAACGACCTCCGTTTTCGATGAAACCACTTTTGTTGGAACCAGAATGTCAAATTATTGCAAGATTCCAAGTTTCATAATTTTTGGAACTTATATGTGAGCGTTGCAAAAGAAAACGTGTTTTGTCAGTTTCAATCAAATTGGATCGACCAAAAAATGACCATTTTTCAAACGGTCTCTAAATTCAACGAAATTAATTTTGTTAGGACCGTATCGTCAAAACATAACTAGAAATATTTTTTCTGGAATTTTTAGAGTTAGTATGTGTAACAACCCAACTTTCGAACACATCGGAAGTCGTGTCATTAATAAGAATAAGAATAGATATAAGATAAAAATACAGTAACATCAGAATCTCACAGCGGAATTTTTACAAAAGATGATACTTCATAATATTACACAGCAGTACATATTACATAAGAGCATCATAGATCTAGTGATACAAGCCATTCATAGTACATCTCTAATTATACATATCATTGATGACTAACTTGCAGACTTAATTATACAGTAGACATGGATCAGCAAACAGAAAGTTCCATTCCAGCTTTTCAAGTTTTATCCAATCCTGATTCACTTGTTATCTATTCATAACAAGTGTTATGAATACCCACGAATTTAAGGGAAAACACAGAAAAATAAACTTCGATCAGTTAGGGGACCGGTATGAGTAAACAATTTTAAAACAAATAAAAATTTCTCATAAGACCACGCCGTGAATACGGAACGGGTTTTTACCTTATAAGAATTAACCACTTTGTATACTTTAAATCAGATATTATTATAGTGTCTATTGGTTTTTCACAAATAATTAAGAATCTAGAAGAATGCTTGCATCTCACATTCTCCTATATAATATACAAATAAAAATTGCTTGGCACGTATGGATAATGGATTTCCAACTATGACAAGGTATGGAACCACCTCCCGATAGTGTATCTCTAGAGGCGAATACACTTGGGTTCACAAGAACTTCTTGCAACCCGGCCCACACATGACCGACCACTCATTTCTCTTGAGTGTATCGAATGTATATCACCAATGGTTGTGTACGGCAACCATTCCTCGAATGGGCAGAATCGATAGAATAAGGAACAAAAGGAATTTCTCTAGATAGGTGATGCTACACCCTAATGGGAGCGACCCACATAGCACTGCGGCCTGCCCGATTTTTGTCATTTCCTGGGTGTGAGGCCTGAGGCTAGACTTAACCTTTCATCATCACTGTTTTATTTCTTTGAATGCCACATCGTCAAAACTCGCCAATCACTAATTGACTTCCCCAAAAATATATTATAGGTATAAAGCGAGAGAAACGAATTCCTCTTCCACCATATAAATACGTTTGAAGAGATCAACGTATGTGATCAGTTAGAATTACTTTTTCAGACATTCGTCCATACAAGTTGTCCTGGGATTGGGAAAACCGAAAGCACTATTCAAGGATAGCTCTTGTATATCTCCGTCTTCTTTGACAATCTCTGACGCGCGGACACTACAACAAAAACACCATATTACAACTTTAATTTTACAACGGTGCATAAAGCACCGTTGTAATAGATCCTTTTTTACAACGGTGCAAAACGCACCGTTGTAATAAATGTTTTTTACAACGGTGAAATAATCACTGTTGTAAAGAACATAGATATTACCATATCACAACTTTAATTTTACAACGGTGCATTTAGCACCGTTGTAATAGATTCTTTTTTACAACGGTGCAATAATCACTGTTGTAAAGAACATATATTATACCATATTACAACTTTAATTTTACAACGGTGCAAAATCACCGTTGTAATAGATCATTTTTTACAACCTTGCAAAACGCACTGTTGTAATAAACATATATATCACAAATTGAGATGCCTAGTGCAAACTTCATGTTTATAATATCTATATTTAATAACTAATTATATTGATACTTAATAATAATAATTAATTAATAACTATTGTTAATAAGTAATATTTTATTTGGTAGTAACTATTTCAGCAGGTTTAATAAATATAATTTTGACAAATTTGTTTATTCAGCAGTTAACTCTTTTATTTTGCCAATTATAACTTTTCTTTTTTGCCAATTGTAATAGATGCTTATTAATAACCTTTTTATTTGTTCATTCTAATGATAAATTAATATAATTAAATAATAATACTCAATAATTTAGTAAAAGATTAATAATAAATTATAATCATTACGAAATAATAATAATTAATTTGAAATATTAAATAAGTAATAATAAATATAACAATTAAAATTAATAAAAGATAATAATTAACAAATAACAATTATTTTTAATAATTACCGTTAAGTACTATTTAATAAGCAGTAACATATACATAAAAATTAACTTATAATTAACTTTTGTTAGTTAATATACAACTATAACTAAAAAAGAAATAAGAAATAAGTAATAAGTAGTTATAACTGTTATTGATATGCAATACTCAATAGTTTAATGAAAATCAATTCTTAGGAAACCCATATTATATTTAACACTAAAAATGACAGTCACGTTACTACGAAAATGTAAGAAATTGGCGGTCTCAGGCGGGAAAGTGAAAATTTAGCTCAAAAGTAATTCGTCCTTTCTTTTATTTTACACTTGCGTCTCCTCAAATTCGCTAATCTCGCATGGGGACTAGGGTTTTCCAGTTTCCACCGCCGCCCTCATTTTTTCCTACTTCATCGTTCCCAACACCGCTTCCTCCCTCTCCTCACCTTCTACCTAGCTTTACCTATTGCTGAACGATCCGTGCTCTCAAGACTTCGAAGCCGAACTTCCCTTCCTAAAACTCAGATCTGAATCTGTTCACCGCCTTCGCATTCTAGCTTTTTCTTCCATCTTCCGTTTCACTTCATTGTCACCATGTCTGGCCATGAAATCGTGATTATTAAAAAAAAAAATCCGCGATCCACAAATCACTATTCGCGAACCACGAAATGAAAATCGCAGGCATTTCAAATCACACGGAGACGGCCAGGCAAGCACGGCATCGTCGGCGGCAGTTTAAACCTTTCAGGTGAACGTCTTGATTTGAACATTGAAGCCTTTCCAGTATTGTTCCCAGTATCCAAATCATATGTATAAATTCTAATTAGTTAATTAGTACCCAATTCGGTAGTTCCCAAATACTGAGTTTGACGAATTCATGTTAATTATAATTATTATTGGTTAGAGTACTTGGGTTTTGATTTGATTCTCTGTTTGATGGATTCAATAATACTGTTTCTCTTCAATAGGAATCTTTTTTTTCTTCAGAATAGTCTAATGCCTCCTGTCTTGTGATGAATGAGTGAAAAAGGGGCTTTGGAATTTAGGCAGAGAGAGAGTGGGGATTTTAAATGAAATTCTAACTCGGCTAATCCAATAAATCTTGCAGTGGAGCATTGAAATAGTAATACATGACTTTTGTTCCTCTGGTGAGTTTCATTTTCTGTTTCTTAGTGCCGATTAATTCTATGTTTGTTGTATTTTGGAGGTGGTTGGTGCTTTACTGTACGGTAGTATGGTTTGGTTTAGTAGGTTATTGATGGTGTTTCAACCTGTTGGTGGAAAAAAAATCGCTAATCGCTACTTTTGCTTGCAGTGCTTCTTGGAAAGACAGATTTGGGAAGGAATCCAGGGATGGGAGCTCAAACCAACTTTTCTCAGGGAAAGATTGTATTATGTAAAAGTGAGTTATGATTGTATTATGTAAAAGTGAGGAATGTACGTATTGTTATGACTGTATTATGTAAAAGCGAGTTGTACGATAGTGGATCACAAAGTTGTACTAATTCAAATATTGAAATAAAATATTTAATTGATTATTTCAGTTCAGTGCAGTATCATTTTATTCAATATAAATATTTTTATATGAAATGTAATGTATAAAGAAACAAAAATCATATTGTTATAATTAATTGTAGTAGGAATTACTACAACGGTGAAAAAAAGTTGTAATATGTATTACTACAACAGTGCAAAAATGTTGTAATATGTATTACTACAACGGTGGAAAACAGTTGTAAAATATACGTTTAACAACGGTGTCGCAACGGTGTAAAAAAGTTGTAAAAGATTTCAGTCTATTACAACTTCTTAATAGACGACGGTGGCTCCACCGTTGTAAAAAGTCTTTTACAACTGTTTTCCACTGTTGTAATAGGGTCATTTTGTTGTAGTGGGAGTATAAATCAAGTCGAAGTGGAATATAAAATTCCAGACTCTTCGAATATCAAGAATACATGCTCTTAACATGTCTTCCAATATCCTGTTTACCCTTTCTGTTTGGCCATCTGTTTGGGGACGATAAGCAGTACTTAAATTCATCTTAGTCCCCAAAGTTGTTTGGAGTGCTTCCCACAATTTACTGGTGAAAATGGGATCTCTATCACTTACAATACTTACTGGGACTCCATGTAATCGTACAATCTCCCTTATAAAAATCTCAGCTAACGAAGCTGCAGTCCGAGTTGGTTTCACCGGAATGAAATGCACACTCTTCGTCAGTCGATCTATGATAACCCAAACTCCTTCATATCCCCTTCTGGTCTTGGGTAAACCATCGATGAAATCCATCGATATCATTTCCCACTTCCAGTTGGGAATCTCCAAAGGTTTCAGTAATCCTGCTGCTTTCTGATGATCACCTTTTATTTGCTGGCAGCATAGACACTGATTTATATAAGCCAGAATATCTCTCTTCATCCCGGGCCACCAAAATACTCGCCTCATATCTCTATACATCTTGTGCACTCTTGGATGAATACTTAGCTTTGATTTATGGCATTCTGCCAAAACTTCTTGCCTTAACCCGTCAATATCATGAACACACAGTCTCCCATTAATTCTGAGAATACCTTGGACATCCACTTCAAAATCTGACTCCCCTCCTCTTATAACTCCTTGAATTAACTTCTCCATATTTTTATCTCTCCGTTGATTTGCCATTATTCTTCCTTGAAGTGTTGGAGTAGCCTCTAGAAGAGATAAGATTGCATTTCTGCTTAGAGCGTCTGCTACGACATTTGCTTTACCTGGCGTATAGATAATATCTAGATCATATGATGCAAGGAATTCCAACCACCTTTATTGCCTCAAGTTGAGATCTTTTTGGCAAAACAGATATTTGAGCGGTTTGTGATCTGTAAAAAGCTCAAACTTCTCTCCTAACAGGTAGTGTCTCCACATTTTTAATGCAAAAACAACTGCCAATAACTCTAGATCGTGTGTGGCGTAATTCTTCTCATGAATCTTCAATTGTCTACTAGCACACTGAGACGAGAAGGAATTTCGCTCGGTCTGAACCAGTCGTTAAACCGATCTAGACCGTTCGAAACGCCCTATCGTTTGAGAACAGGACAAAACAGAACACAAACAGAAGAACATTTCATTGTATATTACAACAATGCATCAGATTACAAGAATATACAGAGTATAAATGAAATAAATATAACACAGAAATATCAGAGATTTAAATTACATTTAAATACAAAGCAGCGGAAAATAATACGATACACAACTAGAAGTAGATATGCGGATACAAAGCTTTCCGGATATCATTCCAGCTGTAAACCAGGATCCTGTGAATATAAATCTGCAAAACCAAAACTACTAGCTGCCCGTGTCAAAATAAGGGGCACCCAGAGTTTAGGTTAAAACAATAAACTCCAGGTCAGTCATATGACTGGTGTGAGAACTAAAACAGTTATTAATCTTTATTTTAAATCATTAGGTAAATCAAGGGACCACGCCGTATAACACGGAACGGGTTTCCTCCCAAGAATACCAGTGCATAAAACATAACAGCGCAATGCTAAATAAAGAAAAATGAAGCTGTTATAAGACCCAGGTCCCATCACACAATGAAACGCAGCCGAGGATAGGGTTTTCCCTTATAACAGCCAAAGGATGCTTGATACGGTTAAAACAAATCGTTTGATACTATAATAAGTGCATAGTGTATAAAACAACTTCAATCATAAATATCAATCATAGGCGGCATGAATGCCCCATCCCACTATGTCGCCATACTAGGTTCTACAATTAAAACCGCAAATGTCACGTATTTGGAAGTTGGATTTCCATCTATGAACAGAGGCAAAAGATAGTCCTCTACCGATTCGAGACGCTCTAGCCCGTGTCTCAGGAACAGCCGCAACTGCCCCTTGGAGCGACAGGGCCGGTCCACCGATGTGGATTATTATGCCTGAACACTACGTTTCCCCACCCTATGGGGTGTAAGTGAGCCAACTAAATGACTCCATCGGTTCGAGAACGACCGATCAATCCGAGGCGCCTCGCAACAGCAACAACCACATAAGTCAAACTCGTCAGGGCGTGTAAAACCACTGACGCCACTTTTTAGCTAGAAGGAAACGCATGCCCTCCCTGAGGTCCGTCTCCCGTTTTTGGTTCATACCGGGTGTGAAACTCGCGAAGTAAACGTTACACAAAGCTACGCCACAAAGGCCGTGCTTCGATCATCAACCACAAGACTTTGCTTTTCAACAGAAGCCTCGATCAATTGCCACTTAGGTATGCCACACAGGCAATTCACTCCATGCGTTTGATATCCATCAATATATAACCCCTGAGCTCGTACGTCTCAGAGAAGGGCGTTAAGCAAGAGAATAAATTCTCCGCCGCCAAACAGATATATATTTAATAGAGATCAATCACACAGACTAAAATCCAATGTCAGACACACAGTCCATTCACAAGTCCGTTCTGGGTCTGAACGAAACCGGAGGCACCTAGTACCCCGCATATCCTTCGATCTCCAAGTACGTCTGGACGATCACCAACTGTTTCTATCTTCTTGGGTGTACAGCCCAATCAAGATCATCAGTAATCACCCAAATAACGTAAAGACTTCCGGTCTTCGACCACCGTCTTCATCTTCGACTTATCGTCGTATCAGTTATTCAGAATGGGATAAACCCGGTCTTTCCGAATAACTCACGTATATTTTAAATAAGTGTTACACAAACACAACATACGCCTCATTCCAATTCATCAGTCACTAACCGTAAATTAATCAAGAGAATAATTCCCCAAATATTAACCCCGAAGGCCGAAACCAACATCAGATCAATATCCAGAAAATCATTCTGCTTAGCTAACCGGCAGTTAGTTTCTAGATTTCACATTCATAGGGAAAGGTTCCCATTAATTTTCTCAAAGATAAATCCTTTAAATTTATTCTTTAATCTATCCTTTTGAATTTCAATTCAACTAGTCGGGATTAACGAAACTTACCGAAGTAATCATTTGTTTTAATTTCTCAATCCCAACCTATTTATCCCATGAAGTAAAACTGGTAATACTTCATATTTAACACCACGGTGTTATCGGTAAATTCAATTACCATTTCTCGTTCAAATCTAATTAAAGATTTAACTATCGCCTGGAGCAAAACTGGTGATACTCCATTTTCGATCATTTCAATCTAATTAAAGATTCATTAAAACTCCACTTAGTTTTAATCTTCGACTGGGTTAAAGAATCAGTGTCATTTAAAACACGGTTCACGATAAACCCAAAATCACATTCATTAATTATCGGGTTAAAGAACGAGTGTTATTTAAAACACTGTTCACGATAAACCCAAAAATCAATATCGATTCAATTCCAATTAAATATTATTTAATTGGTACACTTCGTTAAATCTAAACAAAAAGATTTAATCTTTTCTCAACTGGGTTCAAGAACAGTGTTAGTGAAGACACCATTCACGACAAACCCAAATCACATTTGATATTCAATACAAGGCTCTGAATAGAAAATATACTGGCTTATATTCAATATCAAATTCTACGACTAACAAATATTGCATTGGAAATAACGATATATATATCTTTCAAATTTCCATAACAACATTTGTATAATCACGAAATCCAACATCGAAATATTCCGAAGACAATTTCGATTCAAATCCATTCCAATGCAATCATTGGAAATTTTGGTTATTTTCAAAACCATTTCAAATTCAATTTATTTATTTAAAAATAAATAGAATTATAATTCTAGTTCTAAACTAGTTCATTTCGATAAAAATCTATTTTTATCTTTTCAAATATGGAGTTTTTCATCCCAAATTTTCCCAAATCATTTCTTATGATTTTACACAAATTATTACTATTTTTAATAATTTTATCAAGGCCCGTACAGTCGATTTCCATCAATGGCCATCGAACTGCACTTATAGCGACCTTTTTCAAATTTGATTTGGACATAATTCCAAATCCAACCGTTAGATTTCTAATTTCTAATATTCGTTAGAAAGCTCTTTTCGATACGAACCCAACGGTTCCGGTTTTAGGAGAATCCGACGGTCGGATCTCCCGTAATGTCCGTTTGAAATAAATGGTCGAAATTCACGAGCTGCCGCGGCGCGGCGCGTTCTATTCAGGCCATTATATTATATATATAATATATACTTCGTCGATTTCTATTTAAAACGAATTATATAAATAGTTTTAAAATTCGTTTCAAAAGCAATTTCAACTTCCATTTCAATTCAAATCAAAATTGAATTCTTCCTTATAAATTTGTTTTAAAATTCATTTCTATTCAATTCAAATTTCAATTCAATTTGAATTCATTTCAATTCGCTTTCAATTCAATTTGAATTCGTTTTCAATTCATTTTGAAATCGTTTTCAATTCAATTTGAATTCGTTTTCAATTCATTTCGAAATCGTTTTCAATTCAATTCATTTCGAAATCGTTTTCAATTCAATTCATTTCGAAATCGTTTTCAATTCAATTCATTTCGAAATCGTTTTCAATTCAATTTGAATTCGTTTTCAATTCATTTTGAAATCGTTTTCAATTCAATTTGAATTCGTTTTCAATTCATTTCGAAATCGTTTTCAATTCAATTCATTTCGAAATCGTTTTCAATTCAATTCATTTCGAAATCGTTTTCAATTCAATTTGAATTCGTTTTCAATTCATTTTGAAATCGTTTTCAATTCAATTCATTTCGAAATCGTTTTCAATTCAATTCATTTCGAAATCGTTTTCAGTTCAATTCATTTCGAAATTGTTTTCAATTCAATTCATTTCGAAATGATTTTCAATTCAATTCATTTCGAAATCGTTTTCAATTCAATTCATTTCGAAATCGTTTTCAATTCAATTCATTTCGAAATCGTTTTCAATTCAATTCATTTCGAAATCGTTTTCAATTCAATTCATTTCGAAATCGTTTTCAATTCAATTCATTTCGAAATCGTTTTCAATTCAATTCATTTCGAAATCGTTTTCAATTCAATTCATTTCGAAATCGTTTTCAATTCAATTCATTTCGAAATCGTTTTCAATTCAATTCATTTCGAAATCGTTTTCAATTCAATTCATTTCGAAATCGTTTTCAATTCAATTCATTTCGAAATCGTTTTCAATTCAATTCATTTCGAAATCGTTTTCAATTCAATTCATTTCGAAATGAATAAAATCGATATAAATATCGTTTACGTCAAAATGGCGACAATCAAATCAGCACGGCTTCATAAATTTCTATTTTCAAATATTCTATTTCAAATATTTCTTTTTTTTTCAAAATAGTTGTTATTATCAAAATATTTCGTTCAACACATGACCAATCTCAATGGATGAGTACTGTCAACACATGAACCTTTATTTTATTATATCCTTTATTTTTCAAATTGGAATGAGGCCCAATCAATTACCATATAAAGTTAATTATATGGATTCCATACAACACATGTATATAATAGCATTGAAAATTAATCAACCATCAACCAAAGTGCACTACACTGTATAAGCATCAAATATAGATATCTAACGCTTATAACAGCCTGTCAATCAATCGATCGACATATTTAATCAATCAGGATGAGTGAACTTCATATTTCATCTCAACACCCGTGTGGGGTTTCAAACAATCAAACGCACATTTTATTTGTGCAGTTGGGCGAGGTGTAAAATCTATCGACCCAATCAATGTCCTTCAAATAGGTGTACATAAACAAACCGTCCGGTTTGTAAACGAATATTTATTTATTCACATTCACGTTAAAAATTATATTTTTAACGATAAAACATTTTATTTTAACATATGAATTTCTATTCAGTTCATTCCTTAAATAAAATGGTATTTTTATTTTCTAACTTATTTTAGAAAATTTCGGCGGCATAACGGCACGATACTAGAAACGGGACGAGGCCTAGCCTTATCCCCGGTCTAGTGAAGGCCCACGCCATTCACACATAAATCAAATCCATTCATTTCACCAAACAAATCAATTTCAAATCAAATCATCTAACTAATCTATGCAACCAAACAAACAAGTCCATGGTCTGTGGACGATTGTGTCGGGTGCTACTAAGCACCGTCTGCATCCTAGTATATATATATATATAACTAGAAAATTTAAATTGAAAGGTGAGAAGTTCTCACAAATAGCTATCCTATCATCTTGACTCTTCTTTGATAGAAATCTTCATCGTTATCGCCTCTTTGTCATCTTCGTTGCCCGGATCCTCTACATATGTAAAAATCGAATTTTTACTTCGTTATTCAATATATAAAAATCGAATTTCTACTCTTCCTCTCATATAAAAATTATATTTTTGTTCTTTCTATTAATTAAAAGAAATCTCGTCTTTTAACATTATAAAAATTCAAAACTTTTATCATTTCTAAAAATCAAAACTTTTATCATTTCTAAAATTCAAAACTTTTATCATTTCTAAAAATCAAAACTTTTATCATTTCTAAAAATCAAAACTTTTATCATTTAAAAATCTAAACTTTTATCATTTAAAAATCTAAACTTTTGTCATTTCTAAAAATCAAAACTTTTATCATTTCTAAAAATCAAAACTTTTATCATTTCTAAAAATCAAAACTTTTATCATTTAAAAATCTAAACTTTTATCATTTAAAAATCTAAACTTTTATCATTTCTAAAAATCAAAACTTTTATCATTTCTAAAAATCAAAACTTTTATCATTTCTAAAAATCAAAACTTTCTTGATTAAAAATCATCCCTTTAATTTTCAGTTTTATAGAAAGATAATAAAAATAAAATAAAACTGAAATATATAAGTGTTTACCTTTGTTTTGAAAGGAAGGGGAGTTGCTGCCGATTAATGGCGGGCTGCGGAGGCGGCGGCACGCTGGTTGCACTCATGGACTCGCGAGGGGGGGGGGACACTGGTCCAACTAGGGGCAAAGGGGCTGTGCTCGTCGAAGGGAGGGAGGAGGAGGCGGTGTCAGGGCGAGGAGGAGGAGCTGGATGGGTGCGGTGGCGGATTGGGGGTGTGTCGGATCAGGCAGCTAGGGTTTTTCGTCGATCGTGGGGTGCGGGGTTCGATTTGGGAAGGGGCGACGAGGAGGGGCTGACCGCCGGAGGAGAGGCTGCGCGTTCGATGGGCGGTGGCCAGGTGGCGATAGCCGCCATCGATTTGAGGAGCGCCTTTTTTTTTATTCTGAATTTAATTTTTGAACGGGGGGGGGGGGGGGGGGGGGCAGGAGGATTAAAGGGGAGAGAGATATGTTTTTTTTATATTATTAATTTAATTGCATAAAGTTGACTTTTACCTATGACCTCGAAACGAGGCCCACCGCCCGTCGTCCATAGCGTTTTACCCCCATTCCGAACACAATGGGATATGTCCCGTAGGCTGATTCGATCGTTTGAATCAGTTTCCGTTGAAATTTACATTTAAATCATTATATTGCATTTTTAACGTACATTTCAAATTACCGGGGTCACATAACAACTCTATAAATTCCATAAAAATATTTCAAGCTTCGTATTGACGATACGGTCCTAACAAAACTAGTTTCGTCGAATTCTGAGACCGTTTGAAAAATGGTCATTTTCCAGTCGATTAAAATCAACTGAAACTGGTCAAACGCGTTTTCCTTTGCCACGCTCACATATTGATTCGAAAAATTATGAAATTTGGAATCTAGCAATAACTTGACACTGCGGATCCAACAAAACTGGTTTCGTCGAAATCCGAGGTCGTTTGCAAAATGTCCATTTTTAAGGGCCTGAATTCCATAGCGACTATTCAGAATTTTCAACTGGACATATCTTTTGATTCCCGCTATGAAATTTTGATTATTCGGATTCGTTGGAAAGATATTATCAATTAGATCCTAATGTTTTTGGTTTCACTAAAATCCGGATTGTTTTGCACCCGGTACATTCAATTGAAGTTTGAAATCGAATTATCGAACTACCGCGCCATTTTCAATTCTATTTATAATTATATATAGTTATTTATATTCTAACGACGACGTATATAAATATATACGTCGAATTATATTCAAAATAAATTTCTCGTCGATTATTATTTAAAATAATTCATTTTAAATATTCAAAATTCGCTAAAATTGCCAAAATAAAAAATTTAAACTGGCCCAGATTTTACGGGTTGTTACAATCTCCCCCACTTAAAACTTTTCATCCCCGAAAAGGAACAAAGTCGAAAGTGGTTTGATTAATCAACTCTACGCTCGATCTGGCTTTCATTCTCCAACTTTTCAGTTTCTGAGAATTTTCAAAAATTTTAAAATTTTGGCTAACACCCTAAATTTTCGAAAAATTTCGCCATAACCTCCCCTGCAATGGGAGCATCGGGGAATTTCAAATAGCTTCCCCGGTCCTTTAGATCTCAAAAAGAAAAAGAAAAAGCCAAGCGGCTAGCCAATAGGCTCATAAAATCATCATCACCCAAACAAAACAGTAAATTATGTAGTAAACATGTACCTATTTGTCGGGCAAACAAATTTTATTCTCTGCTCTAGCCTCCTTGCTATGACCTGTTCAAGGTAAGTACAAGTATACGCAAGCAAATGCGACCAATTTTCAATATAATTCAATATTTGGTTCAATTAGGCATAATGGTTCAAAATTATCAAACAAATGAACAAACAACACAAACATCAATCAATTAGTGAATTAGAGTTTGAAATTCATAATTTTGATACATATACAAAAATCAGATTTTGATGCCAATTCACAACAATGTGTTCTAACTATATATATAGGTTTTGGTTCTCACACCAGTCTAATGGAAATATATAGGTATCACACCTTCGAAACTCGAACATAAATGTTGATGATGCGATCGCTATCATCAATATCATCTTCGGGCGGCTAGAGTGTGATGCTATATCTATCCAATATATTAAAACTTTGAATACACGCGGATCAGACGTATACGCAAAATCTATATATACTGGATTGTCCACGTTAATATAAATAAATAACCAAATACGAATAATTGATTTAAATTTTCAAACCAAAAATTTGTTTTCATTTAAAAAATTTACTCTTCACACTCGTTCTAGGATACTACTGATCCCATCTCTAACGAGTCATTCTCGTTGGATATTACTAATCCAATATCTGATGAATTCTTTCGTATGATTCTAATGTGTCTTGTTCTCTGAGCTTTGTAAACCAAAGCTCTGATACCAATTGAGACGAGAAGGAATTTCGCTCGGTCCGAACCAGTCGTTAAACCGATCTAGACCGTTCGAAACGCCCTATCGTTTGAGAACAGGACAAAACAGAACACAAACAGAAGAACATTTCATTGTATATTACAACAATGCATCAGATTACAAGAATATACAGAGTATAAATGAAATAAATATAACACAGAAATATCAGAGATTTAAATTACATTTAAATACAAAGCAGCGGAAAATAATACGATACACAACTAGAAGTAGATATGCGGATACAAAGCTTTCCGGATATCATTCCAGCTGTAAACCAGGATCCTGTGAATATAAATCTGCAAAACCAAAACTACTAGCTGCCCGTGTCAAAATAAGGGGCACCCAGAGTTTAGGTTAAAACAATAAACTCAAGGTCAGTCATGTGACTGGTGTGAGAACTAAAACAGTTATTAATCTTTATTTTAAATCATTAGGTAAATCAAGGGACCACGCCGTATAACACGGAACGGGTTTCCTCCCAAGAATACTAGTGCATAAAACATAACAGCGCAATGCTAAATAAAGAAAAATGAAGCTGTTATAAGACCCAGGTCCCATCACACAATGAAACGCAGCCGAGGATAGGGTTTTCCCTTATAACAGCCAAAGGATGCTTGATACGGTTAAAACAAATCGTTTGATACTATAATAAGTGCATAGTGTATAAAACAACTTCAATCATAAATATCAATCATAGGCGGCATGAATGCCCCATCCCACTATGTCGCCATACTAGGTTCTACAATTAAAACCGCAAATGTCACGTATTTGGAAGTTGGATTTCCATCTATGAACCGAGGCAAAAGATAGTCCTCAACCGATTCGAGACGCTCTAGCCCGTGTCTCAGGAACAGCCGCAACTGCCCCTTGGAGCGACAGGGCCGGTCCACCGATGTGGATTATTATGCCTGAACACTACGTTTCCCCACCCTATGGGGTGTAAGTGAGCCAACTAAATGACTCCATCGGTTCGAGAACGACCGATCAATCCGAGGCGCCTCGCAACAGCAACAACCACATAAGTCAAACTCGTCAGGGCGTGTAAAACCACTGACGCCACTTTTTAGCTAGAAGGAAACGCATGCCCTCCCTGAGGTCCGTCTCCCGTTTTTGGTTCATACCGGGTGTGAAACTCGCGAAGTAAACGTTACACAAAGCTACGCCACAAAGGCCGTGCTTCGATCATCAACCACAAGACTTTGCTTTTCAACAGAAGCCTCGATCAATTGCCACTTAGGTATGCCACACAGGCAATTCACTCCATGCGTTTGATATCCATCAATATATAACCCCTGAGCTCGTACGTCTCAGAGAAGGGCGTTAAGCAAGAGAATAAATTCTCCGCCGCCAAACAGATATATATTTAATAGAGATCAATCACACAGACTAAAATCCAATGTCAGACACACAGTCCATTCACAAGTCCGTTCTGGGTCTGAACGAAACCGGAGGCACCTAGTACCCCGCATATCCTTCGATCTCCAAGTACGTCTGGACGATCACCAACTGTTTCTATCTTCTTGGGTGTACAGCCCAATCAAGATCATCAGTAATCACCCAAACAACGTAAAGACTTCCGGTCTTCGACCACCGTCTTCATCTTCGACTTATCGTCGTATCAGTTATTCAGAATGGGATAAACCCGGTCTTTCCGAATAACTCACGTATATTTTAAATAAGTGTTACACAAACACAACATACGCCTCATTCCAATTCATCAGTCACTAACCGTAAATTAATCAAGAGAATAATTCCCCAAATATTAACCCCGAAGGCCGAAACCAACATCAGATCAATATCCAGAAAATCATTCTGCTTAGCTAACCGGCAGTTAGTTTCTAGATTTCACATTCATAGGGAAAGGTTCCCATTAATTTTCTCAAAGATAAATCCTTTAAATTTATTCTTTAATCTATCCTTTTGAATTTCAATTCAACTAGTCGGGATTAACGAAACTTACCGAAGTAATCATTTGTTTTAATTTCTCAATCCCAACCTATTTATCCCATGAAGTAAAACTGGTAATACTTCATATTTAACACCACGGTGTTATCGGTAAATTCAATTACCATTTCTCGTTCAAATCTAATTAAAGATTTAACTATCGCCTGGAGCAAAACTGGTGATACTCCATTTTCGATCATTTCAATCTAATTAAAGATTCATTAAAACTCCACTTAGTTTTAATCTTCGACTGGGTTAAAGAATCAGTGTCATTTAAAACACGGTTCACGATAAACCCAAAATCACATTCATTAATTATCGGGTTAAAGAACGAGTGTTATTTAAAACACTGTTCACGATAAACCCAAAAATCAATATCGATTCAATTCCAATTAAATATTATTTAATTGGTACACTTCGTTAAATCTAAACAAAAAGATTTAATCTTTTCTCAACTGGGTTCAAGAACAGTGTTAGTGAAGACACCATTCACGACAAACCCAAATCACATTTGATATTCAATACAAGGCTCTGAATAGAAAATATACCGGCTTATATTCAATATCAAATTCTACGACTAACAAATATCGCATTGGAAATAACGATATATATATCTTTCAAATTTCCATAACAACATTTGTATAATCACGAAATCCAACATCGAAATATTCCGAAGACAATTTCGATTCAAATCCATTCCAATGCAATCATTGGAAATTTTGGTTATTTTCAAAACCATTTCAAATTCAATTTATTTATTTAAAAATAAATAGAATTATAATTCTAGTTCTAAACTAGTTCATTTCGATAAAAATCTATTTTTATCTTTTCAAATATGGAGTTTTCATCCCAAATTTTCCCAAATCATTTCTTATGATTTTACACAAATTATTACTATTTTTAATAATTTTATCAAGGCCCGTACAGTCGATTTCCATCAATGGCCATCGAACTGCACTTATAGCGACCTTTTTCAAATTTGATTTGGACATAATTCCAAATCCAACCGTTAGATTTCTAATTTCTAATATTCGTTAGAAAGCTCTTTTCGATACGAACCCAACGGTTCCGGTTTTAGGAGAATCCGACGGTCGGATCTCCCATAATGTCCGTTTGAAATAAATGGTCGAAATTCACGAGCTGCCGCGGCGCGGCGCGTTCTATTCAGGCCATTATATTATATATATAATATATACTTCGTCGATTTCTATTTAAAACGAATTATATAAATAGTTTTAAAATTCGTTTCAAAAGCAATTTCAACTTCCATTTCAATTCAAATCAAAATTGAATTCTTCCTTATAAATTTGTTTTAAAATTCATTTCTATTCAATTCAAATTTCAATTCAATTTGAATTCATTTCAATTCGCTTTCAATTCAATTTGAATTCGTTTTCAATTCATTTTGAAATCGTTTTCAATTCAATTTGAATTCGTTTTCAATTCATTTCGAAATCGTTTTCAATTCAATTCATTTCGAAATCGTTTTCAATTCAATTCATTTCGAAATCGTTTTCAATTCAATTCATTTCGAAATCGTTTTCAATTCAATTTGAATTCGTTTTCAATTCATTTTGAAATCGTTTTCAATTCAATTTGAATTCGTTTTCAATTCATTTCGAAATCGTTTTCAATTCAATTCATTTCGAAATCGTTTTCAATTCAATTCATTTCGAAATCGTTTTCAATTCAATTTGAATTCGTTTTCAATTCATTTTGAAATCGTTTTCAATTCAATTCATTTCGAAATCGTTTTCAATTCAATTCATTTCGAAATCGTTTTCAGTTCAATTCATTTCGAAATCGTTTTCAATTCAATTCATTTCGAAATGATTTTCAATTTAATTCATTTCGAAATCGTTTTCAATTCAATTCATTTCGAAATCGTTTTCAATTCAATTCATTTCGAAATCGTTTTCAATTCAATTCATTTCGAAATCGTTTTCAATTCAATTCATTTCGAAATCGTTTTCAATTCAATTCATTTCGAAATCGTTTTCAATTCAATTCATTTCGAAATCGTTTTCAATTCAATTCATTTCGAAATCGTTTTCAATTCAATTCATTTCGAAATCGTTTTCAATTCAATTCATTTCGAAATCGTTTTCAATTCAATTCATTTCGAAATCGTTTTCAATTCAATTCATTTCGAAATCGTTTTCAATTCAATTCATTTCGAAATGAATAAAATCGATATAAATATCGTTTACGTCAAAATGGCGTCAATCAAATCAGCACGGCTTCATAAATTTCTATTTTCAAATATTCTATTTCAAATATTTCTTTTTTTTTTCAAAATAGTTGTTATTATCAAAATATTTCGTTCAACACATGACCAATCTCAATGGATGAGTACTGTCAACACATGAACCTTTATTTTATTATATCCTTTATTTTTCAAATTGGAATGAGGCCCAATCAATTACCATATAAAGTTAATTATATGGATTCCATACAACACATGTATATAATAGCATTGAAAATTAATCAACCATCAACCAAAGTGCACTACACTGTATAAGCATCAAATATAGATATCTAACGCTTATAACAGCCTGTCAATCAATCGATCGACATATTTAATCAATCAGGATGAGTGAACTTCATATTTCATCTCAACACCCGTGTGGGGTTTCAAACAATCAAACGCACATTTTATTTGTGCAGTTGGGCGAGGTGTAAAATCTATCGACCCAATCAATGTCCTTCAAATAGGTGTACATAAACAAACCGTCCGGTTTGTAAACGAATATTTATTTATTCACATTCACGTTAAAAATTATATTTTTAACGATAAAACATTTTATTTTAACATATGAATTTCTATTCAGTTCATTCCTTAAATAAAATGGTATTTTTATTTTCTAACTTATTTTAGAAAATTTCGGCGGCATAACGGCACGATACTAGAAACGGGACGAGGCCTAGCCTTATCCCCGGTCTAGTGAAGGCCCACGCCATTCACACATAAATCAAATCCATTCATTTCACCAAACAAATCAATTTCAAATCAAATCATCTAACTAATCTATGCAACCAAACAAACAAGTCCATGGTCTGTGGACGATTGTGTCGGGTGCTACTAAGCACCGTCTGCATCCTAGTATATATATATATATATAACTAGAAAATTTAAATTGAAAGGTGAGAAGTTCTCACAAATAGCTATCCTATCATCTTGACTCTTCTTTGATAGAAATCTTCATCGTTATCGCCTCTTTGTCATCTTCGTTGCCCGGATCCTCTACATATGTAAAAATCGATTTTTTACTTCGTTATTCAATATATAAAAATCGAATTTCTACTCTTCCTCTCATATAAAAATTATATTTTTGTTCTTTCTATTAATTAAAAGAAATCTCGTCTTTTAACATTATAAAAATTCAAAACTTTTATCATTTCTAAAAATCAAAACTTTTATCATTTCTAAAAATCAAAACTTTTATCATTTAAAAATCTAAACTTTTATCATTTAAAAATCTAAACTTTTATCATTTCTAAAAATCAAAACTTTTATCATTTCTAAAAATCAAAACTTTTATCATTTCTAAAAATCAAAACTTTTATCATTTAAAAATCTAAACTTTTATCATTTAAAAATCTAAACTTTTATCATTTCTAAAAATCAAAACTTTTATCATTTCTAAAAATCAAAACTTTTATCATTTCTAAAAATCAAAACTTTCTTGATTAAAAATCATCCCTTTAATTTTCAGTTTTATAGAAAGATAATAAAAATAAAATAAAACTGAAATATATAAGTGTTTACCTTTGTTTTGAAAGGAAGGGGAGTTGCTGCCGATTAATGGCGGGCTGCGGAGGCGGCGGCACGCTGGTTGCACTCATGGACTCGCGAGGGGGGGGGGGGGACACTGGTCCAACTAGGGGCAAAGGGGCTGTGCTCGTCGAAGGGAGGGAGGAGGAGGCGGTGTCAGGGCGAGGAGGAGGAGCTGGATGGGTGCGGTGGCGGATTGGGGGTGTGTCGGATCAGGCGGCTAGGGTTTTTCGTCGATCGTGGGGTGCGGGGTTCGATTTGGGAAGGGGCGACGAGGAGGGGCTGACCGCCGGAGGAGAGGCTGCGCGTTCGATGGGCGGTGGCCAGGTGGCGGTGGCGATAGCCGCCATCGATTTGAGGAGCGCCTTTTTTTTTATTCTGAATTTAATTTTTGAACGGGGGGGGGGGGGGGGGGGGGGCAGGAGGATTAAAGGGGAGAGAGATATGTTTTTTTTATATTATTAATTTAATTGCATAAAGTTGACTTTTACCTATGACCTCGAAACGAGGCCCACCGCCCGTCGTCCATAGCGTTTTACCCCCATTCCGAACACAATGGGATATGTCCCGTAGGCTGATTCGATCGTTTGAATCAGTTTCCGTTGAAATTTACATTTAAATCATTATATTGCATTTTTAACGTACATTTCAAATTACCGGGGTCACATAACAACTCTATAAATTCCATAAAAATATTTTCAAGCTTCGTATTGACGATACGGTCCTAACAAAACTAGTTTCGTCGAATTCTGAGACCGTTTGAAAAATGGTCATTTTCCAGTCGATTAAAATCAACTGAAACTGGTCAAACGCGTTTTCCTTTGCCACGCTCACATATTGATTCGAAAAATTATGAAATTTGGAATCTAGCAATAACTTGACACTGCGGATCCAACAAAACTGGTTTCGTCGAAATCCGAGGTCGTTTGCAAAATGTCCATTTTTAAGGGCCTGAATTCCATAGCGACTATTCAGAATTTTCAACTGGACATATCTTTTGATTCCCGCTATGAAATTTTGATTATTCGGATTTGTTGGAAAGATATTATCAATTAGATCCTAATGTTTTTGGTTTCACTAAAATCCGGATTGTTTTGCACCCGGTACATTCAATTGAAGTTTGAAATCGAATTATCGAACTACCGCGCCATTTTCAATTCTATTTATAATTATATATGATTATTTATATTCTAACGACGACGTATATAAATATATACGTCGAATTATATTCAAAATAAATTTCTCGTCGATTATTATTTAAAATAATTCATTTTAAATATTCAAAATTCGCTAAAATTGCCAAAATAAAAATTTTAAACTGGCCCAGATTTTACGGGTTGTTACACACACGCAATCACACGTCCATTCTACATTAATACTGCACCAAGTCCAACTCCACAAGCATCAGTATAAACCACAAATCCACTTTTCCCATCGGGAACAGCTAGAATTGGTGCTTCTGTCAGTTTCTTCTTTAACTCCTTGAACGATTCTTCACATTTTGGAGTCCATACAAATTTCTCACCCTTCTTAGTCAGCTTAGTTAGATGAGAAGATATCTTAGAATAATCTTGGATAAATCTCCTGTAATATCCTGCTAATCCCAAGAAACTACGAACCTCCGTCGGTGTTCTGGGCTGCTTCCATTGTTGCACTGCTTCAACTTTGATTGGGTCTACAGAAATACCATCTCCATTTACAATGTGCCCCAAGAATCTAACTTCTGATTGCCAGAAATGACATTTAGAAAATTTCGCCTTCAACACATTCATCCTCAGAGTCTCCAATACCACTTCCAAATGATATCGATGTTCTTCTTCTGTCTTTGAGAAGATTAAGATATCGTCGATGAAAACTAGGACGAATTTGTTCAGAATCTTCCTAAAGACACGATTCATCAAATCAACAAAATATGCCGGTACGTTGGTCAGTCCGAACGGCATAACTAACCATTCATAAAAAAATCTGGGCCTCTGAAGGCAGTTAAAGGAATACTATCTTTGGCAATTCTTAACTGGTGGAATCCTGTTGCAAGATCCATTTAGGAAAATACTGTAGCTCCATTTAGCTGGTCAAAGAGATCGTCAATTCGCGACAAAGGATACTTATTCTTGATGGTCACTTTATTTAACTCTCTATAGTCAGCGCATAATCTTAGTGATCCATCAGACTTAACCACAAAAACTACTGCTAAACCCCAGCTTGAAAAGCTTAGCCTGATCAATCCTCTGGCCAACAAATCTTGAGTTTGCTTTTCGAGTTCCATGACTTCCTTTGGTGACATTCGTCTTTTTGGTTGAACTATCGGTTTGGCTCCTGGAATTAGATCGATGCGGAACTCTATCTCGCGATGTGGGGGTAAATCCTTAACTTCTTCAAATACGTCAGAGAAATTTCTGACTACTTCTATCGTCTCCAAATTTTCTTGTGGTGCTTCCAAAGCATACAAGAAACTACACATATGAATATCGGGTTTTCCACACGGTATTCTAGCTTTGCTCCCAATATTGGTTATCAAACTTACAATTTCTTTGTTGCATTTAATCTTAGCTTGGAATTTACTCAACCAGTCTATCCCAAGTATAAAATTAAATCCTTTAAAGTCCAAAACGTAAAAATCAAAAAGGAAGGAATGCGAAAGGTACGACAGTGCCACATTATCGCAATACATTTTTAATTCAGTTTTTCCGCCAATAGGATTTGATACGCAAATTGGATTTGGAGAAATCTTTGGAATAAAATGGAATTTTCCTACCATTCCAGAAGAAATGAAACTATGCGAGGCAACGGTGTTAAATAAAACATGAACATCAATTCCATTTAAATCAAAAGTACCTTAGAGAACTCCTTTCCCTTTCACATCCTGGGAAGTTGATGGTTCACTTTTAATAGCATAAATTTTTGGTTGCTGTGCCTTTTTCATGAGTGGATAGTCCTTAACCAAGTGCCCAGGCTGTTGGCAATTGAAACATAGAGTCTTCATGACCATTGCATTACCAGGGCCTTGCTGTTGTTTCTGTTGTTGCTGTTGAGGTTGTTGTTGCTGCTGAGTTTGCTGTGGCTTTTTCGCTGCTGGTTTTGTGCAGAACTTAGCAATATGTCCCTTCTGCAGACAATTGTAGCATTTTGTATCTTTGAATCGCTCCTTGGCTTTCTCCCCCATTTTTGGTACTCCCTTGTTGTTCCAATTTGGGTTAAATTTCCTTTTATTGGGATTCTCGCCACTGGGTTCTCCTGTCTGTGCTTTTGCCACTGGCTTCTTTCCCTCAAGTGCCTCATAACGAACTGCCATATCCACTAGATCAACAAATGGAATCTTGAGATGCCCAATCATTTTCACTTGCATGCTATCCTTCAGTCCAGCTATGAACATTTCATTCTTCTTGAGTGGGGTGTTGATTAACTCTGGCCCGAAACAGGAAAGTGAATTGAACTTATTTTCATATTCGGATATTTTCATGTTCCCTTGTTTGAGATCGATGAAATCCCGATACATCCTGGTTTTGCCAGCGACAGGAAGAAGTTGCGCTTCAAATGCCTCTTTAAAATTTTCCCAAGTAAAATCTTCTTCGGGAACATTTGTAGTTTGAGCAACCCCCCAAATTGCAGCAATTTCTTGAAGTTGCCACGAAGCTAAGAGACGTTTCTTTTCATCATTCAATTTCAGTCCTTTGAAAATCCTCTCACAGGACCTCAACCATGCTTGGATTTCGATGAAAGATTCTTTCCCTTTGAAAACTTTTCCTCCTAGAGTGGTATATTCCTTACAGATAGTTGCAAAGCTTTTATCTTGCTGGACCGGCGTAACTTCCTCCACTGTTTCTCCTTGATCTTGGGAGGCAGTATTACGACCAGTAGTAATGGAAGTTCCACTATCTCGACCTCTTCGTGCACGGGTACTTATACTTAATTACCTGAATACGACAGGTTGACAATCAAGACTTGATTGGATATAGCTAACTTAGATATACCATTCCAGTTGATCTAAATTTATCTTGTTTATTTTAAATTTTAATAAATATACACTCTCCCACACTCACCCAAAGCCTAGGTAATCAGTAACCTAAGCTCTGATACCAACTGTAACGACCCAACTTTCGAACACATCGGAAGTCATGTCATTAATAAGAATAAGAATAGATAGAAGATAAAAATACAAAAACATCAGAATCTCACAGTGGAATTTTTACAAAAGATGATACTTTATAATATTACATAGCAGTGCATATTACATCAGAGCATCATAGATCTAGTGATACAAGCTATTCATAGTACATCTTTAATTATACATGTCATTGATGACTAACTTGCAGACTTAATTATACAATAGACATGGATCAGCAAACAGAAAGTTCCATTCCAGCTTTTCAAGTTTTATCCAATCCTGATTCACTTGTCTATTCATAACAAGTGTTATGAATACCCAAGAGTTAAGGGAAAACACAGAAAAATAAACTCCGGGTCAGTCAGGGGACTGGTATGAGTAAACGATTTTAAAACAAATAAAAATATCTCATAAGACCATGCCATGAATACGGAACGGGTTTTTACCTTATAAGAATTAACCACTTTGTATACTTTAAATCAGATATTATCATAGTGTCTATTGGTTTTTCACAAATAATTAAGAATCTAGAAGAATGCTTGCATCTCACATTCTCCTATATAATATATAAATAAAAATTTCTTGGTGTGTATGGATAATGGATTTCCAACTATTACAAGGTATGGAACCACCTCCCGATAGTGTATCTCTAGAGGCGAATACACTTGGGTTTACAAGAACTTCTTGCAACCCGGCCCACACATGACCGACCACCCATTTCTCTTGAGTGTATCGAATGTATATCACCAATGGTTGTGTACGACAACCATTCCTCGAATGGGCAGAATCGATATAATAAGGAACAAAAGGAATTTCTCTAGATAGGTGTTGTTATACCCTAATGGGAGCGACCCACATAGCCATGCTGCCTGCCCGATTTTTGTCATTTCCTGGGTGTGAGGCCAGAGGCTAGACTTACCCTTTCATCATCACTGTTTTATTTCTTTGAATGCCACATCGTCAAAACTCGCCAATCATTAATTGACTTCCCCAAAAATATATTATAGGTATAAAGCGAGAGAAACGAATTCCTCTACCACCATATAAATACGTTTGAAGAGATCAACGTACGTGATCAGTTAGAATTACTTTGTCAGACATTCATCCATACAAGTTGTCCTAGGATTGGACAAACCGAAAGCACTATTCAAGGATAGCTCTTGTATATCTCCGTCTTCTTTGACAATCTCTAACGCGCGACGTATAAATCAAGTCGAAGTGGAATATAAAATTCCAGACTCTTCGAAATGATTAACGAAATATTTCTTTTAAATCATTAGCCTTACACGATTATAATTTAATTAACAGATATAATTTTAGTCAAACAAAAACAGTATAGTATTATTTTTCTTATATCTAGATATTTTGATCTTATTTCAAAAATGAACAATTTTAGTGTGCGCGTCGCACATGGTCTTTCTTCTCTTTGTTCCTTAACATTAAAGTAAATACTTACATTTATTCTTTTAGAAATTATTATTATTATTGTTATTATCATTATTATTTTCATTTTAAAAATAAACTAAATTTGTCATTTATTTTAATTATAGCTTTTACTTTTTACTTTGTTAAAACTTCACTCGATTTTCTATACCTGATTCACCTCTTCTTTGTCCACCAAATAATTCAAAATAAAATTTCTATTTTTATTTTATTATTTATCTCTACTTTATATTTAATCTATTATTTAATTAAAACTAGTTTTAAATAAATCTATATTCAAAAATACTCTTTTGGAAACAAAAATGCCAAAGTACCACTTCAGCTAAACTACCACTTCAAAATCATGGTGTGCGTGCGTGAAAATCATCCCAGCTCCTACGCACCAGGCCCTTACCAAAATGCCAAAGTACCAAAATACCAAAGTGCCAAAGTACCAATGCATCGCTCCCCGAAATCCCTTGCCACGACTGTGTTTCCTCTTCATACCCATAGTACCAGCTGGTACTTTGGCATTTGCCAAAGTACCAAAGTACCACATCTCTGGACATCGTGATTTCTGGCCCGATCACATGAAAATCCCAGTGACACTCCTCTTCCTTCTTCTTCCTTCTCCTTCCATGCCCGTGCACATGCACACCCACGCGAGTCCACATCCATCACCACTGATCACCCACACAAGTCACACTTCACCCACTAATCATCTTGCACCCCTCCGATCGCCATTACCGCGTCGCCAGTAAAATTTCACCGTACCACCATTTCGATGGAAAAAATATCATCCAGGAAAACCTCCACCGTGCCTCGCCCTGACCCCTGGCCGCCGTCCCCTTCCTGCCACGTCACCACCACTCCCTGATGCCGTAAACCCCCCTGGACCGCACCCCCAAGCCATCGCGTCGAGGAGCAGTTCGGCGAGGAAGAACAGAACCCAAAAACATGCCCAAAAACCTAATTCCGTCTCGTTCTTGCAATCCACATATTTGAAATTTTATTTTATATTTTTCCTGGAGGCTTCTACTCTAGATGAAGCTCTCCCCTCAACCCCATGGTTTCTGATGTCCTCTATGGTCGGAATTTGATCGAACTTCCAGTTCTGATCATCTCAGCATATCCCATTATCTAAGATGTTAAAAATCGCGTGACCACCACCAAAAATCATCAATTTCCTATATCATTCCATTTATCTACTTAGATCTGGCTTTTTCGAAGTTTGAGTTTTGGTGTAAACAGAGAGGTTGCAAAGGAACATACAGTTTCTGTTTTCTTTGAATGGGACTGTTCTTTTTAGTTGTAAATACACAGAGGGCTTACATTGTATCTATATCATTCCAGCTTGAACTAGTGGTAGGATTCCCTTCAAACAATCAAGTGTTGGACCCCTTTGGTGATTAATAACCAAACAACAGTTCTGGTTATTTTCAGGTTGAAAACAGCAGACAAAACTTAAGAAAACATGGTAATTCAAACTAAAGATACCCAGTAGTTTAAGTACCAACCCTAGTTCTTTTATCAGGCACAAGATGGCATTCAAACAAGACTTTTAACTCAACAAAGAACATCCAAATGACAGTTTTAACTTAACAATTTTCTGGTAGAAAAATGCAGAAATTAAACTCTGAAATAAAAGGAAGTTTACTCACCTGAAATAGTTTAAAGCTCTCAGTGTTTCCTCTCTTTCTCACTGATTTTAGTTCGAATGGTTTGTTGTGAAGAGGTAATGCATGGCCAGTTCCTTATATAGTGGAGAAAATTTATAAAATATTGGTGGCATTAATTGCATGTCTGCAAAACAGTTTTCAGTTTTCATTTGTGACAAATGATTGACCATATAAAATACCCTTTTCTCTTAAACCTTTGAGATGACAAAACACTTCTTCCCATGGCTAACATGGCTATCATCAGCATATATTTGCCCTGAAATTTTCCTGCGCATGTACCAACATTCTTCCTATTGGTTGCCTAGGTGAAATCACATTAAATACCATGTTCTTCTCAAATCTTTTATTGGAGAAAATGAATATGGTAGCCACCTTCTTGTGCCACTAATGCTTAGAAATCATTGGGTTTCTCAACCTTATTTTTCCACATGACATTTTGATTTAACACTAGAAAACATTTAAAATTCTTCCTTGGCTTCCAAGGTGTCACAAAATCTGAAAATCTTGGTACAAAATGATTTTAGCCATGTGATGAATGTGTGCGAAAATCTTAGATAATCTATATGTTAGTATAGATCCTAGTGTACACATATCAAATGTTTAGATACACAAGATAGCACAAGATCACGTGTTTGAGTTTGTGAAAGGGTATGACAATTGCAACATGTTTTTGAAAATGAAAAGAGAGGTGACATTTTCAGAAAATCATATGTAGGGAAAGAAAAAGATTTTAAAACTAAAAATATCTTGTTCTAAAATGATTTGGCCATGTGAGAAATATTTAGATGATAAAATCTTAGGTCCTAGATGTTAGTAAAATGCTAGAAAAATCTTATGTTCATATACACAAGAGTTCGCAAGATCTTAAGGCACATGCTTTCAATATTGAGTACAAGAAAAATGGATTTGCCTTTGTAAATTTTCTTGTGAATGATAGTATGCAAATTTGTCTACATGTCCTATGTTTTTAAACTCCAGAACTTTGCTAAAACAAATTTTAAACCCTTTTAAACAAATGAACAAAGTGCGTGTAAAATAGCATTTTAAAATTTTGCTATGCACATGTGTTATCATTTATTCATGTGTAAAAATGAATTTAAACAAATGCTGTCTCACACATGCTATCATACATGTGCTAAATGAATTTACAAAAAAAATAATGCTATTCTACATAAACTATGGAATTGCTATACATATATAAATGCTATTATACACATGTTTTGTGAAGCGACGTGAACATCCCCAATCTCCGAAGAGAAGAGAAAGGACGAATTACCATGAGGACAAGACGAATCAGAACACAAACAGAAGAACAATTCATTGTGTATTACAACAATTCCATCAGAATACAAGAATATACAGAGTATGAATAAATATTACACATTTGATAAATATAAGAGATTTAAATTACATTACTGCAGCGGAAAAATAATATAAAACATAACTGAAAGAAATACACGGATACAGAGCTTTCCGAATATCACTTCAGCTATATACCAGGATCCTGTAACGACCCGTATTCTACGCATCATAGGATCGTAGGATATTTATTTCTTTCACATACGAAGTCGTATGGTCATGTAACTTTGGGAGACGACTATTGGGGTCATTTCCCATGTTCATGATTTTTCCCGATTTTTAAATGACCATTTTACCCCTAGTTGGCACTGTTTTGGCCATAACTTTTGACTGGAAAGGAATTTTGACATGAAACCACTTCAATTGGCTCCGGATGATGGTTTACAATTCCGTAGAGTGGTCACATTAGACAAACAGACTAACCGTTTGGGAGATATGGCTGAAACAAGTTCCAGATGGTGAAAAACAGCTTAATTGGGCTTAACCGGGTGATTAGCAGCTAGGCCCAGAGGGGAATTTCGGGTTTAGAGGTATAGGAGGACTGATTAGGGTTAGGAAATCACTTTCATTTCAGTTTTGAGCCGCCACAAACCTTCTTGAGACCCTAGTAATGGCTTCCACCCTCTAAAACCACTCCAAAACACATTTTTAGTGAAAATTAAGCCTACACTACATCAAAACAAGGCCAAATAGCAACAAAGCAAGGTTGGAGCTGCTGCTATATATATAGGAATTCGACCCAAACAGAGAGTATTTCAGATTTGGTGTTTTATTTTGTGGCTAAGGTGAGTGATTTGCATAGCTTTTGCACTAATTACAGTGATTAAGGGTGATTAGTGAAGATTAGCGAATTTATACACTAATAAATTCTGGAAAAATGTTTAAAAATTCTTAAATAATATTTTATGCCTCTGTTAGAAATTTGGTTCGATTTGATTAAGTTTTGTTAACCCTATGATTAGATTTACTTAAACATGCTTAAGGGAAAATAAGGGGTTTTGGGCATATTTGATCCATTTTGACATGTAAATTCACTGTTTTGGTGTTTGTGGTTAGTTTGCTATATTGTTATGACTGTTTGACATGATTTGCGATTGATTAGTATAGTTAGATTTGTCGTAAACGTCGTCGAATGGCGTAAACAAGTTGCTGGAAAAAGTTGCAGAAAGTTGTGCAGGGCTTCGGATCGGATCGGATGAGGGCTCGGATCGGATATGTGAACTGGGCAAGAAACCCGACCCGAACTGGAGTTTGGCACATAGGAGGCTTGGCGAGAAGGAAGGCCGTTTACTTAGAGTCGGAGTGGACAAGGGGATCGGATCGGAAGAACAATGGGGGCCAGATCGGGTCGGACTGGAGCACTAGAAGGAATGAAGATGGGGAGAGGCTAGGACAAAAGATGGGATCGGTTCGGTGCACCGAACCGAACCAAGGGGGTGTATCCGAACCGAATGGAAAGATGGCAAGGAAGGAGGACCGAACCGAACCGACGAGGGTAATGATCACCGAACCGAACCGAATTCTAGGACTGTTACTGCGCGACAACTCTTCTGAGGACCCACTCCAATTCGACCAAACCCGAGATGCAAAGGAAGTCCAAATGAGAAGTTAGAGCTCAAGATCCAGATGGGAATCAACGAGTTCGCTTCATGGTTGGGCTTTGCCGCGGGACGCGTGCTAAGGGGTTATCGATGTCTGTAGCTTTGGACCACTATGGTAGGAGGTACGGAGGCGGATTTAGGGTCATTATGGCATTGGTAGAACCAAGGGCTACGACCAATGAAATGGGTCATTGAAATGTTTGGTCATGACTCCATATGTTTAGCTTGATCACAGCAGGGTTTCTACAAGTCGGGATTCGTCGTTACCTCAATTTGTCTAGTGTTCCAAGGTGGTAGATGTCGTATACTTTACGCACTGAGTGAGAGATGTGAGGATGGTTACTATGGATGGTTTGATTGCTACCATTATGACATGCACACCCCACCCCCATATTCTTACACTACTTGTTATGGCACCTTAGAGTATTGTACGATATGTAGTACTAACTCTTTGGTTGCAGGTCCAGGTTCAGGTATGGTTTAGTATACCTGTTATTATTCTGTTTAGATGCTTATCACTCATACCAGGCTTTATGTCTGACCCAGAGTTTTATGTCTCCTCTTTTTACTCTGGGTGCTCACACGAGCAGACTAGAGACAGGTTAGCCGGTGATGCACGGGTAGATGATCCGGAGATGAGCTGGAGGCTTCCACGTAATATATATAGTATTCTCCCTGTGTTGTTGAAGATCACTGCTTGGGCATTGGTGGTGCATCTTCTACTTTAGCTTTCTTTTGTTAGAGACAGTAATTTTGAAAAGTTGTAATAAGCTGTATTTGGATTTCCGCTGCTCTGACGTTGATGTTGGTTTTAGTTATCAGCTTATGTACTGTCTCACCTGTTTTATGTCAAATATTTTGTTATTATATTTTATTCCATGCGCTGTGAGACATTCTACAGGTTCCTTGATTAGTTCATTCCCTTCTTTCCTTTCTTCCGACGACCGTCCCGTGCTAGTCGGGCATGTGTACAGCGCGCTTTCGGAGGAAATGCAGGTTGGTGCGGGGCAGGCCGTCACACTTGGTACCAGAGCTCTAGGTTGCGTAGTTAACCTAGGGAAGTTAACAGGGAGAGGTAATATACATATACGAGAGAGCGTATTTGTGATTACTTTGGTTTTTAAAAGCTATATATATACTATTACTAGTATAAGGATGAAGTCGTACTGCACTAGCACCACTATGGAGTCGTTAATCGTTTCCCCTTTACAGATTGACGATGAGCCGATATGTTAGAGGTACCGGTAGGGGGGCCAATAATGGGAATGATGCTGACATGAGGACGATGTTTACTGACCTCATGAGAGAGATGCTGAGGGATGTACAGAGGGCAGCTCCCAATGGTGGAAATGGTGGTGGACCAATAGTGCAGGCGCCGAGGGTCGACTTCGCCAAGCTAAATAAGGATTATACTAGCCTTGGTGGGAAGCCGTTCCATGGAACGGAGTCGGCTACAGATGTTCAGGATTGGTTGGATAGTTGCGAACGTATCTTCGAGGATTTGGGTATTGAGGATGCGATGAAGAGAAAGCTAGCGTCCCATCAGCTGCAAGGGCGGGCAATGAATTGGTGGAATGCTATAAAGGCAGCTACTCCCGATGACTAGATTACTTGGGAGTAGTTTAAAGCTCACTTTAGCGAGAAGTTCATTCCAGCTGCTCAGAAGTCAGTGCTGTTTAAGAAATTCTTGGAGCTCAAACAGAATGGCAGGGCTGTCTCGGAGTATATTGCTGAATTCGGCACTTTGTCAAAATATGGGTTATCTCTTATTGACACTGCCGAGAAGAAAATGAGAAATTCATAACTGGTTTGGATCAGTACTTGGGGGAAAGGCTTATTAACCACATTGATGAGACGTTTGAATCGATTGTGGGGAAAGCATTAAGATCAGAAAGTCTCTACCCTAAGCTGAAGACTGAGGTTGCATCCGCAGATGAGCCAAAGCCACAAGCAAGTGGTGGAGGCAAGGGTGGTTCCCAGAATAAGAGGAAGCAGGATCAGACTAAGGATGGCCAGAAGAAAAAGAATAAGCAAGATGTTGAGTGCTTCAGCTGTGGTAAGAAGGGCCATTATGCTAGTAATTGTCGGGCCAAGCCAGCGGATAGGAAGTGCTTCAATTGTGGCCAAATGGGACATCACAAGGACAAGTGTCCACAGCCCCCTAAAGAAAAGCAAATGGTGAAAGCATATGCTCTTAATGCTATTCCTTCTTCGTCGAATGCCCCAACTGCGGCGGAGAAGGGAAAGAATGTCGTCATTCAAAGTATGCTTTCTGTTTATGATGTTCCTGTTAGAGTTTTGTTTGATACCGGAGCTTCCAGTTCTTTCATATCTAGTGACCTGGTAGATAGGTTAGGATTGGAGCCCGAGATTGTCGATAGACCTTTAGTAGTGACGAACCCGATTGGTGGTTCGACTAGCCTTAGCATGATTTGTCGTAATGTGGTCTTATCGAGTCATGGATGCATGTTTGTTTGTGATTGCTTTGTTTTGGGCTTTACTGGGTTTGGCATTATTTTGGGAGTAGATTGGCTCCGAAGATACGGGGTGGTGGTAGACTGTGAGGGCTTGTTGGTGATAGCTAGAGCGGATGATGGGCGGAGGATAGTGTTTGGTGGTCTACCCAGTAAGGGGGTATTGGCTAGTTTTCTAAACTCCCTCGACATTCCGCATAGTGAGTTGTCAGGTTTGCCCGTGGTTGGCCAGTATCCGGATGTTTTCGAAGAAGTGACCGGGCTTCCACCACACCGAGAGATTGAGTTTTGTATTGATTTGGTAAAAGATGCCAGGCCTATAGTGATGTCACTTCATCGTATGGCACCAAGAGAGCAGCGAGAGCTCGAGGTGCAAGTCAGCGATCTTTTGAAGAAGGGATTTATCAGAAGGAGTGTTTCTGAATGGGGAGCACCAGTTGTGTTTGCTACCAAGGCGGATGGTTCCCTTCGCTTGTGTGTAGACTACCGCGAGTTGAATAAAGTGACGAGGAAGAATAAGTATCCTCTACCGCGGATAGATGATTTTTTCGATCAGTTGAGTGGCGCGAGAGTATTTTCTCAGTTGGATCTCGCGACAGGTTTTCATCAGCTTAGAGTGGAAGCTGAGAGTATAGCTAAAACGGCATTTCGGACGCCGTCCAGATTTTATGAGTAGTTGGTCATGCCATTCGGGCTGACCAATGACCCAGCATATTTTGTGGATCTTATGAATAGGGTATTCAGAGATCAGTTGAATAAGTTTGTCCTTGTGTTCGTTGATGATATTTTGGTCTATTCAAGGACAGAGGAAGAACACAAGGAACATTTAAAAATAGTGATGGAGGTGTTGAGAAAACACCAATTGAAAGCAAAGTTTTCTAAGTGTCACTTCTGGAAGAGGGAAGTGAGGTTCTTGGGCCATGTTGTATCAGAGAATGGTATTGCCGTGGACCCGGCGAAGGTGTCTACAGTACAGGATTGGCCTACGCCCAAGAATGCAACAGATGTAAGAAGTTTCTTGAGATTAGCTGGATATTACCGTAAGTTTATCCAAGGTTTCTCCAAGATAGCAGAACCATTAACCCAGTTGACCAAGAAGAATCAAGCTTTTGTCTGGGATGAAAGGTGCGAGAATGCATTCAAGAGTCTAAAGGACAAGTTGACAAGCGCACCAGTGTTAGTCATTCCTAAGGGGGATGAAGAGATGACGGTATACACGGATGCCTGTGGTACCGGACTGGGTGCTGTATTGATGCAAGGCGGTAGGGTTGTAGCTTATGCAAGTCGGCAATTGAAACCGCACGAGAAAAGATACCCTACCCATGACTTGGAATTGGCAGCGATCGTGTTCGCGTTAAAGATGTGGAGACACTATCTCTTGGGAGAAAGATTTGAGCTGTTTACAGATCATAAGTCGTTGAAGTATCTCTTCTCCCAGAAGGATCTAAATCTCCGGCAACAAAGGTGGTTAGAATTCTTGGCTTCCTATGATTTCGACATCGCATATACACCAGGAAAGGGCAATGCGGTGGCTGATGCATTGAGTAGAAGACATGCCAGTTTAGGGGCTATGTTTCTAGAATGGAAGCAACTGGATTATATCACGGGGTTTGATTTCAGACCAAAGTGCGAATTGGATCCAGAAATGTTAGCAAGTTTGACGATCAGACCCACTTTAATTGAGCAGATCGGCTCTAGTCAGAGGGACGATCCTAACCTATTGGAAATCATCTCTCCAAGTTAAAGATGGATATCGATGAGGAGATGAACAAGTATGGGCCTGATCGAGATGGATGGCTTAGAAAGAATGGAAAACTTGTTGTACCCAATGTCGATGGATTGAGAGATGAAGTGCTCAGAGAGTGTCACCACTCAAAACTGACTATACACCCCGGTGGTAATAAGATGTATCGAGACATGAAGCAGACTTACTACTGGGAAGGGATGAAAAGAGACGTTGGGAATTTTGTATCCAAGTGCATGAATTGCCAGCTAGTTAAAGCCGAGCAAAAGAAGCCTAGTGGGTTGTTACAGCCCTTAGAAATTTCCGAATGGAAATGGGAGCAAGTCTCGATGGATTTCATTGATGGTTTACCAAGGACTAGATCGGGACATGATAGCATTTAGGTAGTTGTGGATCGACTGACTAAAAGTGCAAGATTTATACCAGTCAAATCGAGCAGAACGACAGCTAAGTTAGCAGAATTGTATATGAAGTGGGTAGTGAGATTTCATGGAGTACCTAAAAGCATTGTGAGCGACCGAGACCCCTTGTTCACTAGTGTGTTTTGGAAGAGCTTACAAGAGGCTCTAGGGTCAGAGTTACATCTCAGTACCGCATATCATCCTCAGACCGATGGTCAGATGGAGAGGGTGAATCGTATTTTGGAAGATCTCTTGAGAGCGTGTATATTGGATTTTGGTGGATCATGGGATGACCATTTTCATCTAGTAGAGTTTGCATATAATAATAGTTACCAATCCAGTATCGGTATGGCTCCGTTTGAAGCTTTGTATGGAAGACCGTGCAATTCACCATCATGTTGGATAGAGACTGGCGAGAAGTTTATGCTTGGACCAGATGTGGTGAGGGAAACTTCAGATAAGATCAAGATCATTCAACAACGAATGAAGGCTGCCCAAGATAGGCAGAAGAGTTATGCTGATAAGAGGAGAAGAGACTTAAAATTCTCCGTTGGTGACTTGGTGTTTGTCAAGATTTCTCCGTTGAAGAGCGTAATACGATTTGGCAGGAGAGGCAAGTTGGCAACAAGATTTGTTGGCCCATTCCCTGTTCTTGAACTAGTCGGGAATTTGGCATATAGGATTGACTTACCAGAGAAGATGGCGGGAGTTCACAACGTATTTCATGTTTCCCAACTAAGGAAGTTCGTTCACGACTCAGATATGACTATTTCACCTGATCAGTTGGAGGACTTCGGAGTAGAACCCGAGGCGGTTGGGAACCGCAAGCCGGCCCGTATTGTCGAGCACGACATGAAGCAACTTCGAAGGAAGGCGATGAAGCTAGTCAAGGTTCAGTGGGGCGAGGACGAGAATGATTGTACTTGGGAGACAGAGGAGAACATTAGGAAGACACACCCAGAACTCTTTGCCTGGTAAGATTTTGACTTCGATTTAGTTTTCCGCATGCTAGGATAGGCTTGTTTTGCATGTTTGATTGTTGTATGTGGTTGTTAGGCATGCGGGTTCCTTTGTATGTTTTGGGTTAAGGAATTTCGGGGATGAAATTTCTTAAGGGGGGAGAGTGTAACGACCCATATTCTACGCATCATAGGATCGTAGGATATTTATTTCTTTCACATACGAAGTCGTATGGTCATGTAACTTTGGGAGACGACTATTGGGGTCATTTCCCATGTTCATGATTTTTCCCGATTTTTAAATGACCATTTTACCCCTAGTTGGCAGGAATTTTGACCTGAAACCACTTCCATTGGCTTCGGATGATGGTTTACAATTCCGTAGAGTGGTCACATTAGCCAAACAGACTAACCGTTTGGGAGATATGGCTTAAACAAGTTCCATATGGTGAAAAAAGCTTAATTGGGCTTAACCGGGTGATTAGCAGCTAGGCCCAGAGGGGAATTTCGGGTTTAGAGGTATAGGAGGACTGATTAGGGTTAGGAAATCACTTTCATTTCAGTTTTGAGCTGCCACAAACCTTCTTGAGACCCTAGTAATGGCTTCCACCCTCTAAAACCACTCCAAAACACATTTTTAGTGAAGATTAAGCCTAAACTACATCAAAACAAGGCCAAATAGCAACAAAGCAAGGTTGGAGCTGCTGCTATATATAGGAATTCGACCCAAACAGAGAGTATTTCAGATTTGGTGTTTTATTTTGTGGCTAAGGTGAGTGATTTGCATAGTTTTTGCACTAATTACAGTGATTAAGGGTGATTAATGAAGATTAGCGAATTTATACACTAATAAATTCTGGAAAAATGTTTAAAAATTCTTAAATAATATTTTATGCCTCTGTTAGAAATTTGGTTCGATTTGATTAAGTTTTGTTAACCCTATGATTAGATTTACTTAAACATGCTTAAGGGAAAATAAGGGGTTTTGGGCATATTTGATCCATTTTGACATGTAAATTCATTGTTTTGGTGTTTGTGGTTAGTTTGCTATGTTGTTATGACTGTTTGACATGATTTGTGATTGATTAGTATAGTTAGATTTGCCGTAAACGTCGTCGAATGGCGTAAACAAGTTGCTGGAAAAAGTTATAGAAAGTTGTGCAGGGCTTCGGATCGGATCGGATGAGGGCTCGGATCGGATATGTGAACTGGGCAAGAAACCCGACCCGAACTGGAGTTTGGCACATAGGAGGCTTGGCGAGAAGGAAGGCCATTTACTTAGAGTCGGAGTGGACAAGGGGATCGGATCGGAAGAACAATGGGGGCCAGATCGGGTCGGACTGGAGCACTGGAAGGAATGAAGATGGGGAGAGGCTAGGACAAAAGATGGGATCAGTTCGGTGCACCGAACCGAACCATGGGGGGTATCCGAACCGAATGGAAAGATGGCAAGGAAGGAGGACCGAACCGAACCGACGAGGGTAATGATCACCGAACCGAACCGAATTCTAGGACTGTTACTGCGCGACAACTCTTCTGAAGACCCACTCCAATTCGACCAAACCCGAGATGCAAAGGAAGTCCAAATGAGAAGTTAGAGCTCAAGATCCAGATGGGAATCAACGAGTTCGCTACATGGTTAGGCTTTGCCGCGGGACGCGTGCTAAGGGGTTATCGATGTCTATAGCTTTGGACCACTATGACAGGAGGTACGGAGGCGGATTCATGGTCATTATGGCATTGGTAGAACCAAGGGCTACGACCAATGAAATGGGTCATTGAAATGTTTGGTCATGACTCAATATGTTTAGCTTGGTCACAACAGGGTTTCTACAAGTCAGGATTCGTCGTTACCTCAATTTGTCTAGTGTTCCAAGGTGGTAGATGTCGTATACTTTACGCACTGAGTGAGAGATGTGAGGATGGTTACTATGGATGGTTTGTTTGCTACCATTATGACATGCACACCCCACCCCCGTATTCTTACACTACTTGTTATGGCACCTTAGAGTATTGTACGGTATGTAGTACTAACTCTTTTGTTGCAGGTCCAGGTTCAGGTATGGTTTAGTATACCTGTTATTACTCTGTTTAGATGCTTATCGCTCATACCAGGCTTTATGTCTGACCCAGAGTTTTATGTCTCCTCTTATTACTCTGGGTGCTCACACGAGCAGACTAGAGACAGGTTAGCTGGTGATGCACGGGTAGATGATCCGGAGACGAGCAGGAGGCTTCCACGTAATATATATAGTATTCTCCCTGTGTTGTTGAAGATCACTGCTTGGGCATTGGTGCTGCATCTTCTACTTTAGCTTTCTTTTGTTAGAGACAGTAAATTTGAAAAATTGTAATAAGCTGTATTTGGATTTCCACTGCTCTGACGTTGATGTTGGTTTTAGTTATCAGCTTATGTACTGTCTCACCTGTTTTATGTCAAATATTTTGTTATTATATTTTATTCCATGCGCTGTGAGACATTCTACAGGTTCCTTGATTAGTTCATTCCCTTCTTTCCTTTCTTCCGACGACCGTCCCGTGCTAGTCGGGCATGTGTACAGCGCGCTTTCGGAGGAAATGCAGGCTGGTGCGGGGCGGGCTGTCACAGATCCTGTGAATATAAATCTGCAAAACCAAAACTACTAGCTGCCTGTGCGGAAAATAAGGGCACCCAGAGTTTAGGTTAAAACCATAAACTCCAGGTCAGTCATGTGACTGGTGTGAGAACTAAAACAGTTATTAATCTTTATTTTTGAAGTTAGGTAAATCAAGGGACCACGCCGTATAACACGGAACGGGTTTCCTCCCAAGAATACCAGTGCATAAAACAAACAACGCAATGCTAAATAAAGAACAATGAAGCTGTTATAAGACCCAGGTCCCATCACACAATGCAACGCAAGCCGGAGGATAAGGTTTTACCTTATAACAGCCAAATAATGCTTGATACGTGAAATTTCATCTTTTATTATTAATATAAGTGAAGAAAACAACTTCAAATATAAATGTATCAATCATAGGCGGCATGGGTACCATATATCATGTCGCCATACTAGGCTCTACAAATAAAACTGAAATGTCATGTATTGGAAATTGGATTTCCGTCATGAGTCGAGGCAAGGGGCAAGCTCCTCTCCTTTCGAGACACTTTAGCAAATGTCTTAGGACCACACACAGCGATCCTGGATCTTCAGGGCCGGTCCTCTCCTACTTTTGAGGATTAATTATTCCTGAACACACGTTTCCCAGTCCTATCAGACCTATATCCGAGGCGCCTCACATTCCAACAACCACACAGGTAAAAATAATATAAATGTCAGGGCTGGTAGGTCACTGACATCACCCATAGCTAGAAAGAAACGTCGTGCTCTCCCTCTAGTCACTATCCCGTTTTTGACTCATACCGAGGTGTGAGGCTCGCGAATTAACGTCATACACAAAGCTATGCCACATAGGCCGTGCTTTGATCATCAACCACATGACTTTGCTTTTCAACAGAAGCCTTGATCATTTGCCACTTAGGCATGCCACACAGGCAATTCATGCCATGCGATTGATATCCATCAATATATAACCTCTGAGCTCGTACGTCTCAGAGAAGGGCGTTAAGCAAGAGAATAAATTCTCCGCTGCTAAACAGATATATATTTAATAGAAATCAATCACACAGAATAAAATCCAATGTCAGACACACAGTCCATTTACAAGTTCGTTCTGGGTCTGAACGAAACCGGAGGAACCTTATTCCTCGCATATCCATCGATCTCTAAGTACGTTTGGACGATCACCAACTGATTCCCTCCTCTTGGGTGTACAACCCAATTAAGATCATCAATAATCATCCAAACGATGTGAAGACCTCCGGTCTTCAACCACCGTCTTCATCGTCGATTTATCATCGAATCAGTTATTCAGAATGGGTATAAAACCCGGCCTTTCCGAATAAGCCGCGTATATAATAAACAAGTGTTACACAAACACAACATATGCCTCATTCCAATTCAAAATATTCTTTTATTCAAATATTCACATTCTTAGGGAAAGGTTCCCATTGATTTTATCAACGATAAATTCTTCTAAATTTATTCTTTAATCTTCCTTTGGATATCATTTCAAACCATATTATGGTTTTCCAAACTAGTCGGGATTAGCGAACCACACCGAAGTAATTATTTATTTTATTTCCCAATCCCAACTTATTCATCCCATGGAGCAAAACTGGTAGTACTCCATATCTAACACCACTGTGTTATCGGTAAATATTAATTACCATTTCACGTTCAAATATAGTTAAAGATTTTATATTGCTTTGGAACAAAACTGGTGATACTCCATTCTCGATCATTTCAATCTAATTAAAGATTCATTAAAACTCCACTTTGTTTTAATCTTCCCACAAATCAATATTAATGGTTATTCAAAGCTAAGAAGTTAATCTTATCTTTAACTGGGTTAAAGAACCAATGTCATTTAAAAACACGGTTCACGACAAACCCAAAATCCCATTCCATTGTTAATCGGGTTAAAGAACAGGTGTTATTCAAAACACCGCTCACAATAAACCCAAAAACCAATTTAAATTCAATTCCAATTAAATACTAATTAACTGGACAATTTCACTAAATCTTAATTAAAAGATTTATTCTTTTCTAAACTGGGTTCAAGAACAGTGTTATTTAAGACACCACTCACGACGAACCCAAAATCCCATTTGATATTAAATACAAGGCTCTGAATAGAAAATATATTGGCTTATATTCAATATCAAATTCTGAAACCAACAAATATCATCTTGGAAATAAGGATATAAATATATCTTTCAAATTTCCACAACCATATCTGTATAATCACGAAATCCAACATCTAAATATTCCTAAGATAATTTCGATTCAAATCCATTCCAATTCGTATATTGGAAATTCTGATTATTTTTAAAACCACTTCAAATCCAATTTTTTCATTCAAAAATATTGGATTATAATTCTAGTTCATAACTAGTTTATTTCGATAAAAATATATTTTTTATCCTCTTTAAATATGGGATTTTTCACCCCAATTCTTTCTAAATCATTTATTATGATTTTACACAAATTATTAATATTTTTAATAATTTTATCAAGGCCCGTTCAGCCGATTTCCAATAACAGTCGTCGAACTGCACTTACATCGACCCTTTCTAAATTTGATTTGGACATAATTCCAAATCCAATAGTTAGATTTCAAATTTCTAATATTCATTGGAAATCTCTTTTCGATACAAATCCCAATGGTTTCAGTTTCAGGAGAATCCGACGGTCGGATCTCCCGCAACATCAATTCAAAGTCAATGGTCGAAATTCGCGAACTGCCGCGGCGGTGCGCGTTCTATTCAGGCCATTAAATATATATAATATATATATGTATTATATATATTTCGTCGATTTCAATTCAAAACGTATTTTATAATTTGTTTTAAATTCATTTTGAAAACGATTTCAGCTTCATATTCAATTTTAAATCAAAATTGAATATTCCGTATCATTAATATATAAATGATAATATTTTCAAAACGTTATATTTTGAAATCACTTCCTTTTCTATATTCATTATAAAAACGAATATAATCGATATAAATATCGTTCGCGTCAAAATGGCGCAAATCTAATCAACACGGCTTTATATATTTCAATAACTTCGTTATTCTATTCAACAAATGAATATTTTCTTCAACACATGAATACATATTTCTTTCAACACATGAATATTTATTAATTCTTACTTACAATAAAAATGTGAATTTTATTGTATAAATATCTCGTTCAACACATGAATAGTTTCAACACATGAATATTCTCAACACATGAGTATATATTTTTATTCAACACATGAATTTATATTTTATTCAACACATGAATATATATCTTATAATATTCTTTATTTTCCAAATTGGAATGAGGCCCAATCAATTACCATATAATGTTAATTATATGGATTCCATACAACACATGTATATAATAGCAACGATAAATAATCAACCATCATCCAGAGTGCACCACACAACTACATAAGCATTAAATATAACTAATTAACGCTTACACAGTCTGTCAATCAAACGATCGACATACTACTAAACAATTGGGATTAGTGTACGTCAAATATCATCCCAACACCCGTGTAGGGTTTCAAATCAACAAACACAGATTTTTATTTGTGCAGTTGGGCGATGTGTAAAATTTATCATCCCAATCAATATCAGTCAAATAGGTGTACATAAACAAATCGTCTTATTTGTAAATGAATATTTATTTATTCACATTCACGTTAAATTTATATTTTTAACGATAAATAATTTATTTCAACACATGAATATATTTTTTCATCTATTCCACATCACAATCAATTTTCACAACTCAACAAAATCAAACAAGTCGTCCATGGTCTGTGGACGACGGGTGTCGGGTGCTGCTAAGCACCGTCTGCATCCTAGTATATATTTTTAACTAGAAATCAAGAATTAAAGTGAGAAGTTCTCACCAAGAGCTAAACCAAACGCCGCGACTCTTTATATGTAGGAAATCTTCGTCGTTCTCGCCTTTTGTCACTTTCGTTGCCCGTATTCACTACATATATAAAAATCACATATTTTTACTTCGCTTTCAAGATGATAAAAATAACATCTTTAACACGATGTTTTCATTATAAAGATTATATTTTTCTATTTCTTTTTTGATAATAAAAATCATATTTTTATTATGGTATGGTATAATTAAAAAACATACATTCATAATTATAAAAATCACATCTTTAGCTAATTAAAAGTCGAATCTTTATTTGTATAAAAATCATTTCTTTGTATGATAAAAATCGCCACCTTTCTATGATATAAATCTCTACTTTTCTATGATAAAAATCATATTTTTTTATAATCAAAAATTTAATCCTTTTCTACTTTTAAAAATCAAATCTTTATATTATTAAAAATCTAAACTTTAAATCGTTATTCATAAAAATAAAAATCAGATTTTTATGTAAATAAAAATCTAAAAATCAAATCTTTTTGTTATTAAAAATATAAACTTCCCTTTTAAAAATATATTCCTTCTAAATATAAAAATCTAATTCTTACTACGTTAGTCTATAAATAGAAACCACATTTTATAAATGCCATATGCAATAAAAAATCACATTTTTACATTAAAATCAAATGTAAAAATCATATTTTTAATCGCATAAGTGAATAAAAATTGAAATAAAATTCACTTGGGGTGGCGGGGGAGGCTCGGGGAAGAGCTAAAACATCTCGGGGACTAAATTGCAAGGTTGGAACTCGATAAAAATCGGGTTTTTGGCCAAAAGGGGTCCACTGGGTCAGGGTTGGGCTGAGGTGGCGCGGGAAGGGGTGCTAAGGTGGAAGGGGGGCGGCACCGGTCCGGGTTTGGCCAGTGGTGGCTGGATTTCCTCGAATGGGGTAGGATTTCGGTTTGGTTGCAATTGGGGAGGGAGGAGCATCGGGAAGGCTCGCTGGAGGGGAAGGAGGTGCGGCCAACGTGGGGGGTGGGACCGCCGAAGGTGCGGTGGCCGGAGGATAGCATGCGACGGCGGATTTTGAGGATCGATGTGGAGCGGGTTTGGTGAAAAAGGGGAGGGTAGCGGGTTCTGAGAAAGAAAAGGGGGGCCTAGGGTTTTATAATTTTATTTATATTATATTAAATTCTCCTTTTAAGTTGACTTTTAATCCCGACCTCAAAACGAGACCCAACGACTGTCGCCCCTAGCTAATTACCCTCATTCCGAACACATTGGGATATGTATCGTAAGCCAGTTCGGCTTTTTCGATAGGTTTTCATCAAAATTAAAATGTAAATCTATATATATTCAATTTGAACGCACATTTCAATTTACCGGGGCCACATACTAACTCTAAAAATTCCAGAAAAATTATTTCTATCTTCGTACTGACGATACAGTCCTAACAAAACTAATTTCGTCAAATTCTAAGACCGTTTGAAAAATGGCTATTTTCCAGTCGATTAAAATCAACTAAAACTGGTCAAACGCGTTTTCCTTTGCCACACTCACATATTGATTCAGAAAATTATGAATTTTGGAACCTAGCAATAATTATACATCCCGGATCCAACAAAGTAGTTTCGTCGAAAACGGAGGTCGTTTGCAAAATGGCTATTTTTCGGGGCTATAATTCCACAACGACTATTCTGAATTTTCAATTGGACATAACTTTTTATTCCCGCTTTGAAATTTTGATTTTTCGGATTCGTTGGAAAGAAATTTTCAAATAGATTCTAATATTTTTGGTTTTGCTGAAATCCGGTTTATTTTGAATCCTGTGCATTCATTTGAAATTTGAAATCGAATTTTCGAACTACCGCGCCATTTTCAATTCCTTTTATAATTATAAATAATTATTTATATTCTAACGACGATTCAAATAAATATATGTTCTAATTCTATTCAAAATAAAGTTCTCGTCGTCATTATTTAAAATAATTCATTTTAAATATTCAAAATTCATTAAAATCGCCAAAATAAAAATTTAAAATTGGCTCAGAATTTCCGGGTTGTTACAATCTCCCCCACTTAAAATCTTTTCGTCCCCGAAAAGGAACAAAGCTGAAAGTTGTTTAACTAACCAACTCAACTTCCATTATTTTCTTTACGGCTTAAGTTCTTCAACTTTTCAGTTTCTAAGAACTTTTCAAAATTTTCAAAAATTTGGCTAACACCCTAAATTTTCGAAAATTTTCGCCATAACCTCCCTTGCACGGAGAGCTTCAGGATATTTCAAATAGCCTCCCGTGGCCCTCACCAATCCAAAAGAAAAAGAAAAAGCAAGCGGCTAGCCAATCGGCTCATAAAATCATCAAATCCCCAAGAAATAAAATAAACATGTACCTATTTGTCGGTCAAACAATTTTATTCCCCTTCTCTAGCCTCCTTGCTATGACTTGTTCAATGTATATACATGTATCTGCATGCAATTGTAATCATTTTTCAATACAGTTCAATATTCGATTCAATTTGGCATAATGGTTCAAAATTTCAGACCAATAATCAAACAACACAACCATCAATCAATTAGTGGATTAACATTTCAAATTCATAATTATATATATATATATACATATATACAGAAAATCATGTTTTTGATGCCAAATCACAAGAATAAACCTATCTAGCTTTGGTTCTCACACCAGTCTAATGGAAATATATAGAAATCCCACTTTCGAAGCTCGAACATAAATGCTGATGATGTTTCGAACCACCATCAGAACATCTCCGGGCTACTAGAGTGCGGTTCTGTATCTATCCAATATATTAAAACTTTGAATATACGTTCATGACGCGTATAAGCAAAATCTTTATATATTGGATTGTCCAAATTCAATATAAAATAAAATATTCAAATACGTACAATTAGATATAAATTTTCAAAACAAAGTTTAATTTCATTTTTAATACTCTTTACACTCGTTCGAGGATACTACTGATCCCATCTCTAACGAGTTATTCTTATTGGACATTACTAATCCAATCTCTGATGAATTCTTTCGTATGGTTCTAATGTGTCTTGTTCTCGAGCTCTGTAAACCAGAGCTCTGATACCAAATGTAACAACAAGGAATTTCGCTCGATCCGAATCGATCGCTAAACCGACCAAGACCGTTCGAAACCCCTGATTGTTTTGAGAACACGGCAAATCGGAATGCAAACAGAAGAACATTTCATTGTGTATTACAACAATTCCATCAGAATACAAGAATATACAGAGTATGAATAAATATTACACATTTGATAAATATCAGAGATTTAAATTACATTACTGCAGCGGAAAAATAATACAAAACATAACTGAAAGAAATAAACGGATATAGAGCTTTCCGAATATCACTTCAGCTATATACCAGGATCCTGTGAATATAAATCTGCAAAACCAAAACTACTAGTTGCCCGTGCGGAAAATAAGGGCACCCAGAGTTTAGGTTAAAACAATAAACTCTAGTTCAGTCATGTTACGGGTGTGAGAACTAAAACAGTTATTAATCTTTATTTTTAATGTTAGGTAAATCAAGGGACCACGCCGTATAACACGGAACGAGTTTCCTCCCAAGAATACCAGTGCATAAAACAAACAGCGCAATGCTAAATAAAGAACAATGAAGCTGTTATAAGACCCAGGTCCCATCACACAATGCAACGCAAGCCGGAGGATAGGGTTTTACCTTATAACAGCCAAATAATGCTTGATACGTGAAATTTCATCTTTTATTGTTACTATAAGTGAAGAAAACAACTTCAAATATAAATGTATCAATCATAGGTGGCATGGGTACCATATATCATGTCGCCATACTAGGCTCTACAAATAAAACCGAAATGTCATGTATTGGAAATTGGATTTCCGTCATGATTCGAGGCAAGGGGCAAGCTCCTCTCTGTTCGAGACACTCTAGCAAATGTCTCAGGACCACACACAACGGTCCTGGATCTTCAGGGCCGGTCCTCTCCTACTTTTAATGATTAATTATTCCTGAACACACGTTTCCCGATCCTATCAGACCTATACCCGAGGCGCCTCGCATTCCAACAACCACATAGGTAAAAATAATATAAATGTCAGGGCTGGTAGGTCACTGACATCACCCATAGCTAGAAAGAAACGTCGTGCTCTCCCTGCAGTCACTATCCCGTTTTTGACTCATACTGAGGTGTGAGGCTCGCGAATTAACGTCATACACAAAGCTATGCCACATAGGACGTGCTTTGATCATCAACCAGAAGACTTTGCTTTTCAACAGAAGCCTTGATCATTTGCCACTTAGGCATGCCACACAGGCAATTCATGTCATGCGATTGATATCCATCAATATATAACCTCTGAGCTCGTACGTCTCAGAGAAGGTCGTTAAGCAAGAGAATAACTTCTCCGCCGCCAAACAGATATATATTTAATAGAAATCAATCACACAGAATAAAATCCAATGTCAGACACACAGTCCATTTACAAGTTCGTTCTGGGTCTGAACGAAACCGGATGAACCTTATTCCTCGCATATCCATCGATCTCCAAGTACGTCTGGACGATCACCAACTGTTTCCTTCCTCTTGGGTGTACAGCCCAATCAAGATCATCAATAATCATCCAAACGATGTGAAGACCTCTGATCTTCAACCACCGTCTTCATCGTCGATTTATCGTCGAATCGGTTATTCAGAATGGGTATAAAACCCGGCCTTTCCGAATAACCCGCGTATATAATAAACAAGTGTTACACAAACGCAACATACGCCTCATTCCAATTCAGAATATTCTTTTATTCAAATATTCACATTCTTAGGGAAAGGTTCCCATTAATTTTATCAAAGATAAATTCTTCTAAATTTATTCTTTAATCTTCCTTTGGATATCATTTCAAACCATATTTGGTTTTCCAAACTAGTCGGGATTAGCGAACCATACCGAAGTAATTATTTATTTTATTTCCCAATCCCAACCTATTCATCCCATGGAGCAAAACTAGTAGTACTCCATATCTAACACCACTGTGTTATCGGTAAATATTAATTACCATTTCACGTTCAAATCTTGTTAAAGATTTTACTATCGCTTTGGAGCAAAACTGGTGATGCTCCATTCTCGATCATTTCAATCTAATTAAAGATTTATTAAAACTCCACTTAGTTTTAATCTTCCCATAAATCAATATTAATGGTTATTCAAAGCTAAGAAGTTAGTCTTATTTTTTATTGGGTTAAAGAACCATTGTCGTTTAAAACACGGTTCACGACAAACCCAAAATCCAATTCCATTGTTAATCGGGCTATAGAACAGGTGTTATTCAAAACACCGCTCACAATAAACCCAAAAACCAATTTAAATTCAATTCCAATTAAATACTATTAACTGGAAAATTTCACTAAATCTTAATTAAAAGATTTATTCTTTTCTAAACTGGGTTCAAGAACAATGTTATTTAAGACACCATTCACGACGAACCCAAAATCCCATTTGATATTAAATACAAGGCTCTGAATAGAAAATATATCGGCTTATATTCAATATCAAATTCTGAAACCAACAAATATCATCATGGAAATAACGATATAAATATACCTTTCAAATTTCCACAACCATATCTGTATAATCACGAAATCCAACATCAAAATATTTCGAAGATAATTTCGATTCAAATCCATTCCAATTCGTATATTGGAAATTCTGATTATTTTTAAAACCACTTCAAATCCAGTTTATTCATTCAAAAATATTGGATTATAATTCTAGTTCATTTCGATAAAAATATATTTTTATCCTCTTTAAATATGAGATTTTTCACCCCAATTCTTTCTAAATCATTTATTATGATTTTACACAAATTATTAATATTTTTTATAATTTTATCAAGGCCCGTTCAGTCAATTTCCAATAACGGTCGTCGAACTGCACTTACAGCGACCTTTTCCAACTTTGATTTGGACATAATTCCAAATCAAACCGTTAGATTTCAAATTTCTAATATTCATTGGGAAGCTCTTTTCGATACGAACCCAATGGTTCCGGTTTCAGGAGAATCCGACGGTCGGATCTCCCGCAACGTCAATTCAAAGTCAACGGTCGAAATTCGCGAACAGCCGCGGCGGTGCGCGTTCTATGCAGGCCATTAAATATATATAATATATATATGTATTATATATATTTCGTCGATTTCAATTCAAAACGTATTTTATAATTTGTTTTAAATTCGTTTTGAAAATGATTTCAGCTTCATATTCAATTTTAAATCAAAATTGAATATTTCGTATCATTAATATATAAATGATAATATTTTCAAAACGTTATATTTTGAAATCTCTTCCTTTTCTATATTCATTATAAAAACGAATATAATCGATATAAATATCGTTCGCGTCAAAATGGCGCAAATCTAATCAACACGGCTTTATATATTTCAATAACTTCGTTATTCTATTCAACAAATGAATATTTTCTTCAACACATGAATATATATTTCTTTCAACACATGAATATTTATTAATTCTTACTTACAATAAAAATGTGAATTTTATTGTGTAAATATCTCGTTCAACACATGAATAGTTTCAACACATGAATATTCTCAACACATGAGTATATATTTTATTCAACACATGAATTTATATTTTATTCAACACATGAATATATATATTATAATATTCTTTATTTTCCAAATTGGAATGAGGCCCAATCAATTACCATATAATGTTAATTATATGGATTCCATACAACACATGTATATAATAGCAACGATAAATAATCAACCATCATCCAGAGTGCACCACACAACTACATAAGCATTAAATATAACTAATTAACGCTTACACAGTCTGTCAATCAAACGATCGACATACTACTAAACAATTGGGATTAGTGTACGTCAAATATCATCCCAACACCCGTGTGGGGTTTCAAATCAACAAACATAGATTTTTATTTGTGCAGTTGGGCGATGTGTAAAATTTATCATCCCAATCAATATCAGTCAAATGGGTGTACATAAACAAATCGTCTGATTTGTAAATGAATATTTATTTATTCACATTCACGTTAAATTTATATTTTTAACGATAAATAATTTATTTCAACACATGAATATATTTTTCCATCTATTCCATATCACAATCAATTTTCACAACTCAACAAAATCAAACAAGTCGTCCATGGTCTGTGGACGACGGGTGTCGGGTGCTGCTAAGCACCGTCTGCATCCTAGTATATATTTTTAACTAGAAAACAAGAATTAAAGTGAGAAGTTCTCACCAAGAGCTAAACCAAACGCCGCGACTCTTCATATGTAGGAAATCTTCGCCGTTCTCGCCTTCTGTCACTTTCGTTGCCCGTATTCACTACATATATAAAAATCACATATTTTTACTTCACTTTCAAGATGATAAAAATAGCATCTTTAACACGATGTTTTCATTATAAAGATGATATTTTTCTATTTCTTTTTTCATAATAAAAATCATATTTTTATTATGGTATGGTATAAATAAAAATCATACCTTCATAATTATAAAAATCACATCTTTAGCTAATTAAAAATCGAATCTTTACTTGTATAAAAATCATTTCTTTGTATGATAAAAATCGCCACCTTTCTATGATATAAATCTCTACATTTCTATGATAAAAATCATAACTTTTTATAATCAAAAATTTAATCCTTTTCTATTTTTAAAAACCAAATCTTTATAATATTAAAAATCTAAACTTTAAATCATTATTCATAAAAATAAAAATCAGATTTTTATGTAAATAGAAATCTAAAAATCAAATCTTTTTGCTATTAAAAATATAAACTTCGCTTTTAAAAATATATTCCTTTTAAATATAAAAATCTAATTCTTACTACGCTAGTCTATAAATAGAAACCACATTTTATGAACGCCGTATGCAATAAAAAAAAATCACATTTTTACTCTAAAATCAAATGTAAAAATCATATTTTTAATCGCATAAGTGAATAAAAATTGAAATAAAACTCACTTGGGGTGTCGGAGTGGCGGAGGAGGCTCGGGGAAGAGCTAAAACATCTCGAGGACTAAATTGCAAGGTTGGAACTCGATAAAAATCGGGTTTTTGGCCAAAAGGGGGTCCACTGGGTCGGAGTTGGGCTGAGGTGGCGCGGGAAGGGGTGCTGAGGTGGAAGGGAGGCGGCGCCGGTCAGGGTTTGGCCATTGGTGGTGGCCGGATTTCTTCAAATGGGGTAGGATTTCGGTTTGGTTGCAATTTGGGAGGGAGGAGCATCGGGGAGGCTCGCTGGAGGGGGAGGATGTGCGGCCGACGTGGGGGGTGGGACTGCCGGAGGTGCGGTGGCCAGAGGATAGCATGTGGCGGCGGATTTTGAGGATCGACGTGGAGCGGGTTTGGTGTAAAAGGGGAGGGTAGCGGGTTCTGAGAAAGAAAAGGGGGACCTAGGGTTTTATAATTTTATTTATATTATATTAAATTCTCCTTTTAAGTTGACTTTTAATCCTGACCTCAAAACGAGACCCAACGACTGTCGCCCCTAGTTAATTACCCTCATTCCGAACACATTGGGATATGTATTGTAATCCAGTTCGGTTGTTTCAATAGGTTTTCGTAAAAATTAAAATGTAAATCTATATATATTCAATTTGAACGCACATTTCAATTTACCGAGGCCACATACTAACTCTAAAAATTCCAGAAAAATTATTTCTAGCTTCCAATTGACGATACAGTCCTAGCAAAACTAATTTCGTCAAATTCTGAGACCGTTTGAAAAATGGCCATTTTCCAGTCGATTAAAATCAACTGAAACTGGTCAAACGCGTTTTCCTTTGCCACGCTCACATATTGATTCAGAAAATTATGAATTTTGGAACGTAGCTATAATTCTACATTCCGGATCCAACAAAAGTGGTTTCGTCGAAAACGGAGGTCGTTTTCAAAATGGCTATTTTAAGGGTTATAATTCCATAGCGACTATTCTGAATTTTCAATTGGACATAACTTTTTATTCCCGCTATGAAATTTTGATTTTTTGGATTCGTTGGAAGGATATTTTCAAATAGATTCTAATATTTTTGGTTTCGCTAAAATCCGGTTTATTTTGAATCCTGTGCATTCATTTGAAATTTGAAATCGAATTTTCGAACTACCGCGCCATTTTCAATTCCTTTTATAATTATAACTAATTATTTATATTCTAACGACGATTCAAATAAAACTGTACGTTCTAATTCTATTCAAAATAAATTTCTCGTCGTCATTATTTAAAATAATTCATTTTAAATATTCAAAATTCATTAAAATCGCCAAAATAAAATTTTTAAATTGGCTAAGGATTTCCGGGTTGTTACATTTTGAATTATTCAAAGTATGGATTTTTTAATTGTATTTGTAAATACGTACTTACAATCAATCAACATTCGCGTTAGCGATATATGTAAAGAACAGGGCCATTACAGTATGTGGCCCCGATAAATTTAAATATACGTTTAAATTTGATATTAAATGTTTTATATTTAAATTTAAAGAAAAACTTATCAAAACAATCGAATGGGCTTACAAAACATATTCCATTGTGTCCGAAATAGGGGTATTTGGCTAGGGGTGATAGTCGTTGGGGTTTAAATCGGAGTTTGGATGTTAAATTCACCTTTCTAGAGTTAAAATTGAATTAAAAATTAAATTAATATATTTTTATAAATACATTAGTAAACCAAAACCCTAATCCTGTTCATACAATCTGTGCCGCCGCCATGAACAAATTAATGGCCTAAACGCTCGCAAATTCCTCTTTACCTTTCTCCTTATTCGTTCACCATTATCAGGAATTCATAAAGACAATATCCTTCCTCTTCGCGAGTTCCTAAAGTCTACCGGCTATGATGGTCGTTGGTCATCTACAGTGGCCGATTTTTTGCCAAAAATAAGAGACGTTCGAAGTAGTTTTGCCGGCGCTTGGAGGGAGCGAGGTCGGCCTTGTTCTCGGCGGCGGAGGAGGAAGCTCTGGGCTTCGAAGTGGCGTTGGTTGATCGCTTGCAGGTGGTGTGTGGGTGGCGTGTTAATTGAATGGTCGGGGGAAGCAGACCGTGACTGGAAACTGATAGGAACGGGAGAGAAAGATTATAGGGGGAATTTGATTTAAAAGGGTAATTAGTGGTTAACTGGGATTTAATTATTATTAGTAAATTAATAAAGCAATTAAATGTTTAAACCCTTATATTTTATTCAAACAGCAACCGATTTGAATGATTTAAAATGCGTTGGAATCGCAAAATCTGGATCTATGTGATGACACAGCTTTGGACAAAAAAAGATGCAGTTGGGATTTTTTATATAATTAAACGCCAGTTTAATTACATTAAAATAATCATTTTAATAACGATTTTCTATCCAATCAAGGTGAGAAATTCTATTTCTTTTCTTTTATATAATGAAAACTACTCAGTCATCATACGCGATTTGATCTAGAACTGATGTTGTTAAATTATACACCGTTAAATTCTATTTGCCTGATTCGTGATTTGATTTAGAATTGATGTGTTAAATTATACGTTGTTAAATTTAATTTGTTGTATACGTGATTTGACTGGGGTTGTTGATGCTGTTATGTTGATATGTGGATTGGATGAATCATTTTTGTTGGAAAAAAAAGAGTTAAAACAAAAATTATCAGTTTTGTTAATATAAGAACTGACAAAAATAAAATGTCATTTTGTTTAAATTAGGATTGACGATATAAATGGTCCTTTTTGTTGAATTAGAATGAACATAATGAAAATGTCATTTATGTTAATTATAAAAATGTCATTTATTTTAATTATAAAAATGTCATTTATGTTAATTATAAATATGTCATGTTTGTTAAATTAGAATTGACAAAATAAATATGTCATGTTTGTTAAATAAGATTGTTGTAAATAATTATATCATGTTTGTTAAAATAAAGATTGTTGTAAATAATTATATCATGTTGGTTAAAATAAGATTGTTGTAAATAATTATATCATGTTTGTTATAACAAGATAGTTGAATAAAAATATTCATTTTTGTTAGTAGTTTAGTTGAATAAAAATATTCACTTATGTTAATATAGATAGCTGAATAAAAATATTAACTTTTGTTAATATAGTTTAGTTGAATAAAAATATTCACTTTTGTTAATATAGTATAGTTGAATAAAAATATTCACTTTTGTTAATATAGTATAGTTGAATAAAAATATTCACTTTTGTTAATATAGTATAGTTGAATAAAAATATTCACTTTTGTTAATATAGTTTAGTTGAATAAAAATATTCACTTTTGTTAATATAGATAGTTGAATAAAAATATTCACTTTTGTTAATATAGTATAGTTGAATAAAAATATTCACTTTTGTTAATATAGTTTAGTTGAATAAAAATATTCACTTTTGTTAATATAGTTTAGTTGAATAAAAATATTCACTTTTGTTAATATAGTTTAGTTGAATAAAAATACCTATTTTTGTCAATATAATTTAGTTGAACAAAAACATTCATTTTTGCCAATTAGTATAGTTAAAACAAAGTACACATTTTTGTCAAAACACATAAGTTAAAACAAAATATACATTTTTGTCAAATTATAATAGTTAAAACCAATTTGTCACTTTTGTCAAAATGTAACAGTTGAAACAAAATTGGTATTTTTGTCAAAATATAATGGTTAGAACAAAAATTACATTTTTGTCAAATAGATTTGTGTTAAAACAATAATATCATTTTTGTTAAATAGAAATTGTAAACAAATAAAATTATCATTTTTATTTGTTAAGTTAAATAGAAAAATGTAGACAAATAAATTATTCTTTTATTTGTCATTAGAATACATAGGAAAATTTATGTAACACAATATGTCATGTATGTTAGAAAACATATATTGTCGACGAAACAAATACATCACTTTTATTTGTTTTGTTTAATTAGAATTGTCGACAAAACAAACACATCACTTTTATTTGTTTTGTTGAATTAGAATTGTCGACAAAACAAACACATCACTTTTATTTGTTTTGTTGAATTAGAATTGCTGACAAAACAAACATATCACTTTTATCTGTTTTTTTGAATTGGAATTGTCGACAAAACAAAGTTATCATTTTTATTGGTTTGTTGAAATAGATTTGTTGACAAAACAAGGTCATCCTCTTTATTGTTTTGTCGAAATAGAGTAGTTGAATCAAAATATACATTTTTGTCAAAATATTCATTTTTATTAAAATAGATTAGTTGAATCAAAACATATATTTTGTCAAAATATTCATTTTTGTTAAAATATAATAGTTGAATCGAAATACACATTTTTGTCAAAATGAACATTTTGGCCAAATAGATTAGTTGAACCAAAATATTCATTTTTGTCAAAATATAATAGTTGAAACAAAAATTACATCTTGTAAAATATGATGGCTGAAAACAAAAATTACATTTTTGTTAATTAGATTTGAAATAAACAAAAATCACATTTTTGTTAAATAAAAGAGTTAAAACACAAATAGCATTTTTTGTTAAATAGATTTGTGTCAAAACACAAATAGCATTTTTGGTAAATAGATTTGTGTTACAACAAAAATATTCATTTTGTTAAATTAGAATTGTTAACGATATGAAATATCATTAATATTCATTTTGTTAAATTAGAATTGTTAACAATGTGAAATTGTCACTTTTTATTCATTTTGTTAAACTAGAATTGTCAACATAAATGTAATCATCACTTTTATTCATTTTGCTAAACTAGAATTGTTCACAAAAATGAAGCTATCACTTGTAATCATTTTGTTGAAATAGAATTGCCAACAAAAATGGAAAAAAATCATTTTGATCATTTTGTTGAAATAGAATTGTCAACAAAATGAATGAATCACTTTTTTAATCATTTTGTTGAACTTGAATTGTCAACAAAAATAAATGAATCACTTTTTGTGCATTTTGTTGAAATAGAATTGGTATGCAAATTATAGAATCATTTTTATGGTCAATATACGCATTAGAATTTGTGTATATATTAAAATGACATTTTTATTATCAATATGCACATTAGAATTTGTGTTTACATTAAAGAGATGTAACGACCAAGGAATTTTCGAGCCCGAAAATCAACATCAAACACCATGTTGACTATTCAAGTATCGAAAACACCGGGTCATTTATTGAAAGAAATTAGAGGATGAGAAAGATAAGATAGAACTAATAGAATAGAAGAAGAAGAAGAACATCAGAATCTAAACAGTACCAGAGTAAACACGAATCTCACAGCGGAATGAATAAAATATATTATATAACAAAATCTTGAAATACAAATCTGAATTTGTATATACGTACCATATCAGAGTATAACTCATATACATTACAACGGAAATAATCTCTAAATAACTAAAGGTGAAGCCTCCTGCTTTGAGCTCCTCCAAGTGAATCTGCAAAGCCTGAACACTTGACTGCCCGTACAAATTTGGGCACCTAAGAGTTTAGGGAAAAACAACAAAATAAAACTCTGGGTCAGTCATGGGATTGGTGTGAGTAAACTCCAACTATATTGTTTAACTTTGAAAAAATCCTTCAATAGAAAAGGTAATAGTAAGACCAATCCACACATAAATACGGACGGTTTTTATCTTACTATAACCAAACCCTTTTTGATATCAAAATCCGGTGATATTATAATAATGTCTAATCAAATAAATAATCAAATAGTAGAACGCTTGCATCTCACGCTCCACATATGTAGTATAAAAATCAAAAACCGCAGGGCGCTTATTGGAGATTGGATTTCAACTATGACAAGGTATGGGACCACCTCCCGATCAGTGTACTCTAGTGGGGATACATTGGGGTTCAACAAGAACATCTTGCAACCCGACCCACACATGACCGACCACTCATGTAACACCCCACCTCCGCTAGGGTCACTCACAAAGGGAATGCACTAGTTTTGGAGGAGCGTTATCAAGGTAAACAAACACAGAAATATCACAAGACAGAACATAGATAAAACATCAGAAGAATCAAAAGATAAATTTCATTACTTTCAAAAAGAGTCAAAACCTTTTACATCAAATAGCCAAGATCATTATTTTCCATTACAACAAATTCTGTCTTGCATAAATAAAGAAGCATAAACTTAAAACATCAACAATAGCTTAATTCCCCAAATATAGCAGAAATGCAGCCATAGCATAGCTCAAGATCAAACCGTACATGAGCTGAACCAAAAGCAAGCAAAATCCAAGCTAAGTGCTAGAGTTTCCTCCCTGAGAACCTGGGGGGAAATGAAAGAAAAAGAGACGAAAGAAAACGGGTCAGTCATAAAGACTGGTAAGTCCAAGTGAATTTCAGCATAAAAACAGATAAAGGTAACATGACATGTATAAACTGAAAGTAACCATAAGGATGCTGTCAAGATTGGCAAGATAGACTAAGATAACATGATAAATCAAGTATAAATCAAGTATAGCATCACGTATTCAAGGTTCGCTGCATCAACTGTACTAGGATCCCAAACCCATGTCTTATATTAATCATGAAATGATTTCTTGGCCCAATATCATGAAATGACCCATTTCTAGGTCCAACGAAACGATCCAGTAGTCGATCGGCTCCCTACAAGTTCTAGCTCGTCATGTGTCTGTGTCATACGGCCCTATCACGAATGTAGTCACCTATGCTAGGTCCACCATAGGGTGTATCAAGCCCTCGGGTGCCAACCACCAACACGAATCAAGAATGCACAAATAAACCTACTGATGCCCAATGCCTGCTTTTTCAACTCCGGACCACGTGCACGACCATAGCCCGCCTGAACCTTCACTGGCACACCAACACAGCCGTCGTTTTGGTCGCTTACAATCAGTCCAGTAATCGTGCCCCACCCTGCCTAGTTCCAGGGTACCATGATACATCTAGTGGGTTACTGCTGAAATGGACCGCGTAACTAGGGTTTCCGTCCAATAGGTTAAGTGTTGTCATTTAAATTCGTGACTTAACCCCTATCAGTCTAGCATGTCAAGTTGGTTAAGTGTTGTCATTAAAGTTCGTGACTTAACCCGCCTAAGTGTCATGTCAAATTTAACTAAGTGTCACCGTTCAAGTTCTTGTGTCAAGTTGGTTAAGTATTGTCTTTCATGTTCATGACTTAACCCTATCATGTGGCATTAATTCATTAATGCACCCCAACCTCTCACATCAGACCTGTTGTTGTGGTCACTGGATATGCCAGGCGGTTCCGGGCAGAATTACACCACAACTTAGTCTGACCTCGGGTTTCAAGCGCGATATGACCAACTACCCACATTGGATCCTGTTGTTTGCAGTAACTGGATTTGCCGGGCGGTTCCGGGCAGAATTACACTGCAAACTCAACCCAACCTCGAGTTGGCCATTTTCATGTTCCTTCTAGTGTCATGTCCATGTTCAAGATTCATGTCAAGTTCGTGTCAAGTTTCAAGGATAAGTTTCATGCCAAGTCTCCTATAATTACCATTTTTTCCCAACATTACCCCGTCTAAATATTAGGCTAACAATCTTAGCATAATTTTCCGTCCGCATGATTTTTAACATATAATATTAGGCTAAAAACTTAGCCTAATTTAACGTACACAAAATTTGCATAAAGAAATCCATTAACATAAACATGACATAGGTGTAAACTTGGCATTCTCGGCATAGTCAATATGAACACCATAGGTGTGTACTTGCAAAGTAATCAACATGAATATTATAGGTGTGATCTTGCAGCGTAGACTGAACCAACATACATATATGTGAATTTGCAACATAGACTAAATCAACTTACATATATGTGAACTTGCAAATCAATCACGAACATATGAATAAGTGTGAACTTGAAATATGACATAGGTTTAACATATATATATATAAACATGTAGATCTAACATTTGGTCACATATGTGATATGATTTCACAACCTAAAACTTGCATAACATAATAAACTACACAACTTGTCATAACGGGTTATACTCCAAGTTCATATACATATGAATATACTTATTCATTAATTCCCAATTCAACATGATGATAGAATAGAACCACATGCATAGATCAACATAATAAACATTGCTCTATTATCAATTTATTTCCAAGGCATGACCTAACTGAATAAATTGATTAAAACATCACAGGCATAACATTATGAACATGAAAAGGTTTGAATAATAATCTAGATTCAAGAACACGGATAGATCTAACTTAAATAGAAAAATCCCCAAAAACAAGACAAATAAAGAAAATAGGTCTGAATAGAAAATCAAGCTTAGATCCAATTACATAGTCATAATTCTAGGCAATAACCTCATGGTCATGAATCATAGGTGATTAGTCATAATTGTCCTTGTCATAGTCATAGGCAATAGTCTTATGTTCACCGTCATAGGCATAGTCTTATGTTCACAGTCATAAGCATATGCATAGTCTTATGTTCACAGTCATAGGCGTAGTCTTATGTTCATAGTCATAGTCATAGGCATAATCTTATGTTCATCGTCTTAGTCTTAGGCCATTAACAATAGTTTCAACGTCGTAGGCAATATTCCCAATAGTCAAGATCCAAGAAGAAAACAAGAATAGATATGAATCATACAAAAATCAATTCCAATTTATAACATGCCCATATTAGATTTATAGTTTTTATCTAAAAGTAACTGGAACTTACAGATCGTGGTCTAAGAAATTTAGATGCAGAAGTCAAGTCTAGAAATTTGTCGTAGAACATTGCGGTGTCGCTGATCTATTCTCTTGAATTGTTATAGAAGCGTTGATCTTTGATTTGAATCGAGTTTGAATGCTTAAGCTTTAATTTGGAGGCGGCGGCCATGGTTCAAGAGGTGAATTAGCAGCATAGCAGTGTAAGAATGATTTGTATGAATTAGGCTAGGTCTTAGGATGTATTTATAGGGATAGCAACTAGTTTAGGCCCTTAGATTAACCCTAGAATCAATCCGGACCATCAAAACACGTCTCAGGCTTCAAAAATGGGTTCTGGGTCAAAACAGGCCGACCAGGTCGACCTGTAAGGGGGGAGGTCGACCACATAGTCGACCTGGGGAGTGGGTCGACCCTAAGGTCGACCACATGGTCGACCTGGCCCCCAGGTCGACCTGCCTGGTCCTGTGCTGCCTGAAACTTGCTGAATCTTCTACAGGCCATAACTTCTTCATCCGGACTTCGATTTTCGAAAACTCGGACTCTATTTCATGTAAAATTTCGAGACGAACGCAATGGCGTAACCCGTTTCCCTTGATTCTTAATTTAAAAATCAATTCTGCATTGATTTATTGTTTTAACACGTTATTAAAATTCGGGTTGTTACATTCTTCCCTCCTTAAAGGATTTCGTCCCCGAAATCTTCAAGTTAAGAAGAATGCATCCTATCATCCAATCAACCATCTACTCAACCATCATCCACAAGCAACCATTGTCCTTAAAAGATTTCTAATGCTATATGAACATATGCAGAAAGTGTGTGTATATGTTCCTTATCTAATGCAAATGATCAGGCCTGATTGATCTTCCTACTGCAAAATATGTCTAGTGTCATGAATCCAACATGTATGCAAATAGTCCTAGTCACATAAACACTATATGTGTGCACAAACATCCATCCATATGCAACATCCATATGATAACACATTCAATTTCGTCCATAAACAAGTATAAACACTCATGCATATGCAATATAAAAATGTGTCTGAGCCGATCTAGTGCCTAATGTGTGTTATGCAACCATGAGCAACCACTTGCAACCATTTGCAAACATCAACCATAACATGTTTCAATCACATGTTTACATCCAAAAGGGTTCTACCTAAGGTTCTCAAGATAGGATTGAGGAGATAAGCAAGATAAAACAAAGCATCTAGGAGAAGAAGTTAAAGATGTACCCCCAGAAGGTCCTGCTTGTGGGGCTTGCCCTTGCTTCTTAGGGCAGTTCTTGCTGATATGTCCAGTTTCACCACACTGAAAGCATGCTCCCATCTTCATCTTCTTCTTTCTACAATCCTGGGCTATATGCCCCTCAATACCGCAGAGGTGGCATTTTCTTTTCTCACGTGTCTTGTTATCCTTATTGTTGTTGTTGTTCTTCCCTCCTTTCTTGGAGTCTACCTTCTGGAAGTCTTCCTTTTCGTTCTGAGACTCATCCGCCTTAACTTCTTTCTTATCAATCATACCTTTCCTATGTAACATGTTAACAAGCCTCACGAAAACTATCTCAATCGTACGAAAAGCCCTCTACGAAGCTAGAAAGAAGATTAGCCGCAGGTAAAAACTACTGCGACTACAGATGGAGAAAAGAAAGGAAAAGAGATTCAAACAAGGAAACAAAGGATAGTGCTGATGGCTTTTGGGGAATAGCCTTTAAATAAAACAAGACTTTTCTTGAAAAATGCTTCTTTGTAAACGGTTTTGAAAATAAATTCAGAAGGTTTTTTTTAAAACTTTTGCCCAGTCTGGTAACCTTCTGCTCTGATACCAAATGTAACACCCTACCTCCGCTAGGGTCACTCACAAAGGAAATGCACTAGTTTTGGAGGAGCGTTATCAAGGTAAACAAACACAGAAATATCACAAGACAGAACATAGATAAAACAGCGGAAGAATCAAAAGATAAATTTCATTACTTTCAAAAAGAGTCAAAACCTTTTACATCAAATAGCCAAGATCATTATTTTCCATTACAACAAATTCTGTCTTGCATAAATAAAGAAGCATAAACTTAAAACATCAAAAGTAGCTTAATTTCCGAAAGATAGCAGAAATGCAGCCATAGCATAGCTCAAGATCAAACCGTACATGAGCTGAACCAAAAGCAAGCGAAATCCAAGCTAAGTGCTAGAGTTTCCTCCCTAAGAACCTGAGGGGGGGGGGAAGCGAAAGAAAAAGAGGCGAAAGAAAATGGGTCAGTCATAAAGACTGGTAAGTCCAAGTGACTTTCAGCATAAAAACAGATAAAGGTAACATGACATGTATAAACTGAAAGTAACCATAAGGATGCTGTCAAGATTGGCAAGATAGACTAAGATAACAAGATAAATCAAGTATAAATCAAGTATAGCATCACGTATTCAAGGTTCGCTGCATCAACTGTACTAGGATCCCAAACCCATGTCTTATATTAATCATGAAATGATTTCTTGGCCCAATATCATGAAATGACCCATTTCTAGGTCCAACGAAACGATCCAGTAGTCGATCGGCTCCCTACAAGTTCTAGCTCGTCATGTGTCTGTGTCATACGGCCCTATCACGAATGTAGTCACCTATGCTAGGTCCACCATAGGGTGTCAAGCCCTCGGATGCCAACCACCAACACGAATCAAGAATGCACAGATAAACCTACTGATGCCCAATGCCTGCTTTTTCAACTCCGGACCACGTGCACGACCATAGCCCGCCTGAACCTACACTGGCACACCAACACAGCCGTCGTTTTGGTCGCTTACAAATAATTCTTTACCATTATAACTTAATGTCGACCTCCTATTTGATTAAAGCTTGTTTAGCCTTCCTTTAGTTCGGAAATAACCATATAAATTATTTGTTCAATATTCAATTACCATTTCTTATATGATCCAGAACAACGTTGAATGACATGTTATATAAACTCAAATATTTTTATCACATTCCCATATTTTAAAGAGTTCCCTTCAGTACGGGTAATATATATATCAGATCTCAGTTATTTACTTCTACTTCCAACTTCGTATTTATCATTTACATTTCTTCGGGGAAAACATAATTATTTTCTTATTACTTGGGATAAATGAATTTCCAACCTTTCTAGGGAATAGTGTTATATATAATAATCACGCTTATGCTTGGTTAATAGCGTTAATTTATCGTTATAGTAAAAACTTGCAATACGCTGTAATATTCCCCTTTATAACTAATCTCGACATCACCGTCACGCTTAAGCCTGGTTAACAACGTGATTTTATCGTTATAGTTCAAAAACTTGCAATACGCGGCTATATTCCACTTTATAACTAATCTCGACATCTCTTTCCGTTACAAACTAATACCATCCCTCGATAATAGTGAAATCGTTCAAGTTAGGGTATTTTATTTACCTCTCAGACCTTGATCGACAAAGTTCTTATCTTAGAATAGATATAAGTCCGTAACTCTAAACTTCTTATTACTAATAATATTAATTAAACCGTATTTCTTGCTTTATTTTAAAATATGCTTTTATGACGCCATATCTTTATTTTGAAAACTCGGTTGTTTACATTAGTCATTTACTCTTCGCTTTATCTTCCTTATACAAATCCATTCCTAACATTTCTCTTCGTCTTCCTTAAGCAAATCCCTTATTAAACATTTCTCTTCGCTTTGTCTTCCTTAGACAAATCCATTATTAAACATTTCTCTTCGCTTTGTCTTCCTTAGACAAATCCATTATTAAACATTACTCTTCGCTTTGTCTTCCTTAGACAAATCCATTATTAAACATTTCTCTTTATACTAGTTCAATAATTATTTAAACTTCATTAATTGAAAAGGTAATTAAATCTTATTAATTTTGATTAATTTATTTCTAAATTATTTTCATTAGATTAATTGAAGACCAATTAATCTAATAATCAATTTCCAATAAACAGTTGATTTAGTTCATTTCAAATCATCAATTAATTCGTTAACTGATTCTAATCACTTTACTTCATTAGATTAATATAATTAACCTAATAATATTTCTTAACCGTTTTCCTTAACATAATTATCCAAATCATTTACTTGTAGGATAATTACAACTTCATACTTATTTAAATATCAAATAATCGTTTATATTTACTTTATAAAACGAACTATAAAATACCAGTTTATAATAGAACTTCTATTATAGTTTTAAACTTCGCTTTAATTATAAAAATATAATTTTTATAATTCACTTCGTTGATTTGCCTGACGACCAATCAACTTCTTACAAAACGATGTGTTTATGGTCGATTATTGCCACTTTCTAAATCAATATCGTTTATTTATTAAATCAAAAAAAATGTTGAATTTTCATTCAACATCAATATCCACACAGGGTTTAAATAACATTTGGGTTCAAACAGTGCATATATATAAAACAAACAGTACATATAAATATTGAGGGATCCGGTTGGATTCCTACAACCGTTTTCCTGCATCCACAGATGTTAGTCAACACAATTATTACTAATTCCGTACTAGGGAATATTAAAATCGATGGAATCAGTATCCAACCAATGATGTGTACATTTGCAATGAAATATATATATATATATATATATATATATATATCAACCAATTTTATTGTAATCTACCTAAACAACCATCACACAACATTCAACCATTATTTAAAATATAATTATAATATTTTAAAATAAAACAGAGTTAGTGAATTTACTCACGTTTGCGCGTTAACCGTTAAATATCGATTTGCGTCAGTCGATTAAACTAGGTGTTCAGTTCTGCCATGAATTCATCGTGCTTCAAATTGCTCCAAACCGACTTCATAGCGTCGCCAGCTTCCATGCGATTCTAGAGTGACAGTCCGCTTGTTAAACTCCGTCATTGGCCCATCCACACATGACCACTATTGTAAAATACAGTGTCTTCTTTCCTCTTCGCATGCACTGTAATGTCCCCTTAATTATGTGCGTTTACATGCACTGGAAGCTCCATATATTCTTATGCCACCAACACTTCACGTCCGTTTCCTTTTTGGGCCTTTCTTCTAGTTTTTTATTTTCTTTTTAAATGTTTGGCCCACTTCTGAAACATACCCAACTCACGGCTCTTCTTTACACCAACATTCCCAACCGAACTTCAATATACTTTGCACAGCAAGTACCCACATATATACCTTCCACGCTTCACGTACTTGATCCCATCCCAATACCATCTTCACTTCATGAACTCCAAACAGAAAACAACATTCCATTCTTGTAACACCCCACCTCCGTTATGGTCAGTCTCAAAGGGAATGCCATAACTTCAGTGGAGTGTTTTAAGGTACAAGATACTAATAAGTTACAAGACAGATAATTAAAGCAGCGGAAAAGAAACCGACTTCATTCCATAAATACTTGTTCAATACAACATTTCAACAAAAAGTTTCAATCTTCCAAATTAGTACATCTGTCTTGAAAACATAAAGAAGCAATACTGAAAATAAAATGACATAGATCCCCAACATGTCTTTGACCATAGCCATAGCTCAAAAAAAAGAAAGTCCAAGCCTTACATCTACGGTCTTCAAGCTTTGATTTGATCCAGTCAAGCAGAAGTGTTCCCTCCCTACGGACCTGGGGGGGGGGGGGACGGAAGAAAAGAGGCGAAAGGAAAATGAGTCAGACATAAGTCTGGTAAGCCCAGTTATTTAATAGCATGTAAACAAGTAAAAGACTGTGACATGAATAAACTGAACTTAGAATGATAACACAAGGATAGGGTAGTCCTAAAATAAGATAAGGTAAGACTTAACTAGATTTGGCTATCGCACCCACTTTTACTTCTCTGCACCCACTAAGAACTTGTTTAACTAGCAATGTATGTTCATGATAAAGTGATCCCATTCATGTATTGATCGGCTCCTACTCGCATTCATGTATTCTCGGTGTCATGCGGCCCCACGTGATTACTTGTGTTGGTTCCATTATAGGGTGTATCAAGTCCTATAATGGCAACCGCTGACACGATTCTAGATGCACAAGTGTACGCCTGGTGCCCAGTGCTTGCTTTTTCCACTCCGGAGCCCGTGCACGCCCGTACTCCGTCGGAACCTACACTGACGCACCTAATCGCCGCCCTTTTTGACCGCTTATATTCAACCCAGTAATCGTGCCCCACCCTTCCTAATTCAGGGTACCTTGATACGTTCATACGAGTTACTGCTGAAACGGGTCCCCGTTACTTGGGTTTTTCTAGTCAACATGTTAAATTGGTTAAGTGTTCTTGACTTGATTTAACTCCTATCAATCTTGCCTAGTTAACATGTTGATTTGGCTAAGTGTTTTCTAAATTACTTAACCCCACCAATCTTGTCTTGTTCACATGTTAAGTTGGTTAAGTGTTTTCTTAATTACTTAACCTCACCACTCTTGTCTTGTTAAGTTGGTTAAGTGTTTCCTTAATTACTTAACCTCACCATTCTAGCTTGATTGTTCATGAGCTTTAACTAATTAATTAATTAAAGCACCAACCACTCACATTAGATAGGTATTGTTGTGGTGACTGGATGTTCCGGTCGGTTCCGGGCAGGTTTACACCACAACTCAGTCTAACCTCGAGCTTTTCTGGGCTTGATGCACTAACCTCTCACATTAGACAGGTATTGTTGTGGTTACTAGATGTGTCGGTCGGTTCCGGGCAGGTTTACACCACAACTCAGTCTAACCTCGGGTTAGGCATATTCGTCTTTTCTAGATTTACATTTTTATATATGCAAATTTCTACAAGTATTTCATGTCACATGTTTTAAGTCAAGACTAATGGTATATAAATTATACCATTCATGGCCTTAACTAATTACATGGTTTTGGGCCCACCTACATATTTACATGTTTTGGTTTAATAATTACCCCCAACGTTACCCCCGTTTGTTCGTTCACATTAATCACATAAAGACATTGGGCTCGCTAATTGGCCCAATCTATAAATGAGAGATAAAGGAGGGAACATGCATAACATAGGTTCAATCAACATATATCATGTAATTTGGCATAAACATCAGTTATAGACTAGCATGTGACATAATCATGACACGTCCAATTCCAAAACATGTATGATTTTAACATTAACATATAGGTGTAAACTAGATCTAATAAGGTGAACTTGCATAAATTCACTTCACAAACTTGCATATAAATAAGGATCTAGTTTAGGATCTAACATGTAACTTGCATATGACATATATATATAATTAGATCATAACTTGGATCTATCATAAATTATATAACTTGCGTTAATCATGCGAACCTAAATGGATCTTGACATGGATCCAATCATTAAGTTTGTAACTTGCATATGGACATATGAACATAGGCACGTGGATCTAACATAAAACTTGCAACTTACATATGAACATATGTATCTAACATAAAACTTGCAACTTGCATATGAACATATGGATCTAACATAAAACTTGCAACTTACATATGAACATATGGATCTAACATAAAACATAGGAATATGTACATGTAGATCTTGACTTGGATCTAATATAAAACTTACAACTTGCATAAAAACATATACATGTAGATCTTTACATGAAACACATAACTTGCATATGATATTGGTAGTTTCAAATAGATACAATACCAAATCCAATAATCCACAATCATTCCAATTCATGATAAAATCATCACAATCAATCGATATGAATTAACATGGTATAATTCTAATTTCACTTTATATCAAATCACGTCTTAGATTTATTTACGTCTAAAAGATAACTGCGCTTACAACGAACGAAGGTCTTGATTTCTGGATTCTGAATTCTGGAGTTGAAATGCTCGCCTTTGATGTAGACAATCGTTGTTTTGATTTAGTTTGGTTCGTCTCTATGTTAGCTTCAAGTGGCGGCTACCCTAGGTTGTCTAATGGCAGCATGACGGCTCTAGGTTCAATTTTTAATATGATTTAGGGGTGAGGTATTAGGTTTTTTTTATAGAGATTAGATTGAATAGGAGCCGCCAGATCATCTCAGAATAAATCAAGACCATTAAGACAAGATAAAGTGATCTAGAACAGCCAACTCAGCCCCTAATGACTCAGCAGTGAGTCATAATTCGTCTTTTCTAAATTCACATATTTTCTATATATGTCTAATTATATATGTAAATTAATCTTAATTTAATCATGCCATAATTATTCTTTTAATTATGCTCACAATAAATGGTATACCAAATATACCATTTCATGAACCAATCTATGCCAAGAAATTTTCATGTTTTCCCTTGATTCTCGCATTTATAATTAATTATTCTTTAATTTGTTATCACAACATTAACAGAAAATATGGGGTGTTACATTCTCCCCTCCTTTAAGGATTTCGTCCCCGAAATCTTCAAGTCGAGAAGATCGTATGTCTTACCATCCAATCGTCCATCTACTCAACCATCAAACACAGGCGTCCATTGTCCTTAAAAGACTTCTAATGCTTCATGATCATATGCATAGTGTGTGTACATGTCCTTACCTAATGCAAAATCAGGCGGTCTACTGATTCAGTCGACCTCCTTAATGCAAATTATGTCAGTGCCATGAGTCCATTATATATGCAATTTTCCTATCCAAAATTTCTACATGAGTGCACGATCATTCATACAAATGCAACGTCCATATGGTAACACATCAAGTTTCAATCCATATACAAATACATATATGCATATGCAATATGAAAGTGACTGAGCCGATCTAATTCCTAACGTTGTGTATATGCATCCACGAGCAACCACTAGCAACCACTTGCAACCACTTGTAACCATCAACCATAACATGTTTCAATTACATGTTTTCATCCAAATGGGTTTCTACCTTAGGATAAAGGATAGGATCGAGAAGATATACTCAAAAGGATAGGTACAAGCATAAACTTAAGGAAAAAAGAGAACAAGGATGTACCCTCAAAAAGAAAAGGGTAGGCTGTGCGTATTCTGTCCTCAGTCTCCCAAGTTGCATCTTCCTCGGCGTCGCTCTATTGAACCTTGACAAGCTTGACTTCACGGTTGCATCGCTTTTTGACTTCTGTACCCAAGATACGAGTTGGAACTCTCCTTACAGTTTCTTCTCGTTCAACTTCTACTTCCTCTAACATGCTTGGTTCCACCACTTCCACAGACTCATGTAAGTACTTTCGCAGGTGAGAGACATGAAAGATATTATGAACTCCAACCAATCTTTCGGGCAGCTGTACACTATAAGCCATCTTCCCAATCTTCTCAATGATAGGAAACAGCCCTACAAATCTTGGTGCTAACTTTCCTGTGGATCCGAATCGAACGACGTTCCTCAAAGGGGTTACTTTAAGAAACACCTTGTCTCCAACTTCAAACTCAAGGTCGGTCCTTCTTTTGTCTGCGTAGGACTTCTATCTATCTTGGGCAGTCTTCATTCTCCTTCGTATTAAGTCTACTTTCTCTGAAGTTTATCTGATCATGTCTGGTCCAAGTATGAGCTTATCTGTAGACTCCCACCAACAAGTTGGTGATCGACATGATCTTCCATACAAAGCCTCGAAGGGTGCCATGCCTATGGTGGCTTGGTATCTATTGTTGTAAGCGAACTCCACTTAAGGAAGATGATCCTCCCACGTACCTCCAAAGTCAAGAATGCATAGTCTTAAGAGATCTTCTAGTACTCTGTTCACCCTTTCCGTATGACCATCGGTTTGTGGGTGATAGGCCGTGCTTAAGCATAGCTGTATGCCCACAGCATCTTGCAAACGCCTCCAGAACTCGCTTGTAAAGATAGGGTCTCGATCACTTACTATGCTGGAGGGTATCCCATGGAGTCGAACTATCTCTTTAAGATATGTGGATCCTAGAGATGAGGCAGTCCTTCTACTTTTGACAGGTATAAAGTGAGCGCTTTTAGTAAGCCTGTCCACTATTACCCAAATGCTGGTATTGCCCCTTCTTGACCTAGGCAACCCATCTATAAAGTCCATCGAGATGCTATCCCATTTCCACTGTGGGACCTCTAGAGGATGGAGCAGACCACCAGGCTTCTTCTGCTCCGCCTTGACTAGTTGGCATATTAAACACTTAGAAACAAATTCAACTATGTCTTTCTTCATGCCATTCCAAAAGAAAACTCTTTTGATGTCTTTATACATTTTGTCTCTGCCTGGGTATGTGGTCAACTTGGAATGGTGTGCCTCTTCTAGAACCGTCTTTACCAAACCCCTTGCTTATGGGACACATAGTCTTCCATCTCGTCTCAACCAGCCCTTGGCATCAATGGAGTATCTATTGAGGTGACTAGAAGTCTTACCCCTAATTAACTTGTCCATCACATCGGCTAGCTGAGGGTCTTCTCTTTCCGCGGCTCCGATTGAGTCTAATAGAGTTGGCCGCACTTCTAACGTTGCTAGCAAGCCAGGTACAAAGTCAGAGGAGGGTCTAAAGTTAAAGCTTGCTATGAACTCCAAGCTTTGCCTTTCCACAAAGAGAGGGCTTAAAGTCAGCTTCTTTCTTCTCAAGGCGTCTGCCACTACATTGCCCTTACCAGGGGTATAGGCAATCTCAAAATCATACGAGGCGAGAAATTCCATCCACCTTTGCTGCCTCAAATTAATATCTTTCTGAGAGAAAAGGTATTTTAATGATTTATGATCAGTAAATAATTCGAACCTTTCTCCTAGCAGATAATGACGCCATGATTTAAGGGCGAAAACGATGGCAGCTAGTTCTAAATCATGAGTTGGGTAATTCTTCTCATGAACCTTCAACTGCCTTCCTCCATAGAAAACTACTTCGCCTTCTTGCATTAGGACAACGCCCAATCCTGTTCTGCACGCGTCCGTATATACTGTAAACATCTTGCTTCCATCAAGCAATGTCAGAACTAGGGCTGTTGTCAGAGCCCTTTTTAAACGTTGGAAAGCAATGTCGCAATCCAAATCCCAAGCAAAAGCCAAGTTCTTCTTTGTCAATCTTGTCAGCGGAGCTGAGATCTTCGCAAAGTCCTTAATGAACTTTCGATAATAGCCCGCTAGCCCGAGAAAGCTTCGGACTTTGGTTGCATTTTGCGGAATCTTCCAATCTTGCATCGCAACTACTTTTGCGGGGTCTACGGCTATCCCCTCTTTGGACACCACATGTCCAAGAAACCTTACTTCTTCTCTCCAAAAGTGGCATTAGGAGAATTTTGCTTTTAGCTGATGTGCTCGAAGAGTATCTAACACTTCCTTTAAATGCACAACATGTTCTTCCTCGCTTTTTGAGAAGATTAAGATGTCGTCTACGAAGACCACTACAAATTTATTGAGGAATTCCCGGAACACCCTGCTCATCAAGTCTACAAAATTGGCAGGTGCGTTTGTCAAGCCGAAAGGCATGACAAGCCACTCGAAGAAACCATCTGGGGTCCTAAATGCGGTCTTGTCAATGCTATCCTCAGCCACTCTTAGCTGATGAAACCGAGTAGCCAGATCTAGTTGGGAGAAAACGGATGCACCTACGAGTTGATCAAACAGATCGTCAATTCTTGGGAGGGGGTGCCTATTCTTCTTAGTCAGCTTGTTCAACTCCCTATAATCTACGCATAGGCGGAGTGAACCATCAGTTTTGGTCGCGAATACTACTGGAGCACCCCATTCAGAAATACTCCGTCTTATGAACCCCTTTTCAAGCAGCTCTTTAATTTGCTTGCTGAGCTCTTTTCTCTCCTTTGGGGCCATGTGCCTAACGGGTAAAACAATGGGCTTTGCATTATCAACAAGGTATATGCGGAAGTCTATCTCTCGCTTCGGAGGTAAGCCCTTCACCTCTTCAAAGACATTTGAGTATTCACGGACTACTCTAACGGACTGCAAATTCTTAACAGATGCATCAAGTGATTCAAGATAATTAATCATGACAAAGTTCATGGGATTACAAGAGATTTTGAGAGTGTTACCGAGGCGAGTCATGAGTCTAACCACTCTCTTTTCATAATCAAGGATGGCACCATTACTGGATAGTCGGTCCATGCCTAGAATCAGCCCATAGCCCGTGAAGCCCAAAACAAAAGCATTACATTTAAACCCAACACTTAGAATAGAGATTTCCAAATCCAAATAAACCATTGACAAATAAACTGAGCCCCCAATTGGATTTGAAACAACCAAGGGATCCTCTACTATATGGGTGTCTAGGTGCAAAGATTCAACTAAAGCAGTAAATATAAAAGAGTGCGATGCGCCAAAATCAAAGAGAGTACGAACAAGATTATCAAACAGATAAACTAAACTCTCAACAGAAATATGACTACCTCGTTCCTGCAGAGGTGCTACGAGAGCATGAACCTGCCCTCCAGAAGAAGCTCCAGTTCTCTGTCCCTGCCCTTGCCTTTTGGGGCAGCCCTTGGCCAAGTGTCCTGTTTCCCCGCAATGGAAACAAGCGCCCAACTTCCTCTTTTTCTTTCTGCAGTCCCTAGCCAAATGTCCAGGTATGCCACAGTAATTGCACTTCAGCTTCTTACGGGATTTATTATCCTTCCCGCCTTTCTTGGGGTCCGCTTTCTTGTTTTGAGATCCCTCTCCTTTCTTATTTTGAGGCTCTTCCTTCTTCACCTCCTTCTTGCCATCTTTGTTCTCCTCTTGCAACAGAGCCATGTCCACCAGCCTTTCATAAGTTGCTCCCATGGGTATATGGGACATTGCCAGGCCTTGCAGTGGCTCATTCAGTCCTTTGGCAAAACAAAGAGCTTTCTTGTGTCGAGTATTGACTAACTCCAGTCCAAATCTGGCAAGCTGATTGAATTTATTGACATATTATTTGACTGATAGGTTGCCCCGCTTAAGTGATAGGAACTTCTCCATTTGCAGACTTTGCCCAGCTTGTGAGAGGAACTTCATTTCAAATCTCACCTTGAAGTCCTCCCAAATCTCTATCGGTCTTTCAGCATTAGTGACCTCCCACCAGAAGGAGGCCTCATCTTTGAGAAACCACACCACCAACTGTAGTTTTTGCCTCTCATCTACTTCAAAGATAACAAATAAGTCTTCAGTTTCTTTGAGCCAGTTTCTGGCTTCTACGAAAGATTCACTACCCTTGAAGTCTTTTCCACCCATGGATCTAAAATCTCTACAGATCTTTGAGAAAACATTTCCTCTTGGAGGAGGAGCAGCAGCCGGGGGAGGCGGAGGAACGCCTGTTGGGCCTGCTTCATTGGCCCTAGTTCAAGGTACCTTTTAAACTAACCAGGCACCGACACACCCTCAGGTAGGTTAAAGTCCCCAGACATGCTGAAACAAAAGGAAAGATTCAAAACGAGGGATAGAAAGATGGTGCATATGGCTTTGGGGATTATGCCCTTTTTCTTCTTTTAAATTTAAAACAACACTTTTCTTGAAAATGCTTCTTTATGACTTCTTTCTGAAAAATAGTTTCAAATTTTTTATCCAATCTGGTAACCTTTAGCTCTGATACCAAGTGTAACACCCTACCTCCGTTAAGGTCACTCTCAAAGGGAATGCCTTAACTTCAGTGGAGCATTTAAAGGTACAAGATACTAATAAATTAAAAGATAGATAATTAAAGCAGCGGAAAAGAAACCGACTTCATTCCATAAATACTTGTTCAATACAACATTTCAACAAAAAGTTTCAATCTTCCAAATTATTACATCTGTCTTGAAAACATAAAGAAGTAATACTGAAAATAAAATGACATAAATCTCCAACATGTCTTTGACCATAGCCATAGCTCAAAAAAAAAAGAAAGTCCAAGCCTTACATCTACGGTCTTCAAGCTTTGATTTGATCCGGTCAAGCAGAAGTGTTCCCTCCCTGCGGACCTGGGGGAGGGGGGAACGGAAGAAAAGAGGCGAAAGGAAAATGAGTCAGACATAAGTCTGGTAAGCCCATTTATTTAATAGCATGTAAATAAGTAAAAGACTGTGACATGAATAAACTGAACTTAGAATGATACCATAAGGATAGGGTAGTCCTAAAACAAGATAAGGTAAGACTTAACTAGATTTGGCTATCGCACCCACTTTTACTTCTCTGCACCCACTAAGAACTTGTTTAACTAGCAATGTATGTTCATGATAAAGTGATCCCATTCATGTATTGATCGGCTCCTACTCGCATTAATGTATTCTCGGTGTCATGCAGCCCCACGTGATTATAAAGTACTTGTGCTGGTTCCATTATAGGGTGTATCAAGTCCTATAATGGCAACCCCTGACATGATTCTAGATGCACAAGTGTACGCCTGGTGCCCAGTGCCTGCTTTTTCCACTCCGGAGCCCGTGCACGCCCGTACTCCGTCGGAACCTACACTGACGCACCTAACCGCCGCCCTTTTTGAACGCTTATATTCAGCCCAGTAATCGTGCCCCACCCTGCCTAGTTCAGGGTACCTTGATATGTTCATGCGTGTTACTGCTGAAACGGGTCCCCGTTACTAGGGTTTTTCTAGTCAACATGTTAAATTGGTTAAGTGTTCTTGACTTGACTTAACCCCTATCAATCTTCCCTAGTTAACATGTTGATTTGGCTAAGTGTTTTCTTAATTACTTAACCCCACCAATCTTGTCTTGTTCACATGTTAAGTTGGTTAAGTGTTTTCTTAATTACTTAACCTCACCACTCTTGTCTTGTTAAGTTGGTTAAGTGTTTCCTTAATTACTTAACCTCACCATTTCTAGCTTGATTGTTCATGAGCTTTAACTAATTAATTAATTAAAGCACCAACCACTCACATTAGACAGGTATTGTTGTGGTGACTGGATGTGCCGGTCGGTTCTGGGCAGGTTTACACCACAACTCAGTCTAACCTCGGGCTTTTCTGGGCTTGATGCACTAACCTCTCACATTAGACAGGTATTGTTGTGGTTACTGGATGTGCCGGTCGGTTCCGGGCAGGTTTACACCACAACTCAGTCTAACCTCGGGTTAGGCATATTCGTCTTTTCTAGAATTACATTTTTATATATGCAAATTTCTACAAGTATTTCTTGTCACATGTTTTAATTCAAGACTAATGGTATATAAATTATACCATTCATGGCCTTAACCAATTACATGGTTTTGGGCACAACTACATATTTACATGTTTTGTTTTAATAATTACCCCCAACGTTACCCCTATTTGTTCGTTCACATTAATCACATAAAGACATTGGGCTCGCTAATTGGCCCAATCTATAAACGAGAGATAAAGGAGGGAACATGCATAACATAGGTTCAATCAACATATATCATGTAATTTGGCATAAACATCAGTTATAGACTAGCATGTGACATAATCATGACACGTCCAATTCCAAAACATGTATGATTATAACATTAACATATAGGTGTAAACTAGATCTAATAAGGTGAACTTGCATAAATTTACTTCACAAACTTGAATATAAATAAGGATCTAGTTTAGGATCTAACATGTAACTTGCATATGGCATATATATATATATATATATATATATATATATATATATATATATAATTAGATCGTAACTTAGATCTATCATAAATTATGTAACTTGCATTAATCATGCGAACCTAAATGGATCTTGACATGGATCCAATCATAAAGTTTGTAACTTGCATATGGACATATGGACATAGGCATGTGGATCCAACATAAAACTTGCAACTTACATATGAATATATGGATCTAACATAAAACTTGCAACTTGCATATGAACATATGGATCTAACATAAAACTTGCAACTTACATATGAACATATGGATCTAACATAAAACATAGGAATATGTACATGTAGATCTTGACTTGGATCTAATATAAAACTTACAACTTGCATAAAAACATATGCATGTAGATCTTTACATGAAACGCATAACTTGCATATGATATTGATAGTTTCAGATAGATCCAATACCAAATCCAATAATCCACAATCATTCCAATTCATGATAAAATCATCACAATCAATCGATATGAATTAACATGGTATAATTCTAATTTCACTTTATATCAAATCACGTCTTAGATTTATTTACGTCTAAAAGATAACTGCGCTTACAACGAACGAAGGTCTTGATTTCTGGATTCTGAATTCTGGAGTTGAAATGCTCGCCTTTGATGTAGACAATCGTTGTTTTGATTTAGTTTGGTTCGTCTCTATGTTAGCTTCAAGTGGCGGCTACTCTAGGTTGTCTAATGGCAGCATGCCGGCTCTAGGTTCAATTTTTAATATGATTTAGGGGTGATGTATTAGGTTGTTTTTATAGAGATTAGATTGAATAGGAGCTGTCAGATCATCTCAGAATAAATCAAGACCATTAAGACAAGATAGAGTTATCTAGAACAGCCAACTCAGCCCTTAATGACTCAGCAGTGAATCATAATTCGTCTTTTCTAAATTCACATATTTTCTTTATATGTCTAATTATATATGTAAATTAATCTTAATTTAATCATGCCATAATTATTCTTTTAATTATACTCACAATAAATGGTATACCAAATATACCATTTCATGAACCAATCTATGCCAAGAAATTTTCATGTTTTCCCTTGATTCTCGCATTTATAATTAAGTATTCTTTAATTTGTTATTACAACATTAACAGAAAATATGGGGTGTTACAATTCTAGTACTCATCCATGCATAAACCCTGCCCCAGCATGCAAACCGAATTTATTTAACACAGTAGCAGGTCCTTGTCCGTTTTCTCGCCGCTGGCTATAACTGCACCTTCATCATGAACCCATACATGTATTACACCACTCTCCAGTGTATACCATTCATATCCGAACACAACACCACCATTTACGCTGCCCTTGTGTCATCACCTCCAACTGATGTCCGCCACCATTCCCCATCATAAAAACCCGTCACTTCCCTTTGAAGTATAGTACCTGCATGTACTCAAAACAACAGATCCTCTCCATGCGTTATGAAACTGCGCCCCCCTCAACTCCACATGAACAGTTCCGTCCATTTGAAAACTCAGCTGCTCCATTATATCCTCCTTTATATTTCACACAGCGTCATGCTCATCATATTGTACACTCGAGACCAGCAGAGCTTCCAACCGAGTATCTCCATAATGCTCTGCACGCTTCTGAACATTCATCCTCCACATTACCTTGTATTCTTCCAAACCAAACTTCACCTTATCATACATGCACCCCCATTCACGGTGCGTTTCAGTTGTACCCACTGCTCGATGTATTGAGCATCACTAACATTGGTCGTGGCCCTTAAAATAGGCATCAATATGGAGCTCTCTCTCTCTCGTTTTCTTTCTTGTTTCCGAAGAAGTATAAAAATAACGGCGGCTTCGTATGTTTGATTTACAAAAGGGGAAAACAGAGAATGAGCAGAGAACGAGTTAGCGTATTTATAACGTTATAATCCTTGGCCATCACGTATTGTAAATAGGGTAGGGTGTGCTTTAAGGACATGCTACAGTTTTACATTGGTGTGAAGTAATAGGAGGGTATAGCTGTATAGGTTTGTGCGTATGTACCTTTTAGGCATTGTTTAAGCTTAGGTGCGAAGTGAAGAATCAAATATATATATTTTGATTTGACAGGGAAGAAAAAGTAAACAGGCTCCCCCTCTTCCCTTGTTAACGCCTGTAGATAGGCATGCTTTTTCCTCATTTTTAAAGTAGGCCTCGATGTGTAACGACCCAGAAAATCTGAACCAATTTAAAAATTTTAAATTGGCTAAAATAATGGATTTTAAATATTTAAAATAAATATTTTTAATAATGGCGATGAAAACTGAGTTTGAATCGACAATTGAAAACGAATATAATTAATTATAATTATAAACAAGGCCTGAAAAGGCGCCGCAGTTTCAAAAATTGAATTCAAACTTTGTCGGACTGTACCGGGTGCAAAACAAAACAGATTTTAGTGAAACCAAAAATATTTAAATCTGTTAGTGAATACCTTTCTAACGAATCTGAAAAATCGAATTTTCATAGCGGAAAGCAAAAGTTATGGCCGAATGGATTTTCAGAAAGGTCACTATGGGATTTATATAGCCCGTAAAATTGGCCATTTTGCATACGACCTCGGAATTCGACGAAACCACTTTTGTTAGATCCGGGATGTGAAGTTATTGCTAGGTTTCAAATTTCATAATTTTTAAGCTAATATGTGAGCGTGGAAAAGGAAAATGTGTTTTGGTTAATTATAGTTAAATTGGATCGACCAGAAATGGGCCTTTTTGCAAACGGTCTCAGAATTCGACGAAACTAGTTTTGTTGGGACCGTATCGTCAAAACATAGCTAGATTTATTTTTCTGGAATTTTTCGAATCAATTTGTGGCCCTGGCAAATTGAAATGAACGTTCAAATTAAATATTGAATGTTTTATATTTTAATCTGATGGAAACTGACTGAAACAGTCGAATGGGCCTTCGAAACTTATCCATTGTGTTCGGAATGGGGGTAAAACGCTGGGGACGACAGTTGTTGGGTTCGAATTGGCGTTCGTCGGTGGCAAGGGGTATTTTAGAGATTTTAGAAATTATAAAATAAAATAAAAAATCCTATTGGCCCATTATCTTTCTCTCTCCCCGTATGATATCGAGCGACGGCGGAAAACCTTCCTGAGCTTCCCGTCCATTTTCTGATCAATCCACTCACTAATATCAAGAGCTCCAGTTGAAGATTTTGAAGAGCTCGGAGAGATCTTCAAATCCATATATAGTTTGGATTTTTTCGTGCAGCGTTTGGAGAGTTTCGACGCTGGGAAGATCCGCCGTATCGAGCCAGATCGTGCCTCCACCGCCGCGCCGAGTTGAGCGCCACCACCCTCGTCCTGAGCGCCTCTCCAAGCTCTTCGCCGCTGCGAAGGCCGATCATCCTAACACGCATCGATTCACGCGAAATCTGGTGACCTAGTTTCGAACAAACCAAGAGAGGTTCGGTTTTTATTTTCTGAACTGATTTTAACAGTTTAAAACCGTTGCAAACTTCGAAAAATCATATCTTTTTGCTGTGTTAACGAAATTCGATGAAACAGGAAACATCGTGACCGTGTGGATGCCTTCTACATTTTAGAAGAGACCACATATTTTTCTGAGCCTTCTGCTATTTTTGGTGGAGTGGAACCCAATGTGAGATTTCTAATTTATAAACAATATGGAAAACGACGATGTATAAATTATATAGTCGATGTATGAGTTATATAAGCGTTGTACACCTCTTGTATAAGCGTTGTATAAGTTGTACGTTCGATGTATAAGTTATATATGCGTTGTAAAAATTATATATGTGTTGAGATAAAATTGAATTGCTATATATATATATATATGTATATATATACACGCCCCTCGTCCACAAACCATGGACGATATTTATTGATTGTGATTGGTGTGAAAATTGATTGATAGCGAATGGTTGTTTGGGATTGTTTGTGGTTGATATTGATTGATTGTGGTTGAAAAATACCCGTTTGTGGTTGAGAAATATTTGGTTGAAACCACATAGGATTAGTTTGTGGAAACGAAATAAATATATACATGCCGCCTGAGTGCGAACTAGATGCATTATCCCCATTGTCAAAAACCGCGAGGTTTTAAGGTAGAGCGAGGAGCCGTACTAGGGACGGTCCCGGTTTTAACTACCCTGCCGTTATGCTGCTGAAATTTTGAATAATATTCATATGTTTGAATTATTTTCATTTGCTGAAACTATATTTATTCGTTGAATAGAAAACCTTCATGTGTTGAATCGATATTCATTCGTTGATTAGAAATTCATGTGTTGAATGGTATTCATATTTTGAAATAAATTGTTTCATAACAAAAATCACCTTTTATCAACTATATGGAATATGAAAAATAATCTCGTTTTTAAAAAGAAATTGTTTTGTAAGAAAAATCCTATTTTTATCACCTATATAAACTATATAAAATAATAGTGTTTTGAAATGAATTGTTTAACAATAAAAAATCACATTTTTATTATATACACGAATTTTTGAAATGTGAAGTGTTAAAAATAGCTACTCGTTCAAATAAATATATATGAGTTGAAATATTCATTAATTAGCTAATGATATGATTTTTTCCTATACATGCAACATTAGAATGAATGGTGTTTTTAAACCAAATGGAATCAAATATGAAGTTGAATAGAAAATGATAAGTGATAAGAACTATATATATGTACATGCATATTTATTGAACAGGTTATAGCAAAGGGGCTAGAGAAGAGGAATAAAATTTTGTGCTCGAAAAATAGGTACACATTTACTGTTTTGTTTGGGTGATGATTTTATGAGCCTGTTGGCTAGCCGCTTGGCTTTTTCTTTTTCTTTTTGACATGAGACGCCCGTGTGGCTATTTGGGAATTTTCCCAGCCCCTCCCGTACAAAGGAGGTTATGGCGAATTTTTCCGAAATTTAAAGGCGTTAGTGAAATATTTGAAATGAAAACGATATAGGAATTTTTGAATGAACTATATTTATATAAATATAGATAAAATTAAAACGAAACGTGGCCGTGCAGTTCGCATTTTGAAACCGTGATTTCAAACGATTATACCGGGAGATCCGACCATCGAATTTTCCTGAAATCACAACCGTTGGGTTCGCTTTGGAAAAATCTTTCCAACAGCACCAACTTTGTAAAAATCCAACGGTTGGATTGTCTAGAATGTTTAATTCAAATCCAAAGAAAAACAGCGCTAGAAACGATTATATTTATATATATATAAATATAATTATATTTAATCGAATAACGACGCTGCAGTTCGTATTTTGAAAGCGAAACTTCGAACGATTGTACTGGGAGATCCGACCGTCGGATTTTCCCGAAACTGGAACCGTTGGATTCGTTTTGAAAAGACCTTTCTAATGATGTAAATTTTGTGAAGATCCAACGGTTAGATTTTCAGATATGTATAAATCAAATCTGAAGAAAAACAGTGCCACGGCCGCGTTATGGCCCAAAGCGTCGTTTTGAATAAATTGGCTATATTAAAATAAATAAAAATAGCGATAAATCGTTATAAAATATTATAAACGATATGGAATGGAAATAAACTGAATTTGCTCGATTTATGTGGCTTTTGATGGTTGAATGTGTTTGGTGTGAAAATTACATTAAAGAACAAAATTGGTGTTGTCGAATGATTTAACCATTGAAATAAATTGATTTGAAATTCTAAATATACGTGAATTGTTTGAAAAGGTCGAGTTAATTCTCATTTCAAATAATTGACCGACGATTGAAAGTCAAGGATGAAGACGATGGTCGAAGACCAGAGATCTTCACCTCGTTTGGATGGTAACCGAGGTCCTGATTGGGAGGCATCCCGAAATATGGATAATGAGTGGTGAACGTCCAAACGTACGTGGTGATCGATGGGTTTGCGAGGTATTTATGACTTCGGTTTCATTCAGACCCAGAACGGACTTGTAAATGGACTGTGTGTCTGACATTGGATTTTATTCTGTGTTGATTGATCTCTAATAAATATACATCTGTTTGGCGACGGAGAATTTATTCTTTTGCTTAACGCTCTTCTCTGAGACGCACGAGCTCAGAGGTTGTATATCGATGGACATCAGTCGCATGGCATGAATTGCCTGTGTGACATGCTAAGATGCAGTGATCAGGGCTTCTGTTGAAAAGCAAAGTCTTGTGGTGATGATCAAAGCACCGCCTGTGTGGCGTAGCTTTGTGTATAACGTGAAATCGCGAGCCTCACACCCCGGTATGAACCAGAAACGGGAGAAGGATCTCAGGGAGGGCATGCATTTCTTTCTAGCTAGGGTGGTGTCAGTGACCTACCAGTCCTGACATTTATATACTTTTCACCTATGTGGTTGCTGCTGTTGCGAGGCGCCTCGGTTAGATCGGACGATCCGGGTCCGATGGAGTCATTCGGTTGCTCATTTATGCCCCAAAGGGCGGGGAAACGTATTGTTCAGGAATTTTAATCCACATCGGTGGACCGGCCCTGTCGCTCCATGGGTCGATGCGCTCTGACCCTGTGGCTCGGGCTAGAGTGTCACGAAGTCGGTAAGGACTATCTTTTGCCTTGGTTCATGACGGAAATCCAATTTCCAAATACGCGACTGTGCGGTTTTGATTGCATATATATTTGGCGACATAGTGGGATGGGATGCTCATGCCGTCTATGATTGATAGTTATGATTTGAAAGTGTTTTCAAAACATATAAACACTAGCAATAATATCAAATGCCTTTGTTTTATTCGTATCAAGCATATTTTGGTCGTTATAAGGTAAAAACTCTATCCTTCGGTTTGCGTTGCATTGTGTGATGGGAACTGAGTCTTATAACGGCTTCATTTTTACAAAAAGCATAGCGATGTTTAAAAGAAAGATTTGTTGTAAAGCACTGACAATCCAATGGAGTAAACCCGTTCCACGGAAGTGGCGTGGTCCTGTGATTAGCCATATTATATATGTGTTGAGTAGATTTCTCATACCAGTCCCATGACTGACTCGTAGTTTGTTTCACTCTCAAACTCGGGTGCCCCTTTTTCTACACGGGCAGCCTTGTCTTCAGGTTTAGCTGGTTCTTTCTCTGGATAGCTGGAGCTGAAGATGGATTCTATCATTTATCTCTTTTTATTCTGTTCAGCTCCTATTGTACATATTTTGTTTGATTTCCCCTGTAGACATTTATGTATAGCTGAACTGTAATTGTACTAAGTAAGATCCTGTATACTGTGTAACTCTGATGATTACTTTTATCCAGTATATTCTATTGTTCATTATCTGGTGTATTTATTTATTTTTGTTCTGCTATTATCTGTTTCTATGTTATATTCCACGGATTACCTTGCCGCCGTCAGTACGGGGTTTGGGGCCGTCTCACGATGTGATCATACATTGTTGGGATTTCATAGGTATGTGCATTTTGTACATATAGGATTTGTAGCGTTATTTCAACATCTACATGCAAATGTGAAAACACACGGGAAGAAAAACTTAAGGATGAAGTAATAGAAATATATAGATTATTATTATTATTATTTTGTTTACTTTCCTTTTAGGTGAGAGGCCTGCGTAGTGAAGGATTTAGCATGTGCTAATGAATGCAAAAGGCAAGGACAACCATATATTAAAAAAATAACAGTACCTTGTTATATTCAGCTTCGTTTTTATACGAGCCACCACCGACAAAAATAAAAATACTGTTAAGACGAACAATGTGCCACGATCCCAAAAATATAATAATATAGACTAGTTAACTCATTTTGTGAAACCCCAAAATGCTGATACAGGGTGTAAAATACTCCAAATAAAAAGTTGCTTATTTTTCGAATAAAAAATTATAGTAAAATTCTAAAAATTAAATTACGACTACGTCTCAAAAGAATCTTGTCTAAATTTGAAACCATTATTTAAATATATTTAAATAACTGTTATAGCCAAAAATGATTATGCCCCTGCTTTTTCTGAATATTTAACTTAGACATAACTTACAATATATAATCCGAAATCTCGATTTTTCACTTCTGTTAGAAAAATATAATTCAGCTGATCCAAATGTTTCTTGTTCCGCCGAAATCCGACTAATAACGGATCCTATACCGTCTGTTGAAGTTCAGAACGTTAAATTACGAACTGCCGCGATATTACGGGCTCAATTATATTTAATATATATTTTTATACGTTCAACTCCGTTTTAATTAATATATAAATCCACTTATATTACGAATTCAACATTTAAACTGATTTAAATATTCAAATACAAACCGATAAAAATGTGGGGCGTTACATTCCTTCCCCCTTAAAAGAATTTCGTCCCTGAAATTACTAATGTAGGAAAAATGCTACAATCCATAATATAACCAGGTTAAAAATCTTTTATTTAATTTCTTAAATTTAGTTTTCAACAGAACCGATTAATTCTAATTAAAATATTAATTTCTTCTTATTAACGAATACTTTCAGAAATTCTGAAAATTTCCTAACAACTTAAATTTTCGGAGAATTTCGACAGCATCTGCTCTGCACGGCTCATTCGGTACTACTACAACTCGCCTCTTTGGGCCTTCTCCTATCCATAAAACAGCCAAGTGGCTTGTCAAAATAACTCATAAATCTCATATCCAAATAAAATATAAACTTGTACCTTTCTATCGGGCATTCAACTCTATTTCTTTCACTTACCATCACTTTGCGTATATCTACGCATCTCCAATTGATCCCCAATCCAGTCATCCTTAAACCCATCATTCGTTATTTTCCAAGCCAAATTTCATTCCAAATTATAGTTCCAATCTCAATCGCAGTTCCAAATTCTTATTCAATAATTCAATTCTATAACCAAGTTAAGTTCCATTCCAGAATCTTATTTCACAAATTCAATTTCTTGATCAAATTAAATTTCACTCTAACACGATTTTCACTGGCTTCAATTCAATTCCAAATTTATTTAACTTAGTTTTAAGTTAAATTCTAATCTATTCATTCACTTTTATCATTTTAATCAATTTTAACTCCATAAGTTAAATTTCAATTTAAGAATTCCAATTCCTGGGTTTTATCTCAAATCAATCCGAAATCACATATATTTACACATAACAATAACAATTCAAAACATTTGCATTTCTAAACAACTTATTTCCTCAAAACAATTCAAATACAAAATCTTTTGTGATAATCCATCACTTAGAAACTCGAAAATGAACACTGATGATGTCCGGATCACCATCAGAATTTATTTTCCAGCCATCGAAGTGAGTTCAATACTATATTATTCCAAACTCATTTTCAAACATTATCATTTTGAATATTACTTCAAAATATCTTTCACAGTACTTGGAAAATATTTTCAAATCTCCCAGGATTTTAAAATTCCCTTATATTAGTCCAAATTTATTTACAACACTTTCCAAGTTTCTAGAGTTTTATTTCAATTCTTGTTTTAAATTCAGATTTAATTCATCTGAATTTATATATCCTACTTATACGAATCTTAATCGGTTAACCATCTTAGTTATAATCTTATTTGATTATAATAACACTAACACATCCAATATCTATAATAATATCAAAATATATACGTCTTTTTATATCAAAGTATATTTTGGGTAAATATTATTTCATTTACACTTTTTCAAAACAATATTATGTCGAATTACTCTGTTCAAGAGTTTAGAAAAACTTTTTGATATTGTGTGCACTACCGTATCGACCAGAATTTTTAAACCACTCGACAAACCAATCAACACAATATAAAACAGTTTTTATAACAATTTATAAATACGCGCTCATATATATACACTCAAACTCCATCTAGGGTATTACTAACCCCATCTCTACTAAGTTACGCCACAGAGCCAAGGTAATTACGTAACATTAAGCTCTGATACCACTGTAACGGCCGCGGAATTTTCGAGCCCGTAAATCAAACACCTTGTTGACTATTCAAGCATCGAAAACACCGGGTCATTTATAGAAAGAAATAAGAGGATGAGAAAGATAAGATAGAACTAATAGAATAGAAGAAGAAGAACATCAGAATCTAAACAGTATCAGAGTAAACACGAATCTCACAGCGGAACGAATAAAATATATTATATAACAAAATCTTGAAATACAAATCTGAATTTGTATATACATACCATATCAGAGTAGAACTCATATACATTACAACGGAAATAATCTCTAAATAACTAAAGGTGAAGCATCCTGCTTTGAGCTCCTCCAAGTGAATCTGCAAAGCCTGAACACTTGAATGCCCGTACAAATATGGGCACCCAAGAGTTTAGGGAAAAACAACAAAATAAAACTTTGGGTCAGTCATGGGACTGGTGTGAGTAAACTCCAACCATATTGTTTAACTTTGAAAAAATCCTTTAAAAGAAAAGGTAATAGTAAGACCAATCCACACATAAATACGGACGGTTTTTATCTTACTATAACCAAACCCTTTTTGATATCAAAATCCAGTGATATTATAATAATGTCTAATCAAATAAATAATCAAATAATATAACGCTTGCATCTCACGCTCCACATATATAGTATAAAATCGAAAACCGCAGGGCGCTTATTGGAGATTGAATTCCAACTATGACAAGGTATGGGACCACCTCCCAATCAGTGTACTCTAGAGGGGATACACTGGGGTTCAACAAGAACATCTTGCAACCCGGCCCACACATGACCGACCACTCATTTAGCTTGAGTGTATCGAATATATTGTCACCCACGGTTGTCAGCCCTCCAACCGTAATCCGTAAGATACAAAATCGAAAGAAGAATAAATAATGAATTTACTCTAGATCGATGACAAATATACCCTGCATGGGAATGACCCACCTAGCCATGCTGCCTGCCCGATTTTTATCATTTCTCGGTTGTGAGACTAGAGGCTACGTTTATCTTTCAGAACATTTGGCCACCATACACTTTGAATGTCACATCGTCAAACCCATCAAATCACTAGTTGATCTTCAAAAATATTACGGGTATAAAAGCTAAGAGAAACGAATTTCTCCGCCACCAGACGAAATACCTTGAAAAGATTGTCTTATTTGATCTGTTAGGAATACTTTGCCAGACACCCGTCCGTACGAGTTGTCCTAGGACCGGACGAACAGAAAGCACCATTCTGGAACAGAACGACCCTTGCATTTTACCCCATCTTCAATTATCTTTAGCATAATCTAATTCGCAACGCCTATGCCTATACGGAGTGGTTTTCAGATAATATATCCAACCAGTCTCTCCGCACTGACAACGATGGTCAAAACACTTCGATGGTCGGTTATTTAACTATCGAAGTAAAAATAAACATCCATTCAAATTTACACTAAGCATCAAACAAATCACTGGCCCTTTTATTTAACATTACTTCCCCAATTTTCCATATCTTCCTAGATATTTTCAAAAACCCGTTTAGCCCTTCACATTTCTTGGAAAACATTTCCAGTTATTATAAATCTTTATTCTCCCATATTCCAGATATATATATATTGTTAATGTTCGAAAAACATTCTCATCCTTTCACATTTCTTATTTTCGGTATATTAGAAAATATACGTTAGTTATATTGGAAAATATTTCCATTTTTACTACTTAATCTGCAAACTTTTTCTTTTTAAAACCTTATTCACTTTGAAATGTGAACATTTATTTATTATAGAAATCTGATTTCGTTTATCAAATAATTCTTTACCATTATAACTTAATGTCGACCTCCTATTTGATTAAAGCTGTTTAGCCTTCCTTTAGTTCGGAAATAACCATATAAATTATTTGTTCAATATTCAATTACCATTTCTTATATGATCCAGAACAATGTCAAATGACATATTATATAAACTCAAATGTTTTTATCACATTCCCATATTTTAAAGAGTTCCCTTCAGTACGGGTAATATATATATTATATCTCAATTATTTACTTCTACTTCCAACTTCGTATAATTCATTTACATTTCTTCGGGGAAAACATAATTATTTTCTTATTACTTGGGATAAGTGAATTTCCAACCTTTCTAGGGAATAGTGCTATATGTAATAATCATGCTTAAGCTTGGTTAATAGTGTTAATTTATCGTTATAGTAAAAACTTGCAATACGATGTAATATTCCCCTTTATAACTAATCTCGGCATCACCGTCACGCTTAAGCCTGGTTAACAACGTTATTTTATCGTTATAGTTCAAAAACTTGCAATACGCTGCTATATTCCACTTTATAACTAATCTCGACATCTCTTTCCGTTACAAACTTATACCATCCCTCGATAATAATGAAATCGTTCAAGTTGGGGTATTTTATTTACCTCTCAGACCTTGATCGACAACGTTCTTGTCTTAGAATAGATATAAGTCCGTAACTCTAAACTTCTTATTACTAATAATATTAATTAAACCGTATTTCTTGCTTTATTTTAAAATATGGTTTTATAACGCCATATCTTTATTTTGAAAACTCGGTTGTTTACATTAGTCATTTACTCTTCGCTTTATCTTCCTTATACAAATCCATTCTTAACATTTCTCTTCGCTTCGTCTTCCTTAAGCAAATCCCTTATTAAACATTTCTCTTCACTTTGACTTCCTTAGACAAATCCATTATTAAACATTTCTCTTTGCTTTGTCTTCCTTAGACAAATCCATTATTAAACATTACTCTTCGCTTTGTCTTCCTTAAACAAATCCATTATTAAACATTTCTCTTTATACTAGTTCAATAATTATTTAAGCTTCATTAATTAAAAAGGTAATTAAATCTTATTAATTTTGATTAATTTACTTCTAAATTATTTTCATTAGATTAATTGAAGACCAATTAATCTAATAATCAATTTCCAATAAACAGTTGATTTAGTTCATTTCAAATCATCAGTTAATTCGTTAACTGATTCTAATCACTTTACTTCATTAGATTAATATAATTAACCTAATAATATTTCTTAATCATTTTCCTTAACATAATTATCCAAATCATTTACTTATCGGATATTTACAGCTTCATACTTATTTAAATATCAAATAATCATTTATATTTACTTTATAAAATGAACTATAAAATACCAGTTTATAATAGAACTTCTATTATAGTTTTAAACTTCGCTTTAATTATAAAAATATAATTTTTATAATTTAATTCGTTGATTTGCCTGACGACCAATCAACTTCTTACAAAACAATGTATTTATGGTCGATTATTGCCACTTTCTAAATCTATATTGTTTATTTATTAAATCAAAACAAATGTTGAGTTTTCATTCAACATCAATATCCACACAGGGTTTAAATAACATTTGGGTTCAAACAGTGCATATATATAAAACAAACAGTACATATAAATATTGAGGGAACCGGTTGGAGGAAGGATTCCTCAACACAATTAACACTAATTCCATACTAGGGAATATTAAAATCGATGGAATCAGTATCCAACCAATGATGTGTACATATGCAATGATATATATATATATATATATATATATATCAACCAATTTAATTGTAATCTACCTAAACAACCATCACACAACATTCAACCATTATTTAAAATATAATTATAATATTTTAAAATAAAACAGAGCTGAATTTACTCACATTTGCGCGTTAACCATTAAATAACGATTTGCGTCAGTCGATTAAACCAGGCGTTCAGTTCTGCCATGAATTCAATGTGCTTCAAATTGCTCCAAACCGACTTCATAGCGTCGCCAGCTTCCGTGCGATTCCAAAGCGACAGTCCGCTTGTTAACCTCCGTCGTTGGCCCATCCACACACGACCACTATTGTAAAATACAGTGTCTTCTTTCCTCTTCGCATGCACCGTAATGTCCCCTTAGTTATGTGCGTTTACATGCACTAGAAGCTCCATATATTCCTATGCCACCAACACTTCACGTCCGTTTCCTTTTTGGGCCTTTCTTCTATTTTTTTTATTTTCTTTTTAAATGTGCGGCCCACTTTTGAAACATACCCAACTCACGGCTCTTCTCTACACCAACATTCCCAACCGAACTTCAATATACTTTGCATAGCAAGTACACACATATATACCTTCCATGCTTCACGTACTTGATCCCATCCCAATACCATCTTCACTTCATGAACTCCAAACAGAAAACAACGTTCCATTCCAGTACTCATCCACGCATAAACCATGCCCCAGCATGCAAATCGAATTTCTTTAACACAGCATCAGGTCCTTGTCCATTTTCTCGCCGCTGACTATAACTGCGCCTTCATCATGAACCCATCGCTGCTACAAAAGTGGGTATATTTGACACTAATTTGTGTGCGTTGCATGAAAAGTATGGCAAAAGCTATGATTTCTTTGAGCTTCTGCAACAGCATTCATATGTTGTTGCATTATACGTGGATGCACTGTTGCGGTGGGAATTTTAGTGTTTTGATGTGCAGCACCAGTTAAAAGCGTAGTATTACGTATATATAATCCAGCTCAGCGATCCATGTTATCAACATATAAAAAACCCAACTGTAGGTGAAAGATTAATCCAACGGTTCAAACCATCTATGGATCTGATGATCTTAATGTTAGCCATCATCCAATCATTGGCAGCCACGTCATTGCATTACTTTGACAAAAATTTGGCGCGATCTTCTCCCTTCATGAAATCGTTTTCTTCTCTATCATCTAATCGTTTTTCCCCCTTTTTACTATTGACAAAAATTTAAACCTAAATTCACGTCAGTATCGCTCCTCTCCTCGACAGCAAATTCTATTCCGAAAAGGATGAAGCTTTGAAAAGCTTTCTACCTTTGATTGCTCAGGGCGCAGACATCGCCAGTTTTTTCCCCCAGGTTCAGTTTGTATAGCACTGTGAATTAGTTGTGCTTATTATAGATTGGATTACGAGTAATTAGTAATTAGTTCATTTGTTACATTTTGGAAAACCCATTCGCTTATGAGTAATTAGTTGCGCTTATTATTGATTTGGGATTTGGGATTATGCTGAGGTTTATTTGAAAATTATACCCAGCAATAAACCATGAGAACCGGGCTATTGGCATGAAAAAAACATTGGTTTATTATAGAGGTCGAGCTAGTTAAGGAATGGGGAGTGCGGTTAATTTGCACTGCTTGAGGTTCATACCTTACAGTGCGGTTAATTTGTATGCTTGAGGTTAATTTGCATTGCGGTGTGTATGCACTGCGGTGTGTTTGCACTGAGGTTTTGTGATACACGCAGTGCATACACGCACAAGTATACACGATTTTTTATTACGGACGATGCTAGTATGCCCGGGTGTAAAGCTGGGTAAAATGTGCATGCAATTTAGTGGGAACTGAGGAAATCAGAGGGGTATGAGGTAATTTTGTATCTGATGATGGTGGGGACATCCGAATTTTAAGCCTCTTACAGCAGATTTTGACAAAATTTGAAGCGGGCACTCAAGCATTTTCGTTTTATTACAATACACATCATACACGCAGTGCATACACGCACAAGTATACACGCACGCACACGTATACACGCACAAGTATCATAAGTATACATGCACAAGTATACACGCTCAAGTATACACGCACAAGTATCATAAGGCAGCATCTGAAGGCACACACAAGTATACACGCACAAGTATCATAAGTATACACGCTCAAGTATCATAAGTGTCATAAGTATACACGCACAAGTATCATAAGTATACATGCTCAAGTATCATAAGTGTCATAAGTATACACGCACAAGTATCATAAGTATCATAAGTATACACGCACAAGTATCATAAGTATACACGCTCAAGTATCATAAGTATACACGCACAAGTATACACGCACACACAAGTATACACGCACAAGTATCATAAGGAAGCCATCTGAAGGCATGCACAAGTATCACAAGTATACACGCTCAAGTATCATAAATATACACGCACAAGTATACACGCTCAAGTATACACGCACAAGTATATACACACACGCACAAGTATATATACATGCACACACAAGTATACATGCATGCACAAGTATCATAAGGCAGCCATCTGAAGGCACGCAAAAGTATACACGCACAAGTATCATCACCAGCAACAACAGTTGGTAAGCAAGTTCCCGCTAAAAGATTAAAAAAATCACCAGCATTCACAAACATTCACTACCATTCACAAACATTCAAGCCATTCACAAACATTCAAGCCAACATTCATCACCAACAATCACAAACTTCCACAAATATTCAAGCCAACAATCATCACAGCATTTATCACAACATTCACAAACATTCACAAAGTTTCAAAAATATTCACAAACTTTCAAGCCAAAATCATTACCAGCAGAAAAAAACCAACATTCACAAACATCACCAGTCATAACCAGCATCATCACCAGCATCAGCACCAACATCTTCTTCTTTTTCTTCAGAGTCAGTGTCCATGTCAGAGTCATTGTCCATGTCAGAGTCATTGTCTATGTCAGAGTGACTGAAAGGGGATTACATGATCATTGATATATTCCAATTTGCACCTTATATAAATGATCATAGTTTTAAGAAGAAACTTCTAGATAAGATAATCCACTTGTGATAATGTGTTGTTTTATGCTAATGTTGGTATAACTACTTTCTAGTTGAATGTCGGTCATCAGGTTGTGTCTCATTATAAGGCTATTATAACCTTGTATGTATGTATGTGAGTGTGTGCATGTGTGGTTGTGTCTCATTATAAGGCTGTTAAGGATAGAGCATAGTTGAATGAACACTTTGTGTCAAACTTCTGTTATATTTTGGGCTGACTATGATAAGGAGCATGCTATGCTGACTCCATATACTTTGTTGAGAAACTAATTGGTAAATTCATAATGTAGGCTAACTAATGGGTAAATTCGATGGGAATTAGTCATATCGATGCAGGAAACATTAATAGGTAAATTCTATTTCCATACACATTTTCGATCACCTAATCCACCCTATAAAGTAAGGTCTTTGACTTTTAACATGTAAAACTTAATTAGTTTATCCACCTAATATATTATATGATTCAATTCTCAAATAATGTGATCCACCTAAGAGTTTATATGCCTTAATTATCAAACAATTTGACGTGTAACACACATTGAGTATAAAGCAGTTCCTGCATATTAAAAGAACATATTAATAAACTCCTTAATTTTTTTCTACATAATCAAAGAAGCACAGTGTTATTGACTTTGTGAACACGGTTGAAGTTATTATTCAATTTGTTAAATGATTTTTTTTCATGGTAGCAGTTTACAACTTCTAAAGGAAATTCAAGCCATACAATAATAGTGTCTAATAATAGTGTCTCAAATTTAAGCCATACAACCACATCTATGTACAACTAACAGAGCACCAGTTTGTATTATTATTTCAGAATCTTGGGTGGGGCATTATAACCTTGTATGTATGTATGTGAGTGTGTGCATGTGTGGTTGTGTCTCATTATAAGGCTGTTAAGGATAGAGCATAGTTGAATGAACACTTTGTAATTGTGTTCTTTGACAAATTTACCTCGATTGGCCAAACATATTGTGGATTAACTAAAAGAAACTATGGATGGAAGTAAAATTTACCTATGATCACAAAGAAATGGTACCACCGGTTCCTCCATATTGTTCACAAACAGAATTTCAGGCCTTGTCCCAGGATGAGCATGTGCGGTGCGCTGAACCCTAATGAGGTAAACCTTGTTGTCGAATCGAGCAGCAAAAGTATTCTCCAAGCCAATGTCTTCATAAAATTCCATTTTCAGGTATAATGATCTATGGTTAATTCGAGACCAATGACAGTCGTCAATTTCACACACATTTCCCATTAACGTCATTAATTCTTTAATTGCAGGAACATTTTTCTTCAGGAACTCAGGAAAGCCAACAACTCTAGCTCATGATTCTGCCTCGAACGCTGGTTTAGGCTCAAATTCTTCACCAGACCATTGTTGCACATAAAAAGCACCTCCACATTTTGAAAAAAGTTTCAACATTAGCGCATGATCACGCTTACTGTAAGATAGGCATGTTATTAGAAAAGAGTTTTTGGGTATAACCCGTACAGACCACTCGTTATGCTTCAGAGTATGCCTAAGTGTGAGATGCACAAATTCGTAAGTCCAATGTCCTGTAAGAACAGTGGCAATGATGCATAGTGAAGAGTCCTCCATTGTTTTTTTTTGTTTTGAAACTTTTGACGATGGAGGTTTGTTTAGGAGTTGAAGATGTAGATGACAATATGGTTCTGAAGCTTGAAAGGATATGAAGTGACACACTGTACGTGGCAGTAATATGCGAACTGAAAACTTTTTGCTTAGAAGACGAAGCATACTGCAATTGCTTATTTATTGGGCTTGGCAAGCATGAGTGACCAATCGCCAATGGTCAGTAAGTCAATTGTAATAATTATGTTCATAACATTTTGTTAAGAAGGCCACCACTTATCAAATAACTTGTTATCATTTGATCAGGAGCATAGTTAATTCTGGAAGGCAGAGGGATACATTTTGCAGATGTGACACACATATATATATTCGATGCCACCCACTTGTATAGGTACATACATATATATTTCCTGTTGCAATCGGATTGCTGCATATATATGATTCATATATATAAATGAGTAATACATTTTGCAGATGTGGACACATGTGTACATGTTCAGAATGCGCTAATGAATTGGCCAGGAATGGAGGATAATGTCCCTTATGCCGTGCACCTATTCTTGAAGTAGTTCGAGCTTACTGTATACAATGAAGAAAATGGTGTAGCTGATTTTTGAGTTTTGATATTTGGATAATTAAAACAATTGCTTTGGATGAGTTTCTTGTACAAAACCTGTATTGCAAAAATTTTAATTAAAGCATTGTATTTGCTATCTTTTAGTGTTGCATTTGCCTTCTTCTACTGTTGCGTTAGCTTTTATTAATATTGCATTTCATGATAATGGTGTTGCATTACATATTGCAGTGGTGTTGCATTACATTAAATATAATTACTTACCCGTCGCACGTGGACCCCACAGCTGACGTGGATAACTGGTGTGGCATGTGACACGTGGGCAGCTGACATGGAGAGATGACGTGTCGTGTGACATGTAGACAACTGATGTGGCCCCACTGGAAGCCAGGTCCTAACTAATGCTTAAGGCAACGCTGAATAGTGTTGCATTACGTGCAAATAATGTTGCATTATGGCTATAGTGTTGCAGAGTTTTTTTCTTAGACGGCTAATGCAGCGGTCGCGGATGCCACGCCCCCTTGGTGTTGCCTATTTCAAAAAAGGGCCTACGGCAATGCTTTTTTGATCTATGGCCATAGCAAAATAGTGTCGAATATGCCCACTTTCGTAGTAGTGTTGCATACATGTATTACACCGCTTTCCAGTAAATACAATTCATATCCGAACACAGCACCACCATTTACGTTGACCTTGTGTCACCACCTCCAACTGATGTCTGCCACCATTCCCTATCATAAAAACCCGTCACTTCCCTTTGAAGTACAGTACCTGCATGTATTCAAAACAGCAGATCCTCCCCATGCATTATGAAACTGCGCCCCCCTCAACTCCACGTGAATAGTTCCGCCCATTTGTAAACTCAGCTGCTCCATTCTATCCTCCTTTATATTTCACACAGTGTCATGCTCATCATATTGTATACTTGAGACTAGCAGAGCTTCCAACCAAGCATCTCCATAATGCTCTTCACGCTTCAACTCTCCCCTGTTAACTCCCTTTAATGTTTTGAACGTACCGCTTCTGTACATTAATCCTCCACATTACCTTGTATTCTTCCAAACCAAACTTCACCTTATCATACATGCACCCCCATTCACGGTGCTTTTCAGTTGTACCCACTGCTCCATGTATTGAGCATCACTAACGTTGGTCATGGCCCTTAAAATGGTCATCAATATGGAGCTCTCTCTCGTTTTGTTTCTTGTTTTCGAAGAAGTATAAAAATAACGGCGGCTTCGTATGTTGGATTTACAAAAGGGGAAAACAGAGAATGAGCAGAGAACGAGTTAGCATATTTATAACGTTATAATCCTTGGCCATCACGTATTGTAAATAGGGCAGGGTGTGCTTTAAGGACATGCTACAGTTTTACTTTGGTCTGAAGTAATAGGAGGGTATAACTGTATAGGTCTGTGCGTATGTACCTTTTAGGCATTGTTTAAGCTTAGGTGCGAAGTAAAGAATCAAATATATATAATTTGATTTGACAGGGAAGAAAAAGTAAACGGGTTCCCCCTCTTCCCTTGTTAACGCCTGTAGATAAGCATGCTTTTTCCTCATTTTTAAAGTAGGCCTCGATGTGATCATACATTGTTGGGATTTCATAGGTATGTGCATTTTGTACATATAGGATTTGTAGCGTTTTTTCAACACCTACGTGCAGATGTGAAAACACAAGGGAAGAAAAACTTAAGGATGAAGTAATATAAAAATATAGATCATTATTATTATTTTGTTTACATTCCTTTTAGGTGAGAGGCCTGCGTAGTGAAGGATTTGGCATGTGCTAATAAATGCAAAAGGAAAGGACAACCGTATATTAAAAAAATAACAGTACCTTGTTATATTCAACTTCGTTTTTATACTAGCCACCACCGACAAAAATAAAAATACTGTTAAGACGAACAATGTGCCACGATCCCAAAATATAATAATATAGACTAGTTAACTCATTTTGTGAAACCCCAAAATGCTAATACAGGGTGTAAAACACTCCAAATAAAAAGTTGCTTATTTTTCGAATTAAAATTTACAGTAAAATTCCAAAAAATAAATTATGACTACGTCTCAAAAGGATCTTGTCTAAATTTGAAACTGTTATTTAAATATATTTAAATAACTGTTATGGCCAAAAATGATTACGCCGCTGCTTTTTTTGAATATTTAATTTAGACATAACTTACAATATATAATCTGAAATCTCGATTTTTCACTTCTGTTAGAAAAATATAATTCAACTGATCCAAACATTTCTTGTTTCGTAAAAATGTGACTAATAACGGATCCTGTACAGTCTGTTGAAGTTCAGAACATTAAATTACGAACTACCGTGATATTACGGGCTCGATTATATGTAATATATATTTTTATACGTTGAACTCCATTTTAATTAATATATAAATCCACTTATATTACGAATTCAATATTTAAACTGATTTAAATATTCAAATACAAACCGATAAAAATGTGGGACATTACAAGAGACATTTCTATTGCAAATATACACATTAGAATTTGTGTATACATTAAAGAGACATTTCTATTGCAAATATACACATTAGAATTTGTGTATATATTAATGAGACATTTCTATTGCAAATATACACATTAGAATCTGTGTATAAGTTAAAAAAGACATTTTTATTGTCAGAATATATATTAGAGTTTGTATGCAAATTAAAATAGACATTTTTATGTGTGTCATGTCATACATTGAGACTATATACAAATAAAAATATTTCTTTTTATTTATTAGAGTGTAAAATAGAAATTGCCTACAAATAATGAAGATAAAATTTATCTTTTTATTTGTCATTAGCAAAGTGTCTTGTAAATAAAATACATATTTATTTGACATTATGAACATGTAGATATGATATGCCAATAAAACATTCTTTTATTTGGCGTGTTAAATACGTTAGATGAATCGTCAAATAGTGTATATATATATAATTATATATATATATATATAAATTAAAATTAAACGAATCGCATGCAATGGTTCGCGTTTCGAAATCGTAACTTTAAACGATTATACCGAAAGATCCGACCGTCAGATTTTCCCAAAACTGGAACCGTTAGGTCCGCTTTGGGAAGATCTTTCCAACGATATAAAATTCATTCAAATCCAACGGTTAGATTTCGAGAAATGTGTAAATCAAATTTTGATTAAAACAGCGCCAGGGCGCCTATTGACCCGAAGCGTCGTTGAATTAAATTGGGCTATTTTTATATAAATAAAAATAGCGATAAATTGTTCTAAAACAATATTAACGATATGAAATGATTTTATATTATAATTATTCGATAATTATTTGAAAAGACCGAGTTCAATCTCATTTCAAATAATTATACGACGATTTAAATCGAAGATATTGAAGACGGTGATTGAAGACCGACGATCTTTACATCAAATGGATGAGTACTGATGCCCTGGACTGATTTTCTCCTAGGAAAGGGTTAAAGTGGTAGTTGTCTAGATGTACTTGTTGATTGTCCGGATAAGCGAGCACCTCTCTTCCGTATTGGACATATGGGACGAGGAATAAGGTGTCTCCGGTTTCGTTCAGTCCCAGAACAGACTTGTAAATGGATGTGTGTCTGACATTGGATTTCATTCTATGTGAATTGATTTCAATTTAATATATATCTGTTGGTGGCGGAGAATTTATTCTCTTGCATAACACCCTTCTCTGAGATGCACGAGCTTAGATGTTATATATTGATAGTTATCAATCGCATGGTGTGAATTGTCAATGTGGCATGCCAAGATGTAATTGATCAAGGCTTTTGTTGAAAAGCAGGGCCTTGTGGTTGATGATCAAAGCACGACCTATTTAGGCATAGCTTTGTGTATAGCGTTACTTCGCGAGCCTCACACCCCGGTATGAGTCAAAAACGGGACAAGGGAACACAGGGAGTGCACACGTTTCTTTCTAGCTAGAAGTGGTATCAGGGTTTTACAAGCCCTGATATTTTACTTATGTGGATGATGGATTACGAGGCCTCGGTTATATTGGTCGATAGTGACCAATTTATAGGTTCAATAAGACTGGGAAGCATGTGTTCAGGCATAACTAATCCACTAAAATATTTGTGGACCGGCCCTGTAGTATCCAAGGGTTGCCCGTAGGTGTGATCCTGAGACATTGCTATAGTGTCTCGAATCGGTAAGGAGATCGTTTCTAGCCTTGACTCATGATGGAAATCCAGCTTCCAATACGACATCATGCGGTTTTGATTGTAGAACTAGTATGGCGACATTGTAGGATGGGGTACTATGCCATCTATGATTGATACATTATGATTGAAAAATGATTTTGAACATATATACACTAATAATAATATCAAATCCGTTTTATCGTATCAAGCATTTTTTACCATTATAAGGTAAAACTCTATCCTCCGGTTTGCGTTGCATTGTGTGATGGGACTTGAGTCTTATAATGGTTTCATTTTTCTAAAAAGCATTGCGTTGTTTAACGATTTACTTTATTTATGCACTGGCAATCCAATGGAGTAAACCCATTCCGCGTTAGCAGTGTGGTCCTGTGATTAGCCTTATTGCTAGTTAAGTTAAGTAAAGATTTCTCATACCTGTCCCTTGACTGACCCATAGTTTGTTTCACTTTGCAAACTTGGGTGCCCTCTTTTCCACACGGGTAGTCGAAGCTTATTTTGCAGATATATTGAGCAGGATTCTGGATCGGAGCTTAAAGCTGTGTCCAGAGCATTGGTAGGCTTCCGCTGCATTAGATAATTTGTTCCGCTGCATTAGATAATTTGTTCCGCTGCATTGTATTACATTCATTGTAAATTATCTTCCGCTGTATTATTATTTATCGATGTACTCTGATATTCTGTACTCTGATGTAACATTAATGTAATGTTTATAAAAGTCTGCTGTTATTTGTTCTGATGTGTTGTATTCTCAGAGTTAGCATATTCGGGTTTTGAACGATCTTGGTCGATTTAGCGATCGATTAGGTCTGGGCGAAATCTGAGTCGTTACAACTTATGTGGGTCAACATAGGGGTCGACACACTTGGGTCCTAGGTCGACCCTGTGTTCGACCGAGCTTAAGTCGTATTACATTTTTTTTTAGTTTTAAACAATTATAACTTCTTCGTTTTTAGTCTGATTTCTGCAAACCAAATGTTTATTTTAACCAGAATTTTGTAACAAATTCAATGGAGCAATCCCCATTGCCCAGTTCTCAATATTTTTCTGACTAATATTTATTTTCTCAATTTATACCTCAATTAATTAATTAATTATTGTTACAATGTTATTTCAACAATCTCCTACATGAGTGATAATATACTTTTCCCTCACACAAAGAGGAATATCACAATTTACATATGGAAGAATGCTTTATCGTAGATAAGCAAATATTTCACTTTGAACTTTCCCTATTAAAACTTATCGGATTTACTTGGCTAATTGGTGAATTATTTCATCTTGAACCATCGATCTTTATTAGATAAACAGACGATAAGTTTTATGAAGCAATTATTCCCTTCTCATCCAATTTTTTTGTTGCGTTCATTTTGGTCATGGACTTTTTTCTTGTTCTGTGAGTGTTATAGAAAATTAAGCCCTTAATATTTTTGTACAGCCAACCCAGCTCACACTAAATAGGTGATCACAACATTAAGAGTGTTCTATATATACCCTACTTGTTATTTTCAAGATATGGTTATCATTGAAAGCATGGTTTTAACTTTTAATACTTCTATAGGCATGCATTTATGTTGTGCACTATAGGAATGGAGTAGGACAATGTCCAAACAAATGCATTACGTCTTGAGTTAGTTAGATTTGGTTTGCTATTGATCCTAGTCTATGGAATCTCTAGTCGCTAGGATAGATTTCCGTATAAGATAACACTTGTTGGTTTAGGCTTTTAAACTCACTGCCCTCGATGCGCATTCAATTTTTTCTCTTGATAAAAATTTAGTAAATGGATCCCCTAGTTATAATTTGTTCACACATACTCTATGGAAATATTTCCATTTGAGAGTAACAGCCTAATTGGTTTATAGCGATGATGAATGTGTCATGACACTACAAGAAATTGGGCTTGTAGTTACATTAAACAGATGCGTTTGAATAGAAAATGCATCTGTTTTGTTGATTCACCAAAATTGTTGCGTCATAGATAGTAGGCGGGTATTATTTTTTCGTTCTCCCTTACAACGCGTATCTAATTTATTCTCTAAAAATAAAATTTCCGTTCTGAGAGACCACCTGTTCCACATAATTCCCAAATTTTGTTTCTCTGCCCTATTTTTCAAATCAACTCCTTGAATCGTTCCACCTTAATTTTCAAAACAGCATATGTGAATGACGCCGCCACTTCGTTCAGCTTCCCAGCCCTAATTCTCAATCGCTCGCCTCAACTTTTGCACTGTTCGTCTCAACGAGGTATTTTTTCATCCAGACAACGTAAGGTTTCATCTACGATTTGTGCTTCCGTTTTAAGTATATTTTGGAGTTGGTTTTCAAATTTAAACTTAAATTTGGATTTTTCATAAACTAACTTGCTGCTTCGGTGGATGTTTCATTGGAGGATCTTGAGGGTTCCGCTCAATTTTCTGGTAATTTTTACTATGTTCTAGATCAATATTTGGTTTGATTTGTGGTAGAGTATAATGTAAAATAAATTGTTAAATATTTGATATATTTTTTAGGACATATGATATTTTATGGAAGTGAGAAATTTCCTACTGAAGATAGTTATTCCTTAAGAATGACTACCTACCGGTACATAGTTATTCCATAAGAGTGTTCTAAAAGTAGAAGTTAATTGGATAAAACACTTTATGATAAATGACTCATTTCCATGGAGTGCATCCTGTTTGATTTAAAATTTAATGGAAACCATAACCATTTAATAAAAATATTTAACCTTACAAGCTACATCGAATCAAATCATGTGTACATGTGCATGTTATATGTGTATTCATTACCTGCTATAAAAGCATGTAATATTTTGATATGACCTTCAAAGGGTGATAAAATGCATGTAAAATTAGTTTAAATAGCATTCTCTTTTCTATTTATATTTAGTGTTTGCCATCACAACTTAAATATAGGATCGTGTTGGCCCGCTGATGAGCTATAATTGTGACTAAAGTTTTGATGTTTTACTTACTAGCCTCAACAGTAAGTGTCCATGATTGAACTATTTTGTTAAATTTCTCTGAAGAACCATGCATTGACTTTTTTTATGGTTGGTTTGTGAACTGGTAACAATACTAACCAGTCATCTATTGAATTTTATGAGACCTAGAAACTTATTTCAAGTTTTATTTATTTTAGAGAAACATGAGAGATTTGGCTGAATCGGTTTTTCAGGGAAGCAAGCAAAAATTGATAGAGTCGAACAAATTAAGAAAGAAATCGATGGTATGATAGAGGCACGTGTCATTCTCCAAGTCTATGGTAAAGCTGTTTCTAACATGTTCAAAGTCAATGAACCCATGTGAGAAGAGTAAGTACTATATCACATTTCAGTGAATATCACTACCTTTCTCATGCATAACTAACATATTTTCGGCTGATATTAAATGCTTGAATCTAATGAATATAACTCTCCACTATGCGAAGGTTTGGAAAAGACAACCATTTGAACTAGCCTTCATTTCAAAATGAGACAACATTTATCTGGTGGAAGCACATAAGCTCGCATTAACTGTGCCACCAAGTTTTCCCATTTTGGGGTTCATATAAGGTGTTTAACATGTGACCTCATCTTTTATATGCTTGTTCTAATATGCACATTTCTAAATGGCTGAGCAGGATTGTTCTGTTGGCGATTTTCATGACAACGGCAAGAATGAAAGAAAATTTCATGGAAAATATGTCATGGACAATGTACTAGAAGACAAAATATGTGAGCTTTATGACTTCTATACTGAGGTGATAATTATTCCATTTACTCTTAAATTTATACTATGAGCACTCGTTGCTAATGCTAGGGATTTAATGAAATAATACATTTGTTAGATATGTTTGATAATATGCGGTCTTTCAAACAAGTTAGTACTTTAATCGCACTTCTTTTCAAAATTGTCATATCATATGCAAGTACCTATTTAATTTTGTGTGTGTGTGTGTGGGGGGGGGGTGCTCTAATATTAGTGAATGGACAATGACAGTTTTTTCAGCCTAAGGAACTGTATAAAGAGTATCGCAATTTATATATGCTTGCATTTAATACCAATACATAGGTGTTTTAAATTTTAAGTTTAACTCTAACCTGTCTGAAAAGTTAGTTGTTTGTTTAGTTCTGAACTCTAAGAGTAAAAGCACATCTTCTTTCTAAATTTAAATTAGTAAGGTTTCTACAGTTTCCATGTTTAGTTATTATTATTTAAAGTGCCAGCCATATAAAAATAAAGGTTTGGTCGTCAATTTCTTTTCCTGAAATTTTTCTAAATAGCGAGGCCTGGACTTTCAACAAAAAATATTTGCGGCATTTCCATTCTTTATTTTGACTAGCAAACAGTTTCATTCCTTGTGGTAATTTTGTTTCTTCTTCAGCTTGCAGACTATGGCCTAAAGATTATGTAGATAGTAATGCAATAAGATGCCATAGGTAGATCAAAGGACAGAAATAGAGCACAACTTCTTCATGGCAAGGTCTGTTAAATATTTTTATGAACTTCTTAAATTTTGCTGCAAGTTAGCATCTCCGTCTTATTTCCATTACTACATTTTCTTTCACGCTCCATCATTAATTAATTTATCTCAATAAATATGTATCTGTCAACGATTTTCAACTATTGCTGCTACTACTACTAAAGCTGATGAATCTCAAATATTTTGTGTTGTTGATCTAAGTAATCAAGCTGAGGTATCTGTCAAATTAATTATGTCATAGATTACTAAATAAATCAGTTATGAATGCAATGGTCAATTGCTAATCTAGCATTTTTCTTCCATTAATATTTGGTCTCGACAATATATTTTTTAACACATTTTGGGTAAAGGAGTTATGAACTTTAGTAATGTCGTTTTCCTCTTAATGATTTACTTCGTATGCTTAAATCCATGGTTGATGAAATGGAACGTATTTTTTTAAGAATGTGAAAAATCGTAGAATCTTGGTAAAATTTTATTAGTTGCATTGGGTATATGTGTGTATATGTTTAACTTTATTGTGAATTTTTCTGAACTTACTTCTCCTTATTGTACTTGGTTTGACTTTTTCATTAATTACTTCCATCTCTTTATTACTACTATGACACTGTCCACATATAGTTTTTTTTTTAGTTTAATGGCAAGCTAAATGGTGGTCCAAGTCACTTAGAGGTAACAAGGTCTGAATTATCATGTCATGTAAGTGGCCCAGAATACCTTATTACACTATTTTATTTTGTATGTAATTTGTGTATGTTCAGATTTTTATTTTAGCAAATATTACACCATTGAGAGCAGTAGTCCAAGCCATTTAGATGTTTATTTCAGCAAATATTACACCACTTAAAGCAGCAATCTAAACCATCTGTTGTTGTGTGGATTGGTAATAATGTTCTAGGAGCAGCTGTTTCAATAGAATCGACCGTAATTATATTAAAGTAAATAACTAAGTAACATAGCCATTTATTGAGCTATTGCGAATTATTTACGTAATTATGTTAGCATGGAACTCTCATTAAACAAATTGAGGTAATTTAATAAAAATTCAAGCAGATTTTTACAAATGAGAGATAATTCATTAGTAAATTAAGCTAGCCATAAATGAGAATTAATTCAAAATCTATAGTACACAAACGGTCAAGGTAAATATAACTGGACCTAACTCAAAATATTTCAGAAAGCATTCCTTTCCCAACCATGCTAAAAGATGAAATGAATGGATATTCATTTCAGAAACATACCTGTGTTCAATAAGGTAGCTACTCCTTATAACCAATAACTTAACCAAACTCCCCTTATAAGTGTAGATAAATCTTAAGAATAATCGATTTCCCATGAATCTCTATCAAGTGGGATTGCCCCAGTGCCTGCTAGAGATTCATGGAAAGACAGACATTTTTTAGATGTAGCTACATTCATAACTGGACTGTTGCCAAGTTACTAGTTACATAGAGCTGCTGCCAAGTTACTAGTTACACAGAGCTGCTGCCAAGTTACTAGTTACACAGAGTTGCTGCCTTATAAAATAATATGTTTATAAGGCTGAGAATTAATGACCTAAATGTTTTTAGGACGTATAGGGTGCCATTAGGGATAGTCGGATGCTCTTTGATTCAGTATAATGTGCGTGAGCGAAGACAGAGCAATATTGTCTGTTGGCATTGATTTATAGGTGCATTTGCTAGTTTTGTGTGGCTGTTGACCTTTGGTAGCGGCCTAGTGTTGACAGGCGGGTGGATGGAGTTTGCACGATGGCCGGTGGGTTCAGTTTTGTTTGACGGTGAGCCTACAAGTTTGTGTTCATGATGGATGGAGCAGTGGTTCAGACATGGTATTTGAAGTAGTGAGGACTAAGGTGCTAAAATGTTGGAGTTATGGAGTTTGGTGTAGTTGTTTGATGGTGTAGAAGTATTGGGTAGAGAAGATGGATCAGAATATTGCTTAGGGTTGTACGTGAACAGTTTTTCGGATTGACTGTTGAAGGCAGTAAATCAAGTTGCTGGAGTAAAATTTGTGTTGTTGACGGATGGGAGTTACCTGTTGACGGTGGTGGGTTAGAAGTTGTAATTATTTTTACTTTTATTTTACATGATCTTTTCTCATTTCCTAAAACCTTTTTACTTCATTTACAATTTCAGTTTCTTCTTATATGAAGCTAATACGATAATAGAACATGAATCATACATCCTCAAATAACTTTTTCGTCTCTATTTTAAAAAAAACGTACTAAATCTGAAGGTAATATTATGATATTTTTAACTTGCTATTTTTTCATATTACTTTCATTTTGATACTGTAGGTTCTATAGCACTAAGTTTTGCTCTTTGTGTCGATCATCTACTATCATCAGCATCAAATCTATGGAGCTGAGGATGTGAGTTTCAACCTTAGTATTCTATAATGAAAAAGCCAACTTAGTTAACGTGTTTAATTATTTACACCCTTTCTTATTCCTGTCTAAAAAGCTATTTTTATTTTTTGGTTAAATATTCTGAATTTAGTATTTTTTTATTAAACTTTTTATGCTTGCATTCTAATAGCAATTTATTGCACTTATATCAAGCTAATACGAAAATGCATTCACCCTTCTACTTCACCACTTAGAAAAAAATGGTATTTCAGAAAGGAAAAAAGAAAACATTTCTTAATGGTCAACTTCGCCAGCCCTTGCTGCTCTAAACACTAGATCAACAATGGTCGGGTGTGGCCACTTCTGAAGGTTTCTATGCCCTAATAATTATCTCGACTTTAGATTGATTCTAGGGTTATGGTAGGTTGCGAACGTTTGATTGTGCAACAAGAATTGCTGTGCTTATTTCTTCTTCTTTTCTTCTTCATGTTGTCCGCATTCTGCAGTTTCACGATGTGATTTTGAGGGAATAAGGGATGAAAAAGATTTGAACATTGATAACCCTTCATTATGTAGGTTTGCTGAATGTAGGAGCATTGGAACAACCTATCTGCACTGCAAGAGTTCAAGTTCAGTTGAGGAAAAAAAATAGAGTAAAGAGAATGCAAATTCCAAGCAGGTTAAAACTTCTACTTCGCATGTGTCATATTTTGCATGGTTATGATTCTTTATATATTGCTTTCACAAAATTGTTATTTATTTTAAGCTACTACATGAAGTGGCTGTTTAATCATGTTTCCATTGATTGATGTTGCGTCAACATCTTACTTCAGCTGCGTTTCAGGTCGAGAGTTACATAGTGGATGGATATGTCGACAAATCAAGAAAGCAGATGAAGGGAAGAAGGAACATGACAGAAAAATGGAAGGAGCAAGCATGTCTAGTCCTCAGAAGCTACCAATAATAAGTGAGTAAATATGTATATATCTTTTGGTTGAGGAAGGCTTTACTTGATTTTATTCTGATTTCGATTGTCTAAAACTTTTTCTATCAATATTTAATTTAATTTAGAGAGTGATTTTTATAAAGAAATGCTTTAAATTATTGGCTTCTATCAAGATTCATGGGATTAATTAATTGTTTGGATCACTTTTTCCACTGTCTCCTAACAATAATTGAATGGGACTCCCGTTCACTTTAATGTATAATCATTTTGTTTCTAACAAGTAGATTTTTTTAATTGCTAATTTAGCATTCCTTTCACTGCATATCATTGTTTCAAATAACTTGCTAATTGTAGGAAATTCAATCTTTGCAATGAGTTCCATTCACAAAGTCTGATTATAAGATTGATGATTTGGCTATATTTTGTGGTATGTGCATTGTTTCATTACTATCTTTTTTATTTGAAAGATGCCAAGTATTAATCTATCAATATCTTTTGTGCACCGAAACATCTTCTAATTGAAAGGCAATATGATATTTAGCTTTGAAAATTTGCACTTTTACAATCAAAAAATTACGCTTAGGTATTAAGGTGGACGAATTTTTTACTGCATAGTAGTTTTATACTAGTAATGAACCTATCTTAGTTTCTAAATAAAATTTAATATCCCTTTCAAGGTTTTTTTTAACCTCATAGTTGAGAATATTATTGAGATGCTTACAGAAGATTGTATGTAAATTATCAGGACTTGCATGCAATTCTAACTGTTGATTGTTATACTTGTATACAGTTAATTAGCATTTTCGAAGTGAAGGACACCCGTATCAAAGAAATGCCGGTAATTAAGCCATGAACGAGACTTTAACTATTATGCATTATAATATTTTGTTCATACTAATTGCGTATTTGTAAACAGTTGTGGTATGTGGATTTGTTTATTTTGTTGAAATACTATTATTGAAATGATTACGGATATCAACTTGATTATGCGGTTAATGTGTTTTTTTTTAAATATTTGAATATGGTGATTATCATTATTGATTTGAAAATGATAATGTGATTGATTATTGGTTTTAATATGGCTATTATATATTGTTGGAAATGATACAAGTCATTATCAGAAAATAGAGGCTATTAAAATGTGTTATATATTTATCAATAAGTTTTTGTAGCTTTTCAAAAGTGCTACGGAAAAAAAAACAATTTACAAAAATAAAAATTGTACCAGAAGTAAAACCCAATAAAACATATATAGTAGGAAAGATAAAATAATGTGAAAATATTATAGTAGCATAAAAAAACGCTACAGAAAATTTTAAAAAATGGGTGCTAGTATCACTTTGGTTGCGTTTTTAAGACGCTGCCAAAAAAAACTTTTTGTAGGGTTTTAGAAACGCTACAATATGTTCATTTTTTGGAGCGTTTACTATAACGCAACTAAAATTTTCAGACTTTTAGTTGCATGTCGTGTCGCAGCGTTTATCAAAACGCTACTAAAAGCTTTAGTAGCATTTTTCCAACACTTCAAAATGCCTTTTCTGGTGTAGTGCGACTTTCTATTATACACAAAGTTTTACGCTCTACTTGACAATGCATAGTTGTCACACTGTATGCATATGGTGGCATAGGTTTAGGCCAAAATGGAATGTCTTCTCAAAAATGACGAAGCCATTCTGCTTCTTCGCCGGCTTTATCTAAAACGGTGAACTCTGATTCTATAGTGGATCGAGCTATGTATTTCTGTGACACTACTGCTTCTACTAAAGTGAAGAAATAACCACTAGTTGATTTTGATTCCTCTAAATCAGCAATCTAGCATACATTATATCCTTCTAAGATGGGAGGATTTTTTCCGTAACATAAGGAAAAGTCTGGGATGTTTTTCAAATATCCCAGCACTCTCATTAGTGCTTTCCAAAATTTCTCCACTGAGTTGCTTTTATACTTGCTCAGTCGGCTTACTGCATAAGCTATATCTAGTCTTATACAATTCATGAGATACATTATAAATCCTATTACACAAGAGTATTCCAATTGCATTACACTCTCATTAGTGTTTTTATGCAATACTTCCGATGGATTAAAAGGTGTTCGTACTCCTTTAATTTCAAAATTTTGGAATCTTTCAATCACTTTGTCCACATAGTGTGACTAAGATAATTCGATTCCATTAGGTGTTCTTATTATTTTGATTCTAAAAATAACGTCTTCAACTCCTAAGTCTTTCATATTGAAATTGCTGATTAGCATTTTCTTTATGTTCTCTATTACCTGAGTATTCGGACCAAATATTAACATATCGTCCACATATAGACAAATCACTACATATATTTGTCCAATCTATTTACCCATCTATCACATTTATTTATAAGAAAACCATTTTTCATTATGACACTATCAAATTTTGCATGCCATTGCTTTGGAGCTTGTTTTAGTCCATATAATGATTTGACTAATCAATATACTTGGTTTTCATTTCCTTTGGAAATAGACCCTCATGTAGCTCCATGTAAATCTCCTCAATAAGATTTCCATTTAAGAATGTTGTTTCTAACGACCCAAACATCCCTGGTCTCCGAAGACAAGAGAAAGAACGGATTGCTATGTGAACACGACAAATCAGAGCATAGACAGAAGAACATTTCATTGCTTATTACAACAATTACATCAGAGTACAAGAATATAACAGAGTATGAATAAATATTATACATTTGATAAACATCAGAGATTTAAATTACATTTAAATACATAGCAGCGGAAAAATAATACAAAACACAACTGAAAGAAATACACGGATACAGAGCTTTCCGAATATCACTTCAGCTATAAACCAGGATCCTGTGAATAGAATATATGCAAAACCCAACTACTACCTGCCCGTGTGGAAAATATGGGCACCTAGAGTTTAGGTTAAAACAATAAACTCCAGGTCAGTCATGTGACTGGTGTGAGAACTAAAACAGTTATTAATTTGATTCTAAAGTTAGGTAAAACAAGGGACCACGCCGTATAACACGGAACGGGTTTCCTCCCAAGAATACCAGTGCATAAAACAAACAACACAATGCTAAATAAAGAACAATGAAGCTATTATAAGACTCACTCAGGCCCCATCACACAATGCAACGCAAGCCGGAGGATACAGTTTTACCTTATAATAGCAAAATATGCTTGGTACGCGAAATTTATCTTTTATTATTACTATAAGTGAAGAAATCAACTTCAAATATAAATGTATCAATCATAGACGGCATAGTATCCCATGCTACTATGTCGCCATACTAGGCTCTACAATAAAAGCCGAAAAGTCACGTATTGGAAGTTGGAATCCATGTGTGAACCAAGGCAAGGGATCGTCCTCACTGACTTCGAGACAATCTAGCCCATGTCTCAGGCAAGTACTCTGTCAAGCCTTAGGAACGCCAGGGCCGGTCCACACATACGTTAGTGGATTAGTTATTCCCTAACAATATGTTTCCCCGCCCCATGGGGCGTAAAATCCATCCATCGGCCCCGTAGTGACCGATATATCCGAGGTACCACACTTTCCATCATCCACATAAGTAAAAATGTCCGGGCTTGCAAAACCCTGACACCACTTCTAGCTAGAAAGAAACGCATGTCCTCCCTGGGGTCTTTCTCCCGTTTCTAGTTCACACCTGGGTGTAAGGCTCGCGAATTGACGTTATACACAAAGCGGCGCTATATTAAAGCTATGCTTTGACCATCAACCACAAGACTCTGTTTATCAACAGAAGCCTTGATCATTTGCCACTCAGGCATGCCACATAGGCAATTCATGCCATGCGACTGATGTCTATCGATATATAACCTCTGAGCTCGTACGTCTCAGAGAAGGGTGTAAATTCTCCACCACCAAACAGATTTTTTTTTAAATAGAGATCAATCAACACAGAATACAATCCCATGTCAGACGCATAATCCATTTACAAGTTCGTTATGGTTATGAACAAAACCGGAGGCACCTTATTCCTCGTCCCATATGTCCAATACAGGAGAGAGGCCCACACATATCCGGTCGATCTCCAAGTACGTTTGGATGATCACCACTTATTACCTCGTCTTGGGTATACAGCCCAATCAAGTCATCAGTAATCATCCAAACAATGTGAAGACCTCCGGTCTTCGACCACCGTCTTCATCGTCGACATATCGTCGAATCAGTCATTCAGAATGGGTATAAACCCGACCTTTCCGAATAACCCGCATATATTATAAACAAGTGATATAAATACACAACATACGCCCCATTCCAATCCATAATATTCATTTATTCAAATATTCTTTTCACAATTTAAACCAAATTAAGGTTTTCCAAACTAGTCGGGATTAGCGAACCTTACCGAAGTAATCATTTGTTTTATTTTCCAATCCTAACCTATTTATCCCATGGAGAAAAACTGGTAGTACTCCATATCTAACACCCACGGTGTTATCAGCAAAATTAATCACCATTTCACGTTCAAATCTAATTAAAGATTTAACTATCGTTTGGAGCAAAATTGGTGATACTCCATTCTCGTTCCTTTCGCAAATTTGATAATTTAAATTATCATATTCACATTCCAATCCAAATAAAGATTCATTAAAACTCCACTTAGTTTTAATCTTCCCAAAAGTCAATATTAATTATTATTTAACTTTGGGAAATCATATCCTGTCTTTAACCGGGTTAAAGAACCAATGTCATTTAATACACGGTTCACAATAAACCCAAAATCACATTCCATTAATTATGGAATCGTCACGGAAAACATATCAATATATATGATCGATATCAATTTCCGTATCAGACTAATAATATAAATGGAATAACGACATAGCCTTTTAAATTCCATATATATTAATAATCTTCCTCCACATAAGCTCATTTCGATTATTATCAAATCGAATTCCATTCCATTCCAATTTAATATATTAAACTGGAAATTTTTACTTCGGAAATCTCATTAAATCTTAATATATAATTTATATATTCTAAATCACATTTTACTGTAAATCGGGTTAAAAACGAATGTCGTTAAAAACACAGTTCACAATAAACCCAATTCACATTCCATTTTAATTCCGATAAAATGTTAGTTAACTGGAAACTCTAATAATCTTAATTAAAAGATTTATTCTTTTCACACGGGGTTCAAGAACGGTGTTATTTAAGACATCATTCACAACAAACCCAAAATCCAGTTCTTTTCGGTTCCAATTAAATATTAATTGGTAAACTCCTTTGAATCTTATTTAAAAGATTTAATCTTTTCTCAACTGGACTTAAGAACAGTCTTAATGAAGACATCGTTCATGAAAAACCCAAAATCCAATTTAATATTAAATACAAGGCTCTAAATAGAAATTATATCGGCTTATATTCAATATCAAATTCTGAAATCAACAAATATCGTATTGGAATAACGATATATATATCTTCCAAATTCCCATAACAATATCCGTATAATCACGGAACCCAATACCGAAATATTCCGAAGATTATTTCTATTCCAAACCATTCCAATTCATATATTGGAAATTTCTGGTTATGTCAGAACCAATTCAATCCAATTTATTTATTTAAAAATATTCGATTATCTTTCTAGTTAATGACTAGTTCATTTTGATAAAAATATATTTTTATCTTTCCAAATATGGATTTTTTTTCATCCCAATTCTTTCCAAATCATTTATTATGATTTTACACAAATTATTAATATTTTTAATAATTTTATCAAGGCCCGTACAGTCGATTTCCATAAACGGTTATCGAACTGCACTTACAGCGACCTTTTCCAAATTTGATTTGGACATAATTCTAAATCCAACTGTTAGATTTCAAATCTCTTATATTCGTTGGAAATCTCTTTTCGGTACGAACCCAACGGTTCCGGTTTTAGGAGAATCCGACGGTCGGATCTCCCATAACGTCAATTCGACGTCAATGGTCGAAATTCGCGAACGGTCGCTGTGCGGCGCATTCTATTCAGGCCATTAAATATATATAATATATATATTATATATATTTCGTCAATTTCAATTCAAAACATATTTTATAAATCGTTTTAAATTCGTTTTAAAAACGATTCCAACTTCATTTTCAATTTTTAAATCAAAATTGAATATCCTATATCATTAATATATAAATGAAAATATTTTCAAAATATCAGATTTTGAAATCAATTCCTTTTCGATATTCATTATAAAAATGAATAAAATCGATATTAATATCGTTCGCGCCAAAATGGCGCACATCTAATCAACACGGCTCTATATATTTCAATAATTTCGTGTCCATCCAAAATCGGACATCAAAATCAGATTTTTATCCTTTACTGAATATTATTTGAAATATTCGTCACTTTATTTTATTCAACACATGAGTATATTTTATTCAACACATGAATATTATTTTAAAATATTCTTTATTTTCCAAATTGGAATGAGACCCAATCAATTACCATATAAGGTTAATTATATGGATTCCATACAACACATGTATATAATAACAATGATAATCAATCATCCATCATCCAGAGTGCATTACACAACTGCATAAGCATTAAATATAAATAATTAACGCTTACAACAGTCTTTCAACCAACTGATCAACATACAACTAAATAATTGGGATTAGTGTACGTCAAATATCATCCCAATACCCGTGTGGGGTTTTAACCAACAAATACTAAATATCATTTGTGCAGTTGGGCAATGTGTAAAATTTATCGTCCCAATCAATATCAGATAAATGGGTGTGCATAAACAAATCATCTGATTTGTAAATGAATATTTATTTTCATTCATATACACGTTAAAAATTATATTTTTAATGATAAAATATTTTATTCAACAAATGAATACTTTATACAGTTCATATATTCAATAAAAATGATATATTTATTATTCATATATTTTATTTTCCATTTCACATCACAATCACAGTCAACTTCTACAACACAATACAATCAAACAAGTCGTCCATGGTCTGTGGACGACGGGGAGCAGTTCATATATGCAGTTTTAAAATAAATAACTATACAAAAATATCAGTGAGAAGTTCTCACCTTGGGATCCACTCCGCCAGTTTTATTTCTGAATTTCTGTATTGCTTGGATTTGAATTTTCCTGAAATTCAAAGTTGCTCCGTTTTGGACCGGTTAGTATTGTTGTGAAGCTATTGTCCCCACGATCGCAACTGATCCAGTTTCGCGCGATTTGGACCTTGTATGTAAAAGTTATTGTATTTTATACATTTGATAATTAATACGATAATTAAAATATATAATTAACTAACTAAACCTTTAATAATGTTTTATCCAAAACTGTTGCCGTTAACCATCCATCTTCTTCGTTGAAATCGGCCGTTGCCTTCAAACTCGTGTTCATCGCAAGGGCTTCACGTTTCTCAAAAACCACGACACTTGAGACTTATTGATTGCTGCCACCTCGAAGCGCTTAGCCACCGCCACCTCCGCTTGGAAGCGCAACCACTTTGGTGGTCCCCACACGTTAGAAAACGGGTGCGAACGGAATGGGTTTTCCCTGGAAATTCGAGCAATCCAAGAACAAATTGCAGATCACCACCGTTGAATATATTAATCTTCCCTAGATCTTCGTTTTCCATTTGAAAGTTTCTGAAATCATTGAAAGAGGAGGGAGATCGGGTGTGACGGCCCGTCTCGCACCAGCCTGCATTTCCTCCAAAAGTGCGCTGTACACGTGCCCGACTAGCACAAGACGGTCGTCATAAGAAAGGAAAGAAGGGAATGAGCTAATCAAAGAAACCTGCAGAATGTCTCACAGCGCATGGAATAAAATATAATAGTAACATACTTGACACAAAACAGGCGAGACAGTGCATAAGCTGATAACTAAAATCAACATCAATCATCAAAGCAGCGGAAATCCAAATACAGCTTATTACAATTTTCCAAATTTACTGTCTCTAAACAAAAGAAAGCTGAAGTAGAAGATACACCAACAATGCCCAAGCAGTGATCTTCAACAACACAGGGAGAATACTAAATATATATATATATCACGTGGAAGCCTCCTGCTCGTCTTCGGATCATCTACCCGTGCATCACCAGCTAACCTGTCTCTAGTCTGCTCGTGTGAGCACCCAGAGTAATAAGAAGAGACATAAAACTCTGGGTCAGACATAAAGCCTGGTGTGAGCGATAAGCAGCTAAACAAAACAGAACAATAACAGGTATAATCCAATCATACCTGAACCTGGACCTGCAACCAAAGAGTTAGCACTACATACCGTACAATACTCTAAGGTGCCGCTAACATATGGTGTAAAGAATACGGGGGTGGGGGTGTGTATGTCATAGTGATGTCAAACAATCAAGCATAACAACCAACCTCACTTCTCTCACTCAGTGCGTAAAGCATACGATATCCACTACTTTGGTCACCTAATACTTTGGGCCATGGCGGAATCCAATCCCGTGTAACTATCACTACAAGCCCACTATCCATCTCTCAGTGGTGAACCAAAGTTATGAATACCGACAACTCCTTAGCACACGTCCCGCAGCAAAGCCCAACCATGAAGTGAACTCATTGGTTCCCGTCCGAATCCTGAGCTCTAACTTCTCACTTGGACTTCCTTTGCATCTCGGGTTTGGTCGAATTGGAGTGGGTCTTCAGAAAAGTTGTCGCTCAGTAACAGTCCTAGAACTCGGTTCGGTTCGGTAGCGTCGGTTCGGGTCGGTCCTCCATCCTTGCCATCTTCTATTCGATTCGGGTCGGGTGCTTCACTCCGGGTCGGGTCGGGGTGCTGTCCTCCTTCGAGTTCACGCTCCTCCTTCGATCAGCTTCCTCGTTTTCCATCTACTCCGATCCGATCCGATCCCTTCGTCGTGCTCCAGTCGTAGCCTCCCATTCGTGAGTCGATCCGGTCTGGCCTCTATTATGCTTCCGATCCGATCCGCTCTCTCCTACTCCGATCCGATCCTGCTCCATAGTTCCGATCCGATCCTGTTCCATAGTTCCGATCCGATCCTGTTCCATAGTTCCGATCCGATCCCCCTGTCCACTCCAACTCTAAGTAAACGGCCTTCCTTTTTGCCAAGTCTCTTATGTGCCAAACTCCGGTTCGGTTCGGATTACCTTGCCCAGTTCACATGTCCGATCCGAGCCCCCCCATCCGATCCGATCCGAAGCTCTGCACAGCTTTCTGCAACTTTCCAGCGAGCTTTCTACGCCATTCGACGACGTTTTCGAGCAATTTAACTATTCTAATCAATCATGAAACATACCATAGAGTCATGGCAACATGTAATAGCAACCACAAACAGCAAACAACAATTCAAATGAATCAAAATGGATCAAAAAGTGACTAAAACTTCATATTTTTCCATAATCCCTCTTAATCATGTTTAAGCATACGATTAGCAAAACGCACCGAAATTAACCCAAATTTCTAACAGAGCCTTAAAACATTATTTTAGAATTTTAAGAATTTTTCCAGAATTTATTTACGTATAAATTCGCTAATCTTCACTAATTACCCTTAATCACCGTAATTAGTGCAAAAACTATGCAAATCACTCACCTTGGCCACAAATGAAATTCTCAGAACTGAAACTCCTCTGATTTGGGGCGAATACTGATGTCTAACAGCAGTTCCAACCTTGCTTTGGTGCTTTTTCTCCTTAATTTGGTGTTGCTAAGCCTAATCTTCAATTAGAGAGTGATTTTGGGTGTTTTAGATGTAGGAAGCCATTACTAAGGTCTCAAGGAGGTTTGTGGCGGCTCACAACTGAAATGAAAGTGATAACCTAACCCTATTCAGTCCTTCTATACCTCTAAACCCGAAATTCCCCTTGGGCCTAACTGCTAATCACCCGGTTAAGCCCAATTAAGTTGTCTTTCACCATCTGAAACTTGTTTCAGCCATATCTCCCAAACGGTGAGTCCGTTTGGCTAATGTGACTACTCTACGGAAAGAGAAACTATCATTCAAAGCCAATGGAAGTGGTTTCAGGTCAAAATTCATTTCCAGTCAAAAGTTATGGCCAAAACAGTGCCAACTAGGGGTAAAATGGTCATTTAAAAATCGGGAAAAATCATGAACATGGGAAATGACCACAATAGTCGTCTCCCAAAGTTACATGACCATACGACTTCGTATGTGAAAGAAATAAATATTCTACGATCCTATGATGCGCAGAATGCGGGTCGTTACACTCTCCCCCCCTTAAGAAATTTCGTCCCCGAAATTCCTTAACCCCAAAACATACACAGGATCCCGCATGCCTAACACCCACATACAACAATCAAACATGCAAAGCAAGCAAACGAGTCTATCCTAGCATGCGGAAAACTAACAAGGGAAGAACCATCGCCCCTTGGACTTTCACTAATTTCGCCGTCTCTCTTCGTAATTTCTTCGTATCGTCCTCGACAATGCGAATCGGTCTCGCGGTTCCCAACCGCCTTGGGTTTTATTTCGATATCGTCCAACCGGTATGGCGAACTAGCTAAATCAAAATCATGCATAAACTTCCTTAACTGAGAAACATGAAATATGTCATATTCTCTTGGCATCTTTTTAGGTAACCCAACCCTATCCATCAAATTACCAATTACATTCCAAATGTCCTTTCAAGTCTAACCCGAATCTTGCCTACATCCATACTGCATGTCCAACGTATATTCACCTCCTAGAGGCAAACTGGATCCATCCAATGACCCTAGGCACTACATCCATATCTGTACTGTACGTCCAACGTACATTCACCTTCCAAAGGTGAACTAGACCCATCCAATGAGTCCAGGTACTCCACCTATATCTGTACTGTACGTCCAACGTACATTCACCTTCCAAAGGTGAACTAGACTCATCCAATGAATCTAGGTACCCTACCTATGAGTCCAAGTCCCACTTGAAACTCCTATATCCACTGAATCTCCAAGACCAACGGACGCTCCACAATTCCCAAACATACTTCAAGTCTAACGTAAAGTATCTTCGTATCCGTTATATCACCATGGCTAACGAACTCGTCCCATTTCCATTCAATAGAATCCTACAGGTGATAGTCTACTCAAGAGAAGAAAGGTAGGAACAAACATAACAACCATAGCATCCATCAAGCAAGTCCTATCTATCACCTGCTAAAAGCCATGAATACATCAACACCTATATGTCTGGTCCAACCAACATCGATAACTAATGGAAGCCCAGCCTCCAAACGGACTACCGTACGTCCAACGCACGTTTATCCTCCAAGGATAACTAGATCACGTCCAACGGATCCAAGGTAACGGGCGTCCCCAGATACCCCTGCTTTTAGTCCGCCTGAAACACTCGAGTCCCACCCAAGTCTATCCATTATCTTGCTGCCCTCTCGAGTCCAACTCGAGCCAATCCAGTTCCTCGCAGCCTCCTCGAGTCTAACTCGAGTCAATCTATTACACATCCATACTAAGACCCAGTCTTGAGTATCCATTACCTACAAACTCTAGTCCAACGTGAGTCGTCTCCCTATTCGTTGCATCTCTAAGATCAATCGAACATCTATTTTCTTTTACGAGTTCAAGTCCAACTTGAATCGTCCTAACCTTCGTTGCATATTCCTTGACCAATGAACACATCCTATTCTTTCAAAAAGAACATCAACATAGGGTCCTAAACAATCCATTACTTTGCATCTTTCTCGAGTCCCACTCGAGTCATCACATACCCTTATTGAGTCTAACTCGGGAAATCTATACCATCGAACATTCCTACCATGTTATGAGCCGCACATCACTCCCCGAGTGCACCAAGATATCATCCAATGAGAATCACAACAACCACTTATCTCTCACGCAAACCATCCTAGTCGACCTCGACATTCCCCAAGCACAAGCCCCAAAGGCCTAAACCAATATCAGACAAGCACCCAAGGAACATCTCCTCCGAGTTCAGACAATCTACGTGAGATGATATGAGCAAAACATCCGAACACTCAAGCATCCATAACTGACTTTGGCTATCCTCGCCAATCTTGCTTGAAACTATCGTCGATCGCATGACCAAGTCCTGAACAAACTACTGTACATCCAATGTACATTTGCTTCTCTAACTCCCGTTATCATCTTCATCATAAAGTAGGCGATCCAATACCACCTTTCGTCCATCATCCACTCTAACGGTCGTCAAAGACTCTTCGCACCCTACTATCGCTCTATACCTTTGGAGTTGATCGGCTCCTAAAAATCAAGCCAAACCTAGTAAAGCTCGAAATAATGCAATCACAACAAACATACATCCATGACTCGATAAGACCAAATTACGACAAATCCAACAAAGGCCAGTCAAACCACCTATCGGGTTTGTCACTACTAAAGGTCTATCGACTATCTTGGGTTCCAATTCCAACCTATCTACCAGGTCACTAGGTACGAAGGAATGGGAAACCTTGTTATTAAACAAAACTCGAACAGAAACATCTTAAATAGAAAGCATACCTCGAATAACGACACCTTTTTCCTTCTGCGCCGCAGTTGGGGCATTCGACGAAGAAGGAATAGCGTTGATAGCATATGCTTTCACGATTTGCTTCTCCCTAGGAGATTGTGGACATTCATTCTTGTGATGTCCTGCTTGGCCGCAATTAAAGCACTTCCTTTCCCCAGGCTTTTCTCGACAATCTCTGGCATAGTGGCCCTTCTTGCCACAGCTAAAGCACTCGCCATCTTTCTTATTCTTCTTACTTTGGCCATCCATGGTTTGGTCTTGTTTCCTCTTAGTTTGGGAATTATTCTTGCCTCCGCCGCCTGCTTGCGGCTTTGGCTCCATTGTAGATGCAGTAGTGACCTCAGTCTTAGGCTTAGGGTAAAGACTTTCTGACCTTAATGCCTTTCCTACAATCGATTCAAACGTCTCATCGATGTGGTTTATAAGCCTTTCCCCCAAGTACCCATCTAAACCAGTTATGAACTTCTCGTTCTTCTTCTCGGCAGTGTCGATAAGAGATAACCCATATTTCGATAAAGTATCGAACTCAGCAACATACTCTGAAACTGCCCTTCCGTTCTGCTTAAGCTCCAGAAACTTTCTAAACAATTCTGACTTCTGAGCAGCTGGTATAAACTTATCGCAAAAACGAGCCTTAAACTGATCCCATGTAATCTGATCCTCTGGAGTTGCTGCCTTAATAGCATTCCACCAATTCATTGCTCGTCCTTGAAGCTGACGGGATGCTAGCTTCCTCTTCATGGCATCTTCGATACCCAAATCCTCGAAGATACGTTCGCAACTATCCACCCAATCCTGAACATCCGTAGCCGACTCCGTTCCGTGGAACGGCTTCCCACCAAGGCTAGTATAATCCTTATTCAGCTTGGCGAAGTCGACTCTTGGCGCCTGCACCATTGGACCACCACCATTTCCACCATTGGGAGCTGCCCTCTGAACATCTCTAAGCATCTCTCTCATGAGGTCAGTAAACATCGCCCTCATGTTAGTAGCATTCCCATTATTGGCCCCTCTACCGGTACCTCTAACATATCGGCTCATCGTCAATCTGAAAAAGGAAATGATTAACGACTCCATAGTGGTGCTAGTGCAGTACGACTTCATCCCTATACTACTAATAGTATATATATATATCTTTTGAAAACCAAAATAATCACAAATACGCTCTCTCGTGTACGTATACTATCTCTCCCTGATAACTTCCCTAGGTTAACTACGCAACCTAGAGCTCTGATACCAAGTGTGACGGCCCGTCTCGCACCAGCCTGCATTTCCTCCAAAAGTGCGCTGTACACGTGCCCGACTAGCACAAGACGGTCGTCATAAGAAAGGAAAGAAGGGAATGAGCTAATCAAAGAAACCTGCAGAATGTCTCACAGCGCATGGAATAAAATATAATAATAACATACTTGACACAAAACAGGCGAGACAGTGCATAAGCTGATAACTAAAATCAACATCAATCATCAAAGCAGCGGAAATCCAAATACAGCTTATTACAATTTTCCAAATTTACTGTCTCTAAACAAAAGAAAGCTGAAGTAGAAGATACACCAACAATGCCCAAGCAGTGATCTTCAACAACACAGGGAGAATACTAAATATATATATATATATCACGTGGAAGCCTCCTGCTCGTCTTCGGATCATCTACCCGTGCATCACCAGCTAACCTGTCTCTAGTCTGCTCGTGTGAGCACCCAGAGTAATAAGAAGAGACATAAAACTCTGGGTCAGACATAAAGCCTGGTGTGAGCGATAAGCAGCTAAACAAAACAGAACAATAACAGGTATAATCCAATCATACCTGAACCTGGACCTGCAACCAAAGAGTTAGCACTACATACCGTACAATACTCTAAGGTGCCGCTAACATATGGTGTAAAGAATACGGGGGTGGGGGTGTGTATGTCATAGTGATGTCAAACAATCAAGCATAACAACCAACCTCACTTCTCTCACTCAGTGCGTAAAGCATACGATATCCACTACTTTGGTCACCTAATACTTTGGGCCATGGCGGAATCCAATCCCGTGTAACTATCACTACAAGCCCACTATCCATCTCTCAGTGGTGAACCAAAGTTATGAATACCGACAACTCCTTAGCACACGTCCCGCAGCAAAGCCCAACCATGAAGTGAACTCATTGGTTCCCGTCCGAATCCTGAGCTCTAACTTCTCATTGGACTTCCTTTGCATCTCGGGTTTGGTCGAATTGGAGTGGGTCTTCAGAAAAGTTGTCGCGCAGTAACAGTCCTAGAACTCGGTTCGGTTCGGTAGCGTCGGTTCGGGTCGGTCCTCCATCCTTGCCATCTTCCATTCGATTCGGGTCGGGTGCTTCACTCCGGGTCGGGTCGGGGTGCTGTCCTCCTTCGAGTTCACGCTCCTCCTTCGATCAGCTTCCTCGTTTTCCATCTACTCCGATCCGATCCGATCCCTTCGTCGTGCTCCAGTCGTAGCCTCCCATTCGTGAGTCGATCCGGTCTGGCCTCTATTATGCTTCCGATCCGATCCGCTCTCTCCTACTCCGATCCGATCCTGCTCCATAGTTCCGATCCGATCCTGTTCCATAGTTCCGATCCGATCCTGTTCCATAGTTCCGATCCGATCCCCCTGTCCACTCCAACTCTAAGTAAACGGCCTTCCTTTTTGCCAAGTCTCTTATGTGCCAAACTCCGGTTCGGTTCGGATTACCTTGCCCAGTTCACATGTCCGATCCGAGCCCCCCCATCCGATCCGATCCGAAGCTCTGCACAGCTTTCTGCAACTTTCCAGCGAGCTTTCTACGCCATTCGACGACGTTTTCGAGCAATTTAACTATTCTAATCAATCATGAAACATACCATAGAGTCATGGCAACATGTAATAGCAACCACAAACAGCAAACAACAATTCAAATGAATCAAAATGGATCAAAAAGTGACTAAAACTTCATATTTTCCCATAATCCCTCTTAATCATGTTTAAGCATACGATTAGCAAAACGCACCGAAATTAACCCAAATTTCTAACAGAGCCTTAAAACATTATTTTAGAATTTTAAGAATTTTTCCAGAATTTATTTACGTATAAATTCGCTAATCTTCACTAATTACCCTTAATCACCGTAATTAGTGCAAAAACTATGCAAATCACTCACCTTGGCCACAAATGAAATTCTCAGAACTGAAACTCCTCTGATTTGGGGCGAATACTGATGTCTAACAGCAGTTCCAACCTTGCTTTGGTGCTTTTTCTCCTTAATTTGGTGTTGCTAAGCCTAATCTTCAATTAGAGAGTGATTTTGGGTGTTTTAGATGTAGGAAGCCATTACTAAGGTCTCAAGGAGGTTTGTGGCGGCTCACAACTGAAATGAAAGTGATAACCTAACCCTATTCAGTCCTTCTATACCTCTAAACCCGAAATTCCCCTTGGGCCTAACTGCTAATCACCCGGTTAAGCCCAATTAAGCTGTCTTTCACCATCTGAAACTTGTTTCAGCCATATCTCCCAAACGGTGAGTCCGTTTGGCTAATGTGACTACTCTACGGAAAGAGAAACTATCATTCAAAGCCAATGGAAGTGGTTTCAGGTCAAAATTCATTTCCAGTCAAAAGTTATGGCCAAAACAGTGCCAACTAGGGGTAAAATGGTCATTTAAAAATCGGGAAAAATCATGAACATGGGAAATGACCACAATAGTCGTCTCCCAAAGTTACATGACCATACGACTTCGTATGTGAAAGAAATAAATATTCTACGATCCTATGATGCGCAGAATGCGGGTCGTTACATCGGGGGGGGGGGGGTGATTATTTCCGGAACACAATCGTCGTTCGTTTTTGGGAATAGCGGCAGCCTGGGTGAAATTGAATTAGGGTTTAATTTGATTGACCCATATATATATATATATATATATATATATTTTTTATAATTATTTAATTTCCAAAATTAGCAGTTTACCGATACAAACTCCAAATCAAACCCAATGACTGTCGCCACTAGCTAAATACCCCCATTCCGGACATAATGGAATATGTTTCGTAGGCCCGTTCGACTTTTTCAGTCAGTTATTCTTCAAAGTAAAATGTAAATCAATGTATATTTAATTTAAACGTACATTTTAATTTACCGGGGCCACATGCCGACTCCAAAAATTCCAGAATAATAAATCTATCTATGTTTTGACGATACAGTCCTAACATAACTAATTTCGTCGAATTTGGAGACTGTTTGAAAAATGGCCATTTTCTGGTCGATCCAAATTGACTAAAACTGACAAAGCACGTTTTCTTTTGCCACGCTCACATATTGATTCCAAAAATTATAAAAATTGGAACCTAGCAATAATTTGACATTACGGATCTAGCAAAAGTGGTTTCGTCGAAAACGGAGGTCATTCGCAAAATGGCTATTTTTAAGGGCTTTATATTATATAATATATATATAAATTCTACAGCGACTTTTTTGAATTTTAATTTAGCCATAACTTACAACTTATAAAACGAAATCTCAGTTTCTTACATCCATTAGAAAGATATTGTTAATAAGATTCAAATATTTCTTGTTTCATCCAATTCTGACTTATATTGAATTCTGTATATTCAATTGAAATTTAAAATCGAATTTTCAAACTACCGTGCCATTTCGGGCTTGTTATATAATTAAAATAAATTTATTCGTTCTAACTTCGTTTAAAATAATTTTTTAGTCGTTAGTATTTAAAATAAATAATTCTGAATGTTGAAAACCCGTTAAAATTGCTAAAATAAAATTTTTAAAATGGTTCTGATTTTCCAAGTTGTTAAAATCTCCCCCACTTAAAATCTTTTCGTACTCGAAAAGGAATGGAGCTGAAAGTTTATTAACTAATCAACTCAACTTTCATTCTGGCGTTCATTCTTTAACTTTTCAGTTTTTAAGAATTTCTATTTTTTTCAAAAATTTGGCTAAGACCCTAAATTTTCGAAAAATTTCGACATAACCTCCTTTGTACGAGGAGACATTTAAAACCGCAACTAGCCACGCAGGGCCCTCATCAATCCAAAAGAAAAGGAAAATGCCAAGCGGCTAGCTAATCAGCTCATAAAATCTTCAACGCCCAAGAAATTAGTAAACATGTACCTATTTGTCTGGCATATAATTTTATTCCTCTGCTTAGCTTCCCTGCTATGACCTGTTCACACATATATATGTACATGCATGCATTTGCAATCAATTTTCAATTCAGTTCAATATTTGATCCAATTTGGCTAAATTGCCTTTAATTCTCATATTGTCTAAATTAATTATTTTCCAATACTTTTATTAGTATAACTAATAATCAAACAACACAACCAGCAATCAATTGGTTAATTAGCTTTTCAAACATATAATTTTTATATATAGTCAAAAATCATATTTTTGATGCCAAATCACAACAAATAAATCCTATCTAATTTTGGTTCTACAGCAAGTCAATTGGAAATATATAGACATCCAACTTCCGAAACTCGAGCATAGATGCTGATGATGTGGCAAAATCATCAGAATCATCCCCGGGCGACTAGAGCGTGATTCTATATCTATCCAGTATATTTGAGACTTCGAATACACGTTAATTGCGCATATATTCAAAATCTTCATATGCTTAATTGTCCAAATTCAATATAAAATAAATATTCAAATACATATTTTAAGGTTTAAATTTTCAAAACAAAATTTGTTTTCATTTTTATTTTAAAAATAACACACTTTCAACTAATTATAGGATACTACTGATCCCATCTCTAATGCGTCATTCTTATTGGATATTACTAATCCAATCTCTGTTGAATCCTTTTGTTTGGTTCTAATGTGTCTTGTTCTCGTGCTTTGTAAACCAATGCTCTGATACCAACTCAAACGACCCGAACTTCCCCGGTCTCCAAAGAGAAGAGAAAGAACGGATTGCTATGAGAACCGACAAATCAGAGCACAGACAGAAGAACATTTCATTGCTTATTACAACAATTACATCAGAGTACAAGAATATAACAGAGTATGAATAAATATTATACATTTGATAAACATCAGAGATTTAAATTACATTTAAATACATAACAGTGGAAAAATAATACAAAACACAATTGAAAGAAATACACGGATACAAAGCTTTCCGAATATCACTTCAGCTATAAACCATGATCCTGTGAATAGAATATCTGCAAAACCCAACTACTAGCTGCCCATGTGGAAAATATGGGCACCCAGAGTTTAGGTTAAAACAATAAACTCCAGGACAGTCATGTGACTGGTGTGAGAACTAAAATAGTTATTAATTTGATTTTAAAGTTAGGTAAAACAAGGGACCATGCCGTATAACCCGGAACGGGTTTCCACCCAAGAATACCAGTGCATAAAACGAACAACGCAATGCTAAATAAAGAACAATGAAGCTATTTTAAGACTCAGGTCTCATCACACAATGCAACGCAAGCCGGAGGATAGAGTTTTACTTTATAATAGCCAAATATGCTTGGTACGCGAAATTTTTCTTTTATTATTACTATAAGTGAAGAAATCAACTTCAAATATAAATGTATCAATCATAGACGACATAGTATCCCATGCTACTATGTCGCCATACTAGGCTCTACAATAAAAACCGAAAAGTCATGTATTGGAAGTTGGATTCCATCTGTGAACTAAGGCATGGGATCGTCCTTACTGACTTCGAGACAATCTAGCCCATGTCTCAGGAAAGTACTCTGTCAAGCATTAGGAACGCCAGGGCCGGTCCACACATACGTTAGTGGTTTAGTTATTCCTGAAAAGTACGTTTCCCCGTCTTATGGGGCGTAACATCCATCCAGCGGCCCCGTAGTGACCGATATATCCGAGGTACCACGCTTTCCATCATCCACATAAGTAAAAATGCCTGGGCTTGCAAAACCCTGACACCACTTCTGGCTAGATAGAAACCCATGTCCTCCCTGGGGTCCTTCTCCCGTTTCTGGTTCTCACTGGGGTGTGAGGCTCGCGAATTAATGGTATACACAAAGCGGCACTATATTAAAGCTATGCTTTGATCATCAACCACAAGACTCTGCTTTTCAACAGAAGCCTTGATCATTTGCACTCAGGCATGCCTGACAGGCAATTCATGCCATGCGACTGATGTCCATCGATATATAACATCTGAGCTCGTACATCTCAGAGAAGGGTGTTAAGCAAGAGAATAAATTCTCCGCCACCAAACAGATATATATTTAATAGAGATCAATCAACACAGAATAAAATCCCATGTCAGACACACAGTCCATTAAAAAGTTCGTTCTGGGTCTGAACGAAACCGGAGGCACCTTATTCCTCGTCCCATATATCCAATACAGGAGAGTGGCCCTCGCATATCCGGTCGATCTCCAAGTACGTTTGGATGATCACCACATATTACCTCATCTTAGGTGTATATCTCAATCAAAACATCGGTAATCATCCAAGCGATGTGAAGACCTCCGGTCTTCAACCACCGTCTTCATCGTCGACATATCGTCGAATCAGTTATTCACAATGGGTATAAATGCGACCATTCGGAATAACCCGCGCATATTATAAACAAGTGATGTAAATACACAACATACGCCTCATTCCAATCTAGAATACTCTTTTATTCAAATATTCTTTTCATAATTTAAACCAAATTAAGGTTTTCCAAACTAGTTTGGATTAGCGAACCTTACCGAAGTAATCTTATTTGTTTTATTTTCCAATCCCAACCTATTTATCCCATGGAGCAAAACTAATAGTACTCCATATCTAACACCCACGGTGTTACTGGTAAAATTAATTACCATTTCTCGTTCAAATCTAATTAAAGATTTAACTATCGTTTGGAGCAAAACTGTTGATACTCCATTCTCGTCCTTTCGCAAATTTGATAATTTAAATTATCATATTCACATTCCAATCTAATTAAAGATTCATTAAAACTCCACTTAGTTTTAATCTTCCCAAAAATCAATATTAATGATTATTAAACTTTGGGAAATCATATCCTGTCTTTAACTAGAATAAGGAACCAATGTCATTTAAAACACGGTTCACGAAAAACCCAAAATCACATTCCATTAATTATGGAATCTTCACGGAAAACCGATCAATATATATAATCGATATCAATTTTCGTATCTGACTAATAATATAAATGGAATAACGACATAGCCTTTTAAATTCCATAAATATTAATAGTCTTCCTCCACAGAAGCTCATTTCGATTATTATCAAATCGAATACCATTCCATTCCAATTTAATATATTATACTGGAAAACTTTACTTTGGAAATTCCATTAAATCTTAATATAAGATTTATATATTCCAAATCATATTTTACTGTAAATCGGATCAAAGAACCAATGTCGTTAAAAACACAGTTCACAATAAACTCAATTCACATTCCATTTTAATTCCAATTAAATGTTAATTAAGTGGAAACTCTAATAATCTTAATTAAAAGATTTATTCTTTTCACACGGGGTTCAAGAACAGTGTTATTTAAGACACCATTCACAACAAACCCAAAATCCAATTCTTTTCAATTCCAATTAAATATTAATTGGTAAACCCCTTTAAATCTTATTTAAAAGATTTAATCTTTTCTCAACTGGGATTAAGAACACTGTTAATGAAGTCACCGTTCACGACAAACCCAAAATCCAATTTAATATTAAATACAAGGCTCTGAATAGAAATTATGTCGGCTTATATTCAATATCAAATTCTGAAATCAACAAATATCGTATTGGAATTACGATATATATATATATATATATATATATATATCTTCCAAATTCCCATAACAATATCCGCATAATCACGGAATCCAATATCGAAATATTCCGAAGATTATTTCTATTCCAAACCATTCCAATCCATATATTGGAAATTTCTGGTTATGTTAGAACCAATTCATTCCAATTTATTTATTTAAAAATATTGGATTATCCTTCTAGTTAACGACTAGTTCATTTTTATAAAAATATATTTTTATCTTTTCAAATATGGAATTTTTCATCCCAATTCTTTTCAAATCATTTATTATGATTTTACACAAATTATTAATATTTTTGATAATTTTATCAACAGCATGTACAGTCGATTTCCATAAATGGTCATCGAACTACACTTACAGCGACCTTTTCCAAATTTGATTTGGACATAATTCCAAATCCAACCATTAGATTTTAAATCTCCTATTTTCTTTGGAAAGCTCTTTTCGATAAGAATCCAACGGTTCCGGTTTTAGGAGAATCCGACGGTCTGATCTCCCATAACGTCAATTCGAAGATAATGGTCGAAATTCGTGAACGGTCGCTGCGCGGCGCATTCTATTTAGGCCATTAAATATATATAATATATATTATATATATTTCATCGATTTCAATTCAAAACATATTTTATAAATTGTTTTAAATTCGTTTTAAAAATGATTCCAACTTCGTTTTCAATTTTTAAATAAAAATTGAATATTCTATATCATTAATATATAGATGATAATATTTTCAAAATATCAGATTTTGAAATCAATTCCTTTTCGATATTCATCATAAAAATGAATAAAATCGATATTAATATCATTCGCGTCAAATGGTGCACATTTAATCAACACGGCTCTTTATATTTCAATAATTTCGTGTCCATCCAAAATCGGACATCAAAATCAGATTTTCATCCTTTACAGAATATTATTTGAAATATTCATTATTTTATTTTATTCAACACATGAGTATATTTTATTCAACACGTGAATATTAATATTCTTTATTTTTCAAATTGGAATGAGACCCAATCAATTGCCATATAAGGTTAATTATATGGATTCCATACAACACATGTATATAATAACAATGATAAACAATCATCCAGAGTGCATTACACAACTGCATAAACATTAAATATACATAATTAACTCTTACAACAGTCTGTCAACCAATTAATCGACATACAACTAAATAATTGGGATTAGTGTACGTCAAATATCATCACAATACCCGTGTGGGGTTTCAACCAACAAATACTGAAAATTATTTGTGCAGTTGGGCGATGTGTAAAATTTATCGTCCCAATCTATATCAGATAAATGAGTGTGTATAAACAAATCGTTTGATTTGTAAATGAATATTTATTTTCATTCATATACACGTTAAAAATTATATTTTTAATGATAAAATATTTTATTCAACAAATGAATACTTTATACAGTTCATATATTCAATAAAAATGATATTGTTATTATTTATATATTTTATTTTCCATTTCACATCATAATCACAGTCAATTTCTACAACATAATACAATCAAACAAGTCGTCCATGGTCTATGGACGACGAGGAGCGGTTCATATATGCAGTTATAAAATAAATAACTGTACAAAAATATCAGTGAGAAGTTCTCACCTTGGGATCCACTCTGCCAGTTTTATTTCTGAATTTCTGTATCGCTTGAATTTGAATTTTCCTGAAATTCAATGTTGCTCCATTTTGGACTCGACCAGTCTTGTTGTGAAGCTTTCGTCCCCACGATCGCAACAGATTCAGTTTCGCGTGATTTGGACCTCGTATGTAAAAGTTATTGTATTCTATACATTTGATAATTAATACAATAATTAAAATAAATAATTAACTAACTAAACCTTTAATAACGTTTTATCCAAAACTGTTGCCATTAACCATCCATCTTCTTCAACGAAATCGGCCGTTGCCTTCAAACTCGTGTTCATCGCTAGGGCTTCATGTTTCTTAAAAACCACGGCACTCGAGACTTATCGATTGCTGCCACCTCGAAGCGCTTGGCCACCGCCACCTTCGCCTGGAAGCGCCGCCACTTTGATGGTCCCCACACGTCAGAAAAGGGGTGCGAACGGAATGGGTTTGCATTGGAAATTTGAGCAATCCAAGACGAAATTGCAGATCACCACCATTGAATATATTCATCTACCCTAGATCTTCGTTTTCCATTTGAAAGTTTCTGAAATCATTGAACGAAGAGGGAGATCGGGGGGAGGGGGGATTAATTCTGGAACACAATCGCCGTTCGTTTTTGGGAATAGCGACGGCCTGGGTGAAAGTGAATTAGGGTTTAATTTGATTGGCCCAAATATTTTTTTTTTATAATTATTTAATTTCCAAAATTAGCAGTTTACCGATACGAACAACAAATCAAACCCAACGACTGTTGCCCCTAGCTAAATACCCCCATTCCAGGCACAATGGAATATGTTCGTAAGCCCATTCGAGTGTTTCAGTCAGTTATTCTTCAAATTAAAATATAAAACAATGAATATTTAATTTAAACGTACATTTTAATTTACCGGGACCACTTGCTGACTCCAAAAATTCCAGAAAAATAAATCTAGCTATGTTTTGATGATACAGTCCTAACAAAACTAATTTCATCGAATTTGGAGACCGTTTGAAAATGGCCATTTTCTGGTTGATCCAAATTGACAAAACACGTTTACTTTTGCCACGCTCACATATTGATTCCAAAAATTATGAAAATTGGAACCTAGCAATAATTTGACATTCCGGATCAAACAAAAGTGGTTTCATCGAAAATGGAGGTCGTTGCAAAATGGCTATTTTTAAGGGCTTTATATTATATAAAAAATATATAAATTCTACAGCGACTTTTCTGAATTTTAATTTAGCCATAACTTACAACTTATAAAACGAAATCTCAGTTTCGTACATCCGTTAGAAAGATATTGTTAATCATATTCAAATATTTCTTTTTTCGTCCAATTCTGACTTATATTGAATTCTGTATATTCAATTGAAATTTAAAATCGAATTTTCAAACTGCCACGCCATTTCAGGCTCGTTATATAATTGAAATAAATTTATTCGTTCTAACTTCATTTAAAATAAATTTTTAGTCGTTATTATTTAAAATAAATAATTCTAAATATTCAAAATTCGTTAAAATTGCCAAAATAAATTTTTTAAATTAGTTCCGATTTTCCAGGTTGTTACAATCTCTCCCCCACTTAAAATCTTTTCGTCCTCGAAAAGGAACAGAGCTGAAAGTTGTTTAACTAATCAACTCAATTTTCATTCTGGCGTTCATTCTTTAACTTTTCAGTTTTTAAGAATTTCTATTTTTTTTTCAAAAATTTGGCTAACACCCTAAATTTTCGAAAAATTTCTTCATAATCTCCTTTATACGGGGAGACATTTAAAATGGCAACTAGCCACACAGGGCTCTCATCAATCCAAAAGAAAAAGAAAAGGCCAAGCGGCTAGCCAATCGGCTCATAAAATCATCAACACCCAAGAAATTAGTAAACATTACCTTTTTGTCGAGCATACAATTTTATTCCTCTGCTTAGCTTCCCTGCTATGACCTGTTCACACATATATATATGTACATGCATGCATTTGCAATCAATTTTCAGTTCAGTTCAATATTTGATCCAATTTGGCTAAATTGCCTTACATTCTCATATTGGCTAAACTAATTATTATTCAAATACTTTTATTAGTACAACTAATAATCAAACAACACAACCAGCAATCAATTGGTTAAGTAGCTCTTCAAACATGTAATTTTTATATATAGTCAAATATCATATTTTTGATGCCAAATCATAACAAATAAATCCTATCTAATTTTTGTTCTCACACCAGTCAATTGGAAATATATAGACATCCCACCTTCGAAACTCGAGCACAGATGCTGATGATGTGGCCACATCATCAGAATCATCCCCGGACGACTAGAGTGTGATTTTATATCTATCCAGTATATTTGAGACTTCGAATACACGTTAATTACGCGTATATTCAAAATCTTCATATGCTTGATTGTCCAAATTCAATATAAAATAAATATTCAAATACGTATTTTAAGGTTTAAATTTTCAAAACAAAATTTGTTTTCATTTTTATTTTAAAAATAACACTCTTTCAACTAATTCTAAGATACTACTGATCCCATCTCTAATGAGTCATTCTTATTGGATATTACTAATCCAATCTGGTGAATTCTTTTGTTCGGTTCTAATGTGTCTTGTTCTCGAGCTCTGTAAACCGAAGCTCTGATACCAAGTCTAACGACCCAAACTTCCCTGGTCTCCGAAGAGAAGAGAAAGAACGGATTGCTATGAGAACACGACAAATCAGACCACAGACAGAAGAACATTTCATTGCTTATTACAACAATTACACCAGAGTACAAGAATATAACAGAGTATGAATAAATATTATACATTTGATAAACATCAGTGATTTAAATTACATTTAAATACATAGCAGCGGAAAAATAATACAAAACACAATTGAAAGAAATACACAGATATAGAGCTTTCTAAATATCTTCAGCTATAAACCAGGATCCTATGAATAGAATATCTACCAAACCCAACTACTAGCTGCCCGTGTGGAAAATATGGCCACCCAGAGTTTAGGTTAAAACAATAAACTCCAGGCCAGTCATGTGACTGGTGTGAGAACTAAAACAACTATTAATTTGATTTTAAAGTTAGGTAAAACAAGGGACCACGCCGTATAACACGGAACGGGTTTCCTCTCAAGAATACTAGTGCATAAAACGAACAGCGCAATGCTAAATAAAGAACAATGAAGCTATTATAAGACTCAGGTCCCATCATGTAACGACACGGATTTTGCCCGACCTTAATCGATCGCAAAATCGACCAAGATCGTTCAAAACTCGCATACGTTAACTTTGGGAATACAAAACATTAGAACAATAACAGCAGACTTTTATTACATTACAATAATATAACATCAGAGTACAGAATATCAGAGTACAAATAAAGTAAACTACAGCGGAAGATAAATTACAACAGATTTAATACATTAAACAGCGGAAGACTTCTAAGCTCTGGACACAGCTTTAGGCTTCGATCCAGGATCCTGCTAAAGAGAGAGATATCTGCAAAAAGCTACTCGACTACCCGTGTGGAAAAGAGGGCACCCGAGTTTGCAAAGTGAAACAAACTACGAGTCAGTCATGGGACTGGTGTGAGAATTCTTAACTAGTTTAACTAATAGTAATAAGGCAAATCCAAGGACCACGCCGCTAACGCGGAACGGGTTTACTCCAATGGATTGCCGGTGCATAAACCAAAGTAAATCGAGAAATAACGCAATGTCTTTTTGGAAAAATGAAACCATTATAAGACCCAGGTCCCATCACACAATGCAACGCACACCAGAGGATAGGGTTTTACCTTATAATGGTCAAAAGATGCTTGATACGTATAAAACGGATTTGATATTATTATTAGTGTATATATGCTTTAATAAAAAGATTTGAATCATAAGTATCAATCCTAGACGACATGGTTACCATATAGCATGTCGCCAATACTAGTTCTACAATCAAAACCGCAAGGGCGTATTGGAAATTTGGATTCCATCATGAGTCGAGGCTAGGGGCAAGATCCTCTCCGATTCGAGACACTCTAGCAAATGCCTCAGGATCCCCCGCAGTGAACCCTTGGATCTTCAGGGCCGGTCCCCGCCTATGGGCAGTGGATTAGTTATGCCTGAACACACGCTTCCCGGTCCCTTTGGACCTATAGTATGACCACCAACGGCCTATAAAAATAACGAGGCGCCTCAAAATCCATCATCCACATAAGTAAAATGTCAGGGCTGGTAGGTCACTGACACCACTCTAGCTAGAAAGAAACGTGTGCACTCCCTGCAGTCCATATCCCGTTTTTGACTCATACCGGGGTGTGAGGCTCGCGAAGTCACGCTATACACAAAGCTACGCCTAAACAGGCCGTGCTTTGATCATCAACCACGAGGCCTGCTTTTCAACAAAAGCCTTGATCAATGCATCTTAGCATGCCACATTGTCAGTCCATACTATACCATTGATTTCTGCCAATATATAACCTCTAAGCTCATATGTCTCAGAGAAGGGTGTTAACCACCAAACAGATGTATATTGACAGAGATCAACGAATGTAGTATAAAGGGCTACAACGTCAGACATACATTCCATTTATAAACTTATGCCCTGGGTCTGGACGAAAGTCAAATCCGTACAAATCAACACTACGTCCGGATAACTACCATCTTAGCCCCGTCTTGGGAGCAAATCAATCAAGGACCTCAACACTAATTACCCATTCGATGTGAAGATCGTCGGTCTTCAATCGCCGTCTTCAACTCTTAGATTTAGAACGTCGTGTAATCATTTGAAATGAGATTGAACTCGGTCTTTTCAAATGATTCTCGCATATATATATATATATATATAATTTGAAAACATTTCATATCGTTATTGATATTTGATAACGATCTATCGCTATTTTTATTTATATAAAAATAGCCTAAATTAATTTAACGACGCTTCGGGTCGATGGGCGACCCTGGCGCTGTTTTTAACCAAATTTTGATTTAAATATATCTTGAAATCTAACCGTTGGATTTTGGCGAAATTTATGTCATTGGAAAGATCTTCCCAAAGCGGTCCTAACGGTTCCAGTTTTGGGAAAATCCGACGGTCGGATCTCTCGGTATAACCGTTTAAAGTAACGATCATCGATACGCGAACTACCGCGCGCGTTTTGTTTAATTTATAATTTATATTTATATGTAAATATAAATACTTGGCGATTTCAAATATAAATTGTCAATTAAAAATTCGACTTTTAATTTAATCATTTATTTACCCTATGTGTAAATAAATTATACTTTTCTACATTTTGCTTTATTCACCTAAATGTAAATAAATATACTTACAATATTTTCCAACCCTAATGCGACAAAAATGATGTTTAACCATATATATAAATTTATACAAAGTATATTTTTGTCCGCAAGTTCTAATGCGACAAAAATTATGGTTTAACTTCGTATACATTTTAAAAAGTATGTTTTTGTCCGCAAGTTCTAATGCGGCGAAAATTACATTTTAATAATGTATATTTAACTTTACTTACATTTAGATAACAAAAATGTACTTTTAACTTTTATTACATTTTTAACACATAAAAATGTATGTTGACTTTTATTGCATTTTTACTACATAAAAATGTATTTTAACTTTTATTTTCTTTTACATTAGAAAATGATATTGCTTTTATTATTTTCTTTTACGATCGATTAGGAAATAATGTTTCTTTATTTACATTGAACAAAAATGTAAATTCTTCTCTTTACTATGCTTTACATTGAAAATGTAAATTCTTTACCTCATTTATTTACAAAAAAAAAATGTAATTCTTTGTTTCATTTTATCTCACTTTGAAAAATGTAAATCTTAATTTCTCTTTATTTTACATTGAAAAATGTAAATCTTAATTTCTCTTTATCTTTACATTGACAAAAGTAAATCTTAACTATTTAATCTTTACTTTGACAAATGTAAATCTTAACTATTTAATCTTTACATTGACAAATGTAAACTTTTCGTTTAATTTGAAATAAATGAAAATGTCTTTATTTCTTTTACATTGAAATAAATGTTTTCTATTTCTAATCCTTTAAATAGAAATGTAAGTTTTCAATTTCTTTCTTTCACATAGAAAAATAATGTTTTATACTTTCACATAGAAACATAATGTTTTCTATTTATTTCTTTTATTTTACTTACATTAGAAAAATGATTTCTTTTTTTATCTCATTTTCTTTACATTAGAAAATGTTTTCTTTCTATTTTCTTTTTAACATAGAAAATGTTTTCATTCCATTTTCTTTTAACATAGAAAATGTTTATATTCTATTTTCTTTTAACATAGAAAATGTTTATATTCTGTTTCCTTTTTTTCTTGAACAAAGAAAAATGTGTATTTTAATTTCATTTTAATCACATAAAATGTACCTTTCATATTTCACATTTTTACAACGTAAAATGTACTTTTATCTATTTTACATTTTAAAACATGTGTTACCTATAGCTTATGTAAATATCTTTACTAGCGCTAGCATTTCTAAATAGTTATATTTCTGATGCCAATCCATTTCAATTATACAGTATGACGATGAATGTGTGTCACAATACACAAATTTTCACAACTATGGTTTTTTTTTGGTGTCCTAATACTCAAACTAACCTAATGATGGTATAGATGTCATAACAACTATTTTAACACAAGTATAATTGGGTGTATTTCTGATGAGTAACCATAAAAGTCCAAACTTCACTTTTATTTGTAAATGAAAATGAAGATTTAAAACTCACCTTTTATTTATACATAAAAGTAAAGTTGAACTTACATATTATTATGTTAACAAAAGAAACATAAAAAGTTTGTCTTTTTATTCTTAACAAAATAAACATAAAATGTTATTCTTTTTATTCTTAACAAAATTAACATAAAAAGTTATTCTTTTTATTCTCAACATAATTAACATAAAAAGTTATTCTTTTTATTCTCAACATAAAAAGTAAATCTTTTATCTTGACAAAGAAACATAAAAATTAAGTCTTTTGTTTTAACAACAAAATTAAGTAAAATGTCTTTTTGTTTCAACAACAAAAATGGTGACAAAGATGGTTCTTTTTGTTTAATCAACAAAATAGTGACAAAATGACTCTTTTAACTTTAACAACAAAAGTAGCGTCAAATTTGTTCTTTTAACTATAATAATAAAAGTAGCGTCAAATTTGTCAACAAAAGAAACACAAAAATTTGATCTTTTGTTTTTAACAAACAACTATGTTAAAAATGGTCTTTTTATTTTTAACAAACAACTATGTTAACAATTAGTCTTTTTAATGTTAACAAACAACTATGTTAAAAATAGTCTTTTAAATGTTAACAAACACTTGCCTTTTATTTTGTAAACAAAATAAAGGTAAAATTGGCGGTTTATTTCATAAACAAAATAAAGGAAAACTTTGTCTTTTATTTCCAAATCATGTTTAACAAAAATAAATCCCTTTATTGACAAATAATATATAGCCCTTTTTAATTAACAAATAAAAGTTATTTTTAACATGCCTTATAAATTAACAAATAAAAGGTTAATCTAAAAAGGTAAGTTATTCACGTCTTTTTAAAATGTTATTTTAATATGCCTTTAAATCAACAAATAAAATGTTAATTAAAAATGCAATTCCCCTACGTATTCAAATGACAAAATAAGAGAATATTTTTATTTGTTTCAATGACAAACAAAGAGTGATTTATTAATATGCCATTTGTATTCTACTTAACAAATAAAAGGATGACAATTTTATTTGTAAAAATTTCTAATTTAGCTTAACAAAAATGATAATTTTATTTATTAACCATTTCTAATCAAACAAAAGATATTTTGGTTTTAACTATTTTATTTCAATTAATATGATTTTTTTTCAATCCAACAAAGATGACAATTCAATTATTGTCCAATCCAATCAACAAAGACGACAATTCTAATTACACAAATATCAATTTTAACTGGTCTACAGAACACACAAATCATAGATCAAACAACATACAGATTACAGCACAAACAGATCTAGATTAGACACATACAGTTATCATATAACAAATAAAATAATTGAATCGATTAACTAATTATTTTTAAATAAAAGAAATCTCACCAATATTGTTGTTCATAGTTTCCAATACACAGTTGTTTCATATAGCATTTGTTTTCAACCAACAAAATAGGTGTTGTTACTTTTGTCTCAACTAAACAAGATAATAGTGTTGGGTTTATATCGTTTCAACTAACATGATGATAATGCTTGGGTTCATATCGTTTTAACAAAATATAACAAAACAATTGGTTTATATGCTTCATTATTTCAACAAAAACAAAATGAAATGATTTATTTAGTTTCCAACAAAATATATACATGTTGATTTTTGTTTCAACGACGTGAATCATAAATTACCTTGTTTTCAACAACTCACCATAAAGATTTATTCTATTTTAACCAACTAAGATAAAAAGATTCATTTTATTTCTTTAAAAAAACAAAATAAAAGAAAGGTTGTATCTTTTATCTCAATAACAAATAAAATGTTCCAACCTTGTTTCAAATAAAACAAATAAAGTTGATTCATCATTTTCAACAAAGCAAAACAAAAATTTGGTTCTCTATTGTCATCAAAACAAAATAAAAATTGGATTTTTATTTACAAATCAAAAGAGTTACCTTTTAATAATAAAAGCAAAAGTTGAGTCTTTATTATTAAAACCAAAGATTAAATCTTTTATAATTAAAACAAACATGAATTCTTTTAAAAAAAAAATTTAATCTTTGCTTTATAAAATAAAAGTTTGATTCTTTTATAATAAAACAAAAGATTTCATTATTTTTATTAAACAAAAAATTTCATTTTTGTTCAACCAAAAACAAATTAAACAAATCTCTATTTTTAAAATAAACAAAAATACCTTTATCATAAAATGATATTTCAACTTTTACAAATAAATTTGTCATCTTTTATTTATAAAACCAAATCCATCATCATCATAGTCCAACGATTTTTCAAGTTATGTCAACACCCAATTTCCAATACAATTCAATGATAATTCAACATAGTGTCATACACAACCAAATCAACATACACACAGAACTTTTCATATGAACATCAATAAATTAAATAGAATAACAACACAATTCGACATCATCATTCATACAATAATTTCAGATTATTTTCAGATTTAATTAAATAATTAATTAAATTTAAACTTAGAAAACTCACCTAGGCCTTTGGATAGATAAATCAAAGAGAGGTAGAACTTGTCACCGTTCCAAAATCATCACAATAGAATGAAACTTATTTTCTTTCTTTCTTTTTCTTTTGATGGAGGAAGAAAGAAGAGAATGGCGGCCATGGCTTGGAGAGGAAGAAAAAAAAAAGGCAGCTCATTTTTCACAAATGAGAATGGAGAAGTGCATGAGGTAGAAGTGGGAAAAGAAATTAATACATTAGAGGAGAGAAACGGATGTTCTATTAATAAGAAATAAAGTGGAGAGAACGTAGGTAGTAAGTTTAGGGAAAGAAAAATAAATAAATGATAGAAAAGAAATTAATAGTTAGAAAGAAAAAGGAATAAATGGAAGGAAATAAATGGAATGAAAGAGAAAGGAAATAAATGCAAATAAATGAATTATTTAAAGATTCAAGCTTCAGATATATATATATATATATAATCATCTCATTAATCATATTTGTAATATACCTCAATTACCCATTAACACACATTGATTACTGTTGTAACATATGTTAATTGTAATTGTAATGTACATTGATTACCATTAATTCTTCAATCGTTTTTGTCATTATATGTATATTTTTTTTTAGTCATGCATTTCTTTAATTAATTTCTATACATATGTCTTATGTTTTTTTTATAAAATAAATGTTAACATTAATTTCCATTAACTGTGGAAATTAAACGTACATTATATCGTTGACACACTGTTTTGTTACTATTCTTTCTATACAAAATTAAACTAGAAACATTCATAATTTTATTTTCAATTATCGTATTAATTCCTATATTGAATCTTTAAAATAAAGACAAGGTTCAACTGCTATTTTTTTTTTGTCAACAATAGTTCAAAGTTAGATAGTCCAAATGTACAAACAATTTAATAATTTCCATTATCATCAATCACAGTTCATCTCAATGTAAGTTATTGTTTATCAAAATAAATTTTGGAGTCATAAATTAATGAATCATAAAGTATGTTTTAATACCATTTTTAATTCAATAATTAAATTAAATTCTATATTTATTCTATTCCCATTTATTTAACATCTTACAATTTCCCAAAATGTGTAATTCTATTAATTTAACCCCCCTTATGTAAGTTATTTAATATAATCATTGTCCCTTTTACTATAAACAAATCATACTTTTCTTTCAATCTTTTCAATGTAATGATACATTTAAATGCAACTTTTTAATGCGATAAAAACGATACATTTCATTGCAACTTTTTAATGCAAATAAATATGGTACATTTGAAATTCTAATGCGACTAAATTAATGAGTTTTATTTTGTCCGTTCACATTCAACAAAAATATATATTTTGTTTTATAAAATTTTAATGCAACAAAAATAATAAACTTAATATTCCAGCCATTATTAATAAAATAATTTAATAAAAATAGAATACTTTTATTTTCTGACTCGATTTCTTAGCAAAATTATTTAAAATAAAAATTTTAAATTGGCCCCAAAATTCCGGGTTGTTACACATCACACAATGCAACACAAGCCGGAGGATAAAGTTTTACTTTATAATAGCCAAATATGCTTGGTACGCGAAATTTAACTTTTATTATTACTATAAGTGAAGAAATCAACTTCAAATATAAATGTATCAATCATAGACGACATAGTATCCCATGCTACTATGTCGCCATACTAGGCTCTACAATAAAAACCGAAAAGTCATGTATTGGAAGTTGGATTCTATCTGTGAACTAAGGCATGGGATCGTCCTTACCGACTTCGAGACAAATTAGCCCATGTCTCAGGAAAGTACTCTGTCAAGCCTTAGGAACGCCAGGGCTGGTCCACACATACGTTAGTGGATTAGTTATTCCTGAAAAGTACGTTTCCCCGTCCTATGGGGCGTAACATCCATCCATCGGCCCCGTACTGACCGATATATCCGAGGTACCACGCTTTCCATCATCCACGTAAGTAAAAATACCTGGGCCTGCAAAACCATGACACCACTTCTAACTAGAAAGAAACGCATGTCCTCCCTGGGGTCCTTCTCCCGTTTCTGGTTCTTACCATGGTGTGAGGCTCACGAATTAACGCTATACACAAAGCGGTGCTATATTAAAGCTATGCTTTGATCATCAACCACAAGACTCTACTTTTAAACAGAGGCCTTGATCATTTGCCACTCAGGCATCCCTGACAGGCAATTCACGCCATGCGACTGATGTACATCGATATATAACCTCTGAGCTCGTACGTCTCAGAGATGGGTGTTAAGCAAGAGAATAAATTCTCCGCCACCAAACAGATATATATATTTAATAGAGATCAATCAACACCGAATAAAATCCCATGTCAGACACACAGCCCGTTTACAAGTTCGTTCTGGGTCGGAACAAAACCGGAGGCACCTTATTCCTCGTCCCATATATCCAATACAGGAGAGTGGCCCTCGCATATCCGGTCGATCTCCAAGTACGTTTGGACAATCACCACATATTACCTCATCTTGGGTGTATACCCCAATAAAGACATCAGTAATCATCCAAACGATGTGAAGACCTCCGGTCTCCAACCACCGTCTTCATCGTCGACATATCGTCGAATCAGTTATTCACAATGGGTATAAACGCGACCATTCGGAATAACCCGCGTATATTATAAACAAGTGATATAAATACTCAACATACGCCTCATTCCAATATAGAATACTCTTTTATTCAAATATTATTTTCATAATTTAAACCAAATTAATGTTTTCCAAACTAGTCGGGATTAGCGAACCTTACCGAAGTAATCATTTGTTTTATTTTCCAATCCCAACCTATTTATCCCATCGAGAAAAACTAATAGTACTCCATATCTAACACCCACGGTGTTATCGGTAAAATTAATTACCATTTCACGTTCAAATCTAATTAAAGATTTAACAATCGTTTGGAGCAAAACTGTTGATACTCCATTCTCGTTCCTTTCGCAAATTTTATAATTTAAATTATCATATTCACATTCCAATCTAATTAAAGATTCATTAAAACTCCACTTAGTTTTAATCTTCCCAAAAATCAATATTAATGATTATTTAACTTTGGGAAATCATATCCTGTCTTTAACTAGATTAAGAAACCAATGTCATTTAAAGCACGGTTCATGATAAACCCAAAATCACATTCCATTAATTATGGAATCTTCATGGAAAACAGATCAATATATATAATCGATATCAATTTCCGTATCTGACTAATAATATAAATGGAATAACGACATAGCCTTTTAAATTCCATATACATTAATAGTCTTCCTCCACAGAAGCTCATTTCGATTATTATCAAACCGAATTCCATTCCATTCCAATTTAATATATTAAACTTGAAAACTTTACTTTGGAAATCCCGTTAAATCTTAATATACGATTTATATATTCCAAATCACATTTTACTGTAAACCGGGTTAAAGAACGAATGTCGTTAAAAACACAGTTCACAATAAACCCAATTCACATTCCATTTTAATTCTAATTAAATGTTAATTAACTGGAAACTCTAATAATCTTAATTAAAAGATTTACTCTTTTCACACGGGGTTCAAGAACAGTGTTATTTAAGACACCATTCACAACAAACCCAAAATCCAATTCTTTTCAGTTCCAATTAAATATTAATTGGTAAACTCCTTTAAATCTTATTTAAAATATTTAATCTTTTCTCAACTAGGATTAAGAACAGTGTTAATAAAGACCCCGTTCACGACAAACCCAAAATCCAATTTAATATTAAATACAAGATTCTGAATAGAATTTATATCGGCTTATATTCAATATCAAATTCTGAAATCAACATAAATCGTATTAGAATAATGATATATATATCTTCCAAATTCCCATAACAATATCCGTATAATCACATAATCCAATACCGAAATATTCCGAAGGTTATTTCTATTCCAAACCATTCCAATTCATATATTGGAAATTTCTGGTTATTTAAGAACCTATTCAATCCAATTTATTTATTTAAAAATATTGGATTATATTTCTAGTTAATGACTAGTTCATTTTGATAAAAATATATTTTTATCTTTCCAAATATGAAATTTTTCATCCCAATTCTTTCCAAATCATTTATTATGATTTTACACAAATAATTATTATTTTTAATAATTTTATCAAGGCCTGTACAGTCGATTTCCATAAACGGTCATCGAACTGCACTTACAACGACCTTTTCCAAATTTGATTTGGACATAATTCCAAATGCAACCATTAGATTTCAAATCTGTTATATTCGTTGGAAAGCTCTTTTCGATACAAACCCAACGGTTCCGGTTTTAGGAGAATCCGACGGTCGGATCTCCCGTAACGTCAATTCGAAGTCAATGGTCGAAATTCGCGAACGGTCACTGCGTGGCGCGTTCTATTAAGGCCATAAAATATATATAATTTATATTATATATATTTCTTCGATTTCGATTCAAAACGTATTTTATAAATCGTTTTAAATTCGTGTTAAAAACGATTCCAACTTCATTTTCAATTTTTAAATCAAAATTGAATATTCTATATCATTAATATATAAATGATAATATTTTCAAAATATCAGATTTTGAAATCAATTCCTTTTCGATATCCATTATAAAAATGAATAAAATCGATATTAATATCGTTCGCGTCAAAATGACTCACATCTAATCAACATGGCTCTATATATTTCTATAATTTCGTGTCCATCCAAAATCGGACATCAAAATCAGATTTTTATCCTTTACTGAATATTATTTGAAATATTTGTATTTTATTTTATTTTATTCAACACATGAGTATATTTTATTCAACACATGAATATTATTTTAAAATATTCTTTATTTTCCCAATTGGAATGAGACCTAATCAATTACCATATAAGGTTAATTATATGGATTCCATACAACACATGTAATGACCCGGGTTTTTGACGACTTTGGTTATCCGATATACAACACATATCGAACAACCAAGGGTCGAAAATAACGGATGATTAATGAAAGAAATTAGAGGGTGAGAATAGATAAGATAGAAACTTAGAATCGAAGGAGAAGAAGAACATAACATCAGAGTAACACGAACCTCACAGCGGAACGAATAACATATAATATATATATATAACATAACTTGAAATATACATCTGTACTTGAATATACATCATTATCAAAGTACAACACTTACAACACAGCGGAAATAAACTATAGCTATATGATCCTGAAGCCTCCTGCTCCAGCTCTTCAAGTATCTGTAAATCCCGACTACTTGACTGCCCGTACAAAATTAGGCACCCAAGAGTTTAGGGAAAACAAAACAAAATAAACTCCGGGTCAGTCATTGGACTGGTATGAGTAAAACAGTTTAAAACAGTTTGAGCCATTAAACGATATCTCATAAGACCACGCCGTATAACGCAACGCGTTTTCCCCTAATGAGAATCCAAATATTTTTATATCAAAAACCTTTTGATATTATAATAATGTCTATCAACCACAATATAATAATCATCTAGCAGAAACGCTTTCATCTCACGTTCTACCTATATAGTATACAATCAAAACTGCAAGCACGTATTGGGTAATGGATTTCCAACTATGACAAGGTATGGAACTACCTTTCGCTAGTGTACCTCTAGCGAGAAATACACTAGGTTCAACAAGAACATCTTGCAACCCGGCCACTCATGACCGACCACTCATTTCGCTTGAGTGTATCGAATGTATATCACCAACGGTTGGGATCAGCAACCGTTTCCTGAATGGGACAGTATCGACAATAGATTTTTAGAAATGAATGAAACTCTAGATCAGGTGATTACACACTCTACTTCGGAGCGACCGACTTAGCCATGCTGCATGCCCCATTTCTGTCATTTACCGATTGATGAGGCTAGAAGCTACGCTTTATCATCACACCAGATTCACTTCGAATGTCACATCGTCAAATCCATCAAATCACCGATTGATGTCCTCAACAATACATTATGTGTTAGCTAAAAGAAGTTTCCTTCTCTGCTTCCACTCTTCGTACGGCTGGAGAAATCAATATACGTGATCGTCTGGAAATACTCTGTCAGACATCCGTCCATACAAGTCATCCAGAAACAGGATGAACCGAAGGCACTATTCAGTATATTCATCTTAGGTACTGTTATCTAAGACTTATACAACAGCCCTTGCACTTTACTCCGTCTTCAATTTATCTTTGGCATACATGATTCGCAACGCTTATGCCGATACAGAGTGGTTCTTTGGATAATAATCCAACCGGTCTCTCCATATTAACAACGTTAAAATGGTCAAAACTTGGATAGTCTGTGATTTAACTATCAAAGAAAAACACGTGTGCAAACAACGATATTATTTCCAAATGGAAATTCTATCAATCAATCATCAATCTCATATATATCTATATATATATATATATTCATTTTTCCTTATTTTCTATGTTTAGAAATATACGTTATTAATACTGGAAAACATTCCCATTGTTATTTACATATCGCTATCATTTCACAACTATCAGTCCCTAACTGTAAACTAGTAGGAGAACGATTCTCTAAGTATAAACCCCGAAGGCCGAAACCAACATCAGATCAACACTTAGAAAACCATTCAACTTACTAATCTCTAGTCAGTTTCTAATTTTTCTTAACTCTATTTTTTCAACTCTATACGATTAACTCTATTTGATTAACTCTAATTGATTTACTATAATTCGAATAACTAATATCTATTTTAACTTTATTTCGAATAACTATATTCGATTAATTCCTTTTAACTCTATTTATTTAACAAATAAAAAATTTCCTTTTAATTATATATATTATCTATAAATAAATGATCCTTCCTGATAAAATCCTTTGATTTTATAATATTTTCTCTTTAATAAATTCTAATTCATTTTATAAATGAATATCCCTTTTTATAAAATCCTTTGATTTTATAAATAAATTTCCTTTATCATTCTATTTCAAATATATTTTCCTTTATCCTTATTTGGCTTTCCAAATATTTCCTTTTTATCCTATCATATTTATTTACTAAGTAAATATCTCTTAATATCTTATTCCCAAATTATTTCCTTTAACTCTTTTTCCTATTTATAAATATTCCACTTTATAAATATTTCCCTATTTATAAATATTCCACTTTATAAATATTCTCTTTTATAAAATCCTTGATTTTATAACATCTTTTATTTCAATACACTTTGAAAATCTCCTTTTCACATTCCGATATTTTATGGTACTTAGCACATCAAATCACGATGACCAATATCGTCCAAACACATATAATCGACAACAGGTGGTATATCACATCATATATTTTCAATATATGAAAAACAATAAAATAACTGTTGAGGAATCCAGTCGGATTCCTCCAACCTATTTCCCTGCATCCACAGATGTTACACAATAAAATCAACATCACTTTTCAGTTCCATATGATATATTCTGTTAAATAGAATCAATATAGAAATTCAACTAACTGACTAGCAGTTCAATCAAACAGTCAACACACAGTCAATCAGCTAATATTTAACAGTTCTAAAAATACAACATGAAATTATAAACTATTCAGAGTTAGTGAGATTTACTCACTTTGGCAGTTCATCGTTAAAGAACGATAAGCTGTTTGTTTGATTTGAATCAAACAAATTTATTTCGTCATACATTCAAACGAGCTTCGATTCACTCCCGGACAGTCTCATTGTGTTGCTCCCGTCCATACGATCCTGTCGGATCTTGTTTCGTCTGATTCTGATATCGTATGATGAAGTTACACATTATAGAAGTTATACGATTAAAAAAAACAATTCAATCCCTTTATACTAATTGGTCTTAACCTCAATCTTCTTCTGGCCCATTCAAAAGCTTGGCTCGCCCGCTCCTTCTCATTGCCAAAGCCGAGACCCCAAAACTAAAACCCACGACCGCATTTATCTCCTTCCAGTAAAAAGCTTCGCAACCTGCTCCTCCAAAATCAAAAACCATGGCCGATGTAAACTTCCCCAATCTCCCACGAAATTCACCCCAAGCTTCACAACTCTCCTCCTCGACCAAATCCGCACTCCGCCATCCCCACAACGGCCAACTCGCGTAACACAGCAATCCATCGTTGACTGGAAACAGAATCTAGTAGCCAACATCGACTCCACATTTCCCCTTCTACAATACATAACAAATCTAACAAAAATCAGCAGCATTTCTCTCTTCAAAAACCGCTGCTCATCACCCTCTTCGAACACAACTCGCAACCCAAAATCTAACAAAATCCCTTGCATTATTTTCAGAGCTTCACGCAAGAACAGATATCCACGCTAAACTCAAAAACCCTATTTCATTTTCCTCACATCAAAACTTATACTTTGAATTTCCTGAACCCTACTCAACGCTCATGGAAGAAAAAATGCGGCGGAAAGTAGTGCGAGTGCTATAATATATTTTTCCAGGAATTTCTTAAAAGGTTGTATATGTGGACCATATACAAACAACGGTATTTGATTAAAGGAATGATCCATGGCAAGTTTCTGTCCAAGTTTCCATGCTGTGTATAATATAAGGTCCACGTGCATATTATATATTCCAGTCATAACAAGTCATCGTGCATGATATAAAAGCCAACAGTCCATGATAAATTTCGGTCGAACAATTCTCTTGACATTTCTTTCATCATATAAATATATATAATATAAAGCCATGTGTATGTTTGAAAATTTAAATGTACCATGTTATATGAAATTTGTGTTCATGTCTGAGCTGGTACGGACAGAACTAAGAATACGGTCGTGTCGAACGATGTGCCCCGGTCCCTAAAATGTAATAATACCGGTAGATTACCTCAAATTTTGAAACATCAAAATGTTGATTACAGGGTGCAAAATACTCCAAATAAAAAGTCGCATATTTAATTATTTAAAAATTACAGTAAAATTTTAAAAATTAAATTATCGTTATGTCTCAAAAGAACTTGTCTAAATTCAAACCCGATCTCTAGTTATATCGGATAAACCGATACGGTCGATAAACGATTGTATATCGACTATTTTAAAATTTGATTTGGACATATCTCAAAATCTACACGACGAAATCCTGATTTTTCTCTTCCACTAGAAGTATATACTCCACCAGCTCCACACGTTTCTTGTTTCATAGAAATTCAGCTTAAAACGAATCCTATACATTCAGTTGAAGATCAAATTGCCAATTTACGAACTACAGCGCCATTTCGAGCTCGATTTTAATTATAATATAGTTATACGTTCAAACTGTCGTTCAAATAATATATTCGTTATTCTAATTCAATTCTAAACTGAATTAAATATCACAGATGATCCTGTTCACTCCATATTGCCATTTCAGTCAATTCTGATTATTTCAGAATTAAATATATTATTTAATTTATTATTTTAATTAAATATTCAATATAATTTAATTAAACAACCATTTAAATTCTCTAAACCACTCTTTAAATAATTAAATTAATTAATTATTATACCGCTGAAGATGCGGGTCATTACAATCTTCCCCACTTAAAATAATTTCGCCCTCGAAATTGCTAAGGTAGAGAACAAACCCTATCGGTTGGTTAGAACTTATCTGTTCACTTCTTAACTTCAGTTTCAACTGAACCAATTTAATTTCAATTAAAATATTTAATTTATTCTTATCAACGAAAATTTTCAAAATCCTGAAAATTTTCTAATGCCTTAACCTTTTGAAAAATTTCGCCAGCACCTCCATTGTACTGGTCAATAGGTCAAACTCCAACTCGCCTCTTTGGGCCATCTCCAACCCAAAAGAAAATCAAATAGCCAAGTGGCTTGCCAATTCGGCTCATAAATCTTATATTCAATAGGAATATAAACTTGTACCTTTTGTCGGTATATCATTATATCCTTTACATCTGCTGCTAATCCAGCATATACCAATGCCATCCCAATCAAACTCTAATCATTTTTATCTCCAACACAACCATTCGCTTATATCCAAGCCAAATATCATTTCAAACTCGAGTTTCAATTCTTGATTCCAAACTCTTAACTCGATTATCCAATCATATTTCAAATTCAAATTTCACAAATCCAATCCTATTCGATTTTAATTCAATTTCAATTACCACTTAACTGGCTTTAATTTAATTCCAATTTGCTTTCACAAATTTCTGTTTAAATTTGTTCTTAATTTCAAACAATCTGTCTTGGGAGTTTTAAACAGTTTACCTTATAAAAATCTAACTTTCCTTTCCAATATTCAAACACTGGCTTTTCTCAAATTAATTCAAAAACAAAATCTCTGGTAGTAATCCGTCACTTACAACTCGAAAATGAATACTGATGATGCAGCTGTCATCATCAGAATCTATTTTCCAGCAATCGAAGTGAGTTCAATACTATAAAACCATTTCTAAACATTTCCACTTTGAAATTCATTTCAAAATATAATTCACACTACTTGTAAAACAATTTAAAATCTCCCAGGATCTTAAATTTTCCTTATTTTTAATCCAAATCCATTTACAAACACTTATTCAATTTTCCAGAATTTTAATTCAATTTTGGTTTAAATTCAGATTTAATTCATCTTATTTCACGTATTACACTTTTATGAATTCTAATTGGTTATTTACCTAACCATTTAATTTATAATCTTTACTCGATTATAATAACAACCAATATACCCACTATATTATAATTTTGATATATATATCTTCTCTGTATCAAGATATACCTTGGGTAAACTTATTTTAATTTACCCTCTTTTCAAAACATATCGTGTCGACTCATTGTATTCGAGTGTTTATAAACTCCTACCGATAAAGTGGATCAAACTAATCGACCATAACCCATAAACTACTCAACCAATAAATCTTCACAATATAAAATTATTTTTATATCAAATAACAAATACGTTCACTCGTATATATACACTCAAACTCAATCTAGGGTATTACTAACCCCATCTCTATTGAGTCACGCTACAGAGCCAAGGTAATTCAATTAAACTAAAGCTCTGATACCAACTGTAATGACCCGGGTTTTTGACGACTTTGGTTATCCGATATACAACACATATCGAACATCTAAGGGTCGAAAATACCAGATGATTAGTGAAAGAAATTAGAGGGTGAGAATAGATAAGATAGAAACTTAGAATAGAAGGAGAAGAAGAACATAACATCAGAGTAACACGAACCTCACAGCGGAACGAATAACATATAATATATATAACATAACTTGAAATATTCATCTGTACTTGAATATACATCATTATCAAAGTACAACACTTGCAACACAGCGGAAATAAACTATAGCTATATGATCCTGATGCCTCCTGTTCCAGCTCTTCAAGTATCTGTAAATCCCGACTACTTGACTGCTTGTACAAAATTAGGCACCCAAGAGTTTAGGGAAAACAAAACAAAATAAACTCCGGGTCAGTCATGGGACTGGTATGAGTAAAACAGTTTAAAACAGTTTGAGCCATTAAACAATATCTCATAAGACCACGCCGTATAACGCAACGGGTTTTTCCCTTATGAGAATCCAAATATCTTTATATCAAAAACCTTTTGATATTATAATAATGTCTATCAACCACAATATAATAATCATCTAGCAGAAACGCTTTCATCTCACGTTCTACATATATAGTATACAATCAAAACCGCAAGCACGTATTGGGTAATGGATTTCCAACTATGACAAGGTATGGAACCACCTTTCGCTAGTGTACCTCTAGAGAGGAATACACTGGGTTCAACAAGAACATCTTGCAACCCGGCCACACATGACCGACCACTCATTTCGCTTGAGTGTATCGAATGTATATCACCAACGGTTGGGATCAGCAACCGTTTCCCGAATGGGACAGTATCGACAATAGATTTTTAGAAATAAATGAAACTCTAGATCAGGTGATTACTGTAACGACCCAGAAAATCTGAACCAATTTAAAAATTTTAAATTGGCTAAAATAATGGATTTTAAATATTTAAAATAAATATTTTAAGTAATGGCGATGAAAACTGAGTTGAATCGACATTTGAAAACCAATATAATTAATTATAATTATATATAGAATTGAAAATGGCGCGGTAGTTCGATAATTCGATTTCAAACTTCAATTGAATATACCGGGTGCAAAACAATCCAGATTTTAGTGAAACCAAAAATAATGGAATCTAATTGGTAATATCTTTCTAACGAATCCGACCAATCGAAATTTGATAGCGGGAATCAAAAGATATGTCCAGTTGAAAATTCTGAATAGTCGCTATGGAATTCAGGCCCTTAAAATTGGACATTTTGCAAATGACCTCGGATTTCGACAAAACCACTTTTGTTAGATCCGCAGTGTCAAGTTATTGCTAGGTTTCAAATTTCATAATTTTTCGAATCAATATGTGAGCGTGGCAAAGGAAAACGCGTTTGACCAGTTTCCGTTGATTTTAATCGACTGGAAATTGGCCATTTTTCAAACGGTCTCAGAATTCGACGAAACTAGTTTTGTTAGGACCGTATCGTCAATACGAAGCTAGAAAATATTTTTCAGGAATTTTTCTAGTTAGTATGTGGCCCCGGTAATTTGAAATGTACGTTTAAAATTCAATATAGTGATTTAAATGTAAATTCAAAAGGAAACCGATTGTAATGATCAAACCAGCTTGCGATACATATCCCATTGTGTTCGGAATGGGGGTAAAACGCTATGGACGACAGGCGGTGGGCCTCGTTTCGAGGTCGTAAGTAAAAGTCAACTTTTTGAAAAAAAAAAAAAAAATATATATATATATAATATTTTAAATTCCCCCCCCTCCCCTTATCTTCTAACTGGCCCCCCCCCCGTTAGTTATAATTCGAAACAGAAGAAAAAAAAGGAAAAAAAAAAAAACCAAAAACCTAAATCTAATCGGAGCCGCCCCCCCCAACCTCGAGCCGCCGACGAACTCACGCCGCCACCCCCCATCTCGAAGCCACTCACCGCCTCCCCGCAGCCTCCGCCTCCACCTCGAGCACCCCCCGTCGAATCCAGTCGCGACACCACCGTTCGAACCAGCGAACGCCCACCTCCTCCGACGCAGTTCGAAGCCCCCACCGCATCGCCTGCTCCTCCTGCCGCCGACGACATCTTCATCCCCCCCCCCTCTTCGAAGCACTGTAAGTTTTTTTTTTTTTTTAATTTTATTTATTTATTTTATTTTCTGATTTGATTTTAAAAATAAAAACTGAAATTGTTTAGAATTTTTAAAACTGGTTTATGTTAAAAAAAAATAAAAACTGAAATTATTTAAATTTAAAAACTGAAATCTTTAAATCTTTAAAACTGGTTTTTTAAAAAAAAAAAGAAATTAAAACTGTTTTGAAAAAGAATTTTTAAAACTGGTTTTTAAAAAAAAAAAAAGAAAGTATAAAACTGTTTTGAAAAAGAATTTTTAAAACTGGTTTTTTAAAAAAAAAGAAATTAAAACTGTTTTGAAAAAGAATTTTTAAAACTGGTTTTTTTAAAAAAAAAAAGAAAGTATAAAACTGTTTTGAAAAAGAATTTTTAGAACTGAATTTTATAAAAGAAATTAAAACTGATTTGAAAGCAAAAGGAAAAATCATATTTTTATATGTCGAAAGCAAAAGGAAAAATCATATTTTTATATGTCGAAAGCAAAAGGAAAAATCATATTTTTATATGTCGAAAGCAAAAGGAAAAATCATATTTTTATATGTCGAAAGCAAAAGGAAAAATTCGATTTTTATATATTGAATAGCATAGTAAAAATTCTATTTTTACATATGTAGAGAATACGGGCGAAAGCGACAAAAGGCGAAGATTTCTATTAGGAAGAGTCGTGCAGTTGGATAGCTATTGGTGAGATTTCTGATTTAAAATTTATATATATATGTGTGAAGTAAAAGTGAATTGCTATATATAAATATATATATATATATATACGCCCCTCGTCCACAAACCATGGACGATATTTATTGGTTGAAATTGTGGTGAAAATTGAATGATTGTTTGGGATTGTTTGTGATTGATATTGGTTGATTGTGGTTGAAAAATACCCATTTGTGGTTGTGAAATATTTGGTTGAAACCACTTAGGATTAGTTTGTGGAAATGAATAAAAATATATACATGCCGCCTGCGTGCGAACTAGATGCATGTTTCCCATTGTCAAAAACCGCGAGGTTTTAAGGTAGAGCGAGGAGCCGTACTAGGGACGGTGCCGGTGTAACTACCCTGCCGTTATGCTGCCGAAATTTTGAATAATATTTGTGTGTTTGAATTATTTTCATATGCTTAAAACTATAGAAAACATTCATGGGTTGAATTGATATTCATTCGTTGTTTAGAAATTCATGTGTTGAATGGTATTCATATTTTGAAATAAATAGTTCGATAATAAAAATCACATTTTTATTCATATATAAAAACTATAGAAAACATTCATGGGTTGAATTGATATTCATTCATTGTTTAGAAATTCATGTGTTGAATGGTATTCATATTTTGAAATAAATAGTTCGATAATAAAAATCACATTTTTATTCATATATAAAAACTATGGAAAACATTCATGGGTTGAATTGATATTCATTCGTTGTTTAGAAATTCATGTGTTGAATGGTATTCATATTTTGAAATAAATAGTTCGATAATAAAAATCACATTTTTATTCATATATAAAAACTATTGAAAACATTCATGGGTTGAATTGATATTCATTCGTTGTTTAGAAATTCATGTGTTGAATGGTATTCATATTTTGAAATAAACTGTTTGATAATAAAAATCACCTTTTATCGACTATATGAACTATATAGAAAAAGAAGTGTTTTGAAATGAATTGTTATACAATAAAAATCACATTTTTATTGTATGCATAAATCGTTAAAATATGAAGTGTTAAAAATAGCCACTTGTTCAAAATAAACATATATGAGTTGAAATATCCATTAATTAACTAATGAAATGATTTGCACCTATTTATGTAAGATTAGAATGAATGGTGTTTTTAAACCAAATAGAAATCGAATATGAAATCGAATAGAAAATGAAAAATGATATGAACTGTATATATATGTACATGCAATATTCTTTGAACAGGTTATAGCAAAGGGGCTAGAGAAGAGGAATAAAATTTTGTGCCCGACAAATAGGTACACATTTACTGATTTGTTTGGGTGATGATTTTGAGCCTATTGGCTAGCCGCTTGGCTTCTTCTTTTTCTTTTTGAGATTAGAAGGACCGGGACGCTATTTGCGATTTCCCGACGCTCCCGGTGCAGGGGAGGTTATGGCAAAATTTTTCCAAAATTTAAGGTGTTAGAAAAATTTTTGAAGTGAAAACGATATAGAAATCATTGAATGAACTATATTTATATAACTATATAAATATAAGTAAAATTAAAACGAAACGAGGCCGTGCAGTTCGTATTTTGAAACCGTGATTTCAAACGACTAGTACGGGAAATCCGACCATTGGATTTTCCCGAAACCTCAACCGTCGGGTTCGCCTTGGAATAATCTTTCCAACGGCACCAACCTTGTAAAAATCCAACGGTTGGATTGTCTGGAATGTTTAATTCAAATCTGAAGAAAAACAGCGCCAGAAACGATTATATTTATTTATATATATAAATATAATTATATTTAATCGAATAACGACGCTGCAGTTCGTATTTTGAAATCGAAAATTCAAACGATTGTACCGGGAGATCCGACCGTCGGATTTTCCCGAAACTGGAACCGTTGGATTCGTTTTGAAAAGACCTTTCTAATGATGTAAATTGTGTGAAGATCCAACGGTTAGATTTTCAGATATGTGTAAATCAAATCTCAAGAAAAACAGCGCCACGGCCACGTTATGGCCCGAAACGTCGTTTTGAATATATTAGCTATTTTAAAATAAATAAAAATAGCGATAAATAGTTATAAAATATCGTAAGCGATATGGAATGGAAATAAACTGAATTTGCTTGATTTATGTGATGTTTGATGGTTGAATGTGTTTGGTGTGAAAACTATATAAAGAACACAATTGGTGTTGTCGAATAATTTAACTATTGAAATAAATCGATTTGAAATTCTAAATATACGTGGATTATTTGAAAAGGCCGAGTTAATTCTCATTTCGAATAATCGACCGACGATTGAAATTCGAAGATGAAGACGATGGTCGAAGACCGGAGATCTTCACCTCGTTTGGATGGTAACCGAGGTCCTGATTGGGAGGCATCCCGAAATATGGATAATGAGTGGTGATCGTTCAGACGTACGTGTTGATCGATGGGTTTGCGAGGTATTTAGTGCCTCCGGTTTCGTTCAGACCCAGAACGGACTTGTAAATGGACTGTGTGTCTGACATAGGATTTATTCTGTGTGGCATGCTAAGATGCAGTGATCAGGGCTTCTGTTGAAAAGCAAAGTCTTGTGGTGATGATCAAAGCACCGCCTGTGTGGCGTAGCTTTGTGTGTAACGTGAATTCGCGAGCCTCACACCCCGGTAGGAACCTAAAACGGGAGGAAGGACCTCAGGGAGGGCATGCGTTTCTTTCTAGCTAGGGTGGTGTCAGTGACCTACCAGCCCTGACATTTATATACTTTTCACCTATGTGGTTGTTGCTGTTGCGAGGCGCCTCGGTTTGATCGGACGATCCGGGTCCGATGGAGTCATTCGTTGGCTCGTTGACGCCCCAAAGGGCGGGGAAACGTATTGTTCAGGCATAATAATCCACATCGGTGGACCGGCCCTGACGATCCAAGGCTTGCCTGCGCGCTTGCCTGAGACACGGGCTAGAGCGTCTCGAATTCGGTAAGGACTATCTTTTGCCTTGGTTCAGGACGGAAATCCAATTTCCAAATACGTGACGATGCGATTTCAGTTGTATATATATATTTGGCGACATAGTGGCATGGGACGCTCATGTCGTCTATGATTGATAGTTATGATTTGAAATTGTTTTCAAAACATATAAACACTAGCAATAATATCAAATGCCTTTGTTTTATTCGTATCAAGCATATCTTGGCCGTTATAAGGTAAAAACTCTATCCTCAGGTTTGCGTTGCATTGTGTGATGGGAACTGAGTCTTATAACGGCTTCATTTTTATAAAAAGCATAGCGATGTTTAAAAGAAAGATTTGTTTTAAAGCACTGGCAATCCAATGGAGTAAACCCGTTCCACGAAAGTGGCGTGGTCCTGTGATTAGCCAATTATATATGTGTTGAGTGGATTTCTCATACCAGTCCCATGACTGACTCGTAGTTTGTTTCACTCTCAAACTCGGGTGCCCCTTTTTCTACACGGGCAGCCTTGTATTCAGGTTTAGCTGGTTCTTTCTGGATAGCTGGAGCTGAAGATGGATTCTATCATTTATTTCTTTTTATGCTGTTCAGCTCCTATTGTACATATTTTGTTTATTTCCGCTGTAGACATTTATGTATAGCTGAACTGTATTTGTACTAAGTAAGATCCTGTATACTGTGTAACTCTGATGATTACTTTTATCCAGTATATTTTGTTGTTCATTCTGGTGTATTTATTTAATTCTGTTCTGCTATTTTATGTTTCTGTGTTATATTCCAAAAGATAACCTTGTTTCCGTGAGAACGGGAAATCGGGTCGTCTCAACGTGGTATCAGAGCTTTGGTTAAGCTTAGTTCTGGAATATAACATTTGAACGAACTCGTCAGAAATAGAACCAGTAGTGTTCTAGGACGGGTAACTCAATACAGATAGGATCAGCAATATCCTAGTATGAGTAAAGCAGAAGGAATACACTTCGATAGACACATTTACACTTCAAGTATTTGTCTCTATATTTTAAAATACCTTTTTCTGTGACCTGACACTTGATCTGCTATTTGTAGAAGAACTAGAAAATGAGTGCCAGAAACAGAAGAAGTAATACTAACCCGGATATAGAAGCTCTATTCATGAAATATAGAAATCTGGGTGGAAAGCCGTTCTCGGGCGAAGAATCTATTATGAGAACACAAGCTTGGATTCGTTCGGCTGAGAAAATATTTGAAGCATTAAAGCTTAGGGATGACCAGAAAAGATTGCTGGCCTCCTGGGCTCTGAAAGATGAAGCTTTGTTCTGGTGGGATTCGGTTATAGAGAATAATCCAGAAGGTGATATCACCTGGGACAGATTCAAAGTGATTTTCTTAGAAAGATTTACTCCTCCCGAAGTAACCGAGAGATTATGTGATGAATTTTCTTATTTGATACAAGGTGATATGACCATTCCCGAATATCATAAGAAATTCAACGAACTTGCTCACTTTGCTCCTCATCTAATTCAAAACCCAAAGAGGAAAAATCTGAGATTTATTCATGGACTTCAAAGAAAATACCAGAATAAAGTATTGGGGCATGTGAAGCTTCCTTTCTCTGAAATGATTTATATGGCTTATCAATATGAAGATCTAGACAAGAAAGGAATGTTGCGCGACGAAGAAGAAGTCAGTTCTAGTGACATAGCAAAATCGGAAACTGAGATTCCTGAGGCAAGTTCAATGTCTGAAGTCAATAAGAAGCCCAGTGCCAAGAGAAAAAGGGCTGAATCTGGGAAAGAACCGGTAACGACGACCGTATGCAATAACTGCCATCTGAAAGGGCATTTGTCGATAAACTGCGGGCCTTTAAAGAAACAATTAAGAGGTAGACTTCGATCCAAAGAAGGATCTCAAGCGAATAGAAAATGCAATCTTTGTCATAAGACGGGTCATATAAAGAGAGATTGCTGGATGTCGAAAAAGACCAAAACAGTACAGGTAAACGAAGTAGCAGAAACTTCTGAGCCCTCAGCTAATCAAGAAAGGCCCGATGTTTTAGAAGGCACGCTTACTGTCAAAAACATTCCAGTCAAAGTACTGTTTGACACAGGCGCGTCACGAAGCTTCATTTCCAAAGATGCAGCTAAGAAACTGGATTTGAATTTGAAGAAGCTCAAGGAACCAATGACTGTCCAGAATCCAGTTGGGGGTTCCATTGATCTCAGTTGGATTTGTGGAGTGCCGGTTTCTTTCTCTCGTTATCGGTTTCCTACCATCGCAGTCGTTATGAATTTTAAAGAGTTTGATCTTATCTTAGGGTTAGATTGGTTGACTAAATATGAAGCTGAGGTTAAGTGCGCCGACAGAGTCGTAAAGGCAAAGATTAAATCAGGCGATTATATAACCATTCCCTGTGAAGGTCAGAATGCTAATAGAAAAGACTTCTGGGCAGCTTTGAATGTTTCTCCAGCCCAAATAGAAAATATCCCTGAGATCACTGAGAATATTCCTGACCTCATTAAAGATATTCCTGTCGTTAAGAACTATGCGGATGTGTTTGAGGAAGTTGTTCGCTTACCTCCGCAGAGAGAAATAGATTTCAAGATTGCTTTGATTCCTAATGCAAGGCCGGTAGTTCACGCTATTCGAAGAATGTCCTTGAAAGAGAAGGAGGAATTAGACAATCAAACACGACAGCTAGTATGGAAAGGTCTGATCAGGCCTAGTTTCTCTGATTGGGGAGCAGCAGTGGTGTTTGTCCCGAAATCTGACGGTACTCTACGTCTATGTGTGGATTATCGTGATTTGAACAAGCAGACCATAAAGAACAAATATCCATTGCCGCGAATAGATGATTTGTTGGATCGATTAAATGGAGCACAAGTATTTTCGCGAATGGACCTAGCTACAGGTTTCCATCAACTTCGAATTGCCGAAGAGTGTGTTCCAATGACAGCGTTCAGAGGCCCCGACTTATTCTACGAGTGGTTAGTAATGCCGTTCGGCTTATGTAACGCTCCAGCCTATTTCGTCGATCTGATGAACCGAGTATTCAGAGGAGTATTGAATAAATTTGTTCTGGTTTTTATTGATGATATTCTAATCTTCTCTAAATCAAAGGCCGAACATGAAAAGCATCTGGAACAAGTGTTAGAAATCCTCAGAAGGAATGTATTGAAAGCCAAGTTTTCCAAATGCATATTCTGGCAAGATGAAGTGAAATTTCTGGGCCATGTCGTATCGAAAGATGGAATCGCGGTGGATCCAAGCAAAATCACAGCTATTCAGAATTGGAAACAGCCCAGTACTCCCACTGAAGTCCGCAGTTTTCTCGGATTGGCTAGCTATTACCGGAAGTTCGTTAAAGACTTTTCGAAGATATCTGGCCACTTAACGAAGCTTACAAAGAAGCATTCTAAGTTCAAATGGACTCAAGAAAATGAGGAGGCTTTCGAAGAGCTAAAGTTAAGATTAACGACAGCTCCAGTGTTAACCATCATTGATGGCAACCAGGATCTAAAAGTCTGGACTGATGCTTCTAGAGAAGGCCTTGGAGCAGTGTTAATGCAAAGAGGCCAAGTAATTGCTTATGCTAGCCGTCAACTGAAGCCACACGAGAAGAACTACGTAACTCATGATCTTGAGTTATTGGCTATCATATTCTCTTTGAAAATCTGGAGACACTATCTTCTGGGCGAGAGGTTTGAACTGTTTACCGATCATCAGTCATTAAAGTATCTGTTCACTCAGAAGGATTTAAATTTGAGGCAGCAGCGTTGGCTGGAGTTTCTTGCAGCATATGACTTTGAAATTATATACACTCCAGGAAAAGCCAATGTCGTGGCTGATGCGTTAAGCCGAAAGAATGTAATGATCGCCAGTTTCATCATTGCGACTTCATTGATTGATAAGATATCGGCTCTCCAAAAGGACGACCAATTTATCAAAGGAATAAGTCAGCGAATTCGTGAAGGCAATGCTTCGGATTTCCAGTTAGATAGCGAAGGGATTCTGAGGTTAGAAGGACGAATTTGCGTTCCAGAAATTCCTGAACTAAGAAGAGAAGTGCTTGATGAATGCCACAAATCTAAGCTCAGTATCCATCCAGGTGTGAATAAAATGTATAACGACATCAAACGCACATTCTGGTGGAAGTCGTTAAAAAGAGACATCTCAATATATGTTAGTCGATGCCCTACTTGCCAGCTAGTCAAAAGTGACCAACAGAAATTGGCTGGATTGTTGCAACCACTAGAAGTTCCTGGCTGGAAGTGGGAGCATATTTCTATGGATTTCATTGATGGTCTGCCCAGAACCAGAAAAGGGAATGACAGTATTTGGGTGATCGTAGATCGTTTCACGAAGACCGCCCATTTCATACCTGTCAAATCAAACAGAACTGCCCAGAGTCTGGCACATATTTACTTCAGGGAAATAGTTAGACTACATGGAGTGCCGCTCAGTATAGTAAGTGATAGAGATACAATTTTCACTAGTAAATTCTGGGAAGCATTTCAAGTCGAGCTAGGAACGAAGTTGAACTTGAGCACCGCTTATCATCCTCAGACAGACGGTCAGACTGAGAGGGTGAATCGCATTTTAGAAGATCTATTGCGGGCTTGTGTTATAGATTTCGGTGGATCATGGGAGGACCATCTGCATTTGGCTGAATTCTCTTATAATAACAGCTACCAGGCGAGTCTGACAATGTCGCCATTCGAAGCATTGTATGGTAGACCGTGCCGATCTCCTGCTTGTTGGGTCGAGCCTGGAAATAGACTTGTATTGGGTCCTGATATGATTCGCGAAGCTGCTGACAAAGTCGATTTTATTAAGAAGCGATTACTCGCCGCTCAAAGCCGACAAAAGAGCTACGCCGATAAAAGAAGAAGAGATATATCCTTTGAAGTTGGCGACTATGTATATTTGAAAGTATCGCCGATGAGAGGAGTTATCCGGTTCGGTAAAACTGGGAAGTTAGCTCCCAAATTCATTGGTCCGTTTCCTATTCTGGAACGGATTGGAACTCTCGCTTATAGGGTCAAATTGCCTGACTGGTTGCCTGGTGTGCATGATGTATTTCATATATCTCAACTTCGAAAGCACGTTCATGATCCAGACTTGATCGTGGAAGAAGCAGCTCAGCAAGACATTGAAATTACGCCAGAATTAGCTGTGAGGCGAGAGCCGCTAAAGATTATCGGCAAAGAAACCAAAGAGCTGAGAAACAAGAAGGTTCACTTAGTCAAGGTGCAATGGAGTGGAGATCCGCGAGATTGCACTTGGGAAACAGAGGAGAGCATTCAGAAAGCTTACCCCAGATGCCGAGTGGATATCTCTGATTGACTCTGGTGCAAGGTACATTTACTTTACCTTGCATTACCATTTAATTCTCTATTCTGTTGCTATTCTCTTCCCATGGATGTGCATTGTTTATTCTATACTCTGAATATTAAAAACAAATTGGTTGTTGTATTGTGTGATCGTAGAATTATCAAACCACTTTCGACTTTATTCCTTTTCGGGGACGAAAAGTTTTAAGTGGGGGAGATTGTAACGACCCAGAAAATCTGAACCAATTTAAAAATTTTAAATTGGCTAAAATAATGGATTTTAAATATTTAAAATAAATATTTTAAGTAATGGCGATGAAAACTGAGTTGAATCGACATTTGAAAACCAATATAATTAATTATAATTATATATAGAATTGAAAATGGCGCGGTAGTTCGATAATTCGATTTCAAACTTCAATTGAATATACCGGGTGCAAAACAATCCAGATTTTAGTGAAACCAAAAATAATGGAATCTAATTGGTAATATCTTTCTAACGAATCCGACCAATCGAAATTTGATAGCGGGAATCAAAAGATATGTCCAGTTGAAAATTCTGAATAGTCGCTATGGAATTCAGGCCCTTAAAATTGGACATTTTGCAAATGACCTCGGATTTCGACAAAACCACTTTTGTTAGATCCGCAGTGTCAAGTTATTGCTAGGTTTCAAATTTCATAATTTTTCGAATCAATATGTGAGCGTGGCAAAGGAAAACGCGTTTGACCAGTTTCCGTTGATTTTAATCGACTGGAAATTGGCCATTTTTCAAACGGTCTCAGAATTCGACGAAACTAGTTTTGTTAGGACCGTATCGTCAATACGAAGCTAGAAAATATTTTTCAGGAATTTTTCTAGTTAGTATGTGGCCCCGGTAATTTGAAATGTACGTTTAAAATTCAATATAGTGATTTAAATGTAAATTCAAAAGGAAACCGATTGTAATGATCAAACCAGCTTGCGATACATATCCCATTGTGTTCGGAATGGGGGTAAAACGCTATGGACGACAGGCGGTGGGCCTCGTTTCGAGGTCGTAAGTAAAAGTCAAATTTTTGAAAAAAAAAAAAAAAAAAATATATATATATAATATTTTAAATTCCCCCCCCTCCCCTTATCTTCTAACTGGCCCCCCCCGTTAGTTATAATTCGAAACAGAAGAAAAAAAAGGAAAAAAAAAAAACCAAAAACCTAAATCTAATCGGAGCCGCCCCCCCCAACCTCGAGCCGCCGACGAACTCACGCCGCCACCCCCCATCTCGAAGCCACTCACCGCCTCCCCGCAGCCTCCGCCTCCACCTCGAGCACCCCCCGTCGAATCCAGTCGCGACACCACCGTTCGAACCAGCGAACGCCCACCTCCTCCGACGCAGTTCGAAGCCCCCACCGCATCGCCTGCTCCTCCTGCCGCCGACGACATCTTCATCCCCCCCCCCTCTTCGAAGCACTGTAAGTTTTTTTTTTTTTTTAATTTTATTTATTTATTTTATTTTCTGATTTGATTTTAAAAATAAAAACTGAAATTGTTTAGAATTTTTAAAACTGGTTTATGTTAAAAAAAAAATAAAAACTGAAATTATTTAAATTTAAAAACTGAAATCTTTAAATCTTTAAAACTGGTTTTTTAAAAAAAAAAAGAAATTAAAACTGTTTTGAAAAAGAATTTTTAAAACTGGTTTTTTTTAAAAAAAAAAGAAAGTATAAAACTGTTTTGAAAAAGAATTTTTAAAACTGGTTTTTTAAAAAAAAAGAAATTAAAACTGTTTTGAAAAAGAATTTTTAAAACTGGTTTTTTAAAAAAAAAAAAGAAAGTATAAAACTGTTTTGAAAAAGAATTTTTAGAACTGAATTTTATAAAAGAAATTAAAACTGATTTGAAAGCAAAAGGAAAAATCATATTTTTATATGTCGAAAGCAAAAGGAAAAATCATATTTTTATATGTCGAAAGCAAAAGGAAAAATCATATTTTTATATGTCGAAAGCAAAAGGAAAAATCATATTTTTATATGTCGAAAGCAAAAGGAAAAATTCGATTTTTATATATTGAATAGCATAGTAAAAATTCTATTTTTACATATGTAGAGAATACGGGCGAAAGCGACAAAAGGCGAAGATTTCTATTAGGAAGAGTCGTGCAGTTGGATAGCTATTGGTGAGATTTCTGATTTAAAATTTATATATATATGTGTGAAGTAAAAGTGAATTGCTATATATAAATATATATATATATATATACGCCCCTCGTCCACAAACCATGGACGATATTTATTGGTTGAAATTGTGGTGAAAATTGAATGATTGTTTGGGATTGTTTGTGATTGATATTGGTTGATTGTGGTTGAAAAATACCCATTTGTGGTTGTGAAATATTTGGTTGAAACCACTTAGGATTAGTTTGTGGAAATGAATAAAAATATATACATGCCGCCTGCGTGCGAACTAGATGCATGTTTCCCATTGTCAAAAACCGCGAGGTTTTAAGGTAGAGCGAGGAGCCGTACTAGGGACGGTGCCGGTGTAACTACCCTGCCGTTATGCTGCCGAAATTTTGAATAATATTTGTGTGTTTGAATTATTTTCATATGCTTAAAACTATAGAAAACATTCATGGGTTGAATTGATATTCATTCGTTGTTTAGAAATTCATGTGTTGAATGGTATTCATATTTTGAAATAAATAGTTCGATAATAAAAATCACATTTTTATTCATATATAAAAACTATAGAAAACATTCATGGGTTGAATTGATATTCATTCGTTGTTTAGAAATTCATGTGTTGAATGGTATTCATATTTTGAAATAAATAGTTCGATAATAAAAATCACATTTTTATTCATATATAAAAACTATGGAAAACATTCATGGGTTGAATTGATATTCATTCGTTGTTTAGAAATTCATGTGTTGAATGGTATTCATATTTTGAAATAAATAGTTCGATAATAAAAATCACATTTTTATTCATATATAAAAACTATTGAAAACATTCATGGGTTGAATTGATATTCATTCGTTGTTTAGAAATTCATGTGTTGAATGGTATTCATATTTTGAAATAAACTGTTTGATAATAAAAATCACCTTTTATCGACTATATGAACTATATAGAAAAAGAAGTGTTTTGAAATGAATTGTTATACAATAAAAATCACATTTTTATTGTATGCATAAATCGTTAAAATATGAAGTGTTAAAAATAGCCACTTGTTCAAAATAAACATATATGAGTTGAAATATCCATTAATTAACTAATGAAATGATTTGCACCTATTTATGTAAGATTAGAATGAATGGTGTTTTTAAACCAAATAGAAATCGAATATGAAATCGAATAGAAAATGAAAAATGATATGAACTGTATATATATGTACATGCAATATTCTTTGAACAGGTTATAGCAAAGGGGCTAGAGAAGAGGAATAAAATTTTGTGCCCGACAAATAGGTACACATTTACTGATTTGTTTGGGTGATGATTTTGAGCCTATTGGCTAGCCGCTTGGCTTCTTCTTTTTCTTTTTGAGATTAGAAGGACCGGGACGCTATTTGCGATTTCCCGACGCTCCCGGTGCAGGGGAGGTTATGGCAAAATTTTTCCAAAATTTAAGGTGTTAGAAAAATTTTTGAAGTGAAAACGATATAGAAATCATTGAATGAACTATATTTATATAACTATATAAATATAAGTAAAATTAAAACGAAACGAGGCCGTGCAGTTCGTATTTTGAAACCGTGATTTCAAACGACTAGTACGGGAAATCCGACCATTGGATTTTCCCGAAACCTCAACCGTCGGGTTCGCCTTGGAATAATCTTTCCAACGGCACCAACCTTGTAAAAATCCAACGGTTGGATTGTCTGGAATGTTTAATTCAAATCTGAAGAAAAACAGCGCCAGAAACGATTATATTTATTTATATATATAAATATAATTATATTTAATCGAATAACGACGCTGCAGTTCGTATTTTGAAATCGAAAATTCAAACGATTGTACCGGGAGATCCGACCGTCGGATTTTCCCGAAACTGGAACCGTTGGATTCGTTTTGAAAAGACCTTTCTAATGATGTAAATTGTGTGAAGATCCAACGGTTAGATTTTCAGATATGTGTAAATCAAATCTCAAGAAAAACAGCGCCACGGCCACGTTATGGCCCGAAACGTCGTTTTGAATATATTAGCTATTTTAAAATAAATAAAAATAGCGATAAATAGTTATAAAATATCGTAAGCGATATGGAATGGAAATAAACTGAATTTGCTTGATTTATGTGATGTTTGATGGTTGAATGTGTTTGGTGTGAAAACTATATAAAGAACACAATTGGTGTTGTCGAATAATTTAACTATTGAAATAAATCGATTTGAAATTCTAAATATACGTGGATTATTTGAAAAGGCCGAGTTAATTCTCATTTCGAATAATCGACCGACGATTGAAATTCGAAGATGAAGACGATGGTCGAAGACCGGAGATCTTCACCTCGTTTGGATGGTAACCGAGGTCCTGATTGGGAGGCATCCCGAAATATGGATAATGAGTGGTGATCGTTCAGACGTACGTGTTGATCGATGGGTTTGCGAGGTATTTAGTGCCTCCGGTTTCGTTCAGACCCAGAACGGACTTGTAAATGGACTGTGTGTCTGACATAGGATTTATTCTGTGTGGCATGCTAAGATGCAGTGATCAGGGCTTCTGTTGAAAAGCAAAGTCTTGTGGTGATGATCAAAGCACCGCCTGTGTGGCGTAGCTTTGTGTGTAACGTGAATTCGCGAGCCTCACACCCCGGTAGGAACCTAAAACGGGAGGAAGGACCTCAGGGAGGGCATGCGTTTCTTTCTAGCTAGGGTGGTGTCAGTGACCTACCAGCCCTGACATTTATATACTTTTCACCTATGTGGTTGTTGCTGTTGCGAGGCGCCTCGGTTTGATCGGACGATCCGGGTCCGATGGAGTCATTCGTTGGCTCGTTGACGCCCCAAAGGGCGGGGAAACGTATTGTTCAGGCATAATAATCCACATCGGTGGACCGGCCCTGACGATCCAAGGCTTGCCTGCGCGCTTGCCTGAGACACGGGCTAGAGCGTCTCGAATTCGGTAAGGACTATCTTTTGCCTTGGTTCAGGACGGAAATCCAATTTCCAAATACGTGACGATGCGATTTCAGTTGTATATATATATTTGGCGACATAGTGGCATGGGACGCTCATGTCGTCTATGATTGATAGTTATGATTTGAAATTGTTTTCAAAACATATAAACACTAGCAATAATATCAAATGCCTTTGTTTTATTCGTATCAAGCATATCTTGGCCGTTATAAGGTAAAAACTCTATCCTCAGGTTTGCGTTGCATTGTGTGATGGGAACTGAGTCTTATAACGGCTTCATTTTTATAAAAAGCATAGCGATGTTTAAAAGAAAGATTTGTTTTAAAGCACTGGCAATCCAATGGAGTAAACCCGTTCCACGAAAGTGGCGTGGTCCTGTGATTAGCCAATTATATATGTGTTGAGTGGATTTCTCATACCAGTCCCATGACTGACTCGTAGTTTGTTTCACTCTCAAACTCGGGTGCCCCTTTTTCTACACGGGCAGCCTTGTATTCAGGTTTAGCTGGTTCTTTCTGGATAGCTGGAGCTGAAGATGGATTCTATCATTTATTTCTTTTTATGCTGTTCAGCTCCTATTGTACATATTTTGTTTATTTCCGCTGTAGACATTTATGTATAGCTGAACTGTATTTGTACTAAGTAAGATCCTGTATACTGTGTAACTCTGATGATTACTTTTATCCAGTATATTTTGTTGTTCATTCTGGTGTATTTATTTAATTCTGTTCTGCTATTTTATGTTTCTGTGTTATATTCCAAAAGATAACCTTGTTTCCGTGAGAACGGGAAATCGGGTCGTCTCAATTACACACTCTACTTCGGAGCGACCGACTTAGCGATGTTGCTCCCCATTTCTGCCATTTACCGGTTGATGAGGCTAGAAGCTATGCTTTATCATCACACCAGATTCACTTCGAATGTCACATCGTCAAATCCATCAAATCATCGATTGACGTCCTCAACAATACATTATGTGTTAGCTAAAAGAAGTTTCCCTCTCTGCTTCCACTCTTGGTATGGTTGGAGAAATCAATATACGTGATCGTCTGGAAATACTCTGTCAGACATCCGTCCATACAAGTCATCCAGGAACAGGATGAACCGAAGGCACTATTCAGTATATTCATCTTAGGCACTGTTATCTAAGACTTATACAACAGCCCTTGCACTTTACTCCGTCTTCAATTTATCTTTGGCATATATGATTCGCAACGCTTATGCCAATACAGAGTGGTTCTTTGGATAATAATCCAACCGGTCTCTCCATATTAACAACGTTAAAATGGTCAAAACTTTGATAGTCTGTGATTTAACTATCAAAGAAAAACACGTGTGCAAACAACGATATTATTTCCAAATGGAAATTCTATCAATCAATAATCAATCATATATATATATCTATGTATATATATTCATTTTCCCTTATTTTCTACGTTTAGAAATATACGTTATTAATACTGGAAAACATTCCCATTATTATTTACATATCGCTATCATTTCACAACTATCAGTCCCTAACTGTAAACTAGTAGAAGAACGATTCTCTAAGTATAAACCCCGAAGGCCGAAACCAACATCAGATCGACACTTAGAAAACCATTCAACTTACTAATCTCTAGTCAGTTTCTAATTTTGCTTAACTCTATTTCTTCAACTCTATACAATTAACTCTATTTGATTCACTGTAATTGATTTACTCTAATTCGAATAACTAATATCTGTTTTAACTTTATTTCGAATAACTATATTCAATTAATTCCTTTTAACTCTATTTATTTAACAAATAAAATTTTTCCTTTTAATTATATTTATTATCTATAAATAAATGATCCTTCCTTATAAAATCCTTTGATTTTATAATATTTTCTCTTTAATAAATTCTAATTCATTTTATAAATGAATATCCCTTTTTATAAAATCCTTTGATTTGATAAATAAATTTCCTTTATCATTCTATTTCAAATATATTTTCCTTTATCCTTATTTGGCTTTCCAAATATTTCCTTTTTATCCTATCATATTTATTTACTAAGTAAATATCTCTTAATATCTTATTCCCAAATTATTTCCTTTTACTCTTTTTCTTATTTATAAATATTCCACTTTATAAATATTTCCCTATTTATAAATATTCCACTTTATAAATATTCTCTTTTATAAATCCTTGATTTTATAACATCTTTTATTTCAATACACTTTGAAAATCTCCTTTTCACATTCCGATATTTTATGGTACTTAGCACATCAAATCACGATGACCAATATCGTCCAAACACAAATAATCGACAACAGGTGGTATGTCACATCATATATTTTCAATATATGAAAAACAATAAAATAACTGTTGAGGAATCCAGCCGGATTCCTCCAACCTGTTTCCCTGCATCCACAGATGTTACACAATAAAATCAACATCACTTTTTAGTACCATTTGATATATTCTGTTAAACAGAATCTATATAGAAATTCAACTAACTGACTAGTAGTTCAATCAAACAGTCAACACACAATCAATCAGCTAATATTTTACAGTTCTAAAAATACAACATGAAATTATAAACTGTTCAGAGTTAGTGAGATTTACTCACTTTGGCAGTTCATCGTTAAAGAACGATAAACTGTTTGTTTGATTTGAATCAAACAAATTTATTTTGTCATACATTCAAATGAGCTTCGATTCACTTCCGGTCAGTCTCATTGTGTTGCTCCCGTTCATACGATCCTGTCGGATCTTGTTTCGTCAGATTCTGATATCGTATGACGAAGTTACACATTATAGAAGTTATACGATTAAAAAAAACAATTCAATCCCTTTATACTAATTGGTCCTAACCTCAATCTTCTTCTGGCCCATTCAAAAGCTTGGCTCGCCCGCTCCTTCTCATTGCTAAAGCCCAGACCCCAAAACTAAAACCCACGACCGCATTTATCTCCCTCCAGTAAAAAGCTTCGCAACCTTCTCCTCCAAAATCAAAAACCATGGCCGATGTAAACTCCCCCAATCTCCCACGAAATTCACCCCAAGCTTCACCATTCTCCTCCTCGACCAAATCCGCACTCCGCCATCCCCACAACGGCCAACTCGCGTAACACAGCAATCCATCGTTGACTGGAAACAGAATCCAGTAGCCAACATCGACTCCACATTTCCCCTTCTATAATACATAACAAATCTAACAAAAATCAGCAGCATTTCTCTCTTCAAAAACCGCTGCTCATCACCCTCTTCGAACACAACTCGCAACCCAAAATCTAACAAAATCCCTTGTGTTATTTTCAGAGCTTCACGCAAGAACAGATATCCACGCTAAACTCAAAAACCCTATTTCGTTTTCCTCACATCAAAACTTATACTTTGAATTTCCTGAACCCTACTCAACGCTCATGGAAGAAAAAATGCGGCGGAAAGTAGTGCGAGTGCTATAATATATGTTTCCAGGAATTCCATAAAAGGTTGTATATGTGGACCATATACAAACGACGATATTTGATTAAAGGAATGATCCATGGCAAGTTTCTGTCCAAGTTTCCTGTAACAACCCGAAAATCTGGGCCAGTTTAAAATTTTTAAATTGGCAATTTTAGCGAGTTTTGATTATTTAAAATGAATTATTTTAAATAATATCAACGGAAAATTTATTTTGAATAGAATTCGAACGTATATATTATACGCGTCGTCGTTAGAATATATAAATAATTATATATAAATATAAAAGGAATTGAAAATGGCGCGGTAGTTCGATAATTCGATTTCAAACTTCAATTGAATGTACCGGGTGCAAAACAATCCGGATTTTAGTGAAACCAAAAATAATGGGATCTAATTGATAATATATTTCCAACGAATCCGAATAATCAAGATTTCATAGCGGGAATCAAAAGATATGTCCAGTCGAAAATTTTGAATAGTCGCTATGGAATTCAGGCCCTTAAAAATGGAAATTTTGCAAACGACCTCGGATTTCGACGAAACCAGTTTTGTTGGGTCCGGGATGTAAAGTTATTGCTAGGTTTCAAGTTTCATAATTTTTCGAATCGATATGTGAGCGTGGCAAAGGAAAACGTGTTTTGACCATTTCAGTTGATTTTAATCGACTGGAAATTGGCCATTTTTCCAACAGTCTCAGAATTCGACGAAACTAGTTTTGTTAGGACCGTATCGTTAATACGAAGCTAGAAAACATTTTTCGGGAATTTTTCTAGTTAGTATGTGGCCCCGGTAATTTGAAATGTACGTTTAAAATTCAATATAGTGATTTAAATGTAAATTAAAAGGAAACTTATCGAGACGATTGAATCAGCTCGCGATACATGTCCCATTGTGTTCGGAATGGGGGTGAAACGCTATGGACGACAGGCGGTGGGCCTCGTTTCGAGTTCGTATTTAAAGGTCAACCTTTTTTTCGAATAAAATAAAATAAAAGAAAAAAAAAAAAAAAAAACCCTCTTCCTTTATACCTGGCCCCCCTCTCTCTTCCAAAAGTCGATCTCCTCCAGGAAAAAAAAAAAAAAGAAAAAAAAAAGAATTAGGACGGAGGAGGAAGGGGGAGGAGCCGCCGCTCCTCCCGCCACCTCGCTCGAGGCCCCCTCCCTAGCGGCGCCGCGAGCCTACCGACCTCCCCCCCCCCCTCGCCAGAAACAATCGCGATCGCCCCCCCCCCCCCGTTCAGACCGCCTCCGCCGACAAACAGCCCTCCGCCACCATCGCCTAGCCCCATCGCACCACCCTCCTCCTCCCTCTGACGAAGACCGACGCTACCCCCCCCCCCTGACAAACGAAGAAGCCCCTGTAAGTTTTTTTTTTTAATTTTATTTTATTTTTATTTATTTTATTTCTATTTTATATATGAACTGATTTGTTTAATTTATTAAAACTGATTTTGTTTTAGATTTTAAAACTGATTTTATAAAATTTTAAAACTGATTTTTAACAAAAGAAAAACTAATTTCTGTTTTTTTAAAGATGCAAAAACTGTTTTTTTTTAAAATGCATAAAAAACTGATTTTAAAAGAATATAGAAACTGATTTTTAAAGAAAATAAAATACATACATTGGTTTTGAAAATGAAGTTAGCTTTGTTTTTAAAAAGGAATTTTGCATTTGTTTTCGAGAAAGAAAAATTTGATTTTTAAATATTGAACTTCGAAGGAAAAATTTGATTTTTAAATATTGAACTTCGAAGGAAAAATTTGATTTTTAAATATTGAACTTCGAAGGAAAAATTTGATTTTTAAATATTGAACTTCGAAGGAAAAATTTGATTTTTAAATATTGAACTTCGAAATAAAAATTTGATTTTTATATATTGAACTTTGAACTAAAAATTCGATTTTTATATATTGAAAGTTGAACTAAAAATTCGATTTTTAAGTATTGAACTTCGAAATAAAAATTCGATTTTTATATATTGAACTTCGAAATAAAAATTCGATTTTTATATATTGAACTTCGAAAGAAAAATTCGATTTTTAAGTATTGAACTTCGAAATAAAAATCCGATTTTTAAGTATTGAACTTCGAAATAAAATGTGATTTTTATATATTGAATAACATAATAAAAATTCGATTTTTATGAATGTTGAATAGCGAAGTAAAAATGTGATTTTTACGTATGTAGTGAAAGCAGCAACGAAGGTGACAAAAAGGCGAAACGACGAAGACTTCTGCAAAAGAAGAGCCGTGGAGCTAGGATAGCTATAAGTGAGAACTTCTCACTCAAATTCTATTTTTCTAATTATATATATATACTAGGATGCAGACGGTGCTTATTAGAAGCACCCGACACCCGTCCACAGACCATGGACTTGTTTGTTTAGTTGAATGATTGGGTGATTGATTTATTCGTTTGGGTGAATTGGAAATTGATTGAAATTGATATGTGAATGGCGTGGGCCTTCACTAGACCGGGGATAAGGCTAGGCCTTGTCCCGTTTCTGGTATCGTGCCGTTATGCCGCCGAAATTTTCTAAAACATGTTAGAAAAATAAAAATATCATTTTATTGAATAAATGAATTGAATAGAAATTCATAGGTTGAAATAAAATGTTTTATCGTTAAGAATATAATTTTTAACGTGAATATGAAAATAGTGAAGTGAATAAATAAAAATTCATTTACAAACCAGATGGTTTGTTTATGTACACTTATTTGAATGACATTGATTGGGACGATAAATTTTACACATCGCCCAACTGCACGAATAAAATAGTTGTTTGATTGTTTGAAACCCCACACGGGTGTTAGGATGAAATTTGAAGTTCACTCATCCTGATTGATTAAATATGTCAATCGATTGATTGACATGCTGTTATAAGCGTTAGATATCTTTATTTGATGCTTATACAGTGTAGTACACTTTGGTTGATGCTTGATTATTTTTCAATGCTATTATATACATGTGTTGTATGAAAATCCATATAATTAATTTTATATGGTAATCGATTGGGCCTCATTCCAGTTTAGAAATAGAAACATTTGAAATAGAAATATTTGAAATAGAATATTTGAAAATAGAAATTTATGAAGCCGTATTGATTAGATTGACGCCATTTTGACGTGAACGATATTTATATCGATTTGAAAACGATTTCGAAATGAATTGAATTGAAAACGAATTCAAAATGAATTGAAAACGATTTCGAAATGAATTGAATTGAAAACGAATTCAAAATGAATTGAAAACGATTTCGAAATGAATTGAATTGAGAACGAATTCAAAATGAATTGAAAACGATTTCGAAATGAATTGAATTGAAAACGAATTCAAAATGAATTGAAAACGATTTCGAAATGAATTGAATTGAAAACGAATTCAAAATGAATTGAAAACGATTTCGAAATGAATTGAATTGAAAACGAATTCAAAATGAATTGAAAACGATTTCGAAATGAATTGAATTGAAAACGAATTCAAAATGAATTGAAAACGATTTCGAAATGAATTGAATTGAGAACGAATTCAAAATGAATTGAAAACGATTTCGAAATGAATTGAATTGAAAACGAATTCAAAATGAATTGAAAACGATTTCGAAATGAATTGAATTGAAAACGAATTCAAAATGAATTGAAAACGATTTCGAAATGAATTGAATTGAAAACGAATTCAAAATGAATTGAAAACGATTTCGAAATGAATTGAATTGAAAACGAATTCAAAATGAATTGAAAACGATTTCGAAATGAATTGAATTGAAAACGAATTCAAAATGAATTGAAAACGATTTCGAAATGAATTGAATTGAAAACGAATTCAAAATGAATTGAAAACGATTTCGAAATGAATTGAATTGAAAACGAATTCAAAATGAATTGAATTGAAAACGATTTCGAAATGAATTGAATTGAAAACGAATTCAAATGGAATAGAAAGCGAATTGAAATGAATTCAAATTGAATTGAAATTCGAATTGAATAGAAATGAATTTTTAAACGAATTTATAAAGAAGAATTCAATTTTGCTTTGAATTGAAATAGAAGTTGAAATAGAATTTGAAACGAATTTAAAACTATTTATATAATTCGTTTTAAAAAGAAATCGACGAAATATATATTATATATATTATATATATAATATAATGGCCTGAATAGAACGCGCCGCGCCGCGGCAGTTCGCGAATTTCGACCATTTATTTCAAACGGACATTACGGGAGATCCGACCGTCGGATTCTCCTAAAACCGGAACCGTTGGGTTCGTATCGAAAAGAGCTTTCTAATGAATGTTAGAAATTTGAAATCTAACGGTTGGATTTGGAGATACGTCCAAATCAAATTCGAAAAAGGTCGCTGTAAGTGCAGTTCGATGGCCGTTGATGGAAATCGACTGTACGGGCCTTGATAAAATTATTAAAAATAGCAATAATTTGTGTAAAATCATAAGAAATGATTTAGAAAGAATTGGGATGAAAAACTCCATATTTGAAAAGATAAAAATGAATTTTTATCGAAATGAACTAGTTTTGAACTAGAATTATAATTCTATTTATTTTTAAATAAATAAATTGAATTCGAAAAGGGTTTTAAAAATTAACCAAAATTTCCAATGATTGCATTGGAGTGGATTTGAATCGAAATTGTCTTCGGAATATTTCGATGTTGGGATTTGTGATTATACGGATGTTGTTACGGAAATTTGAAAGATATATATTTATATCGTTATTTCCAATACGACATTTGTTAATCGTAGAATTTGATATTGAATATAAGCCGATATATTTTCTATTCAGAGCCTTATATTGAATATCAAATGTGATTTGGGTTTGTCGTGAATGGTGTCTTCACTAACACTGTTCTTGAACCCAGTTGAGAAAAGATTAAATCTTTTTATTTAGATTTAATGAAGTGTACCAATTAAATAATATTTAATTGGAATTGAATTGATACTGATTTTTGGGTTTATCGTGAACAGTGTTTTAAATAACACTTGTTCTTTAACCCGATAATTAATGAATGTGATTTGGGTTTGTCGTGAATGGTGTCTTCACTAACACTGTTCTTGAACCCAGTTGAGGAAAGATTAAATCTTTTTATTTAGATTTAATGAAGTGTACCAATTAAATAATATTTAATTGGAATTGAATTGATATTGATTTTTGGGTTTATCGTGAACAGTGTTTTAAATAACACTTGTTCTTTAACCCGATAATTAATGAATGTGATTTTGGGTTTATCGTGAACCGTGTTTTAAATGACACTGATTCTTTAACCCAGTTAACGATTAAAACTGAGTGGAGTTTTAATGAATCTTTAATTAGATTGAAAAGATCGAGAATGGAGTATCACCAGTTTTGCTCCAGGCGATAGTTAAATCTTTAATTAGATTTGAACGTGAAATTTAGAAACTAACTGTCGGTTAGCTAAGTAGAATGGTTTTCTGGATATTGATCTGATGTTGGTTTCGGCCTTCGGGGTTAATATTTGGGGAATTATTCTCTTGATTAATTTACGGTTAATGACTAATGAGTTGGAATGAGGCGTATGTTGTGTTTGTGTAACACTTTTATAATATATACGCGAGTTATTCGGAAAGACCGGGTTTATCCCATTCTGAATAACTGATACGACGATAAGTCGAAGATGAAGACGATGGTCGAAGACCGGAGGTCTTCACGTCGTTTGGGTGATAACTGATGATCTTGATTGGGCTGTACACCCAAGAAGATGGAAACAGTTAGTGATCGTCCAGACGTACTTGGAGATCGATGGATATGCGGGGTACTAGGTGCCTCCGGTTTCGTTCAGACCCAGAACGGACTTGTAAATGGACTGTGTGTCTGACATCGGATTTCATTCTGTGTGACTGATATCGGTTGCATAGGATGGCTTGCCTGTGTGGCATGCTAAGATGCAAATGATCAAGGCTTCTGTTGAAAAGCAAAGTCTTGTGGTGATGATCAAAGCACGGCCTTTGTGGCGTAGCTTTGTGTAACGTTTACCTCGCGTGTTTCACACCAGGTATGAACCAAAAACGGGAGACGGACCTCAGGGAGGACTTGCGTTTCTTTCTAGCTAGAAGTGGCGTCAGTGGTTTTACACGCCCTGACGAGTTTGACTTATGTGGTTGTTGCTGTTGCGAGGCGCCTCGGATTGATCGGTCGTTCTCGAACCGATGGAGTCATTCGTTGGCTCGTTTACGCCCCAAAGGGCGGAGAGACGTATTGTTCAGGCATAATAATCCACTCCGTGTGGACCGGCCCTGACGATCCAAGGCCCACCTGAGTCTGGGACCTGAGACATGGGCTAGATTGTCTCGAATCGGTTGAGGATCTTGCCCCTAGCCTCGGTTCATAGATGGAAACCCAATTTCCAAATACGTGACTTTGCGGTTTTAGTTGTAATCCTATATATGGCGACATAGTGGCATGGGACGCTCATGTCGCCTATGATTGATACTTATGATTTGAAGTTGTTTTATGCACTATGCACTTATTATAGTATCAAATGATTTGTTTTAAACGTATCAAGCATTCTTTGGCTGTTATAAGGGAAAACCCTATCCCCCGGCTTGCGTTGCATTGTGTGATAGGACCTGGGTCTTATAACAGCTTCATTTTTCTTTATTTAGCATTGCGCTGTTTGTTTTATGCACTGGTATTCTTGGGAGGAAACCCGTTCCGTGTTATACGGCGTGGTCCCTTGATTTACCTAGCCTTTAAAATAAAGATTAACTGTTTTAGTTCTCACACCAGTCACATGACTGACCTGGAGTTTATTGTTTTAACCTAAACTCTGGGTGCCCCTATTTTCGACACGGGCAGCTAGTAGTTTCGGTTTTGCAGATTTATATTCACAGGATCCTGGTTTACAGCTGGAACGATATCCGGAAAGCTTTGTATCCGTATATCTCCTTCTAGTTGTGTATTGTATTATTTTCCGCTGCTATGTATTTAAATGTAATTTAAATCTCTGATATTTCTGTGTAATATTTATTCATTTATACTCTGTATATTCTTGTAATCTGATGCACTGTTGTTATATATAGTGAAATGTTCTTCTGTATGCGTTCTGTTTTGTCGTGTTCTCAAACGATAGGGCGTTTCGAACGGTCTAGATCGGTTTAGCGACTGGTTCGGACCGAGCGAAATTCCTTGCCGTCACAGTTGGTATCAGAGCTTTGGTTTACAGAGCTCGAGAACAAGACACCTTAGAACCATACGAAAGAATTCATCAGATATTGGATTAGTAATATCCAATGAGAATGACTCGTTAGAGATAGGATCAGTAGTATCCTAGAACGGGTGTGAAGAGTATATTTTTCTAATGAAAACAAACTTTTGTTTTGAAAATTTAAATCAATTATTCTTAGTTGATTATCTATTTATATTGATGTGGACAATCCAGTATATATAGATTTTACGTATACGTCTGATCCGCGTGTATTCGAAATTTTAATATACTGGATAGATATAGAGTCACACTCTAGTCGCCCGGACATGATTCTGATGATGGCGCGCCATCACCAGTATTTATTTTCGTGTTTCGAAGGTGTGATTTCTATATATTTCCATTAGGCTGGTGTGAGAACCAAAACTTATATATAGCTAGAATACATTGTTGTGAATTGGCATCAAAAACATGATTTTTGTATATGTATCAAAATTATGAATTTGAAACTCTAATTCACTAATTGATTGATGTTTGTGTTGTTTGTTTATTTGTTTGCTAATTTTTAGCCATTTAGCCTAACTAAATCGCATATCGAACTATATTGAAAATTTGGTCGCATTTGCTTGCATATGCATATACTTGTATTGAACAGGTCATAGCAAGGAGGCTAGAGCCAGAGAATAAAATTTGTTTGCCCGACAAATAGGTACATGTTTACTACATAATTTCCTGTTTTGTTTGGGTGATGATGATTTTATGAGCCTATTGGCTAGCCGCTTGGCTTTTTCTTTTTCTTTTTGAGATCTGAAGGACCGGGAACGCTATTTGCAATTTCCCGATGCTCCCATTGCAGGGGAGGTTATGGCGAAATTTTTCAAAAATTTAGGGTGTTAGCCAAATTTTTGAGATTTAGGAAATTCTCAGGAACTAAAGAGTTGGAGAAGAGAAGCCAGATTGAGCGTAGAGCTGAATAATCAAACCACTTTCGACTTTGTTCCTTTTCGGGGACGAAAAGTTTTAAGTGGGGGAGATTGTAACAACCCGAAAATCTGGGCCAGTTTAAAATTTTTAAATTGGCAATTTTAGCGAGTTTTGATTATTTAAAATGAATTATTTTAAATAATATCAACGGAAAATTTATTTTGAATAGAATTCGAACGTATATATTATACGCGTCGTCGTTAGAATATATAAATAATTATATATAAATATAAAAGGAATTGAAAATGGCGCGGTAGTTCGATAATTCGATTTCAAACTTCAATTGAATGTACCGGGTGCAAAACAATCCGGATTTTAGTGAAACCAAAAATAATGGGATCTAATTGATAATATATTTCCAACGAATCCGAATAATCAAGATTTCATAGCGGGAATCAAAAGATATGTCCAGTCGAAAATTTTGAATAGTCGCTATGGAATTCAGGCCCTTAAAAATGGAAATTTTGCAAACGACCTCGGATTTCGACGAAACCAGTTTTGTTGGGTCCGGGATGTAAAGTTATTGCTAGGTTTCAAGTTTCATAATTTTTCGAATCGATATGTGAGCGTGGCAAAGGAAAACGTGTTTTGACCATTTCAGTTGATTTTAATCGACTGGAAATTGGCCATTTTTCCAACAGTCTCAGAATTCGACGAAACTAGTTTTGTTAGGACCGTATCGTTAATACGAAGCTAGAAAACATTTTTCGGGAATTTTTCTAGTTAGTATGTGGCCCCGGTAATTTGAAATGTACGTTTAAAATTCAATATAGTGATTTAAATGTAAATTAAAAGGAAACTTATCGAGACGATTGAATCAGCTCGCGATACATGTCCCATTGTGTTCGGAATGGGGGTGAAACGCTATGGACGACAGGCGGTGGGCCTCGTTTCGAGTTCGTATTTAAAGGTCAACCTTTTTTTCGAATAAAATAAAATAAAAGAAAAAAAAAAAAAAAAAAAACCCTCTTCCTTTATACCTGGCCCCCCTCTCTCTTCCAAAAGTCGATCTCCTCCAGGAAAAAAAAAAAAAAAGAAAAAAAAAAGAATTAGGACGGAGGAGGAAGGGGGAGGAGCCGCCGCTCCTCCCGCCACCTCGCTCGAGGCCCCCTCCCTAGCGGCGCCGCGAGCCTACCGACCTCCCCCCCCCCTCGCCAGAAACAATCGCGATCGCCCCCCCCGTTCAGACCGCCTCCGCCGACAAACAGCCCTCCGCCACCATCGCCTAGCCCCATCGCACCACCCTCCTCCTCCCTCTGACGAAGACCGACGCTACCCCCCCCCTGACAAACGAAGAAGCCCCTGTAAGTTTTTTTTTTTAATTTTATTTTATTTTTATTTATTTTATTTCTATTTTATATATGAACTGATTTGTTTAATTTATTAAAACTGATTTTGTTTTAGATTTTAAAACTGATTTTATAAAATTTTAAAACTGATTTTTAACAAAAGAAAAACTAATTTCTGTTTTTTTAAAGATGCAAAAACTGTTTTTTTTTAAAATGCATAAAAAACTGATTTTAAAAGAATATAGAAACTGATTTTTAAAGAAAATAAAATACATACATTGGTTTTGAAAATGAAGTTAGCTTTGTTTTTAAAAAGGAATTTTGCATTTGTTTTCGAGAAAGAAAAATTTGATTTTTAAATATTGAACTTCGAAGGAAAAATTTGATTTTTAAATATTGAACTTCGAAGGAAAAATTTGATTTTTAAATATTGAACTTCGAAGGAAAAATTTGATTTTTAAATATTGAACTTCGAAGGAAAAATTTGATTTTTAAATATTGAACTTCGAAATAAAAATTTGATTTTTATATATTGAACTTTGAACTAAAAATTCGATTTTTATATATTGAAAGTTGAACTAAAAATTCGATTTTTAAGTATTGAACTTCGAAATAAAAATTCGATTTTTATATATTGAACTTCGAAATAAAAATTCGATTTTTATATATTGAACTTCGAAAGAAAAATTCGATTTTTAAGTATTGAACTTCGAAATAAAAATCCGATTTTTAAGTATTGAACTTCGAAATAAAATGTGATTTTTATATATTGAATAACATAATAAAAATTCGATTTTTATGAATGTTGAATAGCGAAGTAAAAATGTGATTTTTACGTATGTAGTGAAAGCAGCAACGAAGGTGACAAAAAGGCGAAACGACGAAGACTTCTGCAAAAGAAGAGCCGTGGAGCTAGGATAGCTATAAGTGAGAACTTCTCACTCAAATTCTATTTTTCTAATTATATATATATACTAGGATGCAGACGGTGCTTATTAGAAGCACCCGACACCCGTCCACAGACCATGGACTTGTTTGTTTAGTTGAATGATTGGGTGATTGATTTATTCGTTTGGGTGAATTGGAAATTGATTGAAATTGATATGTGAATGGCGTGGGCCTTCACTAGACCGGGGATAAGGCTAGGCCTTGTCCCGTTTCTGGTATCGTGCCGTTATGCCGCCGAAATTTTCTAAAACATGTTAGAAAAATAAAAATATCATTTTATTGAATAAATGAATTGAATAGAAATTCATAGGTTGAAATAAAATGTTTTATCGTTAAGAATATAATTTTTAACGTGAATATGAAAATAGTGAAGTGAATAAATAAAAATTCATTTACAAACCAGATGGTTTGTTTATGTACACTTATTTGAATGACATTGATTGGGACGATAAATTTTACACATCGCCCAACTGCACGAATAAAATAGTTGTTTGATTGTTTGAAACCCCACACGGGTGTTAGGATGAAATTTGAAGTTCACTCATCCTGATTGATTAAATATGTCAATCGATTGATTGACATGCTGTTATAAGCGTTAGATATCTTTATTTGATGCTTATACAGTGTAGTACACTTTGGTTGATGCTTGATTATTTTTCAATGCTATTATATACATGTGTTGTATGAAAATCCATATAATTAATTTTATATGGTAATCGATTGGGCCTCATTCCAGTTTAGAAATAGAAACATTTGAAATAGAAATATTTGAAATAGAATATTTGAAAATAGAAATTTATGAAGCCGTATTGATTAGATTGACGCCATTTTGACGTGAACGATATTTATATCGATTTGAAAACGATTTCGAAATGAATTGAATTGAAAACGAATTCAAAATGAATTGAAAACGATTTCGAAATGAATTGAATTGAAAACGAATTCAAAATGAATTGAAAACGATTTCGAAATGAATTGAATTGAGAACGAATTCAAAATGAATTGAAAACGATTTCGAAATGAATTGAATTGAAAACGAATTCAAAATGAATTGAAAACGATTTCGAAATGAATTGAATTGAAAACGAATTCAAAATGAATTGAAAACGATTTCGAAATGAATTGAATTGAAAACGAATTCAAAATGAATTGAAAACGATTTCGAAATGAATTGAATTGAAAACGAATTCAAAATGAATTGAAAACGATTTCGAAATGAATTGAATTGAGAACGAATTCAAAATGAATTGAAAACGATTTCGAAATGAATTGAATTGAAAACGAATTCAAAATGAATTGAAAACGATTTCGAAATGAATTGAATTGAAAACGAATTCAAAATGAATTGAAAACGATTTCGAAATGAATTGAATTGAAAACGAATTCAAAATGAATTGAAAACGATTTCGAAATGAATTGAATTGAAAACGAATTCAAAATGAATTGAAAACGATTTCGAAATGAATTGAATTGAAAACGAATTCAAAATGAATTGAAAACGATTTCGAAATGAATTGAATTGAAAACGAATTCAAAATGAATTGAAAACGATTTCGAAATGAATTGAATTGAAAACGAATTCAAAATGAATTGAATTGAAAACGATTTCGAAATGAATTGAATTGAAAACGAATTCAAATGGAATAGAAAGCGAATTGAAATGAATTCAAATTGAATTGAAATTCGAATTGAATAGAAATGAATTTTTAAACGAATTTATAAAGAAGAATTCAATTTTGCTTTGAATTGAAATAGAAGTTGAAATAGAATTTGAAACGAATTTAAAACTATTTATATAATTCGTTTTAAAAAGAAATCGACGAAATATATATTATATATATTATATATATAATATAATGGCCTGAATAGAACGCGCCGCGCCGCGGCAGTTCGCGAATTTCGACCATTTATTTCAAACGGACATTACGGGAGATCCGACCGTCGGATTCTCCTAAAACCGGAACCGTTGGGTTCGTATCGAAAAGAGCTTTCTAATGAATGTTAGAAATTTGAAATCTAACGGTTGGATTTGGAGATACGTCCAAATCAAATTCGAAAAAGGTCGCTGTAAGTGCAGTTCGATGGCCGTTGATGGAAATCGACTGTACGGGCCTTGATAAAATTATTAAAAATAGCAATAATTTGTGTAAAATCATAAGAAATGATTTAGAAAGAATTGGGATGAAAAACTCCATATTTGAAAAGATAAAAATGAATTTTTATCGAAATGAACTAGTTTTGAACTAGAATTATAATTCTATTTATTTTTAAATAAATAAATTGAATTCGAAAAGGGTTTTAAAAATTAACCAAAATTTCCAATGATTGCATTGGAGTGGATTTGAATCGAAATTGTCTTCGGAATATTTCGATGTTGGGATTTGTGATTATACGGATGTTGTTACGGAAATTTGAAAGATATATATTTATATCGTTATTTCCAATACGACATTTGTTAATCGTAGAATTTGATATTGAATATAAGCCGATATATTTTCTATTCAGAGCCTTATATTGAATATCAAATGTGATTTGGGTTTGTCGTGAATGGTGTCTTCACTAACACTGTTCTTGAACCCAGTTGAGAAAAGATTAAATCTTTTTATTTAGATTTAATGAAGTGTACCAATTAAATAATATTTAATTGGAATTGAATTGATACTGATTTTTGGGTTTATCGTGAACAGTGTTTTAAATAACACTTGTTCTTTAACCCGATAATTAATGAATGTGATTTGGGTTTGTCGTGAATGGTGTCTTCACTAACACTGTTCTTGAACCCAGTTGAGGAAAGATTAAATCTTTTTATTTAGATTTAATGAAGTGTACCAATTAAATAATATTTAATTGGAATTGAATTGATATTGATTTTTGGGTTTATCGTGAACAGTGTTTTAAATAACACTTGTTCTTTAACCCGATAATTAATGAATGTGATTTTGGGTTTATCGTGAACCGTGTTTTAAATGACACTGATTCTTTAACCCAGTTAACGATTAAAACTGAGTGGAGTTTTAATGAATCTTTAATTAGATTGAAAAGATCGAGAATGGAGTATCACCAGTTTTGCTCCAGGCGATAGTTAAATCTTTAATTAGATTTGAACGTGAAATTTAGAAACTAACTGTCGGTTAGCTAAGTAGAATGGTTTTCTGGATATTGATCTGATGTTGGTTTCGGCCTTCGGGGTTAATATTTGGGGAATTATTCTCTTGATTAATTTACGGTTAATGACTAATGAGTTGGAATGAGGCGTATGTTGTGTTTGTGTAACACTTTTATAATATATACGCGAGTTATTCGGAAAGACCGGGTTTATCCCATTCTGAATAACTGATACGACGATAAGTCGAAGATGAAGACGATGGTCGAAGACCGGAGGTCTTCACGTCGTTTGGGTGATAACTGATGATCTTGATTGGGCTGTACACCCAAGAAGATGGAAACAGTTAGTGATCGTCCAGACGTACTTGGAGATCGATGGATATGCGGGGTACTAGGTGCCTCCGGTTTCGTTCAGACCCAGAACGGACTTGTAAATGGACTGTGTGTCTGACATCGGATTTCATTCTGTGTGACTGATATCGGTTGCATAGGATGGCTTGCCTGTGTGGCATGCTAAGATGCAAATGATCAAGGCTTCTGTTGAAAAGCAAAGTCTTGTGGTGATGATCAAAGCACGGCCTTTGTGGCGTAGCTTTGTGTAACGTTTACCTCGCGTGTTTCACACCAGGTATGAACCAAAAACGGGAGACGGACCTCAGGGAGGACTTGCGTTTCTTTCTAGCTAGAAGTGGCGTCAGTGGTTTTACACGCCCTGACGAGTTTGACTTATGTGGTTGTTGCTGTTGCGAGGCGCCTCGGATTGATCGGTCGTTCTCGAACCGATGGAGTCATTCGTTGGCTCGTTTACGCCCCAAAGGGCGGAGAGACGTATTGTTCAGGCATAATAATCCACTCCGTGTGGACCGGCCCTGACGATCCAAGGCCCACCTGAGTCTGGGACCTGAGACATGGGCTAGATTGTCTCGAATCGGTTGAGGATCTTGCCCCTAGCCTCGGTTCATAGATGGAAACCCAATTTCCAAATACGTGACTTTGCGGTTTTAGTTGTAATCCTATATATGGCGACATAGTGGCATGGGACGCTCATGTCGCCTATGATTGATACTTATGATTTGAAGTTGTTTTATGCACTATGCACTTATTATAGTATCAAATGATTTGTTTTAAACGTATCAAGCATTCTTTGGCTGTTATAAGGGAAAACCCTATCCCCCGGCTTGCGTTGCATTGTGTGATAGGACCTGGGTCTTATAACAGCTTCATTTTTCTTTATTTAGCATTGCGCTGTTTGTTTTATGCACTGGTATTCTTGGGAGGAAACCCGTTCCGTGTTATACGGCGTGGTCCCTTGATTTACCTAGCCTTTAAAATAAAGATTAACTGTTTTAGTTCTCACACCAGTCACATGACTGACCTGGAGTTTATTGTTTTAACCTAAACTCTGGGTGCCCCTATTTTCGACACGGGCAGCTAGTAGTTTCGGTTTTGCAGATTTATATTCACAGGATCCTGGTTTACAGCTGGAACGATATCCGGAAAGCTTTGTATCCGTATATCTCCTTCTAGTTGTGTATTGTATTATTTTCCGCTGCTATGTATTTAAATGTAATTTAAATCTCTGATATTTCTGTGTAATATTTATTCATTTATACTCTGTATATTCTTGTAATCTGATGCACTGTTGTTATATATAGTGAAATGTTCTTCTGTATGCGTTCTGTTTTGTCGTGTTCTCAAACGATAGGGCGTTTCGAACGGTCTAGATCGGTTTAGCGACTGGTTCGGACCGAGCGAAATTCCTTGCCGTCACATTTCCATGCTGTGTATAGTATAAGGTCCATGTGCATATTATATATTCCAGTCATAACAAGTCATCATGCATGATATAAAAGCCAACAGTCCATGATAAGTTTTGGTCGAACAATTCTCTTGACATTTCTTTCATCATATAAATATATATAATATAAAGCCATGTGTATGTTTGAAAATTTAAATGTACCATGTTATATGAAATTTGTGTTCATGTCTGAGCTGGTACGGACAGAACGAAGAATACGGTCGTGTCGAACGATGTGCCCCGGTCCCTAAAATGTAATAATACCGGTAGATTACCTCATATTTTGAAACTTCAAAATGTTGATTACAGGGTGCAAAATACTCCAAATAAAAAGTCGCATATTTAATTATTTAAAAACTACAGTAAAATTCTAAAAATTAAATTATCGTTATGTCTCAAAAGAACCTTGTCTAAATTCAAACCCGATCTCTAGTTATATCGGATAAACCGATACGGTCGATAAACGATTCTATAGCGACTATTTTAAAATTTGATTTGGACATATCTCAAAATCTACACGACGAAATCCTGATTTTTCTCTTCCACTAGAAGTATATACTCCACCAGCTCCACACGTTTCTTGTTTCACAGAAATCCGGCTTAAACGAATCCTGTACATTTAGTTGAAGTTCGAATTGCCAATTTACGAACTGCAGCGCCATTTCGAGCTCGATTTTAATTATAATATAATTATACATTCAAACTGTCGTTCAAATAATATATTCGTTATTCTAATTCAATTCTAAACTGAATTAAATATCACAGATGATCCAGTTCACACCATATCGCCATTTCAGTCAATTCTGATTATTTCAGAATTAAATATATAATTTAATTTATTATTTTAATTAAATATTCAATATAATTTAATTAAACGACCATTTAAATTCTCTAAACCACTCTTTAAATAAATAAATAAATTTATTATTATACTGCTGAAGATGCGGGTCATTACAACACATGCATATAATGACAATGAAAAACAATCATCCATCATCCAAAGTGCATTACACAACTGCATAAGCATTAAATATAAATAATTAACGCTTACAACATTCTGTCAACCAATTGATTGACATACAACTAAATAATTGGGATTAGTGTACGTCAAATATCATCCCAATACCCGTGTGGGGTTTCAACCAACAAATACTGAATATTATTTGTGTAGTTGGACGATGTGTAAAATTTAACGTCCCAATCAATATCAGATAAACAGGTGTGCATAAAAAAATCGTCTAATTTGTAAATGAATATTTATTTTCATTCATATACACGTTAAAAATTATATTTTTAATGATAAAATATTTTATTCAACACATGAATACTTTATACAGTTCATATATTCAATAAAAATGATATTTTTATTATTCATATATTTTATTTTCCATTTCACATCACAATCACAGTCAATTTCTACAACACAGTAGAATCAAACAAGTCGTCCATGGTCTATGAACGACGGGGAGGATTTCGTATATGCAGTTATAAAATAAATAACTGTACGAAAATATTAGTGAGAAGTTCTCACCTTGGGATCCACTCCGCCAGTTTTATTTCTGAACTTCTGTATCGCTTGGATTTGAATTTTCCTGAAATTCAAAGTTGCTCCGTTTTGGATCCAGTCTGTCTTGTTGTGAAGCTCTCGTCCCCACAATTGCAATGGATCCAGTTTCACGCCATTTGGACCTCGTATGTAAAAGTTATTGTATTTTATACATTTGATAATTAATACGATAATTAACTAACTAAACCTTTAATAACGATTTATCCAAAACTGTTGCCGTTAACCATCCATCTTCTTCGTTGAAATTGGCCGTTGCCTTCAAACTCGTGTTCATTGCTTGGATTTTACGTTTCTCAAAAACCACGACACCTGAGACTTATCGGTTGCTGCCACCTCGAAGCGGTTGGCCACCGCCACCTCCGCTTGGAAGCGTCGCCACTATGTGGTCCCCACATGTTAGAAAAGGGGTGCGAACGGAATGGGTTTGCACTGGAAATTCGAGCAATCCATAAAGAAATTGCAGATCACCACCGTTGAATATATTCATCTCCCCTAGATCTTCGTTTTCCATTTGAATGTTTCTGAAATCATTGAACGAGGAGGGAGATCGGGGGGGGGGGGGATTAATTCTGGAACACAATCCCTGTTCGTTTTTGGGAATAGCGGCGACCTGGGTGAAAGTGAATTAGGGTTTAATTTGATTGGCCCAATTACATATATATTATAATTATTTAATTTCCAAAAATAACAGTTTACCGATACGAACTCCAAATCAAACCCAATGACTGTTGCCCCCCGCTAAATACCCCCATTCTCGACACAATGGAATATGTTTTGTAAGCCCATTCGACTGTTTCGGTCAGTTATTCTTCAAATTAAAATATAAATCAATGTATATTTAATTTAAACGTACATTTTAATTTACCGGGGCCACTTACTGACTCCAAAAATTCCAGAAAAATAAATATAGTTAGGTCCTAACAAAATTAATTTCATCGAATTTGGAGACCGTTTGAAAAAGGGCCATTTTCTGGTCGATCCCAATTGACTGAAACTGACAAAACATATTTTCTTTTGCCATGCTCATATATTGATTCCAAAAATTATGAAAATTGGAACCTAGCAATAATTTGACATTCCGGATCCAACAAAAGTGGTTTCGTCGAAAACGGAGGTCGTTTTCAAAATGGCTATTTTTAAAGGCTTTATATTATATAAAATATATATAAATTCTACAGCGACTTTTCTGAATTTTAATTTAGCCATAACTTACAACTTATAAAATGAAATCTCAGTTTCTTACATCCATTAGAAAGATATTGTTAATCAGATTCAAATATTTCTTGTTTCGTCCAATTCTGACTTATATTGAATTTTGTATATTCAATTGAAATTTAAAATCAAATTTTCAAACTGCAGCGCCATTTCAAGCTCGTTATATAATTAAAATAAATTTATTCCTTCTAACTTCGTTTAAAATAAATATTTAGTCGCTATTATTTAATATAAATATTTCTAAATATCCAAATCTGCTAAAATTGCTAAAATAAAATTTTAAATTGGTTCTGATTTTCCGGGTTGTTACATTGTTTTTATGTGCATTTGATGAATTCTAGATTGTAGATAGACGAAATTGCTACTAACATTCTTATAAAGGCTATTCGTGTTACTGACAAATATGTATCAATGAAGTCTACACCTTCTTTTTGACGATATCATTTGGCAACAATCTTGCTTTATTTGTTTACAGAGCCATTTGGTTTCATCTTCTTTTTGAAGATCCATTTTTAACCATTCGGTTTTATTCCTGGTGGAAGATCAACTATTTCCCAAGTTCTGTTACTACAAATTGAATCAATTTCGCTTTGGATTGCTTATTTCCAACATGTAGATTCATAATATAACATTGCTTCCTTATACGTTTGAGGTTCGTGTTCTAACACAAATTGTGATGGCCTGGAAATCCGTACTACCTGAGTTGACTAAAATAACACACGTCCAACCAAAATAATACAGAAATACGAGTCATTATAGTTTTAAAGAAGAAAAGATAGAAGATAGAACTTAAAGAATATCAGAATCTCACAACAGAACTGAACAAATATATTATCATATATCATAACTTTTGAATACAAAATTTTGTACTATATATACATACCATTTCAGAGTACAACAATGTTTGATACAGCGGAAATAAATTTAAAGAACTACCGGTGAAACCTCCTTCTTCAAGCTCCTTCAAGTGTATCTGTAAAAGCCTAAAACACTTGTCTGCCCGTAAATTTGGGCAACCAAGAGTTTAGGGAAAAACAAAACAAAATAAACTCTGAGTCAGTCATGGGACTGGTGTGAGTAAACTCCAACCATATTGTTTAGCTTTAAAAATCCTTTTTGAAACAAAAGGATAATAGTAACACCAATCCACACATAAACATGGTCAGTTTTTACCTTACTATAATCCAAAATATTTTGATATCAAAAACCCGTGATACTATAATAATGTCTAATGAAATAAATAACCAAATAGTAGAACGCTTGCATCTCACGCTCCACATACATAGTATAAAATCAAAAACCGCAAGGCGCTTATTGGAGATTGGATTTCCAACAGACAAGGTATGGGATCACCTTCCGATCAGTGTAGTCTAGAGGGTATACACTGGGGTTCAATAAGAACATCTTGCAACCCGGCCACACATGACCGCCCGCTCGTTTAGCTTGAGTGTAGCGAATATATTTTCAACTACGGTTGTCGGCCGTCCAACCATAATCCGTAAGATACGGAATCGAAAAAAGAATAATTAATGAATTTTCTCTAGATCGTTGACAAATATACCCTGCTTGGGTATGGCCCAACTAGCCATGCTGCCTGCCCGATTTTTGTCATTTCCTGTTTGTGAGGCTTGAGGCTACATATATTCAGAACATCTGTCCACCATTCACTTTGAATGCCACATCATCAAACCCGTCAAATCACTAGTTTACCTTCCAAAAATATTACGGGTATAAAAGCTAAGAGAAACGAATTCCTCCGCCACCAGACATAATACCTTGAAAAGATCGTCTGGTGTGATCTGTTAGGAATACTCTGTCAGTCGTCCATACAAGTTGTCCTGGGACTGAACAAACAAAACAACCCTCGCGTTTTACTCCGTCTTCGATTTATCTTCAGCATAATCTAATTCGCAACGCCTATGCCTATATAGAGTGGTTTTCGGATATTAAATCCAACCCGTCTCTCCATATTGACAATGATGGTTAAAAATCTTTGATAGCTGGTGATTTAACTATCAAAGGAAAATAAACATCCATCAAACAATCACTGGCCCTTATAATTAATATTCTATTTTCAGTTTCCTTATCAAATTCTATATGTATAGATATATTGATTTCTAGTTATCAAATTTCTCAAAAATATTCTAACTCCTTAAATTTTGGGAAAATTTTGCCAACACCTCCTTTGTACGGGTCACTCGGTATAACTACAAAATGCCTCTTTAGGCCCTTTCCATTCAAAAAAAGAAAATCAAAAAGTCAAGTGGCTTGCCGATTCGACGCATAAAAACTCATATTGAATTTAAACATGTACCTTTTTGTCGGGCACTTAAACTATAATCTTCATACTCTCTTCATATTCTTTATCCCATACCTATTTACACACATATATATATATCCATTTCCAACTCATTTCAATCAATCCATTCACCTTTTTAACAAAATCCGCTAACCGCTTCTTTAATTCACCCTTTTGCCTTACGCACTTTCGTTTTGCACATATCATATTCGAATATATTTTAATTCACTAATACACAAATCGAATTCCGTTTCTAACTCGAGTTTCACATCCGATTTTCCCATTTCAACTGACAATTTATATTTCCCCAAACCAAGTTAAGTTCGATTCAAACAATATTAACTAATTTCTTTGAAATTAGTTAACTTCATCTGGTAGTTAAAAATCTGATTTTATTTGGAAAACTAATTCACCTACTTCACTTGAGTTCGTATTTATTTTATAACTCAAATCTGGATTTTCTAATGGAAATTCATATTTTTATTTACTAAAAATCCCTTTAATTAATTTATTAAATCCGTACGGTTTTTAAATGATTTTATAGCGACTTTCCTGAAATTTGATTTTCGACTTAACTAAAATCTAATAAACGAAATCCAGATTTTTCTCTTTCATTAGAAAACTATTATTGAATAGGTTCGGACATTTCTTGTCTCATCGGATTCCGACTTGTATTTAGTTCTGTATTCTCAGTTGAAGTTTGAATCGCCAAATTACGAACTACCATTCTGCGGCGAGTTCGTTTTAATTAAATTAAATTATAAATGTTTAAACTTCGTTTATAACCTCAACTCCATTTTCAATAAATTGAACCCGTTATCCAAACCTACTTAACAATTCAGATTATTCCACTCGTCGTTTATTTAATTCCATATTCATATCTCAATTATGAATAAAACTCAAATTCCTATATTCAATTCCAATTCTTATGAAATTATATATTTTATAAAATATCGATATAATCAAATTTCCAATTATAAATTTCCTTTATGAGGAAAATCAATTTATTCAATATTCTTCACCATTGCAAACTAATATCATCCCTTGATAATAGTGAAATCGTTCAAGTTGGAGTATTTTATTTACCTCTCAGACCTTGACCGGTAGCATTCTTATCTTGAGACAGATAAAAGCTTGTAATACACAACTCGATTTAAATCTCTCCTTATACTCCATTTCTTACATTTGGAAGTTTATTTCCAAATTACACGATGAAAATTACTTTATCTTATTTATAAACGTTGTTTATAAATTAACTTCTTTATTAAATAAACTTCTATTTAATAATCTATTTGAAACTCGATTCCCATTTGGAATATTTAATTTTTATAGCTTATATATATGTATATATATATAAATGAACATGTAATCTATTTTCATATTTAAATTTTAAATTCTAGTTTTTATTCAATGAAATCCATATATCTTACCTAGTAATAATTTATTTGTTTTGTAATTTCGATATGGTCGAATTTCAAGCATAAATCCATATAGATTTATTTTAATTCGTTTTACATTTTGAACATCAGAATATATTTCGTCGTTTTCTTTTCCTGATACAACTTCAAATTATAAATCCCCTTTTAAATTCATACTTGAATTTAAATCATAAATTACCCAAAAAAAATTCCACTCTTTTATTTAAAAATATTGTTTATAAATTTCACTTCTTGTTTTAAATGTTAAAACAAGTTTTCGATTTCAAATTCCCTTTTTAAATCCAATTTCCACTTTGGAAAATATAATTTCCTTTTAAACTTCATACTTAAATTTAAAACTAGATAAAAACATCGTTCATAATTTCAATTACTTGATTTTATTATTAAAAACACGTTAATATTTCATATCTCGTTCAAAAATTCCATTTATATTTCAGGAAATAAAATTTCCCCTTTAAACCTAAAAGTCTCTTTTATGATATTTAAATATAAATATCTAGAGCCAGTGATATTCTAATATCCAAACACACAAATCATCCATTCAATTCACACATCACACACATAAATAAATATGTAAACAACAGTAAACAAATTTGAGGAATCCTGTTGGATTCCTCTAACCTATTTTCCTGCATTCACAGATATCAGACAACATAAATAATACCATTCCTGCTTCAAGGCAGGATATCGCAGTATAGAAGGTCATCCACTCATATATCGTGGGGCGATAGGGTCATCCGCTAGTGATACTATGGGCATCCGCTAATGGTACTGCGGGAAATCCAATATATATAATAACCACAATCACCAAGCCTAAATAACTAATATTTATAACCATAATAACTCAGTAATTCATGCATGCATCCAGACAACCAACAATTTATTTTTAACGATTAAAAATAAATTTAAATAAAACTTCTAAGTGAGATTTACTCACCTCGATTTTCCACTGCTGAATATCTTGTTTAATTCCACATCATCGCGCTATGAATCTACTCGAGTTGAATCTACATTGTACCTATGATTAATTATTTTATTTAATGATTTAGCTATGTTAACTTAAATTAACTAGGATCAATAGATAAATTTTCTATGTATGTTAAATTCTGAAAAACTTATACTCTATTGTCTCTGCGGACCATTTGACAAATCGACGAAATTAACTCAGCCATCATCGAATTTGCAACAGCACAAAACTTTCTTATTCCTTTACGGCATTTCATCGAAAAACTCCATTGCAAGCCACTGCAACAAACTCCACTCTCCATCTTTGCCTTCACTTCACAAAATCAGTTACCACTTCAACCTTCTATTCCACTACAAAATCTCAAACTAACTTCACCAGTCCTCCACTTCGCAAGCCATGGACCATCGCACACTCATTAAAACTCTCGACTTTAGCAAGGCTATAGGAAATCGCAGCATCTAGACATTCTAATTTCACAGACCACACTTCTCAACGACCACTATCGCACACCCTTTCAATATCAGCATCGGCCTCCTGTATCAGCGCCCTTTCCTTAAACAATCGCGCCTCCATTTCACAGACCCCCAAATCAACTTCAGACCAAAGTTTTCCCCACTCTTGATCACCCGGTTTACCATAGAAAACATAAAATAGTTATCGACAAATTCGAAGTCCACTATACCGCTTACTGCCAAACTCCCCTTTTGAGATAGTGCTACAGACCCTCATCGTCCCTTACGTTCAATGCAATCTCTAACAACCCCTTTACCTCGCACTAGAAACATCGCGATGCCACGGTCCTTTTAATTCCGCGTGACTTCTTCAAATCATGAGGACTTCAACAAGCCGTCGAGCTTCAGGCTTCTGGAGACCGCATGGAGAAAAATCGTGATGTTGATTCTAACTTCTCTTTTCTTTTCCTTTTTATTAATTTAAATTTGGGTGGAATGATTTCTGTTGAGTGAAAAGAATGAAGAGGCAAGGAATTGTTTTGAAGAGGAAAACATATTGTAATGCTTCGTTGTTTGAATGCCGACTCTCCCAATAGCATCGCAACCGATTAGAAGGCCACTGCAGTGAAGTATAAGCTCAAATGAGCTGAACTGATCTAGAATTGGTCAATTTTGAGGAGAATCCTTCGATTTACTTTTAATATCAAAGCTCGTGAATTTTTGTTCTAACGAACGAAAAGGGAAAAGCGTTTGATTTGCATAATGGGGATTTAACGAGGAGTAACGTTGCATTTGAATAATTATAGGAGCATCCATTTATTTATTTTGTTGAAGCTTTGATTTTTACTTTGCTTGAGGATGATTGAAAATGGTAATAGAAGAACGTGATTATAAGAGTGGAGAGGTAACATTTCGTACAAACGAATTATAGGAGTGATAGCCTAAGGTAGATTTAACTCGATTTGATTTTGATTCTATCCGCTAAAAATATCTCGTTGTCCTTAATTTGAAATCCTGAACCGCTATTCAATGTAACGATCGGCGCTACAAGATTATAACGCTATTCTGGACTCAGCGGAACAGATTCTGGAATTTAATTTAGTTGTATATACAGAATAACATGATTAAATTGATGAATTAAGTCAATTAAAAATATAAATCGATCTCAAATAGTTAAATTTATCGATAATAAATAATTTTTATTGTTCTAATTCAATATATAGAATTTATATTAGTCGACTGAATTGTTTCGATTTAGTTTTAAATCAACATTAAATTAATTCTTTTTTTCAGTATCACGATATTTCAATATATTCAAAGTTAAATCGTATATCGATTATTAAATCGATAAATTCAAATTAAAAACCCATTTATTATTCCAGATCAATATTTAAAATAAATTTAAATATTCAATATAAAATAGCTTCAAAAATCTGGGACGTTACACGTACGTTAAAAATTCCAAACCAAATGTCTCGGAAGTCCTATCCTTACGCTTCTTTTTGGTTCAACTTTCTCAATTTCATGATGAGTTTCATCTTCATGTGAGTTTTTTGATTCTTCTCTTGTCCTTTTAGGGATGTTATTTCCTTCATTCCTTTTGTGTAGAAAAACACCTTTAAAGAATGAGGCATCTCTTGATTCTATGATTATATTTACATAAATACCAGCTATATCAGACTTGAATACCAAAAATCTATAGGCACTACTATTTTGGCTGTCTTTAGATAGTAACAATCTAATGTTATTGGTCCAAACATGACTTTCGTGGGAGGCAGAACTAGAACTTTTGCCAAGCATCCACACACTTTAAGGTATTTAAAGTACGTACTTCCCATAACTCATATGGAATTATTCTTGTTTTATTATGATGAACCTTTTTCAAAATGTGATTAGACATAATTAAGGCTTCCCCCACAAGTTCGTCGGTGTGCCAGTGGTTAAGAGCATTGCATTAATCATATCTTTGAATGTTTTATTTTTCCTTTTAGCTATACCGTTTTATTGTAGTGAAGATTGAGCTGTTGTTTGGTGAATTATACTACTTTCTTCACAGAAATATTCAAATGATGATTCATATTCTCCTCCTCGATCATATAGTATCTTGATCTTTTTATTTAATTGAACTTCTACTTCAGCTTTATACTTCATAAATGATGTAATTACTTCATCCTTATTTGAAAGATATACATAGCAATATCAGGTGCAATCGTCAGTGGAGGTGATAAAGCACTTTTTCCCACATCTTGTATGTAATGATTTGAAATCACATAAATTAGTATGAACCAAACCCCGTGATTCAATGCTTCTACCAACTGTATGAAATGGTTTTCTGGCCATTTTTGCTTCTGCGCATGTATTTATCCACTTGGAATTTTGGGATTAATCCCAAGTTTGCTAAAAAAAATTGAAAATTTATGTATCTTTCATGTCATAATAAAATTTCATGCTCAAGCAAATAAGAAACTTCATTTTCATTAATAGCACAATTAGAATATATAGTTTTATTACCGACTACGGCTACATTTGTGTTGAATAGGCCGTCACATAAATATCCCCTTCCTATGTACATTTCAGCCATGGACAGAATCATCTTGTCTGACTCGAAGACTATTTTGAATCATTTCTTTGATAGCACTGAACCAAAGATGAAAATCTTGCATATGTTTGGAACGTGAAGTATGTCATTCAATTTGACAGTTTTCCCAGAAGCAAAGTTGAGGATTACTGTGCCATTACCCGCGATCATGGAAATTACAGAATTACCTATGTAAATTTTCTTCTTGATCAAATTTTTGGTATGTAGAAACATGGATTTGTCGGAGTAAATATGACAAGTAGCGCCTGTGTCTTTTGTGTAGGGTTATGTACCAAATTTCATTCTGATACAATTGTCGAAAAATTAGACTCCTCCACATCCATGTTGTCCACCATATTTTCCTGAGTTGTGTTCCTTCTTGTGTTCGCAATCTCTAGTGGCATGTCCTGTTTTTCCACAAACCTAATAGTTCCCATTAAAATTTTTGGTTCGCTTGTTGTCTTTGGAATTGTTTTCAAGAGTTTTTGTAATGGCCCGCAAATCCATAATATCACAGTTGACTACATACACCATACATCCAACCCAAATATCACGAAAATACGAATCATTTTTTTTAGAAGAAAAAGGTAGAAGAAGAACAGAAATAACAACACAAAATCTCACATCGCAGCGGAATAAAATATAATATATCATAACTTTTGAAATACAAAATTTTAACTGTATAACATATCATTATCAGATTATCACTATCAGAGTACAACTTACAACACAGCAGAAATAACAATAACTAGATAACGTTGAAGCCTCCTGCTCCAAGCTCCTTTGGATAAATCTGTAAAATACTGAACTACTTGACTGCCCATACAAATTTAGGCACCCAAGAGTTTAGGTAAAATAAAACAAAATAAACTCCGGGTCAGTCATGGGACTGGAATGAGTAAACAATTTAAAACAATTTCAGAAACTAAATGATATCTCATAAGACCACGCCGTATAACACGGAACGGGTTTTTCCCTTATGAAAATCCAAAACATTTGATTTAGCTTTCAAAACCATTTTGAAAGAAAAGGATAATCTTTATATCAAAACTCTTTTGATATTATAATAGTGTCTAAATCAATTAAATAACAATCTAGTGGAATGTTTGCATCTCATGTTCCACATATAATATAAAATCAAAACCGCAAATACACTGGGTTCAACAAGAACATCTTGCAACCCGGGCCACACATGACCGACCACTCATTTCGCTTAAGTGTATCGAATGTATATCACCAACGGTTGGGATCAGCAACCGTTTCCCAAATGGGACAACATCGAATAGAATAAGGAATTAAGTGAATCTCTAGATAGGTGATGATACACCCTAATGGGAGCTAACCACATAGCCATGCTGCCTGCCCGATTTTTGTCATTTCCTGGTTGTTGAGGCCAGAGGCTACGATTACTTTCCATTCATTGATAACACGATCACTTTGAAGGCCACATTATCAGATCCGTTAATCATTAATTGGGTTTACACAAATATTCTGGATATTATGCTAAGGGAATAAATCTGTTGCCACCATATATATTTGTACAGTCCAACATATGCGATCATTGGAAATATTCTGTTAGACATTCGTCCATATACGTTCGTTCTGGGACTGAATGAAACCGAAGGCACTATTCCGTACATCCATCCTAGGCAATCTCTACCTAGGACTTATACAACAGCTCTTGCACTTTACTCCGTCTTCAATTTTCTTTGGCATAATTGATTTGCAATGCTTATGCCAATACGGAGTGGTGGTTTGGATAAGAATCCAACCGGTCTCTCCGTATTGACAACGATGGTCAAAACTTCGATAGTCTGTGATTTAACTATCGAAAAAAAACAAGTGTTCATTCAACATATCAAACAAATAACTGGGCTTTTTAATTAATATTCCATTAATTAAATCTCTTCTCCATTTCCTTATCAATATTTGTTAACCAAATATTTTCGATAATCATCTTGGCCTTTTACGTTAATTGGAAAACATTTCCATATATCGTCTTCTTTTATTTTCAATACGTAGAAAATATATTCTATTTATAATTGGAAAATATTCCAATTACCTATCTCTTTCACGACAATCCATTTTTAGACTTAGGAAATATTTATAATCATATTTCCAAAATTTCACTTCCTTGAGTTAAAACGAATGTTATGTAAAACATCGTTATGACAACCCAAAACACTGCATTCAACTAACTCTTATTCAAGCATTCCTCTTCGAGACTGAACCTTGTTATTTATCGTTAAAAATGAAATCAAGCAAATTGGGGTATAATTACCTCTCAGACCTTGACTGAAAACATCATTAACTTCAAAACAGACAAGACCACTTAACTCGAATAATCAACACCAAACAAACCAATTATTCATTTTTAAAACGTATATACATTTCTCTTTCTATTACCAGATTTTCGATTTCCTTTTTGTTTATAATATTCTATTTTTAAGTTCGATTCCTTACAGGATTCTATATATATTGATATATAGATTTCTAACTATCAAATTGTCTTAAAAATATTCTAACTCCTTAAATTTCAGGAAAAATTTGCCATAAACTCCTTTGTACCGGCAAATAGTTCAAACCTCAACTCGCCTCTCTAGGCCCTTTCCATTCAAAAAGAAAATCAAAAAAGCCAAGTGGCTTGCCGATTCGGCGCATAAAACCTCATATGGAATTTAAATACATACCTTTTTGTCGAGCATTCTATTTATATCTCTTCTAACACTTCATTCCATACCTGCTTAGCATATATCAAATCATTTCCACTTTATTCCAACTCAACCTAATCGTTTTAACTCAATTCGTTAATTAATTCGCTAATTAACTCTTTTGCCAATTTCACTTTCATATTTGAACATAACATGTTCAAATATATTTTAACTACTCATGAACCCAATCTAATTCCATTTTCAACTCGCGTTACATATTCGATTTCGAATATAAATTTTCAAATCTCTTTCACTTATCCAACGCCCCATTTCAATTCAAATCTCAATTAACTATTTATTCTTCAAACTAGTTAAATCTATTTAATAACTAAGAAATCTGATTTTTGTTTCAAAAATCATTTCACTTACTTCACTGGAGTTCATATTTATTTTATATCTCCAGTCTGGATTTCTCTAATGGCAATTCTGTAATAACCCGGAAATCTGAGCCAATTTAAAATTTTTATTTTGGCTATTTTAATGAATTTTGAATATTTAAAATGATTTATTTTAAATAATAATGACGAGAAATTTATTTTAAATAGAAATAAAACGTCTATATTTATATAGATCGTCGTCAGAATATAAATATTTTATTTTAATTATAAAAGGAATTGAAAATGGCGTGGTAGTTCGAAAATTTGATTTCAAAGTTCAAATGAATGAACAGGATTCAAAATAAGCCGGATTTTAGCGAAACAAAAAATATTAGAATCTATTTGAAAATATCTTTCCAACGAATCCGAAAAATTGAAATTTCATAGCGGGAATAAAAAGTTATGTCCAGTTGAAAATTCAAAATAGTCGTTATGGAATTCTGGCCCTTAAAATGGAAATTTTGCAAACGACCTCGGTTTTTGACGAAACCACTTTTATTGGATCCGTGAGGTCAAGTTATTGCTAGGTTTCAGGATTCGTAATTTTCTGAATCAATATGTGAGCGTGGCAAAGGAAAACACGTTTGACCAGTTTCAGTTGATTTTAATCGACTAGAAAATGGCCATTTTTCAAACGGTCTCAGAATTTGACAAAATTAGTTTTGTTACGACCATATCGTCGATACGAAGCTAGAAAGTATTTTTCGGGAATTTTTAGAGTCCGTATGTGGCCCTTGTAAATTGAAATGTGCGTTCAAATTCAATATACATTGATTTATATTTTAATTTGAACGAAAACTGATCATAACAAGTAGATTGCCTTACGAAACATATCCCATTGTGTTCAGAATGGGGGTAATTTGCTAGAGGCGATAGTCGTTGGGTGTCGTTTGGTGCTCGAATGAAAAGTCAACTTTTAAGAAAAAAATATTATTAAATCATTATATAAATATATATTTAAACTCACCCTCCCCTTTCTATTATCTCTCCCCGTCATTGTTTCAACAGAAAATTAAAAGAAAAAAAGGGGAACAGGGACACCGACAATTTCAGCCATCGCCCCCTTCCCATCATCGCCGGACCACCGCCTGCGCTCCAACCTACCGCCGCCGCAACTTCCGGCATCTCCAATCGCCCTACCCGCTACTCCTTCTCTCTCCTCTTTCTTCTTTAATCCCAAACCCTCCAACACCTAAAACAACCGCCGTAGGGCCTGCCACCCACACCGCAACCTCCGGCCACCAATCAGCAACACCCCCTTCGCCTACGACGCCACCAACCACCGCCAAAACCCACTGCAGCGCCCCCCACACCCAATTTGTCGCCCTCCCTCACCGAAAACCACATTGACCAGCCCCTACGCCAACCTGCGAGCGTCACTCGAGCCTCAACCAGCGAAATCCCTCTCCTTAGATGGTAAATGTGAGTTTTTGTCTTCGCTATTTATTTTCTTCGATGAAAGATTTGATTTTTATGTCTAAGAAAGGAAAATTAGATTTTTTTTAGTTATATAAAAAAAAATTAGATTTTAGTTTAGGAAAGATTCGATGTTTGAAAACGAAAAGATTTGGTTTTCAACGATATAAGGATTTGAATTTAAAAAAATAATATAAAAATATGATTTTTATTATATGTGAAGATTAAAAATATGATTTTTATTATATGTGAAGATTAAAAATATGATTTTTATTATATGGGAAGATTAAAGTTATGATATTTATCTATGTGAGGAAGCGATAAAAATGTGATTTTTATCTATGTAGAGTTGAAATAAAAATATAATTTTTATATGATGTACAGAATAAAAATATAATTTTTATATGATGTAGAGAATAGAAATATAATTTTTATATAGATAATGAAATAAAAATAGGATTTTTAACTATGTGAAGATATGATTTTTATCTAGGTGGAGTTGAACTAAAAATATAATCTTCATATATATTATAGCGTTTTAAAAATATGATTTTTATATACTAGAGAACATAAAAATGTGATTTTTATATATGTAGTGGATACGGACAACGAAAGTGACAAAAGGTGAGCACGATAAAGATTTCTTACATATGAAGAGTCACGACGTTTGGTTTAGCTTTTCGGTGAGAACTTCTCACTTTTATTTTATTTTTAGTTGAAATATATACTAGGATGCAGACGGTGCTTAGCAGCACCCGACACCCGTTGTCCACAGACCATGGATGGCTTGTTTGTTTAATTGATGTGTTGTGAAATTTTATTGTGTGATGTGGAATGAATAAATATTTTACAGTTAAAAAAATAATTTTTAATGTGTATATAAAATAAGTATTTATAAACAAATCGGATGATTTGTTTATGTACACACATTTGACTGATATGGATTGGGACGATAAATTTTACACATCACCCAACTACACAAATAAAATCTATGTTTGTTGTTTGAAAACCCCACATGGGTATTGGGATGAAATTGGACATACACTAATCCCATTAATTAGTTGTATGTCGATCGATTGATTGACAGACTGTGTAAGCGTTGAATATTTATATTCAATGCTTATACAGAGTAGAATGCACTCTGGATGATGGATTGCTGTTTTCATAGTTGTTATGCACATTTGTTGTGTGAAAATCCATATAATCTCATTATATGCTAATTGACTGTGTCTGATTCCAGTTCAGAAAGAATGAATATTTAAAAATAATGATTATTTTAAAATGACGAATATTTTAAGGTAATATGCAGTAAAAGATCAAAATTTGATTTTGATGTCCGATTTGGGATGGACACGAATATATTTAAATATATAAAGCCGTGTCGGTTAGATTAACGCCATTTTGAAGTGAACGATATTTATATCGATTTTATTCATTTATATAATGAATATCGAAAAGGAATTGATTTCAAAATATCATGTTTTGAAAATATTATCATTTATATATCGAAGATACGGAATATTCAATTTTGATTAGAAATTGATTATGAAGTTGAAATCGTTTTGAAAACGAATTTAAAACAATTTATAAAATACGTTTTAAAAGGAAATCAACGAAATATATATAATATATAATATATATATATAATGGCCTGAATAGAACGTGCCGCGCTGCGGCAGTTCGCGAATTTCGACCATTGACTTCGAATGGATATTACGGGAGATCCGACCGTTGGATTCTCCTAAAACCGGAACCATTGGGTTCGTATCGAGAAGAGCTTTCGAACGAATACAGGAGATTTGAAATCTAACGGTTGGATTTGGAATTATGTCCAAATAAAATTTGAAAAAGGTCGTTGTAAGTGCAGTTCGATGGCCGTTGATGGAAATCGATTGTGCGGGCCTTGATAAAATTATTAAAAATATCAATAATTAGTGTAAAATCATAAGAAATGATCTGAAAAGAATTGGGATGAAAAAACTCCATATTTGAAAAGATAAAAGTAGATTTTTATCGAAATGAACTAGTTTTGAACTAGAATGATAATCCCATTTACTCTTAAAATAAATAAAGTGGATTTGAAATGGTTTTGAAAATAACCAGAATTTCTAATATATATATTGGAAATGGATTTGCGTCGAGATTATCTTCGGAATATTTCGATATTGAATTTCGTGATTATACAGATATTGTTATGGAAATTTGAAAGATATATTTATATCGTTATTTCCAATACGATATTTGTTGGTTGTAGTATTTGATATTGAATTTAAGCCGATATATTTTCTATTCAGAGCCTTGTATTTAATATCAAATAGGATTTGGGGTTTGTCGTGAATGGTGTCTTCATTAACACTGTTCTTTAACCTAGTTGAGAAAAAGATTAAATCTTTTTATTTAGATTTAATGAAGTATACCAATTAAATGAAATTTAATTGGAATTGAATTTGAATTGATTTTTGGGTTTATCGTGAACGGTGTTTTAAATAACACTTGTTCTTTAACCCGATAATTAATGGAATGTGGATTGGGTTTATCGTGAACTGTGTTTTAACGACATTCGTTCTTTAACCCGATTTACAGTGAAATGGGATATAACAGCCCGCACCTCTGTTCACGCAAGATATTGTCCCCAACTTAGCCACCGTATAAGTGTGGGGTTTTGTTCCTCAAAAGGCCTCGGCGTTAGTAAGAGATGGGCTCTACTATATAAGTACCCACTTCTTATAGGCTTCCACAATGTGAGACTTAGGGGTGTTACATTCTCCCCTCCTATAGAGCCCAACGTCCCCGTTGGCTCATAAACACCTCACCCAGGCGTTGTGGTCCACACAGGAGCCACAATTCCGGCTGGGTATTGGCTTTGATACCACTATAACAGCCCGCACCTCTGTTCACGCAAGATATTGTCCCCAACTTAGCCACCGTATAAGTGTGGGGTTTTGTTCCTCAAAAGGCCTCGGCGTTAGTAAGAGATGGGCTCTACTATATAAGTACCCACTTCTTATAGGCTTCCACAATATGAGACTTAGGGGTGTTACATGGGATTTGGAATTTATAAATCTTTTGTTAAGATTTAAAGGAGATTTTCCAAAGTATAGTTTTCCAGTTTAATAAAATAAATTGGAATGGAATGGAATTCGATTTGGTGATAATCGAAGTGAATTTCTATGGATGAGGACTGCTAATATATATGGAATTTAAAAGGCTTTGCCGTTATTCCATTTATATTATTAGTCAGATATGGATGTTTATATCGATCATATATATCGATTTGTTTTCCATGAAGATTCCATCGTTAATGGAATGTGATTTTGGGTATATAGTGAACCGTATTTTAAATGACATTGGTTCTTTAATCCAGTTAAAGACAGGATATGATTTCCCAAGTTCAACAATCATTAATATTGATTTTTGAGAAGATTAAAACCAAGTGGAGTTTTAATGAATCTTTAATTAGATTGAAATGATCGAGAATGGAGTATCACCAGTTTTGCTCCAGGCGATAGTTAAATCTTTAATTAGATTTGAACGTGAAATGGTAATTGAAATTACCGATAACACCGTGGTGTTAGATATGAAGTATTACCAGTTTTACTTCATAGGGTGTATAAGTTGGGATTGGGAAATTTAATGAATAATTACTTCGGTAAGGTTCGTTAATCCCGACTAGTTTAGATAAACCATAATTTGGTTTGAATTGATATTCAAAGGAAGATTTAAGAATAAATTTAAAGAATTTGTCTTTGATAAAATTTATGGGAACCTTTCCCTAATAATATGAATATTTGAATAAAAGAATATTCTAAATTGGAATGAGGCGTATGTTTTGTTTGTGTAACACTTGTTTATTATATACGTGAGTTATTCAGAAAGACCGGGTATATGCCATTCTGAATAACTGATTCGACGTGGTGTCGAGGATGAAGACGGTGGTCGAAGACAGGAGTCGAAGACGGGAGGTCTTCATATCGTTTGGATAATTACTGATGATCTTGATTGGGCTGTACACCCAAGAGGAGGGAATCAGTTGGTGAGCGTCCAGACGTACTTGGAGATCGATGGATATGCGAGGAATAAGGTTCCTCCGGTTTCGTTCAGACCCGGAACGGACTTGTAAATGGATGTGTGTCTGACATCGGATTTCATTCTGTGTGATTGATATCGGTTGCATAGCGTGAATTGCCTGTGTGGCATGCTGAGATGCAAATGATCAAGGCTTCTGTTGAAAAGCAGATTCTTGTGGTTGATGATCAAAGCACAGCCTGTATGGCATAGCTTTGTGTAGCGTTAATTCGCGAGCCTCACACCTCGGTTGTGAACCAGAAACGGGAGAGGACATCAGGGAGGGCATGCGTTTCCTTCTAGCTAGGAGTGGTGTTAGTTTTTTACACGGCCTGATATTTTACTTATGTGGATGATGGATTGCGGGGCGCCTCGGTTAGATCGTACGATCCGGGTCCGATGGAGTCATTTGGCTCATTAACACCCCATAGGGTGGGGAAACGCAGTGTTCAGATATTTTAATCCACATCGGTGGACCGGCCCTGACGATCCAAGGGCCCACCTAAGTCTGGGTCCTGAGACACGGTGTAACACCCCGCCTCCGCTAGGGTCACTCGCAAAGGAATGCACTAGCTTTAGAGGGGCATTATTGGTAAACATGCACAAAAATATCACAAGACAGAACATATATAAATAGCGGAAGTAAAATCAAACTTTCATAACATGAATAAATAAGGTCTAAAGCCTTTTACATCAGAGTACATCAAAACCTGTCTTGCAATAGTAAAGAAGCATAAAGACTTTTTAATACATTATTCCCCAAGTAAAACAGTAAAGTAGCCATAGCCAAGAGAAGTCCAAGCCATCCATGATGACCTTCAAGCAGAAGAAGTCCGAACTAAACAGCATTGTTTCCTCCCTGAAACCTGGGGTGGGGAAACGGAAGAAAAGAGGCGAAACAAAACGGGTCAGTCAAAAAAAGACTGAGTAAGTCCTACCTACTTCCAGTATAGAAACAGGTAAAGGTAACATGACATGCATAAACTGAAAGTAAACATAAGGATAACTACAAGATAGATAAACCAGGGTAGCCGGTTGAACTACTGTGGCAAGGTAAACTAAGGTATCATGATAATCCACAGTGTTATGATAAATCCAGGTATCACATCGTCAGATTTCTATCGAGTACATTATCCCAAGGTATCTACCCCGTCTAACATCCCACGGTATCTATTATGTATTTTAGTTCTAACATGTATATTTGCTCTGCACCCTCCGTACTAGTATCCCAGCCTTGTTATATGTTAACCATGAATGTCCCTTACTCCAAGTCGTGTAATGGTCCATGTCAACCTAATATATCGCATATATAGGTTACTCAAATCATATGTTTCTTTCCATGTATATAAGTTCAGTCCTTTGTCGTACCTCGTACGGGCTTCCACATGTCGTATTATCCTAGAAATCGTTTGGACTGTCACCCTTGTTCTAGCTAGGCTCTTCCATATGAATCATCGTTTGAACTACTAGGACTTACGCCACCTAGCACCACTAGGGATTACGCCTACCTATTGCACGCTTTCGTATTTTGGTTTGGGTTAAACCACCTAGGCCACTAGGGATTACGCTAACCCTCAACTGCGCCCTTTTTCCCACGCAATCACCGTGAATCGTTTTTCTATAACTGTATGCACATGTATCACATCGTGCCATCCGAGTCCTGTCACAGGGCAAAACAAGAAATACAGGACTCGGTCGGGAGCTTTAGATTTATCTGCCGATGCAGATACTAAGGTCTGCTTTTCTACACGTGGCTATGGTCCCACGAGACCCCTCCCTCAACTAATGAAAGGCAACACAAGAGAAAATCTTGCATGAGAACTACACTCCGGCCAGCCCACATCCTACGGCCTACCTCACCCATAATTAGATAGCAATTATGGTCTGTTGGGTGTTCCCTGCCCTTCCGTACGTACACGCTTGACTCAAGATGGTAGATGATCGACGAACTTGCTATCTCGGGCACCTTATGTATTCGTCGACTCACTGCTATCCACCCCAGTCTTTAGGTCGCTCGCATAGCAACCAAGGCATATTCTTGGTTCTTCTACCGCAGACCTCAACCTCTCGTGAGCCTAGTATAATGACCTGGCAGCTCACAGAGGGATCCCAAGAATATCCTCACGTTCCCCGAAGCCGCTGCTTCGCTACCCAGTTCGTTGGAGCCTTTATCTAAATCAGATAGCTTGCTCCTATACGCATACTTAAATGTTGACCTAACGTATCGGGTTACCAATCTATCTAAGAAATGGTCCAAATTTCCTTGACTAAGAATTATTACTTAGTTTCCCTTAACTAAGGTTTACCACTTAGCCTTATTTCCATAATCCTGGTTAACTATGGTTATTTACCTAATCCTCCGAATTAGGGTTTATCTAATGGGTTAAGGGTCACTTAAGTTCCTAACTTAGCCCGTCTACAAACCATGTCAAAATTGGCTAAGTATCCAAGTCCAAGACTTAACCCTACAAACCAGGTGTCAAGTTGGCTAAGTATATTAAGCAATCCATAACTTAACCTCGTCTAATTACCATCTTAGATTGGTTAATTATATAAATTAACTTGACCTTGTCAAATTACCGAGTCAAATCGGTCAAGCGTATTCAAGTGATTCGTGACTTAGCCTTGTCATGTTTTCACGTTAGATTGGTTAAGTATAGATTAACTTACCCTCATCAAATTAACGAGTTAGATTGGTTAAGTATAGGTCACTTAACCTCATCAAATCATCGTGTTAAATTAGTTAAATGTTTAACTTAACCCCATTAAATTACCAAGTGGGATTAATTAAGTCTAGGCTAACTTAACCTCATCCGATTACCATGTTTAGATTAGTTAAGCTTAATCTTAACCCCGTCCATTACTGTATTGTACGGTTAAGTGTCATTAAGAAAATTTACTTAACCTTATCACGTTATCGTATTGGATTGATTAAGTGTTGGTTAACTTAATCCCGTCCACTAGTCGTATAAAAATGGTCAAGTGTCATTAGGCAAATCAAGTTACTTAACCTACCCAAGCTTATCATGTTTTGTTAAGTATCATTAGCCTAATCAAATTACTTAACCCATTTGTCCATATCATATTTGGTTAAGCCTCATTATTCAAATTAACTTAACCCTATTATGTGGCATTAATTTAATTAATGCACCCTCAACCTCTCACATTAGACCTTGTTGTGGTTACTAGTTAAGCCGGGCGGGTCCGGGTAGATTTACACCACAACCTAGTCTAACCTCGGGTCTTAAGCGCGACATGACCAACTTCTCACATTGGGTCCTATTGTTTGCAACTACTAGTTAGGCCGGTCGGTTCCGGGTAGTTTTACGTTGCAAACTCAACCCAACCTCGAGTTGGCCACACTCATATTATCTAAGTTCATCATGTTTCCAAAACATGTTACAAGTTTCCGAGCATTTGGGTAGACCTAACTTAATAGGTAAATTCCCAAAGGGTAGACCTAACTTAATAGGTAAATTCCCAAGCTCATGTTTTTATGCATACTTACATGTTAACTTACATGCTATATTCAATGTTGCATGTTGTCATGTTATACCCATTTAACCCAAATCATGTTTCACATCATATTTCATGGAACTTCAAGTTAAGTTTCTCATGTATATTCACGCTCGCCTAACCTAACCCCACAACGTGTTTCCAACGTAAGTATAGACGAGTCAACATAGTAGGAATACTATGACTACAAATTGGCCTCGAACATGCATAGTGCCATAAAAAGGGTTTTGGCCACAAACACACAAAATGTCACAAGGGAATTCGGCCACAAACATGCATATTATCAAAAAGGGTTTGGCCATAAACATGCACAACTTAAAAGAGGGGATTGGCCACGAGCATGCATAATCTCATAAAGGATTTGGCCACAAACTTGCATGTTAGCATAAGGGGTTTGGGTTCATAAACATGCATAAGCCCCAACATCTTGTCTTAGCCAATGTTTCACAAGTAAAGTGGTACCTAAAGGTTCATGCTAGCATTTCATGCATAAAGATCCAAACTTGCAAGTTAAACTAGGTTATGCATATCATAAGAGGCATGATTAAGTTACTCACATGGCCTAAGATCATAAATATGAACACAAGAGGCATGGTAAGGTTCATGTAGGTTCGCATAATCATGTTTAGCCTCATTTTATCCCATGTCATTATCAAAACTACCGTTTCCATCTAAAAGTGGCTAGAACTTACATAGTTAGGCCTAGGGAAAGAAGCATGAATCATATTGGCTAAGAAAGGTGCCTCCTTTGTAGAAGAATCGTCATGGAACTCGCATAGAAATGTTGATTTGGCCTTGATTTGGTGTAGCAAGCTTGCACCTTTTGATTTGAACTTGATTTGAGTGCATAGGCTCTAGGGATTTGAGATGGAGGCCATGATCACTTTGCATTTGGGCAGCACTTCGTGGAGAGGGTGAGTTATGAGGGTTTAGGGGGGGCTTAGGGGTGTTTTTATAGAGATTAGGATAGTTTTAGGCCCTTAGATTAACCCTAGGATAGATTAGGACCATCAGATCTCGGAAGCTTCCAGACCCAGCCCAAGCACAAGACTAGGTGAGACAAACAGGTGCACCAGGCCATATGCCCCGACCACCCCCTGTCGACAGGCAAGTCGACAGGGCTGTCGACTTGGTCTGGGCCCAAGTCGACAGGCCTGTCGACAGCCCTGTCGACATGGCCTAGGCGGGAAACTTCCCGCCTGGCCCCAGATCTGATTTCCAAAACTGTTTCCGAAATTCGAATTTCCCGAAAACTTCTTTGGGCCTTAACCGGGTCATACGGACTCCGATTTTCGAAAACTCGGACTCTATTTCGCGTATTTTTCCGAGACGAACGCAATGGCATAGCCCGTTTTACTTGATTCAGAATTTAAAATTAAATTCTGCCTTGATTCTCGTTTTAACATGTTATTGAAATACGGGTTGTTACATTCTCCCCACCTTTTAGGATTTCGTCCCCGAAATCTCTAAGTTAGGAAGAACATATCCTACCATCCATCATCCATCTACTCAAAACATCATCCACAAGCAACCATTGTCCTTAGATGATTTCTAATGCTGTATGAATATATGCAAAACGTGTGTGTACATGTTCCTTAGCTAATGCTAATGATCAGGCCTGAATAATCTTTCTAATGCAAAATATGTATAGTGCCATGAATCCAGCATGTATGCAAATAGTCCTAGTCATATAGATACTATATGCGTGCACAATCATTCATTCATATGCAACAACCGCATGATAATACATTCGATTTCATCCATAAACAAGTATAAATACTCGTGCATATGCAATATGAAATGTGACCGAGTCGAGCTAATATCTAATGTAAATTCGCGCATCCACGAGAAACCACTTGCAACCATTTGCAACCATATCAACCATAACATGTTTCAAATACATGTTTACATCCACAGGGTTCTACCTAAGATTCCCTGAAACAGGGTCGAGAAGATAAACAAAACAAACTCCATACGGAGTTTGTAACAGAGACAGGACCGAGAGGATACCCATAAAAGATAGCCTACAAGTAAGCTCAACAGAAAAACAGGGATCGAGGATATATTCCCTAAAAGAGATATCATGCACGTATTTAGTCTTCAGTCTCCTGAGTCGCATTACCTTGAGCTTAGTTCCATCGTGCCTTGACCGTCCCTTTTTCTTCACGATTTCGCAGCTTCTTATTTCCTGTTTCCATAATGTGACGGCCCGCCCCACACCAACCGACGTTTTACTCCAATTGTGCGCTGTACACATGTCCAATTGGCATGGGACGGTCGCCAAAGAAGAGAAAGAAAGAAGAGGAACCAAATAAAGAACCTGTAATATGTCTCACAGCGCATGGAATAAAATATAATAGCCAACATATACTTGACATAAAACAGATGAGACAGTGCATAAGCTGAAAACTTAAACTAACATCATCAGAGTAGCGGAAATATCAAATACAGCTTATTACAACTTCAAAATACTGTCTCTAAGATAAGCAAAATAGGTATGCTACTAATGCCCAAAGTAGATACCAATCACGACACAGGGAGAATAACTATATATCATACGTGGAGCCTCCTGCTCGTCTTCAGTCCATCTACCAAGCGCACTACCAGCTATCCCTGTCTCTAGTCTGCTCGTGTGAGCACCCAGAGTAATAAGAAGAAACATAAAACTCTGGGTCAGACGTCAGTCTGGTATGAGTGGTAGCAAGCATAAACAGAATAATAACAGGTATACTAAGTCATACCTGAACCTGGACCTGCAATCAAAGAGTTAGTACTACACGGTACAATACTCTAAGATATCACTAACATATGGTGTGTAAATATACGGGGGTGGGGATGTGTATGTCAAACAATCAAGCATAGCAACCATCCTCCCATCTCTCACTCAGTGCGTAAAGCATACGACATCCACTTCTTCGATCACTAGAGCACTTTACTAAAACGACAGAACTCGACTTTGTACGACTATGTACATTCCTACTACCACCAACGCCATACCTATGGGATCACGCCCAACGTTTCCATGACCCCACTCCATTGGTAGGTAGCTCCCGAGTCGCACCATATCCAAAGCCCGAGTTTGTCTCTCTACCTCCAACACCTAGTGATCCAAAGTCATAGATATCGACAACTCCTTAGCACACGTCCCGCAGCAAAGTCCAATCACGAAGTGAACTCATTGGTTCCCGTCTGGATCCTGAGCTCGAACTTCCACTTGAACTACCTTTGCATTTCGGGTTATGGACCTCCATTGGATCGGTTCGGATCCCTTTCATCATCATTGGGATCGTGGCCTTCATCGTCTCGGTTTGTGACTACCACCTCGGATCGGATCGGAGTACTCGTGGCCTCCAGTCCCATCCGGATCGGATCGGGTTCTCCATGGTACACTGGATCGGTTCGTGGCTTCCAGTCTCGCCTGGATCGGATCAGGTTCTCCACCACGCAACGGCTCGGGTCACGCCTCCTGGTCATAGTTCCAAGCGCCTCGCCCTCCTCCAAGTCTTTGATTCGTTGTCCTCAAGGTGATCAGGTCGGATCGTGTCGTTATCACCCCAAGCGGGTCGGGTCGGAGTCTTCAATCACCAAGTCTTGAATCGCGACTTCTCGGATCGGTTCGGATCCTTCAGCTCGTGGCACAGCTTGCCCCGCTATAACAATCGGTTCGGTTCGTGGTGAGGGGAAATGGGCGGTTCGGATCGGGTAGGGAGCGATCCGATCCGATTTCCTGCACCGATTCCTGCAAGTGTTTGTACGCCTCTCGACGGCGTTTTCGACCATTCTAACTATTGAAACCAATCACAAAGCATACCAAAGAGTCATATCAACACATACAAGTGACCTCAAACACCAAAACAACCATATGATATGATAAAATGGATCAAACATAGCCAAAACCCCATGTTTTCCCTTAATCCCTCTTAATCATGTTTAAGCATATGATTAGCAAAACTTATCTAAATTAACTCAAACTCATATCAGAGGTCTAAAACATGATTTATGAATTTATAACATTTTTTCCAGAATTTATTTTCGTTTAAAAACGCTGATTAGCACTAATCACCCCGAATAACCATAATTAGTGCAAAAAGCAAGCTAATCACTCACCTTAGCCACAAATAAAACAAGATCCGAAATAAATCTCTGATTTGGTGAAGATGACAAGGTGTTGTAGCAGCTCTAATCCCGATTTGGTGTTGATTTGCCTTGATTTGTCGTTGCTAATCTCTTTTCTTCAAGTTTGGAGTGGTTTGGAGTGATTTAGAGGTTGGAGGCCATTAATAGGGTTTCTTGGGGACTAAGTGGAGGCTAGAAAACTGAAATGGGATCAAATCCTAGACCAACTCAGCCCTCTCCTAACCCTAATCCCGAAATGGGTCATGGGCCCAAATCCTTAACTACCCGGTTTGGCCCAATATGCAGTTTTTCACCTTGCAAACCCTGTTTCAGCCATATCTCCCAAACGGTAAGTCCGTTTGGCTATTATGACCACTCTACGGAAAGAGAAACCATCAAACGAATCTAATGGAAGTGGTTTCAGGTCAAAATTCCTTCCCTATCAAAAGTTATGGCCAAAACAGTACTGACTAGGGGCAAAATGGTCATTTAAAAATCGACAAAAATCATGAACAGGGGAAATGACTCAAATAAATGTTTCCCAAAGTTATATGACCATACGAGTTCATACGGGAAAGAAATAAATATCCTACAATCCTATGATGTGTAGAACACGGGTCGTTACACTCTCCCCCCCTTAAGAAATTTCGCCCCCGAAATTCCCTAATCAAAAACACACAAGGGTCTCGCATGCCCATCAATCATAAAACAACCATCAAACATGCAAAACAAGCAAAACAAGTCTACCCTAGCATGCGGAATAACTAAATCGCAAAGTAAATCTTACCAGGCAAAGAGTTCTGGATAAGCCTTTCTAATGCTTTCCTCTGTCTCCCAAGCACAATCATTTTCGTCCTCGCCCCACTGAACTTTGACTAGCTTCACCGACTTTCTTCGAAGTTGCTTCGTATCATGCCCCACAATACGAATCGGCTTGCGGTTCTCAACCGCCTCAGGTTCTACTTCGAAGTCCTCCAACTGATCAGGTGAAATAGTCACATTTGAGTCGTGAACGAATTTCCTTAGTTGGGAAACATGAAACACATTGTGAACTCCTGCCATTTTCTCTGGTAAGCCAACTCTATACGCCAAATTCCCAACTTCCTCGAGAACTTGGAAAGGACCCACAAATCTTGGTGCCAACTTGCCTCTCCTGCCAAATCGTATCACGCTTTTCAACGGAGAGATCTTGACAAACACCAAGTCACCAACGGAGAATTTCAAGTCTCTTCTCCTCTTATCAGCATAGCTTTTCTGCCTATCCTGAGCAGCTTTCATTCGTTGCTGAATGATCTTGATTTTATCGGAAGTTTCTCTCACCACATCTGGTCCAAGCACAAACTTCTCGCCAGTCTCTATCCAACATGATGGTGAGTTGCACGGTCTTCCGTACAAAGCTTCATATGGAGCCATACTGATACTGGATTGGTAGCTATTATTATATGCAAACTCCACTAGATGCAAATGGTCATCCCATGATCCACCGAAATCCCATATGCAAGCCCTCAAGAGATCTTCCAATATCCGATTCACCCTCTCCGTCTGACCGTCGGTCTGAGGATGATACGCGGTACTGAGATGTAATTCTGATCCTAAAGCCTCTTGTAAGCTCTTCCAAAATCCACTAGTAAACAACGGATCTCGGTCACTCACAATGCCTTTGGGTACTCCATGAAATCTCACTACCCACTTCATATACAGTTCTGCTAACTTAGCTGCAGTTCTGTTCGACTTAACTGGTATAAATCTTGCACTCTTGGTCAGTCGATCCACAATTACCCAAATGCTATCATGTCCCGATCTAGTCCTCGGCAAACCATCGATGAAATCCATCGAAACTTGTTCCCATTTCCATTCGGGAATTTCTAATGGTTGCATCAACCCACTAGGCTTCTTTTGCTCGGCTTTAACTAGCTGGCAATTTATGCATTTGGATATAAACTTCCCAACGTCTCTTTTCATCCCTTCCCAGTAGTAAGTCTGCTTCATATCTCGATACATCTTATTACCACCGGGGTGTATAGTTAGCTTTGAGTGATGACATTCTCTAAGCACTTCATCCCTCAATCCATTCACGTTGGGTACAACTAGTCTTCCATTCTTCCGAAGCCATCCATCTCGATCAAGCCCATACTTGTCCATCTCCCCATCGACATTCATTTCCAACTTGGAGATGACTTCCAATAAATTAGGGTCGTTCCTTTGACTGGAACCAATCCTCTCAATCAAAGTGGGTCTGATCGTCAAGCTAGATAGTATAACTGGATCCAATTCGCACCTTGGTCTGAAATCAAACCCCGCGATATACTCCAGCTGCTTCCATTCAAGAAACATTGCCCCTAAGCTGGCATGTCTCCTACTCAAGGCATCGGCTACCGCATTACCCTTCCCAGGTGTATACGCGATATCAAAATCATACGAAGCCAAGAACTCTAACCATCTTTGCTGACGGAGATTCAGATCTTTCTGAGAGAAGAGATACTTTAACGATTTATGGTCGGTAAACAGCTCAAATCTTTCTCCCAAGAGGTAATGTCTCCACATCTTCATCGCAAATACAATCGCTGCTAATTCCAAATCATGGGTAGGATACTTCTTCTCATGTGGCTTTAGCTGTCGACTAGCATAAGCTACAACCCTACCTCCTTGCATCAATACCGCACCCAGTCCGGTACCACAAGCATCCGTGTATACCGTCATCTCTTCATTTCCCTTAGGAATGACCAACACTGGTGCACGCGTCAACTTTTCCTTTAGACTCTTGAATGCTTTTTCACACCCTCCGTCCCAAACGAAGGCTTGATTTTTCTTAGTCAACCGAGTCAACGGTGCCGCTGTCTTGGAGAAGTCTTTGATAAACTTACGATAATATCCAGCTAACCCCAAGAAACTTCTTACGTCTGTTGCATTCTTGGGCGTAGACCAATCTTGTACCGTAGCCACCTTTGCAGGATCCACGGCAATACCATTCTCTGAAACAACATGGCCCAAGAATCTCACTTCCCTCCTCCAGAAGTGACACTTAGAAAACTTCGCTTTCAATTGGTGTCTTCTCAACACCTCCAACACAATTCTCAAATGTTCCTTGTGTTCCTCTTCTGTCCTCGAGTAAACAAGGATATCGTCTACGAACACAAGAACAAACTTATTCAATTGGTCTCTGAATACTCTATTCATAAGATCCACGAAGTATGCTGGTGCATTGGTCAACCCGAATGGCATGACCAACCACTCATAAAACCCAGACGGCGTCCTAAATGCCGTTTTAGCTATACTATCAGCTGCTACACGGAGCTGATGAAATCCTGTCGCGAGGTCCAACTGGGAGAACACTCTCGCTCCTTCCAGTTGATCAAACAAATCATCTATCCGTGGTAGAGGATACTTATTCTTCCTCGTCACCTTATTTAACTCGCGATAATCCACACACAATCGAAGGGAACCATCTGCCTTAGTAGCAAACACAACTGGTGCCCCCCACTCGGAGACACTTCTTCTAATAAATCCCTTCTTCAAAAGATCACTAACTTGCACCTCGAGCTCTCGCTGTTCTCGTGGTGCCATACGACGAAGTGGCATCACTATAGGTCTGGCATCTTTCACTAAATCAATACGAAACTCAATCTCTCGGTGTGGTGGAAGTCCGGTCACTTCCTCGAAGATGTCCGGGTACTGGCCAACTACGGGCAAACCTGATAACTCATCATGCGGAATGTCGAGGGAATTTACAAAACTAGCCATTACCCCATCACAGGGTAGATTACCAAACACTACCCTCCGCCCATCATCCGCCCTAACTGTCACCAAAAAGCCCTCACAGTCTACCACCACCCCGTATCTTTGGAGCCAATCGACTCCCAAAATAATGCCATACCCAGTAAAGCCCAAAACAAAGCAATCACAAACAAACATACATCCATGACTCGATAAGACCACATTACGACAGATCATACTGAGATTTGTTGAACCACCAATCGGGTTCGTCACAGCTAATGGTCTATCGACTAACTCGGGTTCCAATCCCAACCTATCTACCAGGTCACTAGATATGAAGGAATGGGAAGCCCCGGTATCAAACAAAACTCTAACAGGAAGATCATAAATGGAAAGCATACCTTGAATGACGACTCCCTTTCCTTTCTCCGCCGCAGTTGGGGCATTCGACGAAGAAGGAACAGCATTGATGGCATATGCTTTCACAATCTGATTCTCCTTCAGAGGTTGCGGGCACTTATCCTTAAAATGTCCCTCCTGGCCACAGTTAAAGCACTTCTTTCCCACTGTCTTGGCCCTACATTCCCTTGCATAATGGCCCTTCTTTCCACATTTGAAGCACTCGACTTCTTTCCTGCTTTTCTTCTGGCCATCCTTAGCTTGGTTCTGCTTCCTCTTATTCTGAGAGTTATTCTTGCCTCCACCGCCTGCTTGCGGCTTTGGCTCTTCAGCAGATGCAGCAACAACCCCAGTCTTCGGCTTAGGGTAAAGACTTTCTGACCTCAAAGCTTTTCCCACAATCGACTCAAACGTCTCATCGATGTGATTAATCAGCCTCTCCCCTAAGTATTCATCCAAGCCAGTGATGAACTTCTCATTTTTCTTTTCGGGAGTATCAATTAGAGATAACCCATACTTTGACAAAGTGTCGAACTCAGCAACATAATCCGATACTGCCCTCCCATTCTGCTTAAGCTCCAAGAACTTCCTAAACAATTCCGACTTCTGGGCAGCTGGGATATACTTGTCGCTAAAGCGAGCTTTAAACTGATCCCAAGTAACTTGATCTTCTGGTGTGGCTGCCCTAACAGCATTCCACCAATTCATCGCTCGTCCTTGCAGCTGACGAGACGCAAGCCTTCTCTTCATCGCATCCTCGATACCCAAGTCATCGAAGATACGGTCACAACTATCTAACCAATCCTGAACATCCGTGGCCGACTCTGTTCCGTGAAACGGCTTTCCACCAAGATTAGTGTAATCCTTACTCAGCTTGGCGAAATCGACCCTAGGCGCTTGCACCGCTACACCTCCAGCATTGGCAACATTAGGAGCCTCCCTCTGAATATCCACAAGCATCTCTCTCATGAGGTTGGTAAACATAGCCCTCATGTCAGGGGGATTCCCATTATTGGCCCCTCTGCCAGCACCTCTTCCTCGGCTCATCGTCAAATCTGTTAAAGAGAAAACGATTAACCATCTCCATAGTGGTGCCAGTGCAGTGCAATGCGACTTCATCCTTAAACATACTAATACTACATATAGATATAGCTTTTGAAAACCAAAATAATCACAAATACGCGCTCTCATATACGTACTATCTCTCCCTAGTGTCTTTCCCTAGGTGAATTCCGCAACCTAGAGCTCTGATACCAAGTGTGACGGCCCGCCCCACACCAACCGACGTTTTACTCCAATTGTGCGCTGTACACATGTCCAATTGGCATGGGACGGTCGCCAAAGAAGAGAAAGAAAGAAGAGGAACCAAATAAAGAACCTGTAATATGTCTCACAGCGCATGGAATAAAATATAATAGCCAACATATACTTGACATAAAACAGATGAGACAGTGCATAAGCTGAAAACTTAAACTAACATCATCAGAGTAGCGGAAATATCAAATACAGCTTATTACAACTTCAAAATACTGTCTCTAAGATAAGCAAAATAGGTATGCTACTAATGCCCAAAGTAGATACCAATCACGACACAGGGAGAATAACTATATATCATACGTGGAGCCTCCTGCTCGTCTTCAGTCCATCTACCAAGCGCACTACCAGCTATCCCTGTCTCTAGTCTGCTCGTGTGAGCACCCAGAGTAATAAGAAGAAACATAAAACTCTGGGTCAGACGTCAGTCTGGTATGAGTGGTAGCAAGCATAAACAGAATAATAACAGGTATACTAAGTCATACCTGAACCTGGACCTGCAATCAAAGAGTTAGTACTACACGGTACAATACTCTAAGATATCACTAACATATGGTGTGTAAATATACGGGGGTGGGGATGTGTATGTCAAACAATCAAGCATAGCAACCATCCTCCCATCTCTCACTCAGTGCGTAAAGCATACGACATCCACTTCTTCGATCACTAGAGCACTTTACTAAAACGACAGAACTCGACTTTGTACGACTATGTACATTCCTACTACCACCAACGCCATACCTATGGGATCACGCCCAACGTTTCCATGACCCCACTCCATTGGTAGGTAGCTCCCGAGTCGCACCATATCCAAAGCCCGAGTTTGTCTCTCTACCTCCAACACCTAGTGATCCAAAGTCATAGATATCGACAACTCCTTAGCACACGTCCCGCAGCAAAGTCCAATCACGAAGTGAACTCATTGGTTCCCGTCTGGATCCTGAGCTCGAACTTCCACTTGAACTACCTTTGCATTTCGGGTTATGGACCTCCATTGGATCGGTTCGGATCCCTTTCATCATCATTGGGATCGTGGCCTTCATCGTCTCGGTTTGTGACTACCACCTCGGATCGGATCGGAGTACTCGTGGCCTCCAGTCCCATCCGGATCGGATCGGGTTCTCCATGGTACACTGGATCGGTTCGTGGCTTCCAGTCTCGCCTGGATCGGATCAGGTTCTCCACCACGCAACGGCTCGGGTCACGCCTCCTGGTCATAGTTCCAAGCGCCTCGCCCTCCTCCAAGTCTTTGATTCGTTGTCCTCAAGGTGATCAGGTCGGATCGTGTCGTTATCACCCCAAGCGGGTCGGGTCGGAGTCTTCAATCACCAAGTCTTGAATCGCGACTTCTCGGATCGGTTCGGATCCTTCAGCTCGTGGCACAGCTTGCCCCGCTATAACAATCGGTTCGGTTCGTGGTGAGGGGAAATGGGCGGTTCGGATCGGGTAGGGAGCGATCCGATCCGATTTCCTGCACCGATTCCTGCAAGTGTTTGTACGCCTCTCGACGGCGTTTTCGACCATTCTAACTATTGAAACCAATCACAAAGCATACCAAAGAGTCATATCAACACATACAAGTGACCTCAAACACCAAAACAACCATATGATATGATAAAATGGATCAAACATAGCCAAAACCCCATGTTTTCCCTTAATCCCTCTTAATCATGTTTAAGCATATGATTAGCAAAACTTATCTAAATTAACTCAAACTCATATCAGAGGTCTAAAACATGATTTATGAATTTATAACATTTTTTCCAGAATTTATTTTCGTTTAAAAACGCTGATTAGCACTAATCACCCCGAATAACCATAATTAGTGCAAAAAGCAAGCTAATCACTCACCTTAGCCACAAATAAAACAAGATCCGAAATAAATCTCTGATTTGGTGAAGATGACAAGGTGTTGTAGCAGCTCTAATCCCGATTTGGTGTTGATTTGCCTTGATTTGTCGTTGCTAATCTCTTTTCTTCAAGTTTGGAGTGGTTTGGAGTGATTTAGAGGTTGGAGGCCATTAATAGGGTTTCTTGGGGACTAAGTGGAGGCTAGAAAACTGAAATGGGATCAAATCCTAGACCAACTCAGCCCTCTCCTAACCCTAATCCCGAAATGGGTCATGGGCCCAAATCCTTAACTACCCGGTTTGGCCCAATATGCAGTTTTTCACCTTGCAAACCCTGTTTCAGCCATATCTCCCAAACGGTAAGTCCGTTTGGCTATTATGACCACTCTACGGAAAGAGAAACCATCAAACGAATCTAATGGAAGTGGTTTCAGGTCAAAATTCCTTCCCTATCAAAAGTTATGGCCAAAACAGTACTGACTAGGGGCAAAATGGTCATTTAAAAATCGACAAAAATCATGAACAGGGGAAATGACTCAAATAAATGTTTCCCAAAGTTATATGACCATACGAGTTCATACGGGAAAGAAATAAATATCCTACAATCCTATGATGTGTAGAACACGGGTCGTTACACATAACCTGAGCTGGAACTCATTTCTTCGTCGCCTATCGTTCCACTTGCACTTATCCTCTTTCTAGAATACTTGACGCAAACATGACTGCGTACTCATGATCTCATGCAAGCTTTCCAAAATTCACTAATGAATCTCGGACCTCGTACCACAAGGTATTCCACATAGAAGAACTTTCTCTTGAAAGTAAACAGATGCCAACCAGGTTATCAAGCGCACTTACTAAGGTGATTTCTATAACCCATGCATAAGTGAAATAAACCATCCGTCTTATCGGCGAACACCACTCGATTGGGCTTCCAATTTCCCATAAAGGCATCAAGGGATTCTAAGTAACTAACCATGACCGAACCCAAAAAGTTACACGAGACTTCGAGGGTATTACCAAGGCTAGTCAAGAGTCTAACTACCCTCCTATCAAAACCGAGAGTGGCACCCCTTACTGGATAACCACTTCATCCCTAGAATCCATCCACAACTTATAAACATAAGCATTATTTCCAAACACAACACTTGGCATAGACATTCCCAAATCCAAACAAGCCATGAGTAAATGGACCGATCTTCCAATAGGACTTGAGACAAAAACGGGATCCTCTACTACGCTAGTACTAAGGTGCAGAGACTCAACTATCTAAGCAGACTTAAATGATACGATGATCAAAACAAAGTCCTAACGGGATGATAGAGAAGAAAAGCTAAACCTTTAACAAGATCGTTACCCTCCTTCTGAGGTACCCTAGAAATGAGAGCATACTATTGCCCTCCGAATGATCTTGTCCCTGTTCCATGATACTTAACTATCCGTCCCGCTTCACCATGACAAAGGTACTCTCTCGTCATGGGTTTCATTGTTCATCTTTCTCCCTCCTTTTAGGACTCAGCCATACCAACAGGTTGCTTATCCCTAAGCTCGTATCCTTCATCCTTGTTCTCACTATCCTTTCATGCATAACTCTGCAACGGTCTCTCGAGAACCATCTCCATCGTACGGGAAACACTTACGCAGCTAGAAAGACTAGTCGCAGTCAAAACCACTGTGACTACAGATGGAGGAAAGAAAGGAAAAGAGATTCAATCAAGGAAACAAGGATAATGCTAATGGCCTTTGGGGAATAGCCTTTTTCTTTTTAAAAGAAAATTTTCTTGAAAAATGCTTCTTTGTACACGGTTTTTCAAATAATTTTCAGAAGGTCTTTAAAAACTTTTGCCCAGTCTAGTAACCTTCTGCTCTGATACCAAATGTAACACCCCGCCTCCGCTAGGGTCACTCGCAAAGGAATGCACTAGCTTTAGAGGGGCATTATTGGTAAACATGCACAGAAATATCACAAGACAGAACATATATAAATAGCGGAAGTAAAATCAAACTTTCATAACATGAATAAATAAGGTCTAAAGCCTTTTACATCAGAGTACATCAAAACCTGTCTTGCAATAGTAAAGAAGCATAAAGACTTTTTAATACATTATTCCCCAAGTAAAACAGTAAAGTAGCCATAGCCAAGAGAAGTCCAAGCCATCCATGATGACCTTCAAGCAGAAGAAGTCCGAACTAAACAACATTGTTTCCTCCCTGAAACCTGGGGTGGGGAAACGGAAGAAAAGAGGCGAAACAAAACGGGTCAGTCAAAAAAAGACTGAGTAAGTCCTACCTACTTCCAGTATAGAAACAGGTAAAGGTAACATGACATGCATAAACTGAAAGTAAACATAAGGATAACTACAAGATAGATAAACCAGGGTAGCCGGTTGAACTACTGTGGCAAGGTAAACTAAGGTATCATGATAATCCACAGTGTTATGATAAATCCAGGTATCACATCGTCAGATTTCTATCGAGTACATTATCCCAAGGTATCTACCCCGTCTAACATCCCACGGTATCTATTATGTATTTTAGTTCTAACATGTATATTTGCTCTGCACCCTCCGTACTAGTATCCCAGCCTTGTTATATGTTAACCATGAATGTCCCTTACTCCAAGTCGTGTAATGGTCCATGTCAACCTAATATATCGCATATATAGGTTACTCAAATCATATGTTTCTTTCCATGTATATAAGTTCAGTCCTTTGCCGTACCTCGTACGGGCTTCCACATGTCGTATTATCCTAGAAATCGTTTGGACTGTCACCCTTGTTCTAGCTAGGCTCTTCCATATGAATCATCGTTTGAACTACTAGGACTTACGCCACCTAGCACCACTAGGGATTACGCCTACCTATTGCACGCTTTCGTATTTTGGTTTGGGTTAAACCACCTAGGCCACTAGGGATTACGCTAACCCTCAACTACGCCCTTTTTCCCACGCAATCACCGTGAATCGTTTTTCTATAACTGTATGCACATGTATCACATCGTGCCATCCGAGTCCTGTCACAGGGCAAAACAAGAAATACAGGACTCGGTCGGGAGCTTTAGATTTATCTGCCGATGCAGATACTAAGGTCTGCTTTTCTACACGTGGCTATGGTCCCACGAGACCCCTCCCTCAACTAATGAAAGGCAACACAAGAGAAAATCTTGCATGAGAACTACACTCCGGCCAGCCCACATCCTACGGCCTACCTCACCCATAATTAGATAGCAATTATGGTCTGTTGGGTGTTCCCTGCCCTTCCGTACGTACACGCTTGACTCAAGATGGTAGATGATCGACGAACTTGCTATCTCGGGCACCTTATGTATTCGTCGACTCACTGCTATCCACCCCAGTCTTTAGGTCGCTCGCATAGCAACCAAGGCATATTCTTGGTTCTTCTACCGCAGACCTCAACCTCTCGTGAGCCTAGTATAATGACCTGGCAGCTCACAGAGGGATCCCAAGAATATCCTCACGTTCCCCGAAGCCACTGCTTCGTTACCCAGTTCGTTGGAGCCTTTATCTAAATCAGATAGCTTGCTCCTATACGCATACTTAAATGTTGACCTAACGTATCGGGTTACCAATCTATCTAAGAAATGGTCCAAATTTCCTTGACTAAGAATTATTACTTAGTTTCCCTTAACTAAGGTTTACCACTTAGCCTTATTTCCATAATCCTGGTTAACTATGGTTATTTACCTAATCCTCCGAATTAGGGTTTATCTAATGGGTTAAGGGTCACTTAAGTTCCTAACTTAGCCCGTCTACAAACCATGTCAAAATTGGCTAAGTATCCAAGTCCAAGACTTAACCCTACAAACCAGGTGTCAAGTTGGCTAAGTATATTAAGCAATCCATAACTTAACCTCGTCTAATTACCATCTTAGATTGGTTAATTATATAAATTAACTTGACCTTGTCAAATTACCGAGTCAAATCGGTCAAGCGTATTCAAGTGATTCGTGACTTAGCCTTGTCATGTTTTCACGTTAGATTGGTTAAGTATAGATTAACTTACCCTCATCAAATTAACGAGTTAGATTGGTTAAGTATAGGTCACTTAACCTCATCAAATCATCGTGTTAAATTAGTTAAATGTTTAACTTAACCCCATTAAATTACCAAGTGGGATTAATTAAGTCTAGGCTAACTTAACCCCATCCGATTACCATGTTTAGATTAGTTAAGCTTAATCTTAACCCCGTCCATTACTGTATTGTACGGTTAAGTGTCATTAAGAAAATTTACTTAACCTTATCACGTTATCGTATTGGATTGATTAAGTGTTGGTTAACTTAATCCCGTCCACTAGTCGTATAAAAATGGTCAAGTGTCATTAGGCAAATCAAGTTACTTAACCTACCCAAGCTTATCATGTTTTGTTAAGTATCATTAGCCTAATCAAATTACTTAACCCATTTGTCCATATCATATTTGGTTAAGCCTCATTATTCAAATTAACTTAACCCTATTATGTGGCATTAATTTAATTAATGCACCCTCAACCTCTCACATTAGACCTTGTTGTGGTTACTAGTTAAGCCGGGCGGGTCCGGGTAGATTTACACCACAACCTAGTCTAACCTCGGGTCTTAAGCGCGACATGACCAACTTCTCACATTGGGTCCTATTGTTTGCAACTACTAGTTAGGCCGGTCGGTTCCGGGTAGTTTTACGTTGCAAACTCAACCCAACCTCGAGTTGGCCACACTCATATTATCTAAGTTCATCATGTTTCCAAAACATGTTACAAGTTTCCGAGCATTTGGGTAGACCTAACTTAATAGGTAAATTCCCAAAGGGTAGACCTAACTTAATAGGTAAATTCCCAAGCTCATGTTTTTATGCATACTTACATGTTAACTTACATGCTATATTCAATGTTGCATGTTGTCATGTTATACCCATTTAACCCAAATCATGTTTCACATCATATTTCATGGAACTTCAAGTTAAGTTTCTCATGTATATTCACGCTCGCCTAACCTAACCCCACAACGTGTTTCCAACGTAAGTATAGACGAGTCAACATAGTAGGAATACTATGACTACAAATTGGCCTCGAACATGCATAGTGCCATAAAAAGGGTTTTGGCCACAAACACACAAAATGTCACAAGGGAATTCGGCCACAAACATGCATATTATCAAAAAGGGTTTGGCCATAAACATGCACAACTTAAAAGAGGGGATTGGCCACGAGCATGCATAATCTCATAAAGGATTTGGCCACAAACTTGCATGTTAGCATAAGGGGTTTGGGTTCATAAACATGCATAAGCCCCAACATCTTGTCTTAGCCAATGTTTCACAAGTAAAGTGGTACCTAAAGGTTCATGCTAGCATTTCATGCATAAAGATCCAAACTTGCAAGTTAAACTAGGTTATGCATATCATAAGAGGCATGATTAAGTTACTCACATGGCCTAAGATCATAAATATGAACACAAGAGGCATGGTAAGGTTCATGTAGGTTCGCATAATCATGTTTAGCCTCATTTTATCCCATGTCATTATCAAAACTACCGTTTCCATCTAAAAGTGGCTAGAACTTACATAGTTAGGCCTAGGGAAAGAAGCATGAATCATCTTGGCTAAGAAAGGTGCCTCCTTTGTAGAAGAATCGTCATGGAACTCGCATAGAAATGTTGATTTGGCCTTGATTTGGTGTAGCAAGCTTGCACCTTTTGATTTGAACTTGATTTGAGTGCATAGGCTCTAGGGATTTGAGATGGAGGCCATGATCACTTTGCATTTGGGCAGCACTTCGTGGAGAGGGTGAGTTATGAGGGTTTAGGGGGGGCTTAGGGGTGTTTTTATAGAGATTAGGATAGTTTTAGGCCCTTAGATTAACCCTAGGATAGATTAGGACCATCAGATCTCGGAAGCTTCCAGACCCAGCCCAAGCACAAGACTAGGTGAGACAAACAGGTGCACCAGGCCATATGCCCCGACCACCCCCTGTCGACAGGCAAGTCGACAGGGCTGTCGACTTGGTCTGGGCCCAAGTCGACAGGCCTGTCGACAGCCCTGTTGACATGGCCTAGGCGGGAAACTTCCCGCCTGGCCCCAGATCTGATTTCCAAAACTGTTTCCGAAATTCGAATTTCCCGAAAACTTCTTTGGGCCTTAACCGGGTCATACGGACTCCGATTTTCGAAAACTCGGACTCTATTTCGCGTATTTTTCCGAGACGAACGCAATGGCATAGCCCGTTTTACTTGATTCAGAATTTAAAATTAAATTCTGCCTTGATTCTCGTTTTAACATGTTATTGAAATACGGGTTGTTACACACGGGCTAGAGCGTCTCGAAATGGTGAGGACTATCTTTTGCCTCGGTTCACAGATGGAAATCCAACTTCCAATACGTGACATTGCGGTTTTGATTGTAAACCTATATATAGCGACATGATATATGGTACCCATGCCGTCTATGATTGATACTTATGATTGAAATTGTTTTGACACTATGCACTTATAGTAATAATAAAAGATGAGATTTAGCGTATCAAGCATTCTTTGGCTATTATATGGGAAAACCCTATCCTTCGGCTTGTATTGCATTGCGTGATGAGACCTGGGTCTTATAATAGCTTCATTTTACTTTATTTAGCATTGCGCTATTGTTTTATGCACTGGTATTCTTAGGAGGAAACCTGTTCCGTGTTATACGGTGTGGTCCCTTAATTTACCTAACTTTAAAATCAAGATTAATAACCGTTTTAGTTCTCACACCAGTCACATGACTGACCTGAAGTTTATTGTTTTAACCTAAACTCTGGGTGCCCCTATTTCCACACGGGCAGCTAGTAGTTTTGGTTTTGCATATTTATATTCACAGGAACCTGGTTTACAGCTGGAATGATATTCGTAAAGCTCTGTAACCGTATATTCTTTTCAGTTGTGTATTGTATTATTTTTTCGCTGAAGTAATGTATTGTAATCTCTGATATTTAGTAATGTGTAATATTTATTCATACTCTGTATATTCTTGTATTCTGATGAAATCGTTGTAATAAGCAATGAAATGTTCTTCTGTTTGTGTTCCGATGTGGCTTGTTCCCAATTCAATCCGTGATTTCCCGTAAGGGGGATTTCGGGTCATTTCATTTTGGTATCAGAGCTTTGGTTTACAGAGCTCGAGAACAAGACACGTTAGAACCAAACGAAAGAATTCATCAGAGATTGGATTAGTAATATCCAATGAGAATGACTCGTTAGAGATGGGATCAGTAGTATCCTAGAATGAGTCAGAAGAGTATATTTTTAAATTGATAACAAATTTCGTTTTGAAAAGTTAAACCTTATTCAACGTATTTGAATATTTATTTGTACTGAATTTGGACAATCCAGTATATAAAGATTTTGCGTATACGTCTGATCCGCGTGTATTTGAAGTTTTAATATACTGGATAGATATAGAATCACACTCTAGACTCCCGGACATGGTCCTGATGATGAAGTATACCATCACCAGTATTTATTTTCGAGTGACGAAAGTGGGATTTCTATATATAACCAATTGACTGGTGTGATGACCCGCATTGTCAGAGGTATTATAATTAATTTATTTAATTATATAAATAGTGATATGGTGAATTGAATGGTCGTTGAATTAAATAAACTTTGAATATTTAATTAAACTAATAATTAAATAATATATTTAATTCTGAAATAATCAAAATTGGCTGAAATGACGATATGGTGTGAACTGGATCATCTGTGATATTTAATTCAGCTTGTAATTGAATTTGAATAACGAATATATTATATAAACGACAGTTTGAACGTAGAATTATAATATAATTAAAATCGAGCTTGAAATGGCGTTGCAGTTCGTAATTTGGCGATTTGAACTTCAACTGAATGTACATGATTCGTTTTAAGCCGGATTTCTGTGAAACAAGAAACGTGTGGAGCTGGTGGAGTATATCTTCCTAGTGGAAGAGAAAAATCGGGATTTCGTCGTGTATATTTTGATTTATGTCCAAATCAAATTTTAGAAAAGTCACTGTGGAATTCCTTTATAATTTATAAAGGAATTATTTATATTTTAAAAAGGGATTTCAGTATAAATCAAACATCGGGTTGACCCAGAAGTGGATATCAAGTTAGAAATTCATATAGGAATATTCTAGAGTTGTAGGGTATTCCACTGTGAATATAGACGATAATATTTATTTTTAAATATTTAATTTAATTTTATTTAAATATATTTATATATTTAAATGGGTCATTCAAAGCTTTAAAAATAGCCAATTTTTCATACGACCTCAGAATTCGACGAAACCAATTTTGTTGGATTCGTAATGTCAAATTATTGCTAGATTTCAATTTCCGTGATTTTTGAAGTCAGTGTGTGGCCGTACGGATTTTTAGAGTGGAAAATAGTCAGTATTTTGACAATTAAAAATACACTGTATGAGCATACGGAGTCGGAATTCGACGAAACTAGTTTCGTTGGGATTGTAATGTCGAACTCTACCTACGTGTCCAGTTTCATGATTTTTGGGTATCACGTGTGAACAAAGGAATTTTTAGAGTGCATAAACAGATAAATAAAATATAAAATAAAAACCCAAAAATACCCTAACTATTTTCTCTGGTAACAAATAGGCTACGCACACTGCCTCCTCAACCACAAATCCTACCTACCACCGCAGCTTATAAGAGACCCGTATAAACCAACACAGCAACGAGTTGAACAAAGGAAAAACGTAAAGAATGCAAGAAATAAAAATCCTAAGAAATACAAAACAATTTCCATAAATGACAAAACTTATATGGTCGGAATCGCTCAGCGAAGAGCTTCAAGCTCGTGTTCTTACTTCTGAGTGCGATGCTTGTTTTGGGTTAGCAGGTTTTGCTACCGTGAGTTAGGGTTAGGGGTTGGCATCGATTTGGGCATCGATAGGAGATTTTGAGGGTACAAGGGAAATATGGAGAGAAAGGCGCAGCTGGCGGTGGTGTTTGGAGCCATTCCGACGATGGTTGGTGAACAACGAAGGCAGGTTTCATAGTTTCAGGCAGCGGAGGATTTTCAAACTGGGGACGTCGGAGGTGGATCTTTGGGGACTGGAAGGTGCGGTTTCAGGCGAAGGACTCGGTGGTGACGTCGGCGTGGGGGTCAGGTGGTCGGAGTGTTGGCCAAGGTCGGTCAAAGGAGGAGCTGAAGTGGTCGTATTTTCTTGTGGAAGAAGGAGTAACAACGAAGACGGGTTGGTTAAGTCTGAAGGTATATGGGCCGAAGTTTAAAGGGTTTGAGGCCCGCTTTAAAATAAAGTTAGTTTATTTTAATTTAAAACAATATATGATCTTGTAACCTAAATATCTCGATCGTTTGTTATCAGATTGACGAACTGTAAGTGGCGTTGGGATCATATGGACGGACACTAAACTGACCGCGAGTCAATTGGAGTCCGTTACAATTTATAGCAAAATAAATTGTCTAGTTGAATCAAGCGATGGTTATCGCCATTGACGATGATTGTCCAATGTGAGTAAAACTCACCAACTCTGTACAGTTCTATTTTTACAACATATTCTTAGAACTGTTAAATATTGTCTGATTGACTGTGTGTTGATTGTTTGATTGAACTGCTAGTCAGTTAGTGGAAATTATATGTATGTATATATCTATATATAAACCGTTAAATATTTATATGTGATTCTGCTATCAGAATATCTCATATCAAAGTGAAATCGATGTTAATCGTATTGTCTAACATCTGTGATGCAGGGAAACAGGTTGGAGGAATCCGACGGGATTCCTCAACATTTATTTTACCGTTTTTCATATATTGTGATATATGACGTGATATATAATGTGTATGGATTATATGTGTTTGAATGATAGTGATCATTGTTGTAGAGTTAATCAAATTGAATTAGTAAGTTAAGTTAAACTAAGTGAATTAGTTAAGTTAATCAAATTGAATTAGCAAGTTAAGTTAAACTAAGTGAATTGGTTAAGTTAATCAAAGTGAATTGGTTAAGTTAATCAAAGTGAATTAGTCGAGTTAATCAAAGTGATTAGTTCAAGTTAATCGAGATAAGTAAATCAAGTTAGGTTAATCGAGTTGAATTTATCAAGTCGAGTTGATCAATTGAGTTAGTCAAACCAAGTAAATCAAGTTAAGTTAGTCGAAGTAAATCAAGTGGGTTAGCAAAGTGAGTTAATCAAATGAGTTAATCAAGTATGTTAATCACAGTGAGTTTAAATAAAATAAGAGTTAATCAATTAGAATTAATCGAATATTAGTTATTCGAATAAGAGTTAATCCAGATGAGTCGCCATTTAGCACGACTGCTAGCGGAATTCGCATGGCTGCAGATAGCCTACGGCGGTCGGATGTTTCCTGAGGGAATCAGGCGTAACCATTGTGATCGATGCGATCTAGAGTCAAGCGAATGGAGTTAATCGAATACTAGTTATTCGAATAAGAGTTAATCAAATAGAGTTAAAGAAATAGAGTTAAGCAAAATTAGAAACTGACTGGAGATTAGTAAGTTGAATAGTTTTCGGAGTATCGATCTGATGTTGGTTTCGGCCTTCAGGGTTTATACTTGGGAAGTTGTTCTCTTATTAGTTTACAGTTAGAGTCTGATAGTTGTGGAATGGTAGTGATTGATGATTGATCGATGTTATTTCCAATTGGAAATAATATCGTTGTTTGCACACTTGTTTTCTTTGATAGTTAACTCACAGACTATCGAAGTTTTTTTTTACCATTTAACGTTGTTAATATGGAAAGACCGGTTGGATTATAATCCAAAGAACCACTCTGTATTGGCATAAGCGTTGCGAATCATTTATGCCAAAGATAATTGAAGGCGGAGTAAAGTGCAAGGGCTGTTGTATAAGTCTTAGATAACAGCGACTAAGATGGATATACTGAATAGTGCCTTCGGTTTGTCCAGTCCCAGGACAACTCGTATGGACAAAGGTCTGACAGAGTATATATGGTAGATCACGTAAGCTGATCGTTTCAAATGTATTTACGTTGGTGGCAGAGGAATTCGTTTCTCTTAGCTTTATACCCGTGGTATTTTTGGATAAGTCAATTTGTGATTTGGCGGGTATGACGATGTGACATTCAAAGTGAATTTGATATGAAAAGGATAAGCGTAGCTTCTAGCCTCACATCCGGTAAATGACAGAAATCAGGCAGGCAACATGGCTAAGTCGGTCGCACCGAAGTAGGGTGTATAATCACCTATCTAGAGAATATTCATTTGCTTCTTTAATCTATCAATGCTGTCCCATATATATATACGGGGAACGGTTGCTGATCCCAACCGTTGGTGATGTACATTCGATACACTCAAGCGAAATGAGTGGTCGGTCATGTGTGGCTGAGTTGCAAGATGTTCTTGTTGAACTCCAGTGTATCGTTCCTAGAGTACACTGATCGGAAGGTGGTTCCATACCTTGTCATAATTGGAAAATCCATTACCCAATAAGTGCTTGCAGTTTTGATTGTATACTATATATGTAGAACGTGAGATGAAAGCGTTTCTGCTAGATGATTAATATATTTTGGCTGATAGACATTATTATAATATCAAAAGGTTTTTGATATATAGATATTTTGGATTCTCATAAGGAAAAAACCCGTTCCGTTATACGGTGTGGTCTTATGAGATATCGTTTACTTGTTCAAACTGTTTTAAACTGTTTTACTCATACCAGTCCCATGACTGACCCGGAGTTTATTTTGTTGTGTTCTCCCTAAACTCTTGGGTGCCTAAATTTGTACGGGCAGTCAAGTAGTCGGGATTTTTCAGATACTTGAAGAGCTGGAGCAGAAGGCTTCAGGATCATGTAGCTATAGTTTATTTCCGATGTGTTGTAAGTGTTGTACTCTGATGATGTTATTGTATACATATACTGATTCTATTTCAAGGATATGTTATCTATTATATGTTGTTCGTTCCGCTGTGAGATTCGTGTTGCTCTGATGTTGTGTTGTTTCTCCTTCTTCTATTCTAAGTTTCTATCTTATCTATCCTCACCCTCTAATTTCTTTCACTAATTACCAGGATTTTTCGAATGTTTGGTTATCGTCATCAAGTTTATGTCGATAACCAAAGTCGCTAAAAATCCAGGTCATTACAACTGGTGTGAGAACCAAAGCTAGATAGGGTCTATTGTTGTGATTTGGCACCAAAAATGTGATTTTTGACTATAAATCAAAGTTATGAATTTGAAATGATAGCTCACTAATTGATTGCTGGTTGTATTGTTTAATTAATTAAATGTTGAACCTTTAGCCAAATTGAACCAAATAGTGAACTGTATTGAAAATTGTTTGGAATTGTATACATGTACTTACATTGAACAGGTGATAACAAGGAGGCTAGAGAAGAGGAATGAAATTGTTTGCCCGACAAATAGGTACATGTTTATTGTATTTCTTGGGTTTTGGATGATTTTACGAGCCGATTGGCTTTTTCTTTTTCTTTTGGATTGATGAGGGCCATGGGAGGCTATTTGAAATATCCCGAAGCTCCCAGTGCAGGGGAGGTTATGGCGAAATTTTTCGAAAATTTAGGGTGTTAGCCAAATTTTTGAAAAATTTGAAAAGTTCTTAGAAACTGAAAAGTTGAAGAACTTAAGCCACAAAGAAAATTATGGAAGTTGAGTTGATTAGTTAAACAACTTCCAGGTTCGTTCCTTTTCGGGGACGAAAAGTTTTAAGTGGGGGAGATTGTAATAATCCGGAAATCTGAGCCAATTTAAAATTTTTATTTTGGCTATTTTAATGAATTTTGAATATTTAAAATGATTTATTTTAAATAATAACGACGAGAAATTTATTTTGAATAGAAATAGAACGTATATATTTATATAGATCGTCGTTAGAATATAAATATTTTATTTTAATTATAAAAGGAATTGGAAATGGCGCGGTAATTCGAAAATTCGATTTCAAAGTTCAAATGAATGCACATGATTCAAAATAAGCCGGATTTTAGCGAAACCAAAAATATTAGAATCTATTTGAAAATATCTTTCCAACGAATCCGAAAAATTGAAATTTCGTAGCGGGAATAAAAAGTTATGTCCAGTTGAAAATTCAGAATAGCCGCTGTGGAATTCTGGCCCTTAAAAATGGAAAATTTTCAAACGACCTCGGTTTTCGAAGAAACCACTTTTGTTGGATCCGTGATGTCAAGTTATTGCTAGGTTTCAGGATTCGTAATTTTCTGAATTAATATGTGAACGTGGTAAAGGAAAACGTGTTTGACCAGTTTCAGTTGATTTTAATCGACTGGAAAATGGCCATTTTTGAAATGGTCTTAGAATTTGACGAAATTAGTTTTGTTAGGACCGTATCATCGATACGAAGCTAGAAAGTATTTTTCGGGAATTTTTAGAGTCCGTATGTGGCCCCAGTGAATTGAAATGTGCGTTCAAATTCAATATACATTGATTTATATTTTAATTTGAACGGAAACTGATCATAACAAGCGGATTGGCTTACGAAACATATCCCATTGTGTTCGGAATGAGGGTAATTTGCTAGAGGTGACAGTCGTTGGGTGTCGTTTGGTGTTCGAATGAAAAGTCAACTTTTAAGAAAAAATTATTATTAAATTATTATATAAATATATGTTTAAACTCACCCTCCCCTTTCTATTCTCTCTCCTCGTCATTGTTTCAACAGAAAATTAAAATAAAAAAAGGGGAACAAGGGCACCGACGATTTCAGCCATCGCTCCCTTTCCATCGTCGCTAGACCGCCGCCTGCGCTCCAACCCACCGCCGCCGCATCTTCCGGCCTCTCCAGTCGCCCCACCCGCTACTCCTTCTCTCTCCTCTTTCTTCTTTAATCCCAAACCCCCCAACACCTAAAACAACCGCCGTATGACCTGCCACCCACACCGCAACCTCCGGCCATCGATCTGCCGCACCCCCTCGCCTACGACGCCACCAACCACCACCAAAACTCACTGCAGCGCCCCCGACACCCAATCCGTCGTCCTCCCTCACCGAAAACCACATTGACCAGCCCTTACGCCAACCTGCGAGCGTCACTCGAGCCTCAACCAGCGAAATCCCTCTCCTTAGATGGTAAATGTGAGTTTTTATCTTCGCTATTTATTTTCTTCGATGAAAGATTTGATTTTTATGTCTAAGAAAGGAAAATTAGATTTTTTTTAGTTATATAAAAAAATTTAGATTTTAGTTTAGGAAAGATCCGATGTTTGAAAACGAAAAGATTTGATTTTCAACGATATAAGGATTTGAATTTAAAAAATATATATAAAAATATGATTTTTATTATATGTGAAGATTAAAAATATGATTTTTATTATATGTGAAGATTAAAAATATGATTTTTATTATATGGGAAGATTAAAGTTATGATTTTTATCTATGTGAGGAAGCGATAAAAATGTGATTTTTATCTATGTAGAGTTGAAATAAAAATATAATTTTTATATGATGTAGAGAATAAAAATATAATTTTTATATGATGTAGAGAATAAAAATATAATTTTTATATAGCTAATGAATTAAAAATAGGATTTTTAACTATGTGAAAATATGATTTTTATCTAGGTGGAGTTGAACTAAAAGTATAATCTTCATATAAATTGTAGCGTTTTAAAAATATGATTTTTATATACTAGAGAACATAAAAATGTGATTTTTATATATGTAGTGGATACGGACAACGAAAGTGACAAAAGGCGAGCACGACGAAGATTTCCTACATATGAAGAGTCGCGGCGTTTGGTTTAGCTTTTCGGTGAGAACTTCTCACTTTTATTTTATTTCTATTTGAAATATATACTAGGATACAGACGGTGCTTAGCAACACTTGACACCCGTTGTCCACAGACCATGGATGACTTGTTTGTTTAATTGATGTGTTGTGAAATTTTATTGTGTGATATGGAATGAATAAATATTTTATAGTTAAAAATATAAATTTTAATGTGTATATAAAATAAGTATTTATAAACAAATCGAACGATTTGTTTATGTACACACGTTTGACTGATATGGATTGGGACGATAAATTTTACACATCGCCCAACTACATAAATAAAATCTGTGTTTGTTGTTTGAAAACCCCACACGGGTATTGGGATGAAATTGGACATACACTAATCCCAATAATTAGCTGTATGTCGATCGATTGATTGACAGACTGTGTAAGCGTTGAATATTTATATTCAATGCTTATACAGTGTAGAATGCACTCTGGATGATGGATTGCTGTTTTCATAGTTGTTATACACATTTGTTGTGTGAAAATCCATATAATCACATTATATGGTAATTGACTATGTCTGATTCCAGTTCAGAAAGAATGAATATCTGGGTGCGTTTTTTAGAGGTCCCTATTAAGTTTCAAAATATAAAAAAAAACCGGTCATAAACTTATTGTAAATTAGGTCCCTATTTTCTGAAAATTCATTAAAAAAATATAAAAAAAATATAAAAAAATCACGTAAATTCGTATTTAAATAAAACCTGTAAACGCTAAAAAATTCAGAACAAAAAACCATCAAACAAGGCGTCAAAAATCAAAAAAACAAAAAAAAAACGAAATTTGCAGTTAAATGCATAATAGTATGCAGATATATCATTTTCCTGCATACATCCGTGCTTATCTTTCACTACATTCATCTTCGTTGATTTTTATTCATGCAAATACATGCTTACATGTATGCAAATATTTCGAATACTTGCACACATTTGTGCAGGTTTATTTTCAGATTTCCAAACCGAACACAGCTTACAGAAAAGTTGTATACATATATGCAATTATCTGTAATAATTGCATAAATGTATGCAACTTTTTTTTTTTTTTTTGATTTCCGTGGAATCCTGAAATTATTTCCAGATTTTAGAATTTTTTTTTTATGAAGTACCGCACATTTTTTTTTAAAAAAAAGGCGGAACTCAGAAAATAGGGGGCGGGTTTTAATTTTAAATTTCTTTTTTTTATTTATTTATAAATTAGGTCCCTACTTTTAGCTAACGTGTTATCCTATAAAAATGTTGCACACATGTGTGCATGTTTTCTGAGATATTTGCACATTTGGATGCAAATAAAAATGAACTGAAATATGCAGTTAAATCTAGGCGCTGTAAGAACTGTAATAATTGCACATATGCATGCAATAAACTCAAAAAGGTGCATAATATTATGCATTTAAATGCAGTTTTTTCTGTTTTTTTTGCTATTTTCTTCTTTCTAACATGATTTTTGTTGTTTTTTGAACTGAATTTTTTGTATAATGCATAATTTATTTTATTACTAATTTACGAATTTTTTTATTTTTTTAAATTATTATTTTATAAGTTTTGAAAACAGGGACCTAATTTATAATAAGTTTATGACCGGATGTGAGCCTAATTAAGTTTCAAAATAGGGATGTGAGCCTAATATTCACTATTTTAAAATAACGATTATTTTTAAATGACAAATATTTTAAAGTGATATTCAGTAAAAGATCAAAATGTGATTTTGATGTCCGATTTGGGATGGACACGAATATATTTAAATATATAAAGCCGTGTCGGTTAGATTAACGCCATTTTGACGTGAACGATATTTATATCGATTTTATTCATTTATATAATGAATATCGAAAAGGAATTGATTTCAAAATATCATGTTTTGAAAATATTATCATTTATATATCGATGATACGGAATATTCAATTTTGATAAGAAATTGAATATGAAGTTGAAATCGTTTTGAAAACGAATTTAAAACGATTTATAAAATACGTTTTAAAAGGAAATCAACGAAATATATATAATATGTATTATATATATATATTGGCCTGAATAGAACGCGCCGCGCTGCGGCAGTTCTCGAATTTCGACCATTGACTTCGAATGGATATTACGGGAGATCTGACCGTCGGATTCTCCTAAAACTGGAACCGTTGGGTTCATATCGAGAAGAGCTTTCTAACGAATACAAGAGATTTGAAATCTAATGGTTTGATTTGGAATTATGTCCAAATCAAATTTGGAAAAGGTCGCTGTAAGTGCAGTTCGATGGCCGTTGATGGAAATCGACTGTACGGGCCTTGATAAAATTATTAAAAATATCAATAATTAGTAAAATCATAAGAAATGATTTGAAAAGAATTGGGATGAAAAAACTCCATATTTGAAAATATAAAAGTAATTTTTTATCGAAATGAACTAGTTTTGAACTAGAATGATAATCCCATTTACTCTTAAAATAAATAAAGTGGATATGAAATGGTTTTGAAAATAACCAGAATTTCCAATATATATATTGGAAATGGATTTGAATCGAAATTATCTTTGGAATATTTCGATATTGAATTTCGTGATTATACTGATATTGTTATAGAAATTTGAAAGATATATTTATATCGTTATTTCCAATACGATATTTGTTGGTTGTAGTATTTGATATTGAATATAAGCCGATATATTTTCTATTCAGAGCCTTGTATTTAATATCAAATGGGATTTGGGGTTTGTCGTGAATGGTGTCTTCATTAACACTGTTCTTTAACCCAGTTGAGAAAAAGATTAAATCTTTTTATTTAGATTTAATGAAGTATACCAATTAAATGATATTTAATCGGAATTGAATTTGAATTGATTTTTGGGTTTATCGTGAACGGAGTTTTAAATAACACTTGTTCTTTAACCCGATAATTAATGGAATGTGGATTGGGTTTATCGTGAACTGCGTTTTAACGACATTCGTTCTTTAACCCAATTTACAGTGAAATGGGATTTGGAATTTATAAATCTTTTGTTAAGATTTAAAGGAGATTTTCCAAAGTAAAGTTTTCCAATTTAATAAAATAAATTGGAATGTAATGGAATTCGATTTGGTGATAATCGAAGTGAATTTCTGTGGATGAGGACTGCTAATATATATGGAATTTAGAAGGCTTTGCCGTTATTCCATTTATACTATTAGTCAGATATGGAAGTTTATATCGATTATATATATCGATTTGCTTTCCATGAAGATTCCCTCGTTAATGGAATGTGATTTTGGGTTTGTAGTGAGTCGTGTTTTAAATGACATTGGTTCTTTAACCCAGTTAAAGACATGATATGATTTCCTAAGTTAAACAATCATTAATATTGATTTTTGGGAAGATTAAAACCAAGTGGAGATTTAATGAATCTTTAATTAGATTGAAATGATCAAGAATGGAGTATCACCAGTTTTGCTCCAGGCGATAGTTAAATCTTTAATTAGATTTGAACGTGAAATGGTAATTGAATTTACCGATAACACCGTGGTGTTAGATATGAAGTATTACCAGTTTGACTTCATAGGGTGTATAGGTTGGGATTGGGAAATTTAACGAATAATTACTTCGGTAAGGTTCGTTAATCCCGACTAGTTTAGATAAACCATAATTTGGTTTGAATTGATATTCAAAGGAAGATTTAAGAATAAATTTAAAGAATTTATCTTTGATAAAATTAATGGGAACCTTTCCCTAATAATATGAATATTTGAATAAAAGAATATTCTGAAGTGGAATGAGGCGTATGTTGTGTTTGTGTAACACTTGTTTATTATATATGCGAGTTATTCAGAAAGACCGGGTATATCCCATTCTGAATAACTGATTCGACGTGGTGTCGAGGATGAAGATGGTGGTCGAAGACCGGAGGTCTTCACATCGATTGGATAATTACTGATGATCTTGATTGGGCTGTACACCCAAGAGGAGGGAATCGGTTGGTGATCGTCCAGACGTACTTGGAGATCGATGGATATGCGAGGAATAAGGTTCCTACGGTTTCGTTCAAACCCAGAATGGACTTGTAAATGGATGTGTGTCTGACATCAGATTTCATTCTGTGTGATTGATATCCGTTGCATAGCGTGAATTGCCTGTGTGGCATGCTGAGATGCAAATGATCAAGCCTTCTATTGAAAAGCAAAGTCTTATGGTTGATGATCAAAGCACAGCCTATGTGTCATAGCTTTGTGTAGCGTTAATTCGCGAGCCTCACACACCTCGGTTGTGAACCAGAAACGGGAGAGGACATCAGGGAGGGCATGCGTTTCCTTCTAGCTAGGAGTGGTGTTAGTGTTTTACATGGCCTGACATTTTACTTATGTGGATGATGGATTGCGAGTCGCTTCAGTTAGATCGGACGATCCGGGTCCGATGGAGTCATTTGGCTCATTGACACCCCATAGGGTGGGGAAACGCAGTGTTCAGGCATTTTAATCCACATTGGTGGACCGACCCTGACGATCCAAGGGTCCACCTGAGTCTGGGTCCTGAGACACGAGCTAGAGCGTCTCGAAGCGGTGAGGACTATCTTTTGCCTCGGTTCACAGATGGAAATCCAACTTCCAATACGTGACATATCGGTTTTGATTGTAAACCTATATATGGCGACATGATATATGGTACCCATGCCGTCTGTGATTGATACTTATGATTGAAATTGTTTTGACACTATGCACTTGTAGTAATAATAAAAGATGAGATTTAGCGTATCAAGCATTCTTTGGCTATTATAAGGTAAAACCTTATCCTTCGGCTTGTGTTGCATTGTGTGATAGGACCTGGGTCTTATAATAGCTTCATTGTTCTTTATTTAGCATTGCGCTATTGTTTTATGCACTGGTATTCTTGGGAGGAAACCCGTTCCGTGTTATACGGCGTGGTCCCTTGATTTACCTAACTTTAAAATCAAGATTAATAACTGTTTTAGTTCTCACACCAGTCACATGACTTACCTGGAGTTTATTGTTTTAACCTAAAACTCTGGGTGCCCCTATTTCTACTCGGGCAGCTAGTAGTTTTGGTTTTGCAGATTTATATTCACAGGAACCTGGTTTACAGCTGGAATGATATTCGGAAAGCTCTGTATCCGTATATTCTTTTCAATTGTGTATTGTATTATTTTTTCGCTGCAGTAATGTATTGTAATCTCTGATATTTAGTAATGTGTAATATTTATTCATACTCTGTATATTCTTGTATTCTTATGAAATCGTTGTAATAAGCAATGAAATGTTCTTCTGTTTGTGTTCCGATGTGGCTTGTTCCCAACTCAATCCGTGATTCCCGTAAGGGGGATTTTAGGTCGTTTCAAATTCGGATTTTATTTCTTTAAAATCCTTTTATTTATTTAAATAAACCGTTATGGTTTTTAAACGATTTTGGCGCTGCTCTTCTGAAAATTTGATTTTGACATAACTCAAAATCTATCAGACGAAATCCAGATTTTTCTCTTCGATTAGAAAACTATTATCAAATCGGTCCTGATGATTCTTGTTTCAAAGAATTCTGACTTCAATTGAGTTATGTATACTCAATTGAAGTTCGAAACGCCAATTTACGAACTGCAGCGCTGCGACGAGTTCGTTTTAATTATATTTATATATATAAACGTTTAAACTTTGTTTATAATAAATTCAACTCTATTATGATATATTTATAATATATATCAACTCAGTTTCCCAATTCAACATCGTATTTCCGATTTTCTAAAATTGTCGATTTTTCCTAACTCGGTAATATATTCATTTATACTTCGATCTTCTATATTAAATTCCAATTCCTTTTACAAATTATTAATCCTTTGGATTTATTTTCTATTCTATTTAAAAATCCTCATTCTGAAATATATTTCGTCGTTCCCATTTCGAAATGATTTTAACTTTATATTTTCAAATTCTATTTTCAGTTCTCTTTGAAATTTCTATATTCAAATTCTATTTTAATTCTATATATTCAAATTCTATTCAAACTCTATTCAAATTTCTATATATTCAAATACTATTCAAACTCTAGTCAAATTTTCTATATTCGACTCCATTTGAATTTCTATATTCAAATTCTATTTGAATTTTCTTTATTCAAATTCCATTTGAATTTTCATGTTCAAATTCTATATTTAAATTCATGTTTGAATTTAAATATTTAAATTATCTCTTGATAATTTATTCATTATATTTATAAACACCATTTTATAAAATTTTCCTTGTTTTATATTTTAAACAAGTCTATTTTGAAATCTACTTTAAACCAAAATCTTATTTTGGGAATTTCTATTTATAATAACTTATATATATAACACGCAATCTATATTCATATTCAATTTAACTTATATTTAAATAAGTTCGAATTAATCGAATTTAAATCCTAAATCCTTACGGATCTATTTTAGTTCAATTTATTTATTCTGAACATCAGAATAAATTCCATCGTTTATTTCTTTAAAACCATTTCCCCATTTCTATTTTTAAATTCACATTTGAATTTAAATATTCAAATTATCCAATGATAATTTTTCCACTTTATTTAAAACACTATTTATAAATTTCATTTCAATTATCTGATTATCCAATGAAAATCAATCTATTTTATTTATAAACACCATTTATAAATTCACTTCAATTTCCTGTATTATTTAATTTATAAACATCGTCTACAAAATCAATACTTGTTTTATTTATTTTCAAAACAAGTAAATATTTTTAACCCATTCTAAATTCCAATTCTATTTTAGAAAATAGAATTTTTCCTTTTTAAACCTCAAAATCTCTTTCCCGATATTTTTATAAATCAACATTCAGACCCAGTTCTATTTCAAACAATCAAAACACCACATTACAAATCATAGGATTTCTAACACATCATATATGATAATATATGTGAAACAACAACAAAAATATTTTTGTGGAATCCAGTTGGATTCCTCCAACCTATTTTTCCTGCATCCACATACGTTAGTCAACAAAATAATACCCATCCTGCTTCGAGGCAGGATATCGCGGTATAGAAGGTCATCCACTATCATAGCGTGGGGCATATCGGGTCATCCGCTAATGATACTGCGGGCATCCGCTATTGATACTGCGGGAACAATCCAATCACCAAACCAATATATATATGTAATAGCCAAGCCTAAATAACTAATACTTTTTTTTTTATAGCCACAGCAATATTTTAATGCAACCAAACAACCAATAGATATTTTTAACGATAAAAATAAATTCTAATGTAAAATCCGAGTGAGATTTACTCACCTGATATTTTATTTGGCATTCCATTCTGATTTCAGTTTATGTATCCCGGAGCTATGAGTTTCTCGATTGATTCCATTTATTTAGCCCCTTCTTAAGCAAGAATCTGAATTTTAGAAATGAGCTTATGAATTTCCTTAACATGTTTTACGTTAAAAATATACTAGATTTTTAATTTTCTAACTTCCTAGTTTTATTCCTTTACAACTAAGTGATTGGAAAAATAATAATTAGTCTAACTTTTCAGCAATTACCTTCCTAGTCACCATTGCGTTGCAATTCCGGAACCCGACTTTGACCATGCCATCACCAATTCCGACGACTTCCTACTTCCTGACTATCCCCTACAGCACCTCCCGACAATCACAGTAATTCGTCAGCACCCAAAAACTGCACCTGTACAATTTCCGAACCTCAAATGGCAATTTCACCACATCGCAATAAAATCCGTCACTCCTCCTTGAACTCGCCTACTGTCCAACGGTCATTGTCACCAAGTCGAAATTGCCTCTTGCTCTAGTGCTACAATGTGTCCTCAGACTGGTTCGCACTAGTCATAGTAAGGCCAGAGCACTTCCAAAATTGAGCTCCCCAAATCCTCCCCTCCAAATATTCCATCGCAACTTCAGTACAGATCGAACACTCCTATACTCCACTGCCACGTCTCCCTTAATCATCTCACTTCATCAGAAATCGGCTTGCACCAAATCGTTACAACCAACATCGCTCCCTTCTACACGTCACGACTCGTAACCTCGACTACCAAAAATCGCGATATCACCAACTTTACCCAATCGAGATACCCTCCTCAACTTTAACTGAACTCGCGATGACCATCTTCGAAACTGACCTCCGCTCGAGACCGAGCCTCTCAATTTACTAGAAGTCACCGCATCCAAATTCAAATGGTCTTATGATTAAAACGATTTCATTTTGAGGAGTAAAAAGGAGCGGTATTTATATTTTGTTTTAGGTTTGCATCGATCTGAAAAAGGAAAGAAACAGAATGGAATTCGGATTTAGAAAGTAAAAGGGTTTCGGTATATATTTTTTTCCCTTTCCATATGAATTAAAAAGGAAGCCATTTGATTTTTGTTTGCTGAAGCTTTTGAATTGATTTTTGGCTGAGGGAATGTAAAAGGGAAAGTCGAGTTTATAAAGAAAAGGTGCGGTGTTGAACTGAACAGCAAGGCCATTTCTCTTGGAGTTAAAGTGTAGCACGTGTTCAATTCTCTCCCTTTGGATTTTTAATGGTTACAAATATATGTGTATATATTTAAATTATCCATAATTTCCTAACCCCTTTTTGAACGCAACAACGGTCGTTCCTAGGGTTATAACCCTATTCTGAACACACTGGGATAGGTCACGAAGTCCAATTCGATCATATGGTAATGATATTATTTTAAATCGATCTAAATTGAATTCAATTCAAAACTATAAATTCCCTGGATAATAATTAATAATTTCATTTATATTTCAAATACAATTTAAAATGACCATCTGAACTGTTGATTCAGTTTTAAATTTGAATTAAACTAGATTTGTTTTCGTATTACGATTATTCAATATATTCGAAATAAATCGTATTTCGATTATTTAAATCGATTACAAAATATAAAAATTCATTTATATTCTCCAATTAATATTTAAAATAAATATTAAATATTCAAAATAAACCGACCAAAAATCCGGGTCGTTACATTCGTCCCCTCTTAAAGAATTTCATCCCCGAAATTACTAAGGTATGAAAAATAGCTTAAACACATTTATTTTCAAACTCACTTATGTTGAAACTAAACTCTTTAAATTTCAACAAATTTAATTCCACCAAAATTTTTGGTTTTCATTCATATGCATCCAAATTGATTCTAAATCAATTTATCCACTTTGATTTATTTAACTTGCTTTAAGTTAAATTTTAATTCCAGAATTCAAATCCCCAGGTTTTTATTTCAAATCCTTTTGAAATCCCATAAATATAGACATATATTTATTATCATCTCAAATTCAAAATATTGAATTTTTCCAAAACAACTAGTTTTCTTTAAAACAAATTTCCGTCAAAAACTTTTCTAAGGTAGCAATTCGTCACTTAGAAACTCGAAAATGAACACTGATGATGTCGCGATCATCATCAGAATTATTTCCCAACCACTGAAGTGAGTTCAGTGCTTTATCACTTTTAAATTCATTTAAATGATTTTTATTCAAAAATCTTTCAAAACAAAGCTATATTATTTTAATATACTTCAAAAATATTTTCCAACACCCAGGATTTTGAATTCTTAATTCTGGAATTGAATTAAATTTTAATTCATCTCATTTGTATATCTCATTCATATACAAGTTATATTTGGTTATACATAACCATTCCAATTTTTATAATCTCATTTGATTATAATCCTAACAACCAACTCATCCAATAATTTCAGAAAATTATTACTTCTATATCAAAATAGAATTTTGGGTAAAATTATTTCATTTACTCACTTAAAAACAATATTGTGTTCAATCTTCTGTTCAAGTATTTACAAACTTTTATCGATGTCGTGGCGTCCCACGATTCGACCAGAATTCATAAACCACTCAACAGACTAGCCAACACAATATAAAGTAGTTTTTATATCAATTGACAAATACACGCTCTCATATATATATATATATATATATATATATATATATACACACACGCTCAACTCATTCTAGGGTACTGCTGATCCTATTTCTAATGAGCACAATCCCACCAAAGCCTAGGTATTCGCTGAACCTAATCTCTGATACCAACTGTAACGGCCCGCAAATCCATAATATCATAGTTGACTACATACACCGTACATCCAACCCAAATATCACGAAAATACGAATCATTTTTTTTAGAAGAAAAAGGTTGAAGAAGAACAGAAATAACAACACAGAATCTCACATCGTAGCGGAATAAAATATAATATATCATAACTTTTGAAATATAAAATTTTAACTCTATAACATATCATTATCAGAGTATCACTATCAGAGTACAACTTACAACACAGCAGAAATAACAATAACTAGATCATGCTGAAGCCTCCTGCTCAAAGCTTCTTTGGATAAATTTGTAAAATCCTGAACTACTTGACTGCACGTGAAACACCCCACCTCCGTTAAGGTCACTCACAAAGGGAATGCCTTAACTTGGTAGAGGGTTATAGGTACAAGACACAGAAAAATTTTCAAGATAGATAAATATAAGCAGTGGAAATCAAACATTTATTGCATACGTGGTTCAATACAAAAGCATTACAGCAAATTGTCTCAAAATAACTTCCAAAACATTACACCATAATTTCTGTCTTGATTATTTAATAAAGGAGCATAAATCATAAATAAAACTGCATAAATCCCCAAGTTCATTATCCAAAAGCCATAGACAATGTAAGAGAGCCCCAATCATACATCTACTTTCTTGAAGCTTGCAAATAGTCTGATTAAGCTGGAGTATTCCCTCCCTATGGACCGGGGGGGGGGACGAAAGAAAACGGGTCAGACAATAAGTCTGGTAAGTTCAGTGATTACTAGTATTTAAATAAGAAAAGGGATCATGACAGTAATAATAGAACATAAGACAATACCCTAATATAAGATAAGATGAACATGTGATCGCACCCATTACTATAGTCTCTGCACCTACTAACCATTGGTTCACCAGCCCCACGTGTTCATAACAAACGATCCCCCTAATGATCGTCTCCTACTCCCATGCATTCATATCTTGTGTCATTCGGCCCAGCTTGACTGTAGCTACCTGTGCTGGTCCCACCATGGGCTGTATATGTCCCTCTGTTGGCAACCCGACACAATTCAAGATGCACAGTGTATACTACTGATGCCTAGTGCCTGCTTTTTCTGCTCCGGAGTACGTGCACACCCATACTCCGTCGGAACCTACACTGACGCACCAACCGCCGACGTTTTGACCGCTTATAATTAGCCCAGTAATCGTGCCCCACCCTGCCTAGTCCAGGGTACCATGATACATATATGTGGGTTACTGCTGAAATGGGTCCCCATTACTAGGGTTTTCTAATCAACATGTTTATATGGTTAGTGTCCAAGTTTACCTAACCCCACCCATAAGTTTAGTTAACATGTTGAATCGGTTAAGTGTTTCCCTAATTGACTTAACCCTACCAATCCTGACTTAGCTTTAATTATTCATTAAAGCACCAACCTCTCACATTAGACAGGTCTTGTTGTGGTCATTGGATTTGTCGGTCGGTTCCGGGCAGTTTTACACCACAACACAGTCTAACCTCGGGTCCTTTTTTGGGCTTGTTGCACTAACCACCCACATTAGACAGGTCTTGTTGTGGTCACTGGATATGCCGGTCGGTTCCGGGCAGGTTTACACCACAACTCAGTCTAACCTCGGGTTAGGCATATTCGTCTTTTCTAAATTTACATATTTTCTATATATGTCTAATTCTTTATGTAAATTAATTTTAATTTACTCATGCCATAATTATCCTTTCAATTATTGCTCACAATAAATGGTATATCAAATATACCATTTTATGAACAAACCTATGCCATGAAATTTTCATGTTTTCCCATCGCTATCCTTGTGGAACGTACGCATGAATCACATAAAGTATTGGGCTAGTAAATTAGCCCAAACCCATAAACAAAAAGGGGTAATAAATAAGGGACATGAAATAAACATAAAATAGCATACATTTAACCTATCACGTGTAACTTGGCATAGATGTATCATTAACTTAACTAAACAGGTAAAGGTGAACTTGTGACTAAGTTGGATCTAATTATCATGTAAACTTGACATAGGTCTAACATGGAGGTTTAACATATAAACACAATTCTAAACCACAGTTTTGCATATTGACTTGGGTATGTCAAAACATAAGAAAGCTACTATAAACATATTTAAATCACAACTTAGCATGATAACTTATGTGTGTTAAACATAAGAGAGTTACTATAAACATATTTGAATCACAACTTTGCATGATAACTTATGTGTGTTAAACATAAGAGAGCTACAAATCCAAATCTTGTAACATAAATAGATTCAACTTAACATAGTTCTAAATATACATGAATGTTGATCTAACATGTAAGCATGTGATTTATATCATAAACTTGCAAATAACTACCAAATTACAACATGACATGTTTCACCATTCTGTTGGCATAATAAGTTCTTTACCCAATCATAATAGATTCCAATAACATACAACATGGTATGTTCATCATCACAAACATATAGGCATGATCAATCGCAATGGTAATATAAGATAAATGAGAATCAAACTTTATCTATCTTATACATAAGCATCATTCTATATTCGAATTACAACATGTCATGATTTAAAAAAAACGTTTAAATCTACGTAATAACCAACTTACAAACTAAAAAGGAATTCTTGATTTCTGAAATCTGAATTCTGAAATTGGTAAGCTCGCCTTTGATGTAGATCGTTGAATTTGATTACTTTTAATTTGATTTTGATGTAGGCTTTTATCTTGTTTTCAGAATTGAAAGCGGTGACGGCTATTCCAAGTTCTCTACTGACGGCATGACAGTTCTAGGATTATTTTTGTGTGATTTTAGGTTGAGCATTGAGTTGTTTATATAGAATTTCAAATTAATTATAGCCGTCGGATGAACCTAGAGTTAACCACAGCTATTCAGACCCGATCAGGACTATCCAGAAAACCTAGTGACTTAGCAGCAAGTCATCAGTCGTCAAAAATCAGATCTGGCCGAGGGGGCAGGTCGACCCCCAGGTCGACCTGTAGGGGGAAGGTCGACACTAGGGTCGACCCCCTGGTCGACCTGGGTCCTGGGCGGGAATTTTCCCGCCCATCCCGTTTTTGACTTCCGTTTTGAATTTTGAATCCGGTTTTGAGCTGTTTGAATTTATTTGAATTTCTGAAACTTCTGGAGGCCATAACTTCTTCATACGAAGTCCAATTCATGCAAACTCGGACTCTATCTCAAGCAGAATTCCGAGTCGAACGCAATGGCGTAACCCATTTGCCTTAATTCTCACATTTGAAATTAAGTATTGTTTAATTCGTTACTATAACGTTAACATAAAATACGGGGTGTTACATTCTCCCCTCCTTTTAGGATTTCGTCCCCAAAATCTTCAAGTCGAGAAGAACTTATATCATACCATCTAATCACCTATCTACTCAACCATCAAACACAGGCGTCCATTGTCCTTAAAATGTTTCTAATGCTTCATGATCATATGCATAGTGTGTGTACATGTCCTTATCTAATGCAAAATCAGGTGCTCTACTGATTCAGTTGACCTCCTTAATGCAAATTATGTCAGTGCCATGAGTCCATTATATATGCAATTTTTCTTACTCAAAATTTCCTACATGAATGCACAATTATTCATACAAATGCAACGTCCATATGATAACACATCAAGTTTCAATCCATATACAAATACATATATGCATATGCAATATGTAAGTGACTGAGCCGATCTAATACCTAATGTGTGTATATGCATCCACGAGCAACCACTAGCAACCACTTGCAACCACTTGCAACCATCAACCATAACATGTTTCAATTACATGTTTACATCCAAAAAGGTTTCTACCTAAGGATAAAGGATAGGATCGAGGAGATACACCTAAAAAGATATATACGAGTATAAACTTAAGGTAAGAGAGATCAAAGATGTACCCTAAAAAAGGAAAGGGTAGGCTGCACGTATTCTGTCCTCAGTTTCCCAAGTCGCGTCTTCCTCGGCGTCGCTTCATTGAACTTTGACGAGCTTAACTTCACGGTTGCGTAGCTTTTTGACTTCTGTTCCCAAGATACGGGTTGGAACTCTCATCACAGTTGCTTCTCGTTCAACTTCCACTTCCTCTAGCATGCTTCGTTCTACCACTTCCGCAGACTCGTGTAAGCACTTCCGCAGGTGAGAGACATGAATGACATTATGAACCCCGGCCAATCTTTTGGGCAGCTGTACCCTATAAGCCATCTTTCCAACCTTCTCGATGATAGGGAACGGCCCTACAAATCTTGGTGCTAACTTTCCTGCGGATCCAAAGCGAACGACGTTTCTCAAAGGAGATACTTTAAGGAACACCTTGTCTCCAACTTCGAACTCAAGGTCAGTTCTTCTTTTGTCTGCGTACGAATTCTGTCTATCTTGGGCAGTCTTCATTCTTCTTCGTATCAAGTCCACTTTCTCTGAAATTTCCCTAATCATGTCTGGTCCAAGTATGAGCTTGTCTGTGGACTCCCACCAGCAAGTTGGTGACCGACACGGTCTTCCATATAAAGCTTCGAAAGGCGCCATGCCTATGGTGGCTTGGTAGCTATTGTTGTAAGAGAATTCCACCAAAGGTAAGTGATCCTCCCATGTACCTCCGAAGTCAAGAATGCATAGTCTCAAGAGGTCTTCTAATACTCTGTTGACTCTTTCTGTCTGACCATCGGTTTGAGGATGATAGGTCGTGCTTAGGCATAACTGTGTGCCTACAGCCTCTTGTAAACTCTTCCAAAACTTGCTTGTGAAGATAGGATCTCGATCACTCACTATGCTGGTGGGTATCCCATGGAGTCGAACAATCTCTTTAAGATATATGGATGCTAGAGATGAGGCAGTCCTTCTACTCTTGACGGGTATAAAGTGGGCGCTTTTTGTGAGCCTGTCCACTATTACCCAAATACTGGTGTTTCCCCTCCTTGACCTAGGCAACCCATCAACAAAGTCCATTGAAATGCTATCCCATTTCCACTGTGGGACCTCTAGAGGATGAAGCAAACCTCCAGGCTTCTTCTGTTCCTCCATGACTTGCTGGCATATCATGCACTTGGAGACGAATTCAACTACATCTCTTTTCATGCCACTCTAAAAGAAAACCCTTTTTATGTCTTTGTACATTTTGTCTCCACCGGGGTGTATGGTCAACTTGGAATGGTGTGCCTCTTCGAGAACCTTCTCTACCAAATCCCTTGCTTGTGGGACACATAGTCTTCCATCCCGTCTCAACCATCCCTTATCATCGATGGAGTATCTATTGAGGTGACTCGAAGTCTCGCCCCTAATCAGCTTATCTATTATATCAACTAGTTGAGGGTCTTCACGTTGCGCGGCCCCTATTGACTCCAAAAGCGTAGGTCGCACTTCCAATGTTGCTAATAGGCCAGGTACAAATTTAGAGGAGGGCCTAAAGTCAAAGTTGGCTATGTACGCCAAATTTTGCCTTTCTACAAAGAGAGGGCTTAAGGTCAGTTTCTTTCTACTCAAGGCATCTGCTACGGCATTGCCCTTGCCAGGAGTGTAGGAAATCTCAAAATCATATGAGGCAAGAAACTCTATCCATCTTTGCTGCCTCAAGTTGAGATCTTTCTGTGAGAAAAGTTATTTCAACGATTTATGGTTAGTATATAATTCAAATTTCTCACCTAGGAGATAATGGCGCCAAGTCTTAAGCACAAAAACAATGGCTTCCAACTCTAGGTCGTGGGTTGGGTAGTTTTTCTCATGTACTTTCAACTGCCTTCCACCATAAGCCACTACCTTCCCTTCTTGCATCAGAACAACGCCCAGTCCCGTTCCGCATGCATCTGTGTATACTGTAAACATCTTACTTCCATCAGGCAATGTCAGACCTGGGGCTGTTGTCAGAGCCCTTTTTAAATGTTGGAAAGCAATATCACAATCCAAGTCCCAATTGAAAGCTAGGTTCTTCTTTGTCAACCTTGTAAGTGGAGCTGAGATTTTTGCAAAATCTTTGATGAACTTTCGATAAAAGCCTGCTAGCCCGAGAAAGCTTCGAACTTCGGTTGCGTTTCGAGGAACCTTCCAATCTTGCACAGCAACCACTTTTGCGGGGTCCACGGCTAACCACTCTTTGGACACCACATGTCCAAGGAACCTAACTTCTTCTCTCCAGAAATGGCATTTGAAGAATTTGGCTTTCAACTGATGTGCACGGAGAGTATCCATGACTTCCCTTAAGTGCTGAGCATGCTCTTCCTCACTTTTTGAGAAGATCAAAATATCGTCTACGAAGACCACCACAAACTTATTGAGGAACTCTCTGCTCATTAAATCAACGAAGTAAGTAGGTGCATTTGTCAAGCCGAAAGGCATGACAAGCCACTCGAAGAAACCATCCGGAGTTCTGAATGCAGTCTTATCAATGCTGTCTTCAGCCACTCTTAGCTGATGAAACCCGGTAGCTAAATCTAATTGGGAGTAAACCGATGCACCTACAAGCTGATCGAACAAATCATCTATTCTCGGGAGTGGGTGCCTATTCTTCTTGGTCAGCTTGTTTAGCTCCCTATAATCAACACATTGGCAAAGTGAACCGTCCGCTTTAGTTGCGAACACTACTGGAGCGCCCCATTCAGAAATACTCCACCTTATAAACCCCTTTTCTAGGAGCTCTTTAACTTGCTTACTGAGCTCTTTCCGCTCCCTTGGAGCCATGTGCCTAACGGGTAAGGCAACAGGGTTTTGCATTGTCAACGAGGTATATGCGGAAGTCTATCTCCCGCTTCGAGGGTAAACCCTTTACCTCTTCAAACACATCCGAGTATTCACGGACTACCTTTACAGACTGCAAGTCCTCAACAGACGCATCAAGAGATTCTAGATAACTTAGCATAAAAGAGTTCAGGGGATTACAAGAAATTTCAAGAGTGTTACCACGTCAAGTCAGGAGTCTAACCACTCTATTTTCACAGTCGACGATGACACCATTACTGGATAGCCAATCCATGCCTAGAATCAACCCATAGCCTGTGAAGCCCAAAACATAGGCATTGCATCTAAACCCAACGCTTAGAATAGATATTTTCAAATCCAAAAAAACCATTGACAAATAAGCTGAGCCCCCAGTCGGATTTGAAACAATCAAGGGATCCTCTACTAAACTAGTGTCTAGGTGCAGAGATTCAACTAAAGCAGCAGATACAAATGAGTGCGATGCGCCAGAATCAAATAGTGTACGAACAGGATGATAAAAAAAGATAGACTAAACTTTCGACAGAAATATTTCTACCTCGTTCTTGCGAAGGTGCCGTGAGAGCGTGAACTTGTCCTCCAGACGAAGGTCCAGCTCTCTGCCCTTGCTTTCTTGGGCAGTCCTTAGCCATGTGTCCTGTCTCACCACAGTGGAAACAGCCACCCATCTTCCTTTTCTTCTTCCTGCAGTCTTTGACCAGATGTCCAGGAATGCCACAGAAATTACACTTTCTCTTGTCACGGGGTTTGTTGTTCTTCCCGCCTTTCTTGGAATCAGCCTTCTTGTTATGTGACCCCTCCACCTTCTTATCTTGAGGCACTTCCGCTTTTGCCTCTTTCTTGCCGTTGTCTTCCTCATGTAAGAGTGCCATGTCCACTAACCTCTCGTAAGTAACCCCTATAGGTACATGGGTCATAGCCAGGCTGTGAAGTGGCTCATTCAATCCCTTGACAAAACGGAGAGCCTTCTTATGAGGAGTATTCACTAAGTCCAGCCTAAATCGGGCCAGCTGATTGAATTGGTTGACGTACTCCTTGACCGTCATACTTCCTTGCTTAAGGGACAAGAACTTTTCCAGCTGTAAACTTCGTTCAGCTTGTGAGAGGAATTTTATCTCAAACCTTATTCTGAAATCCACCCATGTTTCAACTGGTCTTTCAGCGTTAGTGACTTCCCACCAATAGGAAGCTTCGTCTTTGAGCAACCACACTGCCAACTGCATCTTCTGTCTATCATCCACCACGAAGATATCGAATAGATTTTCAGTTTCTTTGAGCCAATTCCTTGCTTCTATGAATGATTCAGTTCCCTTGAAATCCTTTCCACCTATGGCCTTAAAGTCTCTACAATTCTTTGAGAAAGAATTTTCACGCGGAGGAGGAGGAGGAGGAACCGCTGCAGCTGGAGGAGGAGGAATATCTGCTGAGCCCGCATCGTTGGCCCTAGCCTCTAAGTACCTCCTGAACCAACCAGGTATCGGCACACCCTCTGGAAGGTTAAGATTCCTAGACATGCTGAAACGAAAAAGAAAAGATTCAAAACAAAGGATAGAATGAGAGGGCATATGGCTTTGGGGGATTATGCCTTTAGAATAAAATAACACTTTTTCTTGTAAAATGCTTCTTTATATTTCTTTTGAAGATAGTTTTCAAAAAATCTTATTTGATCTGGTAAACCTTTGCTCTGATACCAAGTGAAACACCAGACCTTCGTTAAGGTAACTCACAAAGGGAATGCCTTAACTTTGGTGGAGGGTTATAGGTACAAGACACAGAAAAATTTACAAGACAGATAAATATAAGCAACTAAAATCAAACATTTACTGCATACGTGGTTCAATACAAAAGCATTACAGCAAATTGTCCCAAAATAACTTCCAAAACATTACACCATAATTTCTGTCTTGATTATTTAATAAAGGAGCATAATCATAAATAAAACTGCATAAATCCCCAAGTTCAGTATCCAAAAGCCATAGCTAATGTAAGAGAGCCCCAATCATATATCTACTTTCTTGAAGCTTGCAAAGAGTCTGATTAAGCTGGAGTATTCCCTCCCTGTGGACTTGGGGGGGGGGACGGAAGAAAAGAGGATGAAAGAAAACGGGTTAGACAATAAGTCTGGTAACTTCAGTGATTACTAGTATTTAAACAAGAAAAGGGATCACGACAGTAATAACAGAACATAGGACAATAGCCTAACATAAGATAAGATGAACATGTGATCACACCCATCACTATAGCCTCTGCACCTACTAACCATTGGTTAAACCAGCCCCACGTGTTCATAACAAACGATCCCCCTAATGATCGGCTCCTACTCGCATGCATTCATAACTTGTGTCATTCGGCCCTGCTTGACTGTAGCTACCTATGCTGTATCAGTCCCTCTGGTGGCAACCCGACACGATTCAAGATGCACAGTGTATACTACTAATGCCCAGTGCCTGCTTTTTACGCTCCGGAGTACGTGCACGCCCATACTCCGTCGGAACCTACACTGACGCACCAACCGCCGACGTTTTGACCGCTTATAATCGACCCAGTAATCGTGCCCCACCCTGCCTAGTCCAGGGTACCATGATACATCTATGTGGGTTACTGCTGAAATTGGTCCCCATTACTAGGGTTTTCTAATCAACATGTTTATATGGTTAAGTGTCCAAGTTTACCTAACCCCACCCATCAGTTTAGTTAACATGTTGAATCGGTTAAGTGTTTCCCTAATTGACTTAACCCTACCAATCCTGACTTAGCTTTAATTTATTCATTAAAGCACCAACCACTCACATTAGACATGTCTTGTTGTGGTCACTGGATTTGCCGGTCGGTTCCGGGCAGTTTTACACCACAAATCAGGCTAACCTCGGGTCCTTTATTTGGGCTTGATGCACTAACCACCCACATTAGAAAGGTCTTGTTGTGGTCACTGGATATGCCGGTCGGTTCCGGGCAGGTTTACACCACAACTCAGTCTAACCTAGGGTTAGGCATATTCGTCTTTTCTAAATTCACATATTTTCTATATATGTCTAATTCTTTATGTAAATTAATTTTAATTTACTCATTCCATAATTATCCTTTCAATTATTGCTCACAATAAATGGTACATCAAACATACCATTTTATGAACAAACCTATGCCATGAAATTTTCATGTTTTCCCATCGCTATCCCCGTGGAACGTACGCACGAATCACATAAAGTATTGGGCTAGTAAATTAGCCCAAACCCATAAAAAAAAGGGTAATAAACAAGGGACATGAAATAAACATAATGTAATACCCCACATCCGTTAGTGTCACTCACAAAGGGAATGCACTAAGTTCTGTGGAGCATGCAGATAAATTACAAGACAGACAAAAATTAAACAGCGGGAAATAAAAACTTTGCTTTATTGATAAAATAGTTTGTACAACGATTTCTTTACAAATCAGAGTATCATCTGTCTTACAAAATAAAGAAGCATAAAACATTATTTATATTCCCCAATTTTAGCAAGAGCCAGCCATAGCATCTGAAAAGAGAATCCAAGCAAAGCTTCGACAAATCTTCAAGCTGGGAAAGAGTGAGAGTCCAACTTAACCTGAGCTATACCATTCCCTCCTTTACTACCCGGGGGGGGGGGGGAACGGAAGAAAAGAAGACGAAAGAAAAACAGAGTCAGACATAAAGCCTGAGTAAGTTCAGTAACTTCTAGCATATGAACATGGAAAAACAAAACGACATGAATTAACTGAATACAAGATAACACCATGACGATAGGGTCAGCAAGATTGGACAAGATAATCACAAGATATGCTAAGATAAGATAAACTAGATATGCTCTAGTACTTTCACCGCTTCGCTATTTCCTTGTTATACTAGTTTCTATATCTCTGCACCGCCTAACTAGTGTCCCAACTAGTAACGATAACGTGATCCCAATACCTGTAGTTTCCATTGCCTTTAGGCATACATTTATTATTTGTTACCTAGATCTAATCTTGGATTTTCTACCAAGTGCTTTCTAGATTCAACTAGAGTTTACGCTATCTGCTGAATGCTTCTCGGATTCAGGGTTTATGCCACCTAGTCCAACTAGGGATTATGCTACCTGTCGAACGATGCCCCCTGGTCTAGGACACACTACCTAGAGTGGTATATGTTCCTAGACTTCCCCACGCATGTATCACGAATCGTTATCGCTTGTCTAGATGCACATGTCCTGTAATGTGTGGCCCGAGTCCTGTGGCAGGGCAAATCAAGGAATACAGAACTCGGTCGGGAGCTTTCAGATATCTACCGATGCAGATGCTAAGGTCTGTTTTTGTTCCAGTGGCTATGGTCCCACTTGACCCCTCCCTCAACTAATGAAAGGCACACCTTGAAAAATGAGAACTATACGCAGGCCCCTGGTGCCCCACTATCCTATGGCCATCCTCACCCATAACTAGATAGCAAGTATATGGTCTTTTGGAGTTCTCCGCCTTTCCGCTTCACGTATCTCGATTGACTCAAGATGGATGGTAGACGACGAGTTGCTATCACAGGGCTACCATTTTCTCGCCGAATCATGCTGGTCCATCCTAGTCATTAGGTTGCCATATTTTGCAACCATGGCATACCCCTGGTTCTTCTACGCAGACCTTAACCTCTGTGAGCCCAGGAGGATCATCTACAGCCTCATAGAGGGATACCAAGAGTACCCTCACGTCCCCTCGAAGCCTCGGGCTTCGTAACCCAATTCGTTGGGGCCTTCTTTTTACTCAGACGGACATTCGCTCCTTCCCGTGTTATACTAAGAATTACTACTTAGTTCTACTAACTAAGGTTTACCACTTAGTTTCCAGAATCGTTGTTTTCTTAACTAAGGTTTACTACTTAGCTCCTTTTAACTAAGGTTTACTACATAGTTCTCTTACCCGTCAATTTGGATTGGTTAAGTGTCATTAGTCAATTCAAGCTAACTTAACCCTCTTCATTTATCCCGATAATGACACGACCCGAACTTCCCCGTGAAGGAAAGCACGGATGGCGTTTGAGGACAAGACAAAATAGAACGCAGACGGAAGAACATTTCATTGTTATTACAACAATTCCATCAGAATACAAGAATATACAGAGTATAAATGAATGAAATTACATTCGATAAATATCAGAGATTACAATAAATTACATAGCAGCGGAAAAACAACATAAAACACAACTGAAAGTAATGCACGGATACAGAGCTTTCCGAGCATCGTTCCAGCTGTAAATCAGGATCCTGTGAATATAAATCTGCAAAACCAAAACTACTAGCTGCCCGTGTAGAAAATAAGGGCACCCAGAGTTTAGGTTAAAACAATAAACTCCAGGTCAGTCATGTGACTGGTGTGAGAACTAAAACAGGTATTTAAAACTTTACTTTAAAAGAGAGTAATTCAAGGGACCATGCCGTATAACACGGAACGGGTTTCCTCCCAAGAATACCAGTGCATAGAATTAACAACGCAATGCTTTTTCGAAAAATGAAGCTATTATAAGACCCAGGTCCCATCACACAATGCAACGCAAGCCGGAGGATAGGGTTTTCCCTTATAATAGCCAAACATGCTTGGTACGTTTAAAACAAATCATTTGATATTGTTATAAGTGTATAGTGTCAAAACATTTTCAATCATAAATATCAATCCTAGGCGGCATGGGTACCATCTATCATGTCGCCATACTAGGCTCTACAAATAAAACCGAGATACACGTATTGGAAATTGGATTTCCGTCATGAGTCGAGGCAAGGGGCAAGCTCCTCTCCGCTTCGAGACACTCTAGCAAATGCCTCGGGACTACACACTCTGGGTAACCCCTGGATCTTCAGGGCCGGTCCTCTCTTACGTTTGAGGATTAATTATGCCTGAACACACGTTTCCCGGTCCTTACAGACCTAAAATCGAGGCGCCTCATCCAACAACCACATAGGTGAAAAGTGTATAAATGTCAGGGCTGGTAAGTCACTGACACCACCAAAGCGAGAAAGAAACGTCGTGCTCTCCCTGCAGTCCTTATCCCGTTTTTGACTCATACCGAGGCGTGAGGCTCGCGAATCCACGCTATACACAAAGCTGCCACGTAGGCCGTGCTTTGATCATCAACCACAAGACTTTGCTTTTCAACAGAAGCCTTGATCCATGCAACTCAGCGTGTCACACAGGCAATTCATGCCATGCGATTGATATCTATCGATATATAATCTCTAAGCTCGTACGTCTCAGAGAAGGGCATTAAGCAAGAGAATAAATTCTTCGCCGCCAAGCAGATATATATTTAATAGAAATCAATCAACACAGAATAAAATCCAATGTCAGACACACAATCCATTTACAAGTTCGTTCTGGGTCTGAACGAAACCGGGGGCACTTTCCTCGCATATTCATCAATCACCATGTACGTCTGGACGACCACCAACTATTTCCATCCTCTTGGGTGTACAGCCCAATCAAGTTCATCAGTAATCACCCAAACGATGTGAAGACTTCCGATCTTCGATCACCGTCTTCATCTTCGACATATCGTCGAATCGGTCATTCAGAATGGGTATAAACCCGGTCTTTCCGAACAATCCGCGTATATTAAAAACAAATGTTACACAAACACAACAAACGCCTCATTCCAATTCATTAGTCACTAACCGTAAATCAGTAAGAGAGCAATTTCCCAAATATTAACCCCGAAGGCCGAAACCAACATCAGATCAATACCCAGGAAACCATTCTTCTTAACTAACCTACAGCTAGTTTCTAAATTTCATATTCTTAGGGAAAGGTTCCCACTAATTTTATCCAAGATAAATTCTTTAAAATTTATCCTTTAATCTTCCTTTGGATGTCATTTCAAACCAAATTATGGTTTTCCAAACTAGTCGAGATTAGCGAACCACATCGAAGTAATTATTTATTTTATTTCCCAATCCCAACCTATTCATCCCATGAAGCAAAACTGGTAATAATCCATATCTAATACCGTGGTGTTATCGGTAAAATTAATTACCATTTCACGTTCAAATCTAATTAAAGATTTAACTATCGCTTTGGAGCAAAACTGGTAATACTCCATCCTCACTCATTTTCCAAATTTGATAATTTAGATTATCAATTCACATTTCAATCTAATTGCAGATTCCTTAAAACTCCTTTTTCTGGGTTAAAGAACTAATGTCATTTAAAACACAGTTCATGATAAACCCAAATCACATTCTATTTATTATCGGGTTAAAGAACAAGTGTTATTTAAAACACCCTTCACGATAAACCCACTAATCAATTCTATTTAAAACCCATTTCAAATCCAATTTATTTATTTAAAAATAAATGGGTTTTAATTCTAGTTCATAACTAGTTCATTTCGATAAAAATCTATTTTTAACTTTTCAAATATGGAGTTTTTCCATCCCAATTCTTTCCAATACACAAATTATGATTTTACACAAATTATGAATATTTTTAATAATTTTATCAAGGCTCGTACAGTCGATTTTCAACAACGGCCATCGAACTGCACTTACAGCGACCTTTTTCAAATTTGATTTGGACATAATTCCAAATCCAACCATTAGATTTCAAATTTCAAATATTCATTCGAAAGCTATTTTCGATACGAACCCAACGGTTCCGGTTTTAGGAGAATCCGACGGTCGGATCTCCCGTAATATCCATTCGAAGTCAATGGTCGAAATTCGCGAACAGCCGCGGCGCGGCGCGGCACGTTCTATTCAGGCCATTATATTATATATAAAATATATATAATATATATTTCATCGATTTCTATCTAAAACGAATTTTATAAATAGTTTTAAATTCGTTTCAAAAACAATTTCAACCTTTATTTCAAATTCAAATCAAAATTGAATTTTCTGTTATAAATCCTTTTTATTTCCATTTCTATTTGATTTCAATTCAAATCGATTTTAATTCGATTCGAATTCATTTTCCTTTCAATTCAATTCAATTCAATTCAAATTCGTTTTCTTTTCAATTCAATTCGAATTCGTTCTCTTTTCAATTCAATTCGAATTCGTTTTCTTTTCAATTCAATTCGAATTCGTTTTCTATCTAATTTAATTCGAATTCGTTTTATATTCAATTCAAATCAAATTCGTTTTCTATATTCAATTCAAATCAAATTCGTTATATATATTCAATTCAAATCAAATTCGTTATATATTCAATTCAAATCAAATTCGTTATATAATCAAATTTGTTTTCTATTCAATTCAAATCAAATTCGTTATATATTCAATTCAATTCAAATTGGTTTTCTATTCGATTCAATTCAAATTGGTTTTCTATTCGATTCAATTCAAATTGGTTTTCTATTCGATTCAATTCAAATTGGTTTTCTATTCGATTCAATTCAAATTCTTTTTTAATCGATATAAATATCGTTCGCGTCAAAATAGCGCATCTCTAATCAACCCGGCTTTATATATTTCAAAAATTCCGTTATTCTATTCAACAAATGAATATTTATTCTATTCAATACGTGAATCTATAATTTTGTCAACACACGACTAATCTCAACGAATGAGTACTGTCCATGTGTGACTATTTTGTTATTTAATATATTTTATATAAAAATTATGGTATCTATCGTTTGATTTGAATCAGACTCCAACTGTAAATTAGTAAGAGAACGATTCCCTGAATATTAACCCCGAAGGCCGAAACCAACATCAGATCAATACCCAGGAGACCACTCATCTTATCTATTTTCCAATTAGTTTCAAATTTTATATATGATAAAGATGTAAATTTTATTGTTAAAATATTTTGTTCAACACATGACTAGTCTCAACGGATGAGTACTGTCAACACATGAACCTTTATTTTATAATATTCTTTATTTTCTAAATTGGAATGAGGCCCAATCAATTACCATATAAAGTTAATTATATGGATTCCATACAACACATGTATATAATAGCAACAACAAATAATCAACCATCATCCAAAGTGCATTACACTGTATAAGCATCAAATATAGATATCTAACGCTTATAACAGCCTGTCAATCAATCGATCGACATACAACTAATTATTGGGATTAGTGTATGCCATATTTTATCCCAATACCCGTGTGGGGTTTCAAACAATCAAACACAGATTTTTATTTGTGCAGTTGGGCGATGTGTAAAATTTATCGTCCCAATCAATGTCAGTCAAATCAGTGTACATAAACAAACCGTCCGGTTTGTAAATGAATATTTATTTATTCACATTCACGTTAAAAATTATATTTTTAACGATAAAACATTTTATCCAACCTATGAAAATATTCTATTTAGTTCATTTATTAAATAAAATGATATCTTTATTTTTCTAACTTATTTTAGAAAATTTCGGTGGCATAACGGCACGATACTAGAAATAGGACAAGGCCTAGCCTTATCCCCGGTCTAGTGAAGGCCCACGCCATTCACACATCAATTAAATCCATTCCATTTCACCAAACAATTCAATTCAAACCAAATAATCTAACCAACTACCCAACCAAATAAACAAGTCCATGGTCTGTGGACGATTGTGTCGGGTGCTACTAAACACCATCTGCATCCTAGTATATATATATATAACTAGAAAAAGAAATTAAAGAGTGAGAAATTCTCACCGAAAGCTATCCCAAATTCACGACACTTCATTTATAGAAATCTTCATCGTTATCGCATTTTTGTCATCTTCGTTGCCCGTAGCCACTACATATATAAAAATCGAATTTTTACTTCGCTATTCAATATTTAAAAATCGTGTTTTTACTTCGCTATTCAATATATAAAAATCGTGTTTTTACTTCGTTATTCAATATATAAAAATCGAATTTTTACTTCGCTATTCAATATATAAAAATCGTGTTTTTACTTCGCTATTCAATATATAAAAATCGAATTTTTATTTCGCTATTCAATATATAAAAATCGAATTTTTACTTCGTTATTCAATATATAAAAATCGATTTTTTACTTCGCTATTCAATATACAAAAATCTTATCATTATATTTTGTTTTCTAAAAAAAAAATATAATTTTCTTTTCTAAACAAAGTATATTTCTTTTCAAAACACGGTTTATTTTCTCCTTTCAAAACACATGTATATTTTCTCCTTTCAAATCAATGTTTATTTTATATAAAAAATCCTACTTTTGAAACATATATATCCATATATAATTTCTGATTTTCGTGATTCAAAATGTCATCTTTGTATGATAAAAATCTCATTTTTATCATATTATAAAAATATAATCTTTTAACTTATAAAAATTCTACCTTCTTACTTTATAAAACAAAACTTTCTACAACTAAAAATTTAAACTTTATTTATAAAAAATAAAAATCTGATTTTTAAACTAATATTAACACATCAAAATCTGGTTTTTAACTAAGTATTTAAATTAAATAAAAACAGAAAAATAAAATAAAATAAAAACAAAAAAACTTACTGTTGTTTGACCTGGGAGGGGGGGTTGCGTGTTCACCGGAGGTGGAGGGAGCTGAGGAGGCGCGCACGTTTGGGGCTCTGGGCTTTGGTGGCGACGCAGACTTCGACGAGGGGGGGGGGTTCGATGGAGGTGGCGGTGTGGCTTTCAGGCGGTGGTGGGGCCTGTTGACGACGACTTCAGGTATTGGGAGGGGACCGTGGGTTTAAATCGAAGGGGTTAGAGGAGAGGGAGGTCGTGGAGGAGCTCGGCATGGGGAGGCATCGCCAGCGCGCGGCGGCGCTCGAGGAAGGGGGGGCGTCGATGGTGTCGGGTTTCCTAGGGCACAGTTTTTTTTTCCTGTTGAAATTGATTTTGAAGAAAGGGGGGGGGGGCAGAGAGGTAATAGGGAGAGGAAAGGTTTTATTTTATTATTTTAATTTTAAAAAGTTGACTTTTACATACGACCTCAAAACGAGGTCTACCGCCTGTCGTCCATAGCGTGTTACCCCCATTCCAAACACAATGGGATATGTATCGTAAGCTGATTCGGCTGTTATAATCAGTTTTCGTCAAAATCAACATACAACTCTATATATTGAATTTGAACGCGCATTTCAATTTACTGGGGTCACACACTAACTCTAAAAATTGCAGAAAAATATTTTCTAGCTTCGTATTGACGATACGGTCCTAACAAAACTAGTTTCGTCGAATTCTGAGATTGTTAGAAAAATGGCCATTTTCCAGTCGATTAAAATCGACTAAAACCGGTCAAAACACGTTTTCCTTTGCCACGCTCACATATTGATTCGAAAAATTATGAAATTTGGAATCTAGCAATAATTTGACATCACGGATCCGACAAAAGTGGTTTCGTCGAAATCCGAGGTCGTTTGCAAAATTCCCATTTTTAAGGGCCTGAATTCCATAGCGACTATTCAGAATTTTCAACTGGACATATCTTTTGATTCCCGCTATGAAATTTCGATTTTTCGGACTCGTTGGAAAGATATTATCAAATAGATCCTATTATTTTTGGTTTCACTAAAATCCGGTTTGTTTTGCACCCGGTACATTCAATTGAAGTTTGAAATCGAATTATCGAACTACCGAGCCATTTTCAATTCCATTTATAATTATATATAATTATTATATTCTAACGACGATGTATATAATATACACGTTCTAATTATATTCAAAATAAATTTCTCATCGATATTATTTAAAATAATCTATTTTAAATATTCAAAATTCGCTAAAATTGCCAAAATAAAAATTTTAAACTGGTTCAGAATTTCCGGGTTATTACTGATAAACTGTTTAAGTGTTATTAGTAATTCATGTTGAGTTAACCCCACCACAAACCAAGTTATATTGGTTAAATATTTCTTATTACTTAACCCTACCCATTCACCCTGTATGGGTTAAGTGTTTCTTTTAACTTAACCTTGCCCGTCTGTTTTAACTAACATGTTATTAACGGTTAAGTATTATCCCTTCATGTTTTAGACTTAACCTTATTCCTTTATCACAATCTGATGGTTAATGTTCAAGTTTACTTAACCCTACGGTCTAGCCCAGCTAACATATCAAATTGGCTAAGTGTATTAGATTTTACTTAACCCCAACCTCTAGTCTAGTTAACATGTTAATTTGGCTAAGTGTATTAACTTTACCTAACCCCACCTTCTAGTCTAGTTAACATGTTAATTTGGCTAAGTGTTTTCTTGGTTACTTAACCCCTACAGATCTTGTCTTGTTACCATGAGTTTGGTTAAGTGTCCATATGGACTTAGCCCTCCATTCTAGCTTAACTGTGTTAAGTGTTTGTATGAACCTAACCCCACCCATCGGTTTGGTTATCATGTTGAATTGGTTAAGTGTCTCAGTTAACTTAACCCTACCATTCTTGTTCTAGCTTTAATTAAATAGATTAAAGCCACGACCACTCACATTAGACAAATATTGTTGTGATTACTGGATGTGCCGGTTGGTTCCGGGCAGATTTACATCGCAACTCAGTCTAACATCGGGTTGGGCCTATTCGTGTTTTCTAAGTTCAAAGGGTTTTGATTAGTTTTCAAATCAGGTTTTGAAAGTAACCATCCTGTCCGTCGGATCAGTTAGGGAGAGCAGGAAACTTGTATTTTCCAAACCCAAGCCTAGACACTATCCTCTCTGTCACCCTAGAACTTTCTGGTGTGTTATTAGAAGAGATGTCGTTAATAAACCTTTAATTTGTCTAAATTTACATTTTCTCATTTAAGACAAATTCTATAAGTAAACCATTCCTAATTTACTTATTTCCTAATTCCTCTTTTAATGTAAATCGTCAACATTCATTCTTATGGCCCATTTTCCCCTCTATATCATATTAATGCCTTTTTGGTATGTAAACTATACCAAATTAAATGTCACTAAACATGATTTTTGCTAAACGTGACAATTACTCACAATTATGGCCAATTTCAAATTTATGCCAATATACTTATTATGCCAAATTGGCTAATCCAATTCTGATTTAACATTCTAATTAACGTTCATGTCAAACTAGATTTATTACTCTAGTTCACAATTCATGTAAATGCTAGATTTACAAGTCAATACTAGATTCAAATTACACATCCTATAATTTATGTCAAATTTCACCCATTTGCATTTCTATGATCATGCCATAACACATGTTCTCAATTTATGCCAATTTCCAAGTTTATAACTACGTTTTTAGTAAATTTCATATTTTGCCCAAATCGTATTCCCACCGTTCGTATAATCGTGATTCAATCTAGATTATAGGTAAATCTAGATTCGTAGAAAATAGGGAATGAACCAAAGATGCTACGAAAAAGACAGGCATAATAACTGGCATAAGATGACAATTCACAGGCATGGTAATATTACGACATGAAAAGGGTTGAATAGTATAGGTTCAAGAACATGGGTAGACCTAACTCAATAGGTAAATTCCCATGGTCTAAAACCAAAGAAAACCAAGAATAGACAGAATAGATAAACATGGGTAGACCTAACTTAATAGGTAAATTCCCAAGATCTAAAACCAAAGAAAACCAAGAATAGACAGAATAGATAATCGGGTTTAGACCCAATTTCATAGTCAGAAAACTTAAGCAACACTTTCCAAGTCATGGACCATAGGTGTTTAATCACAATTGTCCAATTTATGTCATAGGCAATAGTTTATGCTTCCTAATCAAAGGCATAGGATTGTGTTCATAGTCAAGGAAATAATTCTCATAGTCACAGTCACAGTCATAGGCAACGTTCATAGTCATAGGCAATGTTCATAGTCATAGGCAATGTTCATAGTCATAGGCAATGTTCATAGTCATAGGCAAGGCCTAATTGGTCATCGAATCATAATAGTTCTTAATTAGGTCCAAAGATATAGGCACAGATTCGAATAGAAAGATTTGGCATATTCTTTTATTCCTTTAATTTCATGTCACGAATAGGGAAAACGTTCAAATCTAAAAATAACTGACTTACAGAGATTAGATTAGATTCGTAGAAAAACAGTCGTTGAAGTCGTTTGAATCTTCACTTGAAATTCTAGCTTGACTTGAACCTCTTCTTGAAAGTCTTTAGCAGCATTTCCTCGTCTTGATTTATTTTATATATTATTTATTTATATATTTTGTTAGAGGCAACATAAGGATAGAAAAGAATTGTGAATAGAGAAGGAGACTAAGGCTGTTTATATAGGATTAGGCGGACGAACCTAGGCAGAAAACGTGACCAAATACATCAGAATGAACCAGGTTCAGAAAGCTGGAAAAAGCGGGGGGGGGGGGGGGGGGGGGGGTCGACCCCCAGGTCGACTACCCAGTTGACCTGGGTCTTTGGGCGGGAAAATTCCCGCCCAGCCCAATCTAGGTCCGATTTTGAATTTTGAACTCGTTTTCTGACCTGTTTTGTAATTTGAACTTCGCTGAATCTTCCGGAGGTCATAACTCCTTCATACGGAGTCCGATTAACGCAAACTCGGACTCTATCTTATGCAGAATTCCGAGACGAACGCAATGGCGCAGCCCGTTTCCTTTGATTTTGATTTTAACATTTAATTCTGCCTTGATTTGTGAATCCTAGTGTTACAGAATTACGGGGTGTTACATTCTCCCCCACTTAAAAGGATTTCGTCCCCGAAATCTTCAAGTTAGGAAGAATGTGTCCTACCATCCAATCACCCATCTACTCAACCATTCAATCACAGGCATTCATTGTCCTTAGAAAGACTTCTAATGCTTTTCATGTTCATATGCATAGTGTGTGTATATGTCTTTATCTAATGCAAAATCAGGCGGTCTACTTATTCAGTTGACTTCCTTAATGCGAATCATGTCAGTGCCATGCGTCCAATCATGTATGCAAGCATCCCTAGATATGTACATACTACATGCGTGCACAACCATTCATCCATATGATAACATATCAAGTTCAACTTACAAACAAATACATATCTGTAAATGCAATATGAAAGCATCTGAACTGATCTAGTGCCTAATACGTATACATATGCATTCACGAGCAACCATTAGCAACTACTTGCAACCATCAACCATAACATGTCTCAAATACATGTTTACATCCATTGGCTTCTACCTAAGGATCGAAGATGCGACCTAGAGGATATACTTTGGAAAGAGAGAAACAATTATGCGTAAAGCTCCTACAAAAGAAATCAAGGATGCATCCTTAAGGAAAAAGGGTATGATGCTAGTATCTAGCCTTCTTTAGCTTTACTCCACTGTATCTTAACTAATTTAACTTTACGATTGTGAAGTTCCTGACCTCCATTCCCAAAATAAACAGATGTCAATCACGGTACCAAGTGTATGTGCTAAGATGATTAGAGGTCACCCTCCTATCCGCCATGCCATAACTATAAGGGTCGAAAGGTCACTACGTGCTTTTTAGAGTGCCTGTCACAACTATTCATCTCTCACGCAAACCATCCTAGTCGAACTCGACATTCCTCAAGTACAAGCCCCAAAGGCCTAAACCAATATCAGACAAGCACCCAAGGAATATCTCCTCCGAATTTAGACGTGAGATGATATAAGCAAACTCGATAGCTATTCTCAAATCCCTACTAACCAAAAATAAACTGGTTGGACCACCAATTGGATTTGAGACTCTAGTGGGATCTTTCTACTATACAAGTACTATGGTGTAGAGACACAGCTATGGAAGTGGATATGAACAAATGCGAAGCGCTAAAACCAAAGGAAAGAGTACGGATAGCAAAACTAGACTCTTCCAACGGAACTTTACAACCTTTCTCCTAGGTACGCTTGGTGGTGAAAGTATGTACTTGCCCTTCTGAAAATCTTGTTCCTCGTTCTTGCCCTTGTCCTTAATTATATGCCCTATCATACCCTAGTAAAGATACTTCCTCTTGACTTAGGTTTTATAATTTCTTCCTCCTTCGTAAGCTAAATCTACATCCTTGAATTCCTCATCCTAGGGTTGTGCTCCCTGGCCAAACTCCTCATCCCCTTCCGTGTGTAGTCATGTTGACAAATCTCTCGAAAGCTGCTTCCATCGTACAGAAAACCCTACTAAGCTTGAAAGAAAACTGGCCGTAGGTGAAACAACTACAACCATAGATGGAAGTCGGGCGCTACTTCGCCCTTCGATGAGGTTACCTCCCAGAAAGCCAGGAGCCCCAGAGACTCAAGAAAGAAGGAGACAAGAATTCAAACAGAGGAAGAGAAGATAGTGCGTATGGATTTGGGGAATATGCCTTTTAAAACAAATCTTTTCTCTTGAAAATTCTTCTTTTAAAACCGTTTTGAAAATAATTTTTCAAATCCTCTATCTGATCCGGTAACCTTTAGCTCTGATACCACGTGTAACACCCCACATCCGTTAGTGTCACTCACAAAGGGAATGCACTAAGTTCTGTGGAGCATTTAGGGTAAAAGATGCAGATAAATTACAAGACAGACAGAAATTAAACAGCGGGAAATAAAAACTTTGCTTTATTGATAAAATAGTTTGTACAACGATTTGTTTACAATATAGAGTATCATCTGTCTTACAAAATAAAGAAGCATAAAACAATATTTATATTCCCCAATTTTAGCAAGAGCCAGCCATAGCATCTGAAAAAAGAATCCAAGCAAAGCTTCGACAAATCTTCAAGCTGGGAAAGAGTGACAGTCCAACTTAACCTGAGCTATACTATTCCCTCCTTTACTACCTTGGGGGGGGGGACGGAAGAAAAGAAGACGAAAGAAAAACAGAGTCAGACATAAAGCCTGAGTAAGTTCAGTAACTTCTAGCATATGAACATGGAAAAACAAAACGACATGAATTAACTGAATACAAGATAACACCATGACGATAGGGTCAGCAAGATTGGACAAGATAATCACAAGATATGCTAAGATAAGATAAGCTGGATATGCTCTAGTACTTTCGCCGCTTCGCTATTTCCTTGTTATACTGGTTTCTATATCTCTACACCGCCTAACTAGTGTCCCAACTAGTAACGATAACGTGATCCCAATCCCTGTAGTTTCCATTGCCTTCAGGCATACATTTATTATTTGTTACCTAGATCTAATCTAGGGTTTTCTACAAAGTGCTTTCTAGATTCAACTAGAGTTTACACTATCTGCTGAACGCTTCTCGGATTCAGGGTTTATGCCACCTAGTCCAACTAGGGATTATGCTACCTGTCGAACGATGCCCCCTGGTCTAGGACACACTACCTAGAGTGGTACATGTTCCTAGACTTCCCCACGCATGTATCACGAATCGTTATCGCTTGTCTAGATGCACATGTCTTGTAATGTGCGGCCCGAGTCCTATGGCAGGGCAAATCAAGGAATACAGAACTCGGTCGGGAGCTTTCAAATATCTGCCAATGCAGATGCTAAGGTCTGTTTTTGTTCCAGTGGCTATGGTCCCACTTGACCCCTCCCTCAACTAATGAAAGGCACAGCTTGAAAAATGAGAACTATACGCAGGCCCCCGGTGCCCCACTATCCTATGGCCATCCTCACCCATAACTAGATAGCAAGTATATGGTCTTTTGGAGTTCTCCGCCTTTCCGCTTCATGTATCTCGATTGACTCAAGATGGATGGTAGACGACGAGTTGCTATCACAGGGCTACCGTTTTCTCGCCGAATCACGCTGGTCCATCCTAGTCTTTAGGTTGCCCTATTTTGCAACCAAGGCATACCCCTGGTTCTTCTACGCAGACCTTAACCTCTGTGAGCCCAGGAGGATCATCTGTAGCCTCACAGAGGGATACCAAGAGTACCCTCACGTCCCCTCGAAGCCTCGGGCTTCGTAATCCAATTCGTTGGGGCCTTCTTTTTACTTAGACAGACATTCGCTCCTTCCCGTGTTATACTAAGAATTACTACTTAGTTCTACTAACTAAGGTTTACCACTTAGTTTCCAGAATCGTTGTTTTCTTAACTAAGGTTTACTACTTAGCTCCTTTTAACTAAGGTTTACTACTTAGTTCTCTTACCCGTCAATTTGGATTGGTTAAGTGTCATTAGTCAATTCAAGCTAACTTAACCCTCTTCATTTATCCTGATAAACTGGTTAAGTGTTATCAGTAATTCATGTTGACTTAACCCCACCACAAACCAAGTTATATTGGTTAAGTATTTCTTATTACTTAACCCTACCCATTCACCCTGTATGGGTTAAGTGTTCCTTTTAACTTAACCTTGCCTGTCTGTTTTAACTAACATGTTATTAATGGTTAAGTATTATCCCTTCATGTTTTTGTTTTAACCTTATTCCTTTATCACAATCTGATATTTAAGTGTTCAAGTTTACTTAACCCTACGGTCTAGCCCAGCTAACATATCAAATTGGCTAAGTGTATTAGATTTTACTTAACCTTAACCTCTAGTCTAGTTAACATGTTAATTTCGCTAAGTGTATTAACTTTACTTAACCCCACTGTGACGACCCCAAACTTCCACGAGTGAAAGTAGGAGTAATCATTTTTGGAATACAACATAAATACAATAAAACAGAACACAGATGCAATATAGCAAAAGAAATTCATAGAGTAATAACATTATAGCAGCGGAAAATTATAATGTCATCAATCACGGAAAATCCACAGTCACAGAAACTAAGCTATTACAACAAGTTTTGCAGAAAAGAAATAAGTTTGATGTCTAAAAAGAAAAGAAAGGATGCCATAGAAACAAAAGATAAATGTCTTCAAGCTCCAAGTCATCACCTCTCCACAAAAGCAAATCCAAGAGAGAGAATAAGCAGCTCCAAAGAAAAGACTCCAAGCAAAGAATGAACCTGTCTACTTGGCTGCCCGTGTGGAAAAGAGGGCACCCAAGTTTGCAAAAAGGTGAAACAAACTATGGGTCAGTCGTGGGACTGGTGTGAGAATTCTTAAGTAAAATACTAGTAGATATAAGGCAAATCCAAAGACCACGCCGCTAACGTGGAACGGGTTTACTCTAATGGATTGCCGTGCATAATTTAAAGTGTCATAACAAATAATTGAATACATCGTAAACAACGCAATGCTTTTTGGAAAAATGGAATCACCATAAGACCCAAGTCCCATCACACAATGCAACGCACACCAGAGGATAGGGTTTTACCTTATGGTGATTAAACATGCTAAATACGGCAAATACGCATCTAATATTATTATTAGTGTATATGAAAGCATTTCAAAGTAAATGTATTAATCTTAGGAAGCATAGGTACCATATACTATGCCTCCGTACTAGTAATACAATCAAATTCGTCGGTTCGTATTTGGATTTTGGTTTCCATCATGAGTCAAGGCTAGAGCGGAGCTCCTTACCGATTCGAGACACTCTAGCTAGTGCCTCAGGATTACCCGCAGTTAACCCTTGGATCCTGCAGGGCCGGTCCTCACATACAGCTTAGAGGATTGGCAATTCCTAAGCACACGTTTCCCGGTCCTATAGGACCTATCCGAGGCGCGCCACATTCCATCATCCACATAAGTAAAGTATCAGCGCTGGGAGGTCCCTGACACTACTTCTAGCTAGAAAGAAACGTGCTGCTTTCCCTGCGTTCCCTTCGCCCGTTTTTGACTCAACCGGTGTGTGAGGCTCGCGAAGTCCCGTTACACAAAGCTACGCCTAAACAGGCCATGCTTTGATCGTCTCCACAAGGTTCTGCTTTTCAACAATAAACCTTGATCATTGCATCTTAGTATGCCACACTGTCACTCCATACCATACCATTGCTTCTCCATCAATACATAAATGGGTGTTAAGTAGAGAATAAATTCTCCACCACCAAACATTTATATTTTAACAGAAAATCAACGATATGATATATATCGAAGTACGATGTCAGACACACCATCCATTTAAAACTTATGCTCTGGGTCTGAACGAAAGTCAAATCCGTGAAATCAACGCGTACGTCTGGGCAATGACCTTGACCCATGAATTGGTAGCAAGTCAATTCAGGATCTCGATCGCTGTCCATTCGAGGGAAGATTTACGGTCTTCATGCGTCGTCTTCTTACTTCAAATTTTAACGCCGCTGGATTAATTCGAGATGAGAATATCTCGGACTTCCCAAACAATCCTCGTATATATATACATATATATATTTTTGAAAATCCTTCTTATTTGTTAATAATTATTTTTATTAACAATTCATTCTATTTTAATTATTTAAAATAGTCAAACTTCTTATTCAACGATGCATTCTCAAAATCATATTTTAATTTACATTAATTAAAATGTAAACTTTCATTACATATCGCATTCTTGTTTTCTTTACATTTAATAAAATGCAAACTTGCAATTACATGTCACATTCTTACTTTTTTACAATGAATAAAATGTGAACTTGCATTTACATGTCACATTCTTACTTATTTACAATGAATAAAATGTAAACTTGCATTTACATGTCGCATTCTTATATCTTGTCATCAAAAAAATAATGTTAACTCATTCTACGTTGTAATCCTTCTTTAATGTTAATCATTTAACATAAAAGTTAACTTCCTACGATGTAAATTACATTTAATTTACATTAAGATAATGTAACTCATCCTATGTTAAATTACCTTTTAATTAAAATAATATAATTCAATCCTACGGTCAATTCTCTTTAAATTTCATTATAAATAATGTAACTTATCCTCTGATTAAACTTTCTTTTATTATCTACATTAAAAATAATGTATATTAATCCTATCGTTAAACTCTTTTTAAAATTAAAATTAAAAATAAGGTTATTCTCATCCTACGGTGCAATTCTTCTTTTAATTCACATTATAAAATAATGTAACTCATCCTATGTTAAATTCTCTTTTTAAATGCATTTTTAATTTCCATTACATTAAAATGAAATTTTATTTTACGATGGAATTCCCTTTTTATTCCCATTATAAATAATGTACACTTCATCTTACGATGTAGATTACCTTTCTATTTAACATAAAAATAATAATAATGTACATTTCCTACGATGCATTTTTCTCTTTTATATACATTATAAAATAATGAACATCTTATCCTACGGCATAAATTTCTTTTTATATTAACATTTAAAAAACATTAATTACATCCTACGGTGAAATTACCTTTATTACATTAACATTAGCAATGTTAATTTCATCATGCTATGAATTTCAATTATATTATACTTATAAAATAATGTAAATAGCATTCGGTGGATTTCTCTTTTTATTACGTTAACAAAAATGAAATTTTCCTACGATGAAAGTTTTTCTTATTTTTAACATTTAAAGATGATGTTAATACCATATGGTGTAGATATTTTTATATTAACATTAAAAATATGTTAACCAATCATACGGTGAATCCTCTTGTAAAATAACATTGTAAATGATGTCAAATTTACATACACTTCATTTTCTTTTTAATAACATTGAAAATAAATGTATATGAATCCTATGATTAAATTATCCTTCTTGACATACGGTGCTTTTCTTATTTATTAACATTAAAGATAATGTTAATATTACATATGATGCTTTTTCTATCTGTTAACATTAAAGATAATGTTAATATTACATACGGTGCTTTTTCTATTTATTAACATTACAAAAACACTATTTTCACATGCAATGCATTTAATATTTTCTAACATGACAAAATATTATTTACATACAATGCATTTGATATTTTTCTAACTCGACAAAATACTATTTACATACAATGCATTTGATATTTTTCTAACTTGACAAAAATGCTATACATACAATGCATCTTATACTTTTCTAAATTGACAAAAATACTATACATACAATGCATTTTATCTTTATTAATATTAACAAATATGCTATTTTCATACAATGCAAATATTTCTTATTTATGACAAATATTGTTCATTTCATATAATGCCATATTCTATTTTATAGTGAACAAAAATATAGTCATTCACATACAATGCTTTCTTCTTTTTATATAATGAACAAAATATATTCATTAACATACAATGGTTTATATCATAGCATACACATACGGTTCATGTCATTCTTTACATTTGTCAAAATGTATATTTTGTCTTTCTTTTACATTGACAAAATATAATTATATCACTACTTCATTATTTGACAAAAATGATTTTGTCGCCAACTTCATTTATATTGACAAAATGAATTTTTGTTGCTAACTTACATTGACAAAAATGAATTTTTGTTGCTAACTTTACATTGACAAAAATGAATTTTTGTTGCTAACTTACATTGACAAAAATGAATTTTTGTTGCTAACTTACATTGACAAAAATGAATTTTTGTTGCTAACTTACATTGACAAAAATGAATTTTTGTTGCTAACTTACATTGACAAAAATGAATTTTTGGTTGCTAACTTACATTGACAAAAATGAATTTTTGGTTGCTAACTTACATTGACAAAAATGAATTTTTGTTGCTAACTTACATTGACAAAAATGAATTTTTGTTGCTAACTTATATTGACAAAAATGAATTTTTGTTCTAACGTCATGTTTGCATTGTGAAAATATACTTATTTCGCTAATTCACTCTTAATATACAAAAATGTATATTTTGTCTAATTCTTCTCAATGCAAACAAAATGCTAATTTTGTTTATTCAATCCAATGCAAACAAAAATGTGAATTTTGGTTTTCATTCTTTTCTTTGAACAAAAATGTATATTTCATACGGTGACAGTTTTCTATATTAACATTTGATAAAAATGTCAATTTTTCCCTATTTCAATTTTACATAAGAAGAGAATATAAATCTCATCACAAGTAGCATTCATCATAAGTAGCATTCTTAATTTATTTGCATCAAATAAATTGTAAATTTTCATCACATCGCATGACCACACATCCAAACATAACCACAAATCCAAATCCAATAACTAGCATCCAGGTGATTACAAGGTGATGTTATAACTGGGCATTAGCAAAATCAACACGGTGTAATTAAATAAAGAACATATAAATAATTTTTAATTAATTTATAATTCAGATTTAAACCTGAAATTTCAGGTCTAATCACATAGCATAATAGACAATTCCGATTTCACGTCATATGTTATGATCGGTTTAGATCTATGTTTAAATATCATGTCGTATCGGTTCTACTGCTAATAATCATAAAAATAATAATAAAATAAATTAAATTAAATAAAAATAAAATTCTCACAGTGGTCTAGTCTGAAAAGATGGCTCGGGTTCAATCAGATCCGGTGTTCGCATTCAATTTGATTTCAGATCTGGAATGATTCCAATGCAAATTCATAGGAAAAATCAAATTCAGACTTTTAACAACTGGCTGTGTAACACTTAAAAGCGTGGGGAAATCTGAAGCATACCATATTTTCAGAATTTGTTCAAAACTTCAAATCGCGATAACTTTTGATTTACTGAACGGTTTTGAGTGCGGTTTTTTGGAGAATGACCGCCTTGGAGAGATCTTTGCACGGCCAGAAGAGGGTGGAGTTCGATCGAGCGTGGTGGGCCCGGCGTGGCTGCGACCGGCGGACCTTCTCGGGCTCGGGGCGGGCGGCACAGGCGACGGAAAGGGACGGGACTTGTCGGAGATCGAAGAGCTCGGCGAGAGCTTCGAAACGTGTACTCACACGCAAATTTTCGTTGAGAAACGAAAGAGTTATGAGGGTTTGAAGTTTTGAGGAATGGTGGGTTTCGGCGGCTGAAGTAACGACGGGTTTGAGAAGATGAATAGTGATTTCGGATTTTATATTATTATATTAGGGTTATTTTATTAATTTTTAATTAGCCCAAAAAGCCCGTTTTGGCCCGAACTCCGATTTAGACCCAACGACTGCCGTTCATACCATTTAGCCCCCGTTCCGGACTCATCTGGACCTGTCCCGTTAGCCCAAACTGTCATCTTGGCCTCCGTTTTTCAGTTTTAAAAAAAATAAATCATTATTTTGAATTCAAACGTACGCAGAAATTCACCGGGACCACATACGGACTCAGAAAAATCTAGAAAAATTATTTTTGACTTTCTTATGACGATACGATCACAACAAAATTAATTTCGTTCGATTCTGAGACTTTTTGAAAAATGACTATTTTCAGGGCGAATATATTTAATATTAAAAATACATTTTAAACAAATATTTTCTGAAACTCGAAACATATAAGTGTTTACTGTTTTTCAATGCAGCAACATCATTCTGAAACCAATGGAAGTGGTTTCGAGTTCAAATTCCTTCGTATGCAAAAAGTAGCATTTTTGACCTATGCAAATTACCCACCGACTTTTCTAAAAATTGAATTGGCCATAACTTTTGATTTCCGCTATGAAATTTCGATTTTTCGGATTCGTTGGAAAGATATTTTTAAATAGATTCTAATATTTTTGGTTTCACTAAAATCCGTTAAATTTTGCATCCTGTATGGTTAGTCAAATTCAAGTTTGACTTTTCAAACTACCGCGCTATTTCTAGCTCTTTTTATAATTAAAATTAAATTTGTTCGTTTTAACTTCGATTAAAATAAATAAATCATTAAAAATACTTTAAATTCATTAAAATAAAAATTTTAATTTGGCCCTAAAATTCCGGGTCGTTACAATCTCCCCTCCTTAAGAACTTTTCGTCCCCGAAAAGGAAAAAGAAAAATAGAAGAGGAAAAGAGGAAGAATAAACACAGAGAATGTTTTTAACAGAGATGGTACCGTCTATAACATCAGGCTTTCTACCGAAGAAGTTGGTCCTTTCGTTCCTTCGTAAACATGTGCCAATTAAGCATCGCCACTTCACTTAGTCTTCTTCGAATGCACGATCAAGGGAAGAGTCAAAATAACGGTAATGGTGATTTAAGAGATAGAAAAGATCGAAGGATGAATGAAAAGATGACGATAAAGTGACTGGCTATTATGTATCTCATGAACTGTTCGCCGTAGAATATAGTGATTCTACGTAAACGAATTATTATAAGTATGTTATATTCCGCTTTGTAAACCAAAGCTCTGATACCAACTGTGACGACCCCAAACTTCCACGAGTGAAAGTAGGAGTAATCATTTTTGGAATACAACATAAATACAATAAAACAGAACACAGATGCAATATAGCAAAAGAAATTCATAGAGTAATAACATTATAGCAGCGGAAAATTATAATGTCATCAATCACAGAAAATCCACAGTCACAGAAACTAAGCTATTACAACAAGTTTTGCAGAAAAGAAATAAGTTTGATGTCTAAAAAGAAAAGAAAGGATGCCATAGAAACAAAAGATAAATGTCTTCAAGCTCCAAGTCATCACCTCTCCACAAAAGCAAATCCAAGAGAGAGAATAAGCAGCTCCAAAGAAAAGACTCCAAGCAAAGAATGAACCTGTCTACTTGGCTGCCCGTGTGGAAAAGAGGGCACCCAAGTTTGCAAAAAGGTGAAACAAACTATGGGTCAGTCGTGGGACTGGTGTGAGAATTCTTAAGTAAAATACTAGTAGATATAAGGCAAATCCAAAGACCACGCCGCTAACGCGGAACGGGTTTACTCTAATGGATTGCCGTGCATAATTTAAAGTGTCATAACAAATAATTGAATACATCGTAAACAACGCAATGCTTTTTGGAAAAATGGAATCACCAAAAGACCCAAGTCCCATCACACAATGCAACGCACACCAGAGGATAGGGTTTTACCTTATGGTGATTAAACATGCTAAATACGGCAAATACGCATCTAATATTATTATTAGTGTATATGAAAGCATTTCAAAGTAAATGTATTAATCTTAGGAAGCATAGGTACCATATACTATGCCTCCGTACTAGTAATACAATCAAATTCGTCGGTTCGTATTTGGATTTTGGTTTCCATCATGAGTCAAGGCTAGAGCGGAGCTCCTTACCGATTCGAGACACTCTAGCTAGTGCCTCAGGATTACCCGCAGTTAACCCTTGGATCCTGCAGGGCCGGTCCTCACATACAGCTTAGAGGATTGGCAATTCCTAAGCACACGTTTCCCGGTCCTATAGGACCTATCCGAGGCGCGCCACATTCCATCATCCACATAAGTAAAGTATCAGCGCTGGGAGGTCCCTGACACTACTTCTAGCTAGAAAGAAACGTGCTGCTTTCCCTGCGTTCCCTTCGCCCGTTTTTGACTCAACCGGTGTGTGAGGCTCGCGAAGTCCCGTTACACAAAGCTACGCCTAAACAGGCCATGCTTTGATCGTCTCCACAAGGTTCTGCTTTTCAACAATAAACCTTGATCATTGCATCTTAGTATGCCACACTGTCACTCCATACCATACCATTGCTTCTCCATCAATACATAAATGGGTGTTAAGTAGAGAATAAATTCTCCACCACCAAACATTTATATTTTAACAGAAAATCAACGATATGATATATATCGAAGTACGATGTCAGACACACCATCCATTTAAAACTTATGCTCTGGGTCTGAACGAAAGTCAAATCCGTGAAATCAACGCGTACGTCTGGGCAATGACCTTGACCCATGAATTGGTAGCAAGTCAATTCAGGATCTCGATCGCTGTCCATTCGAGGGAAGATTTACGGTCTTCATGCGTCGTCTTCTTACTTCAAATTTTAACGCCGCTGGATTAATTCGAGATGAGAATATCTCGGACTTCCCAAACAATCCTCGTATATATATACATATATATATTTTTGAAAATCCTTCTTATTTTTTAATAATTATTTTTATTAACAATTCATTCTATTTTAATTATTTAAAATAGTCAAACTTCTTATTCAACGATGCATTCTCAAAATCATATTTTAATTTACATTAATTAAAATGTAAACTTTCATTACATATCGCATTCTTGTTTTCTTTACATTTAATAAAATGCAAACTTGCAATTACATGTCACATTCTTACTTATTTACAATGAATAAAATGTGAACTTGCATTTACATGTCACATTCTTACTTATTTACAATGAATAAAATGTAAACTTGCATTTACATGTCGCATTCTTATATCTTGTCATCAAAAAAATAATGTTAACTCATTCTACGTTGTAATCCTTCTTTAATGTTAATCATTTAACATAAAAGTTAACTTCCTACGATGTAAATTACATTTAATTTACATTAAGATAATGTAACTCATCCTATGTTAAATTACCTTTTAATTAAAATAATATAATTCAATCCTACGGTCAATTCTCTTTAAATTTCATTATAAATAATGTAACTTATCCTCTGATTAAACTTTCTTTTATTATCTACATTAAAAATAATGTATATTAATCCTATCGTTAAACTCTTTTTAAAATTAAAATTAAAAATAAGGTTATTCTCATCCTACGGTGCAATTCTTCTTTTAATTCACATTATAAAATAATGAACTCATCCTATGTTAAATTCTCTTTTTAAATGCATTTTTAATTTCCATTACATTAAAATGAAATTTTATTTTACGATGGAATTCCCTTTTTATTCCCATTATAAATAATGTACACTTCATCTTACGATGTAGATTACCTTTCTATTTAACATAAAAATAATAATAATGTACATTTCCTACGATGCATTTTTCTCTTTTATATACATTATAAAATAATGAACATCTTATCCTACGGCATAAATTTCTTTTTATATTAACATTTAAAAAACATTAATTACATCCTACGGTGAAATTACCTTTATTACATTAACATTAGCAATGTTAATTTCATCATGCTATGAATTTCAATTATATTATACTTATAAAATAATGTAAATAGCATTCGGTGGATTTCTCTTTTTATTACATTAACAAAAATGAAATTTTCCTACGATGAAAGTTTTTCTTATTTTTAACATTTAAAGATGATGTTAATACCATATGGTGTAGATATTTTTATATTAACATTAAAAATATGTTAACCAATCATACGGTGAATCCTCTTGTAAAATAACATTGTAAATGATGTCAAATTTACATACACTTCATTTTCTTTTTAATAACATTGAAAATAAATGTATATGAATCCTATGATTAAATTATCCTTCTTGACATACGGTGCTTTTCTTATTTATTAACATTAAAGATAATGTTAATATTACATATGATGCTTTTTCTATCTGTTAACATTAAAGATAATGTTAATATTACATACGGTGCTTTTTCTATTTATTAACATTACAAAAACACTATTTTCACATGCAATGCATTTAATATTTTCTAACATGACAAAATATTATTTACATACAATGCATTTGATATTTTTCTAACTCGACAAAATACTATTTACATACAATGCATTTGATATTTTTCTAACTTGACAAAAATGCTATACATACAATGCATCTTATACTTTTCTAAATTGACAAAAATACTATACATACAATGCATTTTATCTTTATTAATATTAACAAATATGCTATTTTCATACAATGCAAATATTTCTTATTTATGACAAATATTGTTCATTTCATATAATGCCATATTCTATTTTATAGTGAACAAAAATATAGTCATTCACATACAATGCTTTCTTCTTTTTATATAATGAACAAAATATATTCATTAACATACAATGGTTTATATCATAGCATACACATACGGTTCATGTCATTCTTTACATTTGTCAAAATGTATATTTTGTCTTTCTTTTACATTGACAAAATATAATTATATCACTACTTCATTATTTGACAAAAATGATTTTGTCGCCAACTTCATTTATATTGACAAAATGAATTTTTGTTGCTAACTTACATTGACAAAAATGAATTTTTGTTGCTAACTTACATTGACAAAAATGAATTTTTGTTGCTAACTTTACATTGACAAAAATGAATTTTTGTTGCTAACTTACATTGACAAAAATGAATTTTTGTTGCTAACTTACATTGACAAAAATGAATTTTTGTTGCTAACTTACATTGACAAAAATGAATTTTTGGTTGCTAACTTACATTGACAAAAATGAATTTTTGGTTGCTAACTTACATTGACAAAAATGAATTTTTGGTTGCTAACTTACATTGACAAAAATGAATTTTTGGTTGCTAACTTACATTGACAAAAATGAATTTTTGGTTGCTAACTTACATTGACAAAAATGAATTTTTGTTGCTAACTTACATTGACAAAAATGAATTTTTGTTGCTAACTTACATTGACAAAAATGAATTTTTGTTCTAACGTCATGTTTGCATTGTGAAAATATACTTATTTCGCTAATTCACTCTTAATATACAAAAATGTATATTTTGTCTAATTCTTCTCAATGCAAACAAAATGCTAATTTTGTTTATTCAATCCAATGCAAACAAAAATGTGAATTTTGGTTTTCATTCTTTTCTTTGAACAAAAATGTATATTTCATACGGTGACAGTTTTCTATATTAACATTTGATAAAAATGTCAATTTTTCCCTATTTCAATTTTACATAAGAAGAGAATATAAATCTCATCACAAGTAGCATTCATCACAAGTAGCATTCTTAATTTATTTGCATCAAATAAATTGTAAATTTTCATCACATCGCATGACCACACATCCAAACATAACCACAAATCCAAATCCAATAACTAGCATCCAGGTGATTACAAGGTGATGTTATAACTGGGCATTAGCAAAATCAACACGGTGTAATTAAATAAAGAACATATAAATAATTTTTAATTAATTTATAATTCAGATTTAAACCTGAAATTTCAGGTCTAATCACATAGCATAATAGACAATTCCGATTTCACGTCATATGTTATGATCGGTTTAGATCTATGTTTAAATATCATGTCGTATCGGTTCTACTGCTAATAATCATAAAAATAATAATAAAATAAATTAAATTAAATAAAAATAAAATTCTCACAGTGGTCTAGTCTGAAAAGATGGCTCGGGTTCAATCAGATCCGGTGTTCGCATTCAATTTGATTTCAGATCTGGAATGATTCCAATGCAAATTCATAGGAAAAATCAAATTCAGACTTTTAACAACTGGCTGTGTAACACTTAAAAGCGTGGGGAAATCTGAAGCATACCATATTTTCAGAATTTGTTCAAAACTTCAAATCGCGATAACTTTTGATTTACTGAACGGTTTTGAGTGCGGTTTTTTGGAGAATGACCGCCTTGGAGAGATCTTTGCACGGCCAGAAGAGGGTGGAGTTCGATCGAGCGTGGTGGGCCCGGCGTGGCTGCGACCGGCGGACCTTCTCGGGCTCGGGGCGGGCGGCACAGGCGACGGAAAGGGACGGGACTTGTCGGAGATCGAAGAGCTCGGCGAGAGCTTCGAAACGTGTACTCACACGCAAATTTTCGTTGAGAAACGAAAGAGTTATGAGGGTTTGAAGTTTTGAGGAATGGTGGGTTTCGGCGGCTGAAGTAACGACGGGTTTGAGAAGATGAATAGTGATTTCGGATTTTATATTATTATATTAGGGTTATTTTATTAATTTTTAATTAGCCCAAAAAGCCCGTTTTGGCCCGAACTCCGATTTAGACCCAACGACTGCCGTTCATACCATTTAGCCCCCGTTCCGGACTCATCTGGACCTGTCCCGTTAGCCCAAACTGTCATCTTGGCCTCCGTTTTTCAGTTTTAAAAAAAATAAATCATTATTTTGAATTCAAACGTACGCAGAAATTCACCGGGACCACATACGGACTCAGAAAAATCTAGAAAAATTATTTTTGACTTTCTTATGACGATACGATCACAACAAAATTAATTTCGTTCGATTCTGAGACTTTTTGAAAAATGACTATTTTCAGGGCGAATATATTTAATATTAAAAATACATTTTAAACAAATATTTTCTGAAACTCGAAACATATAAGTGTTTACTGTTTTTCAATGCAGAAACATCATTCTGAAACCAATGGAAGTGGTTTCGAGTTCAAATTCCTTCGTATGCAAAAAGTAGCATTTTTGACCTATGCAAATTACCCACCGACTTTTCTAAAAATTGAATTGGCCATAACTTTTGATTTCTGCTATGAAATTTCGATTTTTCGGATTCGTTGGAAAGATATTTTTAAATAGATTCTAATATTTTTGGTTTCACTAAAATCCGTTAAATTTTGCATCCTGTATGGTTAGTCAAAGTTCAAGTTTGACTTTTCAAACTACCGCGCTATTTCTAGCTCTTTTTATAATTAAAATTAAATTTGTTCGTTTTAACTTCGATTAAAATAAATAAATCATTAAAAATACTTTAAATTCATTAAAATAAAAATTTTAATTTGGCCCTAAAATTCGTTACACCCACCTTCTAGTCTAGTTAACATGTTAATTTGGCTAAGTGTTTTCTTGGTTACTTAACCCCTACAGATCTTGTCTTATTACCATGAGTTTGGTTAAGTGTCCCTATGGACTTAGCCCTCCATTCTAGCTTAACTGTGTTAAGTGTTTGTATGAACCTAACCCCACCCATCGGTTTGGTTATCATTTTGAATTGGTTAAGTGTCTCAGTTAACTTAACCCTACCATTCTTGTTCTAGCTTTAATTAAATAGATTAAAGTCGCGACCACTCACATTAGACAGATATTGTTGCGATTACTGGATGTGCCGATTGGTTCCGGGCAGATTTACATCGCAACTCAGTCTAACCTCGGGTATGGCCTATTCGTGTTTTCTAAGTTCAAAGGGTTATGATTAGTTTTCAAATCAGGTTTTGAAAGTAACCATCCCGTCCGTCGGATCAGTTAGGGATAGTCAGGGAGAGCAGGAAACTTGTATTTTCCAAACCCAAGCCTAGACACTATCCTCTCTGTCACCCTTGAACTTTCTGGTGTGTTATTAGAAGAGATGTCGTTAATAAACCTTTAATTTGTCTAAATTTACATTTTCTCATTTAAGACAAATTCTATAAGTAAATCATTCCTAATTTACTTATTTCCTAATTCCTCTTTTAATGTAAATCGTCAACATTCATTCTTATGGCCCATTTTCCCCTCTATATCATATTTATGCCTTTTTGGTATGTAAACTATACCAAATTAAATGTCACTAAACATGATTTTTGCTAAACGTGACAATTACTCACAATTATGGCCAATTTCAAATTTATGCCAATATACTTATTATGCCAAATTGGCTAATCCAATTCTGATTTAACATTCTAATTACCGTTCATGTCAAACTAGATTTATTACTCTAGTTCACAATTCATGTAAATGCTAGATTTACAAGTCAATACTAGATTCAAATTACACATCCTATAATTCATGTCAAATTTCTCCCATTTGCATTTCTATGATCATGCCATAACACATGTTCTCAATTTATGCCAATTTCCATGTTTATAACTACGTTTTAAGTAAATTTCATATTTTGCCCAAATCGTATTCCCACCGTTCGTATAATCGTGATTCAATCTAGATTATAGGTAAATCTAGATTCGTAGAAAATAGGGAATGAATCAAAGATGCTACGAAAAAGATAGGCATAATAACTGGCATAAGATGACAATTCACAGGCATGGTAATATTACGACATGAAAAGGGTTGAATAGTATAGGTTCAAGAACATGGGTAGACCTAACTCAATAGGTAAATTCCCAAGGCCTAAAACCAAAGAAAACCAAGAATAGACAGAATAGATAAACATGGGTAGACCTAACTTAATAGGTAAATTCCCAAGATCTAAAACCAAAGAAAACCAAGAATAGACAGAATAGATAATCGGGTTTAGACCCAATTTCGTAGTCATAAAACTTAAGCAACACTTTCCTAGTCATGAACCATTGGTGTTTAATCACAGTTGTCCAATTTATGGCATAGGTAATAGTTTATGCTTCCTAATCAGAGGCATAGGCTTGTGTTCATAGTCAAGGAAAAAATTCTCATAGTCACAGTCACAGTCATAGGAGACGTTCATAGTCATAGGCAATGTTCATAGTCATAGGCAAGGCCTAATTGGTCATCGAATTATAACAGTTCTTAATTTGGTCCAAAGATATAGGCACAGATTCGAATAGAAAGATTTGGCATATTCTTTTATTCCTTTAATTTTATGTCACGAATAGGGAAAACGTTCAAATCTAAAAATAAATGACTTACAGAGATTAGATTAGATTCGTAGAAAAACAGTCGTTGCAGTCGTTTGAATCTTCACTTGAAATCCTAGCTTGACTTGAACCTCTTCTTGAAAGTCTTTAGCAGCATTTCCTCATCTTGATTTATTTTATATATTATTTATTTATATATTTTCTCAGAGGCAACATAAGGATAGAAAAGAATTGTGAATAGAGAAGGAGACTAAGGCTGTTTATATAGGATTAGGCGGACGAACCTAGGCAGAAAACGTGACCAAATATATCAGAACGAACCAGGTTCAGAAAGCTGGAAAAAGCGAGGGGGGGTCGATTACCCAGTCAACCTCAGTCTTTGGGCGGGAAAATTTCCGCCCAGCCCAGTCTGGGTCCGATTTTGAATTTTGAACTCGTTTTCTGACCTGTTTTGAAATTTGAACTTCGCTGAATCTTCCGGAGGTCATAACTCCTTCATACGGAGTCCGATTAACGCAAACTCAGACTCTATCTTATGCAGAATTCCGAGACGAACGCAATGGCGCAGCCCATTTCCCTTGATTTTGATTTTAAAATTTAATTCTGCCTTGATTCGTGAATCCTAGTGTTACAGAATCATGGGGTGTTACACATAAAATAGCATACATTTAACTTATTGCGTGTAACTTGGCATAGATGTATCATTAACTTAACTAAACAGGTAAAGGTGAACTTGTGACTAAGTTGGATCTAATTATCATGTAAACTTGATATAGGTCTAACATGGAAGTTTAACATATAAACAAAATTTTAAACCACAATTTTTCATATTGACTTGGGTATGTCAAAACATAAGAAAGCTACTATAAACATATTTAAATCACAACTTAGCATGATAACTTATGTGTGTTAAACATAAGAGAGTTACTATAAACATATTTGAATCACAACTTAGCATGATAATTTATGTGTGTTAAACATAAGAGAGCTACAAATCCAAATCTTGTAACATAAATAGATTCAACTTAACATAGTTCTAAATATACATGAATGTTGATCTAACATGTAAGCATGTGATTTAGATCATAAACTTGCAAATAACCACCAAATTACAACATGACATGTTTCATCATTCTGTTGGCGTAATAAGTTCTTTACCCAATCATAATTGATTCCAATAACATATAATATGGTATGTTCATCATCACAAACATATAGGCATGATCAATCGCAATGGTAATATAAGATAAATGAGAACCAAACTTTATCTGTCTTATACATAAGCATCATTCTATATTCGAATTACAACATGTCATGATTTCAAAAAGAACGTTTAAATCTACGTAATAATCAACTTACGAACTAAAAAGGAATTCTTGATTTCTAAAATTGGTAAGCTCGCCTTTGATGTAGATCATTGAATTTGATTACTTTTAGTTTAATTTTGATGTAGGCTTTTATCTTGTTTTCAGAATTGAAAGCGGTGACGGCTATTCCAAGTTCTCTACTGACGGCATGACAGTTCTAGGATTATTTTTGTGTGATTTTAGATTGAGCATTGAGTTGTTTATACAGAATTTCAAATTAATTATAGCCGTCGGATGAACCTAGAGTTAACCACAGCCATTCAAACCCGATCAGGACTATCCAGAAACCCTAGTGACTCAGTAGCAAGTCATCAGTCGTCAAAAATTCAGATCTGGCCGGGGGGGCAGGCGATCCCCAAGTCGACCTGTAGGGGGGAGGTCGACACTAGGGTCGACCCCCTGGTCGACCTGGGTCTTGGGCGGGAATTTTCCCGCCCAGTCCGCTTCTGACTTCCGTTTAGAATTTTGAATCCGGTTTTGAGCTGTTTGAATTTATTTGAATTTCTGAAACTTCTGGAGGCCATAACTTCTTCATACGAAGTCCAATTCACGCAAACTCGGACCCTATCTCAAGTAGAATTCCGAGACGAACGTAATGGCGTAACCCGTTTCCCTTAATTCTCACATTTGAAATTAAGTATTGTTTAATTCGTTACTATAACTTTAACAGAAAATACGGGGTGTTACAGCCCGTACAGATTTAGGCACCCAAGAGTTTAGGTAAAACAAAACAAAATAAACTCCGGGTCAGTCATAGGACTGGTATGAGTAAATAATTTAAAACAGTTTCAGAAACTAAATGATATCTCATAAGACCACGCCGTATAACACGGAACGGGTTTTTTCCCTATGAAAATCGAAAATACTTGATTTAGCTTTCAAAATCCTTTTGAAAGAAAAGGATAATCTTTATATCAAAACTCTTTTGATATTATAATAGTGTCTAAATCAATTTAATATCAATCTAGTGGAACGTTTGCATCTCATGTTCCACATATAATATAAAATTAAAACCGCGAGCACTTATTGGGTAATGAATTTCCAACTATGACAAGGTATGGAACCACCTTCCGATAGTGTATCTCTAGAGGAGAATACACTGGGTTCAACAAGAACATCTTGCAACCCGGCCACACATGACCGACCACTCATTCGCTTAAGTCTATCGAATGTATATCACCAACGGTTGGGATTAGCAACCGTTTCCCGAATGGGACAACATCAAATAGAATAAGGAATTAAATGAATCTCTAGATAGGTAATGATACACCCTAATGGGAGCTAACCACATAGCCATGCTGCCTGCCCAATTTTTGTCATTTCCCGGTTGTTTAGGCCAGAGGCTATGATTACTTTCCATTCATTGATAACACGATCACTTTGAATGCCACATTATCGGATCCGTTAATCATTAATTGGGTTTACACAAATATTCTGGATATTATGCTAAGGGAATAAATCTGTTGCCACCATGTATATTTGTACAGTCCAACATATGCGATCATTGGAACTATTCTGTCAGACATTCGTCAATATACGTTCGTTATGGGACTGAACGAAACCGAAGGCACTATTCCGTACATCCATCCTAGGCAATCTCTACCTAGGACTTATACAACAGCGCTTGCACTTAACTCCATCTTCAATTTTCTTTGGCATATATGATTCGCAACGCTTATGCCAATACGGAGTGGTTTTTTGGATAAGAATCCAACCGGTCTCTCCATATTGACAACGATGGTCAAAACTTCGATAGTTTGTGATTTAACTATCGAAACAAACAAGTGTTCATTCAACATATAAAACAAATCACTGGGCTTTTTAATTAATATTTCATTAATTAAATCTCTTCTCCATTTCCTTATCAATATTTGTTAACCAAATATTTTCGATAATCATCTTGGCCTTTTACGTTAATTGGAAAACATTTCCATATATCGCCTTCTTTTATTTTCAATACGTAGAAAATATATTCTATTTATAATTGGAAAATATTCCAATTACTTATCTCTTTCATGACCATTCATTTTTAGACTTAGGAAATATTTATAATCATGTTTCCAAAATTTCACTTCCTTGGGTTAAAACGAATGTTGTGTAAAACATCGTTATGACAACCCAAAACACTACATTCAACTAACTCTTATTCAAACATTCCTCTTCGAGACTGAACCTTGCAATTTATCAGTTAAAAATGAAAACAATCAAGTTGGGGTATAATTACCTTTCAGACCTTGACTAAAAACATCATTAACTTCAAAACAAACAAGACCACATAACTCGAATAATCAACACCAAACAAACCTATTATTCATTTTTAAAACGTATATACATTTCTATTTCTATTACCAGATTTTCGATTTCCTTTTTGTTTATAATATTCTATTTTTAAGTTCGTTTCCTTACAGGATTCTATATATATTAATATATAAATTTCTAACTATCAAATTATCTTAAAATTATTCTAACTCCTTAAATTTCTGGAAAAATTCGCCATAACCTCCTTTGTACCGGTAAATAATTCAAACCTCAACTCGCCTCTCTAGGCCCTTTCCATTCAAAAAGAAAATAAAAAAAGCCAAGTGGCTTGCCGATTCGATGCATAAAACCTCATATGGAATTTAAATACATACCATTTTGTCGAGCATCTAATTATATCTCTTCTAACACTTCATTCCATACCTGCTTAGCATATATCAAATCATTTCCACTTTATTCCAACCCAACCTAATCGTTTTAACTCAATTCGTTAATTAATTCGCTAATTAACTCTTTTGCCTATTTCACTTTCATATTTGAACATAACATGTTCAAATATATTTTAACTACTCATGAACCCAATCTAATTCCGTTTTCAACTCGCGTTACATATTCGATTTCGAATATAAATTTTCAAATCTCTTTCACTTATCCCATGCCCCATTTCAATTCAAATCTCGATTAACTAATTATTCTTCAAACTAGTTAAATCTATTTAATAACTAAGAAATCTGATTTTTGTTTCAAAAATCATTTCACTTACTTCACTGGAGTTCATATTTATTTTATATCTCCAGTCTGGATTTTTCTAATGGCAATTCGGATTTTATTTATTTAAAATCCTTTTATTTATTTAAATAAGACGTTATGGTTTTTAAACGATTTTGGCGCTGCTTTTTTGAAAATTTGATTTTGACATAACTCAAAATCTATTAGACGAAATCCAGATTTTTCTCTTCCATTAGAAAACAATTATCAAATCGGTCCTGACGATTCTTGTTTCAAAGAATTCCGACTTCAATTGAGTTTTGTATACTCAATTGAATTCCGACTTCAATTAAATTCCAATTCCTTTTACAAATTATAAATTCTTTGGATTTATTTTCTATTCTGTTTAAAAATCCGCATTCTAAAATATATTTCGTCGTTCTCATTTCGAAATGATTTCAACTTTCTATTTTCAAATTCTATTTTCAGTTCTCTTTAAAATTTCTATATTCAAATTCTATTTGAATTCTCTATATTCAAATTCTGTTTTAATTCTATATATTCAAATTCTATTCAAACTCTATCCAAATTTCTATATATTCAAATTCTATTCAAACTCTATTCAAATTTTCTATATTCAACTCCATTCGAATTTCTATATTCAAATTCTATTTGAATTTTCTTTATTCAAATTTCATTTGAATTTTTATGTTCAAATTCTATATTTAAATTCTTGTTTGAATTTAAATATTCAAATTACCTCTTGATAATTTATTCATTATGTTTATAAACACCATTTTATAAATTTTTCCTTGTTTTATATTTAAACAAGTCTATTTCGAAATCAATTTTAAACCAAAATCTTATTTTGGGAATTTCTGTTTATAATAACTTATATATATAACACCCAATTTATTTTCATATTCAATTTAACTTATATTTAAATAAGTTCGAATTAATCGAATTTAAATCCTAAATCCTTACAGATCTATTTTAGTTCAGTTTATTTATTCTAAACATCAGAATAGATTCCATCGTTTATTTCTTTAAAACGATTTCCCCATTTCTATTTTTAAATTCACATTTGAATTTGAATATTCAAATTATCCAATGATAATTTTTCCACTTTATTTATAAACACTATTTATAAATTTCATTTCAATTATCTGATTATCCAATGAAAATCAATCTATTTTATTTATAAACACCATTTATAAATTCACTTCAATTTCCTGTATTATTTAATTTATAAACATCGTTTGTAAAATCAATACTTGTTTTATTTATTTTAAAAACAAGTAAATATTTTTAGCCCATTCTAAATTCCAACTCTATTTTAGAAAATAGAATTTTTCCTTTTTAAACCTCAAAATCTCTTTCCCGATATTTTTATAAATCAACATTCAGACCCAGTTCTATTTCAAACAATCAAAACACCCCATTACAAATCACAGGATTTCTAACACATCATATATGATAATATATGTGAAACAACAACAAAAATATTTTCGAGGAATCCAGTTGGATTCCTCCAACCTGTTTTTCCTGCATCCACAGACGTTAGTCAACAAAATAATACCCATCCTGCTTCGAGGCAGGATATCACGGTATAAAAGGTCATCCACTATCATAGCGTGGGGCGTATAGGGTCATCCGCTAATGATACTGCGGGCATCCGCTAATGATACTGCGGGAACAATCCAATCACCAAATCAATATATATATATATATATATAATAGCCAAGCCTAAATAACTAATATTTTTTTATAGCCACAACAATACTTTAATGCAACCAAACAACCAATAGATATTTTTAACGATAAAAATAAATTCTAATATAAAATCCGAGTGAGATTTACTCACCTGATATTTTATTTGGCATTCCATTCTGATTTCAGTTTATGTATCCCGGTGCTACGAAATTCTCGACTGATTCCATTTATTTAGCCCCTTCTTAAGCAAGAATCTGAATTTTAGAGATGATCTTATGAATTTCCTTAACATGTTTTATGTTAAAAATATACTAGATTTTTAATTTTCTAACTTCCTAGTTTTATTCCTTTACAACTAAGTGATTGGAAAAATAATAATCAGTCTAACTTTTCAGCAATTACCTTCCTAATCACCATTGCGTTGCAATTCCGGAACCCGACTTTAACCATGCCATCACCAATTCTGATGACTTCCTACTTCCTGACTATCCCCTACAGCACCTCCCGACAATCACAGTAATTCGTCAACACCCAAAAAGTGCACCTATACAGTTTCCGAACCTCAAATGCAATTTCACCACATCACAATAAAATCCGTCACTCCTCCTTGAACTCGCCTACTGTCCAATGATTAATTTCACTAAATCGAATTTGCCTCTTGTTCTAGTGCTACGATGTGTCCTCAGACTGGTTCGCACCAGTCATAGTAAGGCCAGAGCGCTTCCAAATATTGAGCTCCCCAAATCCTCCCCTCCAAATATTCCATCGCAACTTCTACAGATCGAACACTCCTATACTTCGCTGCTGCGTCTCCCGTAATCATCTCACTTCATCAGAAATCGGCTTCCACCAAATCGTTACAACCAACATCGCTCCCTTCTACACATCACGAGCTTTAACCTCGACTGCCAAAAATCGCGATGTAACCAACTTTACCCAATCGAGATACCCTCCTCAACTTTAACTGAACTCGCGATGACCCTCTTCGAAACTGCCCTCCACTCGAGACCGAGCCTCTCAATTTACTAGAAGTTGACGCATCCAAATTCAGACGGTCTTATGATTAAAATGATTTCATTTTGAGTAGTAAAAAGGAGCGGTATTTATATTTTGTTTGAGGTTTGCATCGATCTGAAAAAGGAAAGAAACAGAACGGAATTCGGATTTAGAAAGTAAAAGGGGTTCGTTATATTTTTTTCCCTTTCCATATGAATTAAAATGGAAGCCATTTGATTTTTATTTGCTAAATCTTTTGAATTGATTTCTGGCTGAGGGAATGTAAAAGGGAAAGTTGAGTTTATAAAGAAAAGGTGCGGTGTTGAATTGAACAGCAAGGCCATTTCTCTTGGAGTTAAAGTGTAGCACGTGTTCAATTCTCTCCCTTTTGATTTTAATGGTTACAAATATATGTGTATATTTTTAAATTATCCATAATTTCCTAACCCCTTTTTGAATGCAACAACGGTCGTTCCTAGGGTTATAACCCTATTCTGAACACACTGGGATAGGTCACGAAGTCCAACTCGATCATATGGTGAAGATATTATTTTAAATCGATATAGATCGTATTCAATTTAAAACTATAAATTCCCTGGATAATAATTAATATTATCATTTATATTTCAAATACAATTTAAAATGACCATCTGAATTGTTGATTCAGTTTTAAATTTGAATTAAACTAGATTTGTTTTCATATTACGATTATTCCATATATTCGACATAAATCGTGTTTCGATTATTTAAATCGATAACAAAATATAAAATTTCATTTATATTCTCCAATCTATATTTAAATAAATATTAAATATTCAAAATAAACCGACCAAAAATCCGGGTCGTTACAGTTTTCTTCTTCTTTGGGAAATTCTTCTTTTTGTTTTTGGTCTTTGATCCTTCAGCCACAAATGCTTCCTCGCTTTCTTTCATAACTCCATGTTTTTTTCCTCAATCTTAAGTCGGACTATACAGTCTTGTAAAGAGTTTTCCTTCTTTTTATGCTTTAGAAAATTGCGGTCATCTCTCCATGACAGAGGCAATTTTCCTATGACGGCTTCAACCAAAAATGACTCTCTAACTTATGACCTTCTGATTCGAGTTCGTGAATGATAATCTGAAGTTCATGAAGTTAAGCAGTCACTGATTTAGAGTCAATCTTGTAATCCATGAATTTGTCTACAATGAATTTTTTAAGATTGATATTCTATGTCTTATACTTCATGTCAAGTGCATTCCAGAGTGCATTTGTTTTCCTTAGAGGCCGCACCATATCGAGACAACTCAGAATATAGTTTCTACATGGAAGTCGGAATGCTTCCATGTATTAACAGAAAGAATAGCATCTTTGTCTATTTCCTTGCCTGGTGCTGGTACTAGTTCCTCCTCCTCGTGATACCATTGCAGACCGATTGTGATGATATATAACACATTTGATTCTACTATGTTTGAAAACCATCACCATCTGCTTTAAATGTATTAGGCTTGTTGTGTATAGCGCTTTGGTTTGATATTTCAACTGCTGCTATTTCCTGTTGCCTAAAATAGTTTAGGAAACGTAAATTTGAAAAAACAAATACCTAGCAATAAACAAGAGCAGACAGAAAGTTCTCAACTTAATGGTTTCACAAAATTCCCCGAATTAATAGAAGTTTTAAGAAATTATCTATGGGGAAATAATAAAACTACAAGTATAAAACTGCAGTGCACTAACGAACAAATCGTGTAACAACTCGAATTCCGACAAACCGGATTTTTTCAAAATTCTAATCCATCGAAACCTGTGTTGGTTGCTCTGGTATCCTACAGAAAAGACAGAGATATAAAATATATCAGAGATCAGAAAATATCTCACAGCGGAATGGATAAATTATAATATAATCAAAGTACAGCCTTACCGTATTAATAATACAGCCTAGCCAGTATCCAAATCTCTACCACAAATCTAACCTACGAGTATGTTATGAGGATGGGGTAAGAACATAAGTTCTGGTGAATGGATTTAAAATATACATTTTGGTTAACCCTACATATAGTGTTCAATCACATTTCCTTATTTATTAGGTTACTTGGGTTAACAACACTCGAGGCTTACACACACCTCGTGCCTATTTACTTCCTTGAGGATTAACCTAATACAGTTTGTATATATATAGATACCCCCGATATTAAGGTACACCCCGTGGTAAAGCACTCGCACGGTCTCTGCTGTAATGCCACAGAAATGTACGCAGTCCCTCATCCTACGCCAGAGTGACGTACGGATCTCTATATAACAATGTCATGTTCTGCATATATCTGCCATTACTACGCTACGTAAGCGTATGGACTGCCACCTTCGATCGAATCAGATTCCATCACAGAGTAATTCCCTCAAGTCTACGATACACCACCCAGAGCAAAAATGCATGTATCTAGACTTTCCCACATACGTATCGTAAATCGTAGCTCGATGCCTTAACCGCACATGTCCTCTAATGTGCACCGAGTTCTGTGGCAGGGCTATACAAGAAACACGGAACTCGGTCGGGAGCTTTTCCATATCTGTACAGGCCCGCCTTTAAGGGCCTTAAAATACAGATATCCCTCGGGTCAGTTTTTCATGGTATCTTTGGCCCCACCTCGGCCCCTCCCTCAACTAGTAAAGACTACAAGAGCTAAGCGACTTACCCCTCACAAACAATCTAAACATCTAGTTGGCGTCTCCCCTCAACCACCATATCTCGATAGTGAAAGGTGAATGGCATCTTGGGTTTAGCTCTAGTCTTTTCGCATCCCACTGGATGCCAATGACAGGAACCTGACGATATACTATCCTTCTCCATCCTGACCTCACCTTCCGTTGAGGCGATCACCGAATCACCCTAGTGTCACCTCGTCACATCATTCTGACTGCAAAGCTACTTTTGCGGTCAAGGCCCACCCCCTTGGTAGTAACGCGCAGACCCAACCTCTGCGAGCACAGCCTAAACATCTGCCACGACACAGAGGACTACCAGGAGCACCTTACGTATATCAGGAAGCCGCGTGCTTCCGTTCCAGTCCTTCGGGGCCGATAGAATAATCGAATGAACATGTGCTCCCCACGTGCCTTATGACACCACGATGATCTACCCCATTGGGTTATTCACCCTCAAACGTGGGGACTTGTCCAAGCGCCTCATTTTAATATGTTATTAGACCATATGTCTAAATATTCCTATATGCGCTTGCTTTACCTCATCAGGTTTCCATTTTACTTGGTTATTCCCATTCACATTGACTTCTTATTCAAGTTACCAAGTTCCACTTGCTTATTAATTTCAGTCATATAACTTAAACCATTTAAGTTTATTAATAAGCCCACAACATGTTATTTCCTAGATTGTGATCCAAGGTCTGTAATCCACAATCCTTTTATATTCTTGTTTGATTTCATAGTCACCATAACATATCTTGCTTAATATGTAATTAAGTATATCTCAATTCATATGTTTTCTGCTTAACATGTCAGTCATTATTTATGATTAAATATAACTTATTTCATTTCATAAGTTTGCCTCACTCTTTCCTATTTAATCATAATTCCATCTTACATTGTCGCTACAACTAATCATTGTTTACTTATTAACTTAGTTCTCTTAACTAAGGTTCACTAATAAGTCTCCTTTCCATTTATTATAACCTATGTTATAGTTTCCTCTTGTCCCTAGGACAAGCCTTAACATGTTATTCTGATCAGCAGATTTCAGATTTCCAAGTTTACATATTACTTAATTTATAATTAAGTACAACTTCTTACATTTCATAAATTTCACCCTTTTCTCTACTTATTACAAACAACCGGTTTCAGTCTTCCCCATTTACTGATTATTTAATTTACAATTAAGTAGCACTCATCTCATTACATAAGTTATCTCATTTTCTTAATTGTTTATTATAACCTAAGTTATAATCTCCACCTGTCCCTAGTACAAGTTTACCTATTATGTGAAATTATCATTAATGTAATTAATTTATAATAAGTTATTATAATTCCCCTTTCATTCCATTCCTTTTACTGTTGTAACTTTCATTCAATTCCCATTCATTTCCATTAATTACAATTAATGCTATTTATCAATCCTGCTATTTACATATATTTATATATGTGTGTTTATGCACTAGACCTTTCACATTAAGCCTACACTTGTGGATGCTGGATTTGTCGGGCGGTTCCAGGCAGACTTCTTCCACAAGTTGACTTAACCTCGTGTCTTAGCACCGCTACATGTTTATTTATGCACTAGACCTCTCACATTAAATTAACAACTTGTGGACGCTGGATTTGTCGGGCAGTTCCGGACAGACTTCTACCGCAAGTTGAATTTAACCTCGTGTCTAAGTGTAGTTACAAATTTCTATTTATCGTAAACTTTCAATATAATTTAGGCCTGTCCATTCTTTCAAGTTTTCACTGTAATCTATATTTTACATGTCATCATATTAAGCCCATTTTACGTCGCATGTCCTTTCTAACATGTAATTAATTTTTATCCCAAAATAACATGTGATCGCCAAATCATGTAATTATTCTAATTTAACATGTAATTATTCTCATTTCTACAATTAAGGGTTCAAGTACATAATGTCACAAGCTAACATGTAATTGAAATAACATTAATCGCTACACGTATTTTTAACAAGTTTACATGTCAATAGGTGAACATTTCAGCATATTAAACGTTTCAACATATGAATTTCTAACATATTAATATTTTATCATATTAATATTGAAACATGTCATAATAGCATTTCAACACTTTTAATCATTATATCAAATTTACAAGACGTGTTAACGGGGAATGTTAAACAATAATATATCATTATCAAAAATGATATAACTTAAATCCACTCACCTAATTTGCTTTCCAATTCCTGGATCTGGTCCAGATCTAGCATTCCATGGTTTCCCCTAACTGGATTTAGAACCTGACAACCATGGACCACAATTTTTACTAAAAGAAAAAGGGAAGAAAGAGGAAGAAAATTGAATAGAACGGATCTAAGAATTTACCTTACTTTGCATATAATTCCGAACACCTTCTTATTAAGATTCATTCTTTTCCTCCATATCTTGATTTAGAATTTTCCTAAACTAATTATCATATTTTTCTGAAGAGATTTGAGGAGGAGGAAGAATTACAAGCTTAGACGTTGTCTTAGAGAATGTGAGATTTAGCCTAGGCTCTACTAGCCTATTTATAGGTGTTCAGGATCTTATCGTACACGCAGTGCTGAGTCATCATTGATCCTAGTTAAGAAAATAGTCCAGATTCATTGATGAATCTCGCTAGATCGGTTGGGTGTCGACCCCTCTACAGGGGTGTCGACCCCCCTATGGGTCCCGTGAGCTGTTTTGGCGCAGAAGTTTGAATTTCGAATGTTTGAATTTATGGAATTTTATTTAACTGTTACATTCACATGTAATTTTCTTATACGTATACAAATCTTCTAATGACCATTTTACGCATATATGTATACGCACAACTTTTGTTTCGTTTTCAAAATTCAAACATTGTTGCACCGTTTTTTGATTCTTACCATATTTCATTGATTGTAGCCTTATCTTGAACTTTATCTCTTGCATATAATTTTTTGCACGTATATAACCAACTGGGCTACTAAGGCTATTGTTAACAAGGCTTAGAACAATGGTAGTTATTGTTCTCTTCTTATTCCTCTTTTTTTCATATTTGTTACAATGTCTCATTTAAACCATTGCATAAATCTTTTTCTTTTATTTCTGTTTTCTTATTAATGCATAATCAGTGCATGCAACATATTTACACCGCATGCAACCAATCCCTTCTTTCTTTTAATGCATGCATTACGTTTTTATTTGCATCATCTTTATTTTATTCTTCATATATACATTTATGTCTATGCATATATATATACATATATATATATATACATATGCATTTTTTTAATTATTAAATTGTCATAAAATGCGGGGTGTTACATTCACCCACCCTTAGGAAATTTCGTCCCCGAAATTTGATAAGGGTAAAAATCAACTAACCCCTCGCATAATATACATCCATCATGTGTGCATCCAATTTTTGCAAACATTGTGCACTTGTGCAAAGTGGAACATAATAATGCATGTATGTCTAAGCGGTATCTCCTATGTGTATGCAAATTTTTCAAAAATTCTTTTTAAAATATGATGCTCACATCCTAAATATACTGGCAGTTCTACATGAATGCAATATTTTGAAAATCAAAATATATTTTCATCCAAATTTCCCACATTCTTGCAGAGCAAGAGCGCAGTTCATCCAATTATTGCATCTAAAATCCTACCAACCAACTTTATTTTTTCGAATTCCAGAAAAATCTAATTTTCTAAATTCGATTTCTTATGTTACAAAAAGGCGAAAAACGGAAAACTTCACATCTCCCTTTTTCTTTTTCGACCTTTTTCCAACCATACTTGGATTTTATGAAACTATTTATAAAGATTCCCCTATTTTCCTATCCAAGCACAACCCACATAAGAAAATTTTCTCTGTTGTAGCTTTTCTTTTTCATCTTATCTTGGAATTTTTTACTCTTATTCGTCTTTTCTCATAATTTTTCAAGTTTGTCTCTTTACTGAATTTGTTGTTTCCTTTTTAGTTATGCCTTTACTCTTCTCTTAGCTTATTTAATCATTTGATCTAAGTTTAGTTTTCAAATAAGATTTCTAGTCTTTCAACTAAAATAGGAAAACAGATGCTCTACACAGCTACTACTAAGATTTCTAGTCTTTCAACTAAAATAGGAAAACAGATGCTCTACCCAACAAAATTTTCTCTTTTAAACAATTTATCAAAAATGATTGTCAAAAGAATAGAGACTTCAAAACTTTCTTTATTCAAAATTCTTGTATGAAATACAACAAGAAAACTAGCAAGCTATACATACATGCTCTATAATATGCACCTTTTACTGAGAGAATTTTACTTTAGACAAAGTTTTCGCAAGAAATCATTATTTACGAAATATACCCCATTTTACTTTAAAACTCAATATGTGTACTTTACATATTTAGAACTATAACTTTTAAGATTACAACTTGAAAACACCATAAACCATTTTCCCAAAACTTTTACAATTTCAAGTTCTTAAAAGTCAACAATGGGGTTTGACTCAAAGCTGGTTTCCAATTTTTATAGGCTTTCCTAGACACTCGCACAAAGTCAATTCTCTCAACTATATATATTCCTAATCCATTTTTCTCTTTTTAACCTTTTCCAATTTATAATTTTTACTACCAAGCCCACTAATCTGAAATTCTAACATATGGGATCCTCCTTTCTCTATTATTTCAAACTATATTGTACACTTCCCACCCAAATTTCTTAAGAGTCTCAAATTTCCATATTCATTCCTTTAGTGTACAAAACGGATATCCAAATTCTTACCATATTATACTCTTTCTATTTAGGGGGTTTTTCTATGGATCTAGGTATATATATAATATTTATATTTTTTTAAAAATACAAATACGTTCACTCACTATCTATAAAGGAATCCTAAACCTAAACTCTAATACCAAATGTAACAACCCGAATTTCGACAGACCGAATTTTTTTCAAAATTCTAATCCATCAAAACCCGTGTTGGTTGCTCTGGTATCCTGCAGAAAAGACAAAGATATAAAATATATCAGAGCTCAGAAAATATCTCGCAGCGGAATGGATAAAGTATAATATAATCAAAGTATAGCCTTACCATATTAACAATGCTGCCTAGCCAGTATCCAAAGCTATCATATCTCTGCCACAAATCTAACCTGCGAGTATGTTATGAGAAGGGGGTCAGAACACAAGTTCTGCTGACTAGATTTAAAATATACATTTTGGATAACCCTACACATACCGTTCAATCACATTTTCTTATTTATTAGGTTCTCGAGGCATACACACACATCGTACCCATTTACTTCCCAGTGGATTAACCTAATACATTATATATATAACTACCCCCGATAGTAAGGTACACCCCATGGTACCCCACTCGCACGGTCTCCACCGTAATGCCACAAAAATGTACACAGTCCCTCATCCTACGCTGGAGTGACATACGAATCTCTATATAACAATGTTACATCCCGCATATATCTGCCATTACTACGCTACGTAAGTGTATGGAGTACCACCTTCGATCGAATCAAATTCCATCACAGAGTAATGCCCTCAAGTCTACGATACACCACCCAGAGCATACATGCATGTATCTAGACTTTCCCACGTACGTATCATAAATCGTAGCTCGGTGCCTTAACCGCACATGTCCTCTAATGTGCACCAAGTTCCGTGGCAGGGTTATACAAGAAACACAGAACTCGGTCGGGAGTTTTTCCATATCTATACAGGCCCTCCTTTAAGGGCCTCAAAATATATATATCCCTTGGGTCAGTTTTTCATGGTGGCTATGGCCCCACCGCAGCCCCTCCCTCAACTAGTAAAGACTACAAGAGCTAAGAGACTTGCCCCTAACAAACCATCTAAACATCCAGTTGGTGTATCCCCTCAACATGAGAATATATATGTATATATGCGCAAATATATACATATATATATATATATATATATATATACAAGAGATGAAGTTCAAAAATATGATGGCGGCGGGGATTGAACTCTGTACCTCTTGTATGCAAGTCACATGTTCTAACTAACCAGGCTACTAAGGATATTATTTACAAGGCATAGAATAATGGTAGTTATTATTCCCTTCTTACTCCTCTTTTTTCATATTTGTTACAATGTCTCATTTGAACCATTGCATAAATCATTTTCTTTTATTTCTCTTTTCTTATTAATGCATAATCAGTGTATGCAACATAGTTGCACCGTATGCAACCAATCCCTTCTTTCTTTTAATGCATGCATTACATTTTTATTTGCATTATCTTTATTTTATTCTTCATATATACATTTATGTCTGTGTAAATATATACACACACACATGCATTATTTAATTATTAAATTGTCATAAAAGGTGGGGTATTACAAATCACAGTGATTTATTGAAACAAATTAAATAAACGGGATTTTGAGGCTTGCCTTAGAAATTTCTTTAAAACTTTTATTTGCAAAGTTTCCCAAGATACAACAGAATATTTCTGCACGAGATTGTAATGTGTTCGACAATGGAGGCAACAATGAGAGCGAAGAAGAAAGGATTGAAGAAAATCTAATGGATAATGATATTGGTGTTCTTCCCTATTTATATTCCTCAGCCACCTCTTCGAACATACGCGTCTACTGGGTTAAAACTATTGTTTTTATCGCTGTTGTCAGAATAGGTCACGCCCGCTCGCCTTTCATTGTTGTTGTCTAATGGGTCGCACACGCTTTTTTTCATCGCTTCCGTTTGTCAAATGATGTGTATGTTTGTTAAGTCGAATCTATTCAGTAAAATATTCGCGTTTGGAACTGTTCAAAAATGGATCTAGTTTTCATAGCAAAAATAAGATTACCCAAACTCAATATAGGGACAAGCGGGCGGCGCAATCGTATTTGGTTTATGAGATATACGTCCTCCCTCTCACATGAAATTACCTACCTAACCCTAAGGGAAAACATTGAAATGGAGAGTACGATATACATTCAAAAATCCTCCTTTAATTTTGATGATTTGGGATTAATAAGTTTCATATAATGTCATTCAATATTTCTCTGATACAAACGACAATACTAGTGTGCTTACGTAGATGCACTATGAAACACCCCACCTCCGTTAGGGTCACTCTCAAAGGGAATGCCCTAATTTTGGTGGAGGTTTATAAGTACAAGTCACAGATATACAAGACAGATATAAGAACACATATTTGTAAACAGCGGAAGAACAACAAACTTTATTTCAAAAAGTCAAATACGTGTTACAACACATCACCATTATTGTCTTACATCTTTTCCAAAAACATAACATAACACTTTCATAATCTGTCTTGAGTACATCATTTAAAGAAGCATAAATAAAACATAGATAAACTGCAAAAGCCCCATAGTGGATTGTCCAAAGCCATAGTTCAAAACAGGAAAGTCCAAGCAATACATTTCTCTACTTCAAGCTGGATGTTGAGATTGGTCAAGCTGCTGTGTTCCCTCCCTGAGGACCTAGGGGGGGGGAACGGAAGAAAGAAGACGAAAGAAAAGTAGAGTCAGACATAAAGCCTGAGTAAGTCTAGTACTATTTTGTCTATGAATAAAGAACTGGGTATGATAAGTATAAACAAGAAGTGGGCATGCACTATAAACTTGGTTAAGTTGTCTAGGGTCGAATATACTATCGTACCCCATGTTGATCTCTGAACCCATATAAACTAGTTTCCAACTGGCACCCCATAATCAGGGTGATGTGATCCATTCAATGATGATCGGCTCCTACTCGCATAGTTACATGTGTCTTACGGCCCCCGATGTTGTAGTTACCTATGCTGGTCCCACCATGGGGTGTATCAAGTCCCATAGTGGCAACCCGACACAACCTTAGAGTGCACAGGTATGCTACTGGTGTCCAGTGCCTTATTTTTCTGCGCCGGAGTGTGTGCACGCCCGCACTCCGTTAGAACCTACACTGCTACACCACCGCCGTCGCTTTGACCTCTTACAATCAGCCCAGTAATCGTGCCCCACCCTGCCTAGTTTCAGGGTATCCTGATACACCTTTTTAGGGTTACTGCTGAAAAGGGTCCCCCCCGTTACTAGGTTTTCTATCTCTAGCCAACATGCTAAGTTGGTTAAGTGTTTCCTACCTAACCCCCACCAGTCCGTTTAGTTTAGCATGTTCCATTTTGATTAAGTCTTTAGTTCACTTAATCCTATCAATCCTGACTCAGCCTTAATTGTCTTATTAAGGCCCTGACCTCTCACATTAGACAGGTATTGTTGTGGCTGCCTGTTGCCGGTTGGTTCCGGGCAGTCTTACGCCACAACTCAGTCTAACCTCGGGTCCTTGCTGGGCTCCATGTTTAACCTCCCACATTGGATAGGTATTGTTGTGACTACTGGACAGCCGGGCGGTTCCGGGCAGGTTTACATCACAACTCAATCCAACCTCGGGTTAAACACATCGTATGTTCTACATTTACATATTTTGTCATTCCTCTTTATTTCTTATATGTAAATATTTGCGGCCCATTATTAAGTTAATGGTGTAAAGGTTACACCAATCACGGGCCCAACCCATACTTGAATTTGGGCCCTTCTATTTTATATTTTCATTCATTAATTAATTTTAACCCAACGTTATTTTCCCCCGTTTTACACGTCCGTTTATATATATTGGGCTTAGCCTTTTAAAGCCCAATTTAGCCATGCGAAAAGGGGAGGCTTAAAGCGTGATTACATACACAAAGAGGGGAAGGTGAGCGCATGAACTTGCATATGACGTTGGAAATACATAATAGAAACTGGTGTACTTGCATATATATACTTTGGTCATAAAGCATAGGTGACATGAACCAAACCATGTAAACTTAAGATAAGAATCTAAATTAGGTGTCACATAGTCTTAACTACAACATAGACCTATGTTCTCTTTTAGGCATAAACATAAACAAGTCATGTTCATAAGGTTTCTACATGTTTACAAAGGGGATACTTTGTTACTAACACAAAAGCATAGATCAACTTAATTATGGTTTAAGTCTAATCACATAACGATAGTATAAATATACTTATGCATAAATATTCCTAATCATGGTGTTTGCTTTAAACTTGCAAAAAGGGATTTTTGAGTCTAACCTAGCCATGTCTCACATATGTCATCATATAATTCTTGTAAACAAGATAGACTTAATCATGGATTTCAATTATGCCAAATATCATTCATAGCCTAGCCATATTCATAAGTTTGCAAAAGCATGACTTAATACATGGATTATGGTGTCAAAATTCCAACATAGTTTCTTATGAACTATAACAACCAAACTTGTTTCAATTACTTGCAAAATGATTTATGCACAAAAATATACATCATGATGACATAATAACAAAGCCCCAAACTTGCATGAATTTCAATCAACTACATACATGTAGCTTCAACATAGATTACATAATTTGCGCAATATTCCAAACGTATACTTGCATAGAACTACCGCATGTAGTTCTTTATAATGAATAACATAATTTTGCACAAATATGAACTACTTTATTATCCCAATTCAAGCATACAAATCAATACAGTTGTTTATTCATACCAAAGTAATACTCTACTTACAATGGTTGCGGCGAATTCTCTAATTTAGGGATTGAAGACGCAAATTCCTTTGTTGAATTGATTTATTTAGGTTGCTTTAAGCTTTAGAATCTTCCTCCTAATCCTCTCTCCAATTTGGTGGCTACTCCTAGTCGTTCCTCAGCAACATGGCGGCTATGTTCTTATTTTGAATGAATAGATTAGGGTTTAGTCTAGGGTTGTTTATATAGAGGTTAGGAACTGATTAGGACCATTGATGTTGCTTGGATTGATCGTAGCCATTCATTCGATAGAGAGACCAATTAAAACTTGCCACCTAGCCCTAGTGACAAAGCAGACCACAGAAAATCGGCCAAGCACAGACCTGGCCAGCCAGGTTAGACTGGGCTCGACCAGGTCGATACCCCTGTCGACAGGGCTGTCGACAGCCCTGTCGACATGGGTAGCCCAGGTCGACAGCCCAGTCGACCTGGGTGGCCTAGGCGGGTGTTTATCCGTCCTGGCCCATTGGGCCCGATTTTTAATTATTTTATTCTGTTTGAATTTAAACTTGATTCAAAACTTCCGAAGGCCATATCTTCTTCATACGGACTCCGTTTTTCGAAAACTCGGACTCTATTTCGCGTATTTTTCCGAGACGAACGCAATGGCGTATCCCGTTTCCCTTAGTTCTTTGATTTCGGATTAATTATACTTTAATTTGTTAATTTCACAATTATAGAATTTTCGGGGTGTTACATTCTCCCTCACTTAAAAGGATTTCGTCCCCGAAATCTTCAAGTTAGGAGGAATGTATATCCTAACATCCAATCATCCATCTACTCATCCATCAAACACGAGCATCCATTGTCCTTAAAAGACTTCTAATGCTTCATGATCATATGCGAAGTGTGTGTATATGAACTTATCTAATGCAAAATCAGGCGGTCTACTGATTCAGTTGACCTCTTTAATGCGAGTTATGTAAGTGCCATGAATCCATTATGTATGCAAATTTTTCCTATTCTTGATTCTACATGAGTGCTCAATCATTCAATACAAATGCAATATCCATATGACAACACATTAAAGTTCAACCATATACGAATGCAAACATATATGCATATGCAATATGAAGTGACTGAGCCGATCTAATACCTAGATTGTGTGTGTATATGCAACCACGAGCAACCACCAGCAATCACTTGCAACCATCATCCATAACATGTTTCAATTACATGTTTCCATCCAAAGGGTTTCTACCTAAAAGATAAGGTCGAGGAAATATACCTAAAAAGATAGATAAAAGCGCAACTTAAGGAAAATGAAAGATCAAGGATGTACCCTCGAACAGAAAAGGGTAGGCTGTACGTATTCTAGCTTCAGTTTCCCAAGTCGCGTCTCCCTCGGCGTCGCTCCACTGAACTTTGACGAGCTTGACTTCGCGGTTGCGTAGCTTCTTCACTTCCGTCCCTAAGATGCGGGTTGGAACTCTCCTTATGGTTGCTTCGCGTTCCACTTCGGCCTCTTCGAGGATATTTGGCTCTACCACTTCAGCAGACTCATGCAGACATTTTCGGAGATGTGAAACGTGAAAAACGTTGTGGACTCCAGCCAACTTCTCGGGTAGCTCTAATCTATAGGCCATTTTCCCAATTTTCTCGATAATAGGGAATGGCCCCACGAACCTTGGCGCTAGCTTTCCTGTGGTTCCAAAACGAACAACGTTTCTTAGCGGTGATACTTTGAGAAAAACTTTGTCTCCAACCTCAAATTCAAGGTCGGTCCTTCTCTTGTCGGCATAGGACTTTTGTCTGTCTTGGGCCGTCTTCATCCTTCTTCGTATTAAGTCTACTTTCTCTGAAGTCTCTCGGATCATATCTGGTCCAAGTATGAGCTTATCAGTAGACTCCCACCAACAAGTGGGCGATCGGCACGGTCTTCCATATAAAGCTTCGAAGGGCGCCATTCCGATGGTTGCTTGATAGCTGTTGTTGTAGGCAAATTCCACCAAAGGAAGGTGGTCTTCCCATGTCCCTCCGAAGTCAAGGACGCATAGTCTTAATAAGTCTTCCAAAATTCTGTTCACTCTCTCTGTTTGGCCGTCGGTTTGGGGATGATAGGCTGTGCTCAGGCATAACTGCGTTCCTACTGCTTCTTGTAGACTCCGCCAAAACTCACTGGTGAAGATGGGGTCTCGGTCACTAACAATGCTAGATGGTATTCCATGGAGTCGAACGATTTCCTTAAGGTAAAGTGATGCTAGGGATGAGGCAGTCCTTTTACTTTTGATAGGTAAAAAGTGGGCGCTTTTAGTAAGCCTATCCACTATTACCCAAATGCTAGTGTTGCCACTCCTAGACCTAGGCAGCCCATCGATGAAGTCCATTGAGATGCTATCCCACTTCCACTGTGGGACCTCCAGAGGATGTAGTAGTCCGCCAGGCTTTTTCTGTTCCGCCTTAACCTGTTGGCACACCATACACTTAGAAACGAACTCTGCCACGTCCTTTTTCATGCCGTTCCAGAAGAACGTCCTTTTTATGTCTTTGTACATTTTATCTCCGCCTGGGTGTATCGTCATCTTGGAGTGATGTGCTTCCTCCAGAACCTTCTTTACTAAATCTTTCGTCTGTGGGACGCATAGTCTTCCGTCTCGCCTTAGCAAACCCTTATCGTCGATGGAGTATCTGTTGAGGTGACTTGAAGTCTCACCCCTAATTAGCCTATCAATTATTTCCACAAGCTGAGGGTCTTCGCGTTGTGCTGTCCCTACCGAATCCACTAAAGTTGGGCGCACTTCGAGAGATGCTAGCAAGCCCGGTACGAAATCGGAGGAAGGCCTAAAGTCGAAGCTGGCTATAAACTCTAGGCTTTGTCTTTCAACAAACAACGGGCTTAGGGTCAATTTCTTTCGGCTCAACGCGTCTGCCACTACGTTGCCTTTGCCCGGAGTATAGGAGATTTCGAAATCGTACGAGGCAAGAAACTCCATCCATCTTTGTTGCCTCAAGTTAAGATCTTTCTGCGAGAAAAGATATTTCAACGATTTGTGGTCAGTGTAAAGTTCGAACTTCTCACCTAGGAGATAGTGTCGCCAAGACTTGAGTGCAAAGACGATGGCGGCTAACTCAAGATCGTGGGTTGGGTAGTTCTTCTCGTGCGCTTTCAACTGCCTCCCGCCATAAGCTACTACCCTTCCTTCTTGCATTAAGACGGCGCCTAGCCCTGTCCCACATGCATCCGTATAAACAGTGAACATCTTGCTCCCATCTGGCAGCGTCAATACTGGGGCTGTTGTGAGAGCCCTTTTCAGTCGTTGGAAAGCAAATTCGCAATCCAAATCCCAATTGAACACTAGATTCTTCTTAGTCAATTTCGTGAGCGGAGCTGAGATTTTCGCAAAATCCCTTATAAATTTTCGATAGAAACCTGCTAGCCCTAGAAAGCTTCGGACCTCAGTTGCATTCCTTGGTGTCTTCCAATCCTGTACCGCCACTACCTTCGCAGGGTCCACTGCTAACCCTTGTTTGGATACTATGTGCCCAAGGAACCTCACCTCTTCTCTCCAAAAGTGGCATTCGGAGAATTTGGCTTTTAGTTGATGGACTCGCAAAGTTTCCATGATTGCCCTTAAGTGCTGAGCATGTTCCTCTTCACTCTTTGAGAAGATAAGGATATCATCTACGAAGACCACTACGAATTTGTTGAGGAAATCTCTAAATACCCTACTCATTAGGTCCACGAAGTAAGCAGGTGCATTTGTCAAACCGAAAGGCATGACAAGCCATTCAAAGAAGCCGTCTGGGGTTCTGAACGCCGTTTTATCGATGCTATCTTCCGCCACCCTTAGCTGATGAAAACCGGTTGCTAAATCGAGTTGGGAGAAAACAGACGCTCCTACAAGCTGGTCAAATAAATCGTCAATTCTAGGGAGAGGGTGCCTATTCTTTTTCGTTAGCTTGTTGAGCTCCCTATAGTCAACACATAGACGGAGTGAACCATCCGCCTTTGTAGCGAACACCACTGGAGCGCCCCATTCTGAAATGCTCCTCCTAATGAACCCCTTTTCTAGAAGCTCTTTAATCTGTTTACTGAGCTCTTTCCTTTCCCGTGGAGCCATATGTCTAACGGGCAACGCAACGGGCTTTGCATTATCTACAAGATATATGCGGAAGTCTATTTCCCGCTTCGGAGGTAAGCCCTTCACCTCTTCAAAGACATCCGGATATTCCCGGACCACTCTAACTGATTTCAAATTTTCAACAGAGGCATCTAGCGATTCAAGATAACTAAGCATAACCGCATACGAGGGATTACCAGAAATTTCCAAAGTATTACCGAGTTGGGTTAGGAGCCTGACAACCCTTTTCTCACAATCAAGGATGGCCCCATAACTGGATAGCCAATCCATACCCAAAATCAAACCATACCCCGAAAAGCCCATAACAAAGGCACTACATTGGAATTCAAAACTTAGAATAGAAATTTTCAATCCCACACAGATCATAGACAAATGAGCTGGGCCCCCAATTGGGTTTGAAACAATTAAGGGGTCCTCTACCATACTAGTTTTTAGGTGCAGAGATTCTACTAATGCAGACGAGATAAAGGAGTGTGATGCGCCAGAATCAAATAAAGTGCGAACGGGGTGATCATAAAGATAAACTACACTTTCTACAGAAGTATTTATACCTCGCTGTTGCAGAGGTGGGGCTTCTAGCACATGGACCTGTGCCCCTGGGGTGGATCCAGCCCTCTGCCCCTGTCCTCGTTTCTTTGGGCAGTCCTTAGCCCTATGGCCTGTCTCACCGCAAGAAAAGCACCCACCATTTTCCTTGGCCTTCTTTTTCCGGCAGTCCTTTACTAAGTGCCCCACTTTGCCACAGAAATTGCACTTCCTCTTCTCTTTGTTGCCTTTCCCGCCCTTCTTAAAGTCTGTCTTCTTGGGCTGCAAACCCTCTTTCTTCTTGCCCTTGTCCTCTTCATTCAGCAATGCCATTTGCACCAATCTTTCATACGTGGCTCCCATGGGTATATGGGTCATGGCCAAACTGTGTAATGGCTCATTCAACCCTTTGACGAAACGGAGAGCGTTCTTGTGCGGGGTGTTGACTAGGTCAAGCCCAAACCTAGCCAGCTCATCGAACTGATTCACATACTCTCTGACCGTCTTGTCCCCTTGCTTAAGAAATAAGAATTTTTCCAACTGCAAACTTCTTTCTTCATCTGAGAGAAATTTGGTCTCAATCCTTGCCCTAAAGTCCTCCCATGTCTCCACTGGTCTTTCAGCATTAGTGACCTCCCACCAGTAGGAAGCCTCGCCCTTCAATAGCCACACCGCCAATTGTACTTTTTGTCTATCTTCTACCTCAAAGATGATGAATAGGTCCTCCGTTTCTTTCAGCAAATTTCTAGCTGCTACAAAGGACTCAGTTCCATGGAAATCCCTTCCTCCTATAGCTTTAAAATCTTTACATATCTTAGCAAACGTGTTTCCCCGAGGAGGAGGTGGAGGAAAAGGTGCTGCTGCAGCTGGATGATTTCCTTCCGCTGGGGGAGGAGGAACGGTAGGACCTGGCTGAGTGGCCCTTGCTTCTAAGAACCGTCTAAACCAACCAGGTATTGGCACCCCTTCCGGCAAGTTAAGTTCTTGGGACATGCTGAAACAAAAAGGATAGATTCAAAACGAAGGATAAGAGATAGTACCTATGGCTTTGGGGAGTGGACTTTGCCTTTTAAAATAAAATAATATTTTTATCCTTTAAAAATGCTTCTTTAAATTCCCTTTTTGAAAATAAATTTTCAAAACTTTTTATCTTATCTGGTAAACCTTGCTCTGATACCAAGTGAAACACCCCACCTCCGTTAGGGTCACTCTCAAAGCGAATGCCCTAATTTTGGTGGAGGTTTATAAGTACAAGTCACAGATATACAAGACAGATATAAGAACACATATTTGTAAACAGCGGAAGAACAACAAACTTTATTTCAAAAAGTCAAATACGTGTTACAACACATCACCATTATTGTCTTACATCTTTTCCAAAAACATAACATAACACTTTCATAATCTGTCTTGAGTACATCATTTAAAGAAGCATAAATAAAACATAGATAAACTGCAAAAGCCCCATAGTGGATTGTCCAAAGCCATAGTTCAAAACAGGAAAGTCCAAGCAATACATTTCTCTACTTCAAGCTGGATGTTGAGGTTGGTCAAGCTGCTGTGTTCCCTCCCTGAGGACCTGGGGGGGGGGAAACGGAAGAAAGAAGACGAAAGAAAAGTAGAGTCAGACATAAAGCCTGAGTAAGTCTAGTACTATTTTGTCTATGAATAAAGAACTGGGTATGATAAGTATAAACAAGAAGTGGGCATGCACTATAAACTTGGTTAAGTTGTCTAGGGTCGAATATACTATCGTACCCCATGTTGATCTCTGAACCCATATAAACTAGTTTCCAACTGGCACCCCATAATCAGGGTGATGTGATCCATTCAATGATGATCGGCTCCTACTCGCATAGTTACATGTGTCTTACGGCCCCCGATGTTGTAGTTACCTATGCTGGTCCCACCATGGGGTGTATCAAGTCCCATAGTGGCAACCCGACACAACCTTAGAGTGCACAGGTATGCTACTGGTGTCCAGTGCCTTATTTTTCTGCGCCGGAGTGTGTGCACGCCCGCACTCCGTTAGAACCTACACTGCTACACCACCGCCGTCGCTTTGACCTCTTACAATCAGCCCAGTAATCGTGCCCCACCCTGCCTAGTTTCAGGGTATCCTGATACACCTTTTTAGGGTTACTGCTGAAAAGGGTCCCCCCCGTTACTAGGTTTTCTATCTCTAGCCAACATGCTAAGTTGGTTAAGTGTTTCCTACCTAACCCCCACCAGTCCGTTTAGTTTAGCATGTTCCATTTTGATTAAGTCTTTAGTTCACTTAATCCTATCAATCCTGACTCAGCCTTAATTGTCTTATTAAGGCCCTGACCTCTCACATTAGACAGGTATTGTTGTGGCTGCCTGTTGCCGGTTGGTTCCGGGCAGTCTTACGCCACAACTCAGTCTAACCTCGGGTCCTTGCTGGGCTCCATGTTTAACCTCCCACATTGGATAGGTATTGTTGTGACTACTGGACAGCCGGGCGGTTCCGGGCAGGTTTACATCACAACTCAATCCAACCTAGGGTTAAACACATCGTATGTTCTACATTTACATATTTTGTCATTCCTCTTTATTTCTTATATGTAAATATTTGCGGCCCATTATTAAGTTAATGGTGTAAAGGTTACACCAATCACGGGCCCAACCCATACTTGAATTTGGGCCCTTCTATTTTATATTTTCATTCATTAATTAATTTTAACCCAACGTTATTTTCCCCCGTTTTACACGTCCGTTTATATATATTGGGCTTAGCCTTTTAAAGCCCAATTTAGCCATGCGAAAAGGGGAGGCTTAAAGCGTGATTACATACACAAAGAGGGGAAGGTGAGCGCATGAACTTGCATATGACGTTGGAAATACATAATAGAAACTGGTGTACTTGCATATATATACTTTGGTCATAAAGCATAGGTGACATGAACCAAACCATGTAAACTTAAGATAAGAATCTAAATTAGGTGTCACATAGTCTTAACTACAACATAGACCTATGTTCTCTTTTAGGCATAAACATAAACAAGTCATGTTCATAAGGTTTCTACATGTTTACAAAGGGGATACTTTGTTACTAACACAAAAGCATAGATCAACTTAATTATGGTTTAAGTCTAATCACATAACGATAGTATAAATATACTTATGCATAAATATTCCTAATCATGGTGTTTGCTTTAAACTTGCAAAAAGGGATTTTTGAGTCTAACCTAGCCATGTCTCACATATGTCATCATATAATTCTTGTAAACAAGATAGACTTAATCATGGATTTCAATTATGCCAAATATCATTCATAGCCTAGCCATATTCATAAGTTTGCAAAAGCATGACTTAATACATGGATTATGGTGTCAAAATTCCAACATAGTTTCTTATGAACTATAACAACCAAACTTGTTTCAATTACTTGCAAAATGATTTATGCACAAAAATATACATCATGATGACATAATAACAAAGCCCCAAACTTGCATGAATTTCAATCAACTACATACATGTAGCTTCAACATAGATTACATAATTTGCGCAATATTCCAAACGTATACTTGCATAGAACTACCGCATGTAGTTCTTTATAATGAATAACATAATTTTGCACAAATATGAACTACTTTATTATCCCAATTCAAGCATACAAATCAATACAGTTGTTTATTCATACCAAAGTAATACTCTACTTACAATGGTTGCGGCGAATTCTCTAATTTAGGGATTGAAGACGCAAATTCCTTTGTTGAATTGATTTGTTTAGGTTGCTTTAAGCTTTAGAATCTTCCTCCTAATCCTCTCTCCAATTTGGTGGCTACTCCTAGTCGTTCCTCAGCAACATGGCGGCTATGTTCTTATTTTGAATGAATAGATTAGGGTTTAGTCTAGGGTTGTTTATATAGAGGTTAGGAACTGATTAGGACCATTGATGTTGCTTGGATTGATCGTAGCCATTCATTCGATAGAGAGACCAATTAAAACTTGCCACCTAGCCCTAGTGACAAAGCAGACCACAGAAAATCGGCCAAGCACAGACCTGGCCAGCCAGGTTAGACTGGGCTCGACCAGGTCGATACCCCTGTCGACAGGGCTGTCGACAGCCCTGTCGACATGGGTAGCCCAGGTCGACAGCCCAGTCGACCTGGGTGGCCTAGGCGGGTGTTTATCCGTCCTGGCCCATTGGGCCCGATTTTTAATTATTTTATTCTGTTTGAATTTAAACTTGATTCAAAACTTCCGAAGGCCATATCTTCTTCATACGGACTCCGTTTTTCGAAAACTCGGACTCTATTTCGCGTATTTTTCCGAGACGAACGCAATGGCGTATCCCGTTTCCCTTAGTTCTTTGATTTCGGATTAATTATACTTTAATTTGTTAATTTCACAGTTATAGAATTTTCGGGGTGTTACACACTACATGTACATCAGGGCAAGACTCAAACCAGCCCAGATTTCATCATCTTAACCCACACACAGTGCACTCAAATACAGATCAGATTCGTGGATCTTACAAGCCCAGACCCATATACATAACTTGTACACTAAGAGCATCTCCAATGGAGGTGTAGATTTTCAATCTTGTGAAGTCTACACCTAAAAGATGCGCAATAGAGTTTTGGAACATACTATAGTGTAGATTTCAGAGGCTTCGGTTCCTGAATTTGCGAACTAACACTACACCAAAACAACAAATTTGGCACACCAGGATGTGGAGAATTGATACGGCTCATGCCCATATCAAATTTCATTTGTTATAGCTGAACTGATCCACACCTCCCCCAACCCCTAAAATCTAACCGTAGATCTTCAAAGCTTCAGAATATTTCATTTAATACGGGTTTGAGCCATATCAAAACGTCATCATATACTTTCCCCTATTTTTCCATACTCACAGCCAAATTCTTTTTATTAATACCCAAATCCATGTCGGCCGAAATAAAAAAATAGGGTTGCCCATAAATCAGATCATGACTTAAATTTGTTCTCTAATGATTCGAAAACCGTGAGTACTCTAATTTAATTTTTCTTTTTGCTCTTGAATTTGTTGCTTGATTTACACCAATTTTCTATTTTCAGATGTTTCGTATCGTATCTCTACCTTATTTTCTTGTGACCGGTATATTAATCATATTTAAATCAAATACCCATTATCTTAATTAGAGCTATTATTGTAGTTTGTTGTATATTGTTTTTGGTTGATTTTGGTGATGGCATAAATCTACTTTGTTAGTAGAATAGGATACTTATTTACGTAACCTACTCTTTTTTCATCTACAGGATAATTAAAGTGAAGGAAATTTTGTCTCAGTTTTCAGCTCAGCATGCAGTTAATTGTGCGTTTAACCTAAGTTAATTTTTAGGATCCGTTTGGCATAGGTCCCTGGGAAGTTTCAAAATTAGGCTCACATCCGGTCCTTAACTTATTGTAAATTAGGTCCCTATTTTTTGAAATTTCATTAAAAAAAGTTAAAGAAATGCGTAAATTCATATTTAAATAAAACATGAAAACATAAAAAAAACTCAGTTCAAAAAACCACCGAAAAACAGGTTAAAAACCAGAAAAATAGAAAAACTGCACATAAATGTATAATAGTATGCGCATATTTGAATTTTCTTGCATAGATCTGTGCAAGTATTTCAGTTATGCATCTGTGTTGGTTTTCTTGCATACATTTGTGCAAGAATTGCATAATTTTTGCATAAAAGTGTGCAATAATTCGTAGTCGTGCAAATAAGTTCACATTTATTTGCATTCAAGTATGCAACAAAACAGAAAAGTTGCAAATATGCGTGCAACAATCTGCAGGCAAAATTTCAGTTAAGTTTCCTTCAAGCGATACTTGCATATATTTGTGCAAGTATTTCAAATAGTTGCAAACATGTATGCAAGTTTCAGTCAAGATTTTCAATAGAAACAACTTCTACAATAGTTGCATACATGCATGCAACTTTTTTTCCATAAACATCTCGGAACGTTTGCAGATTTTACACGTAAGTATAAAAATAGGGACTGGGTTTGCATGGAAACTTAGGGAGGGAGGCCGTTCTAATTAAGTTAGGTTTTAGGGATGTGTGCCTAATATTCACTAATTTTTATCTCCATCAAGAAGGTTGAATTGTAATGGTTGGTTGAGCTAGAAAATTCGTTAACCGATCTAAAAGTAATAACCTTTTAGGCAAAATAAACTGTTTAAATTTTTTACTCTCTTAATATAGAGTTTGAAATTTTGATTTCATATAGACAAAGAGCTTAACATGATTATTATGTATGACTTCCTCTATTTTATAATCAGGTTGCCTTTTTAGATACATTATAAAACCGTGATTACCTTTACGAACAAGGTAATCATGTGTCAAAGACTCAAAATGTCTCCTTAGAATCTCAATGATATTAAAAAATGAACCTGCCAATTTGGTTTGATTCAAACTTGAGATGAGCTCGAAATCCGATTGAAAATTGATATGATTTAAGATTAAGTCAGGCTTGAGAAAAGTTTTAAGTATTATGTTCAGCTTAGTCAACACCCATGTCAATTATTTTTCGTGACCACTACCTATACACCTTTGTAAATGCCTTTATTAATTATTTTCCATGACCACTACCCGTACTCGTTGTCAGTTATTTTCCAGGTTGGTTCAGCCATAAACTTGAATCATGGGTAGCTTAACATAACAATGGAATTGTTGAAATTTGGTTGAATCGACTGCCTATCGTGTGTAGTGTAACTAGTTTCTTAATTTTTGTTTCTAATGCACTATACCATAATAGCCAATTTGGCACACAACGCTGTGGGGATAAAATACGGTTTATAGCCATATCATATTTGATAGTGCTTAAATCTGTATCAAACTACATTTTGCAACCCACACCACCCTAAACACCCTAAATCTGACCGTCTATCAAGGAAGCTCCAGATCAGTTAATTTGACACGGCCTTTGGCCAAATCTAATGCGTATCGTATTGTGCATCCAATTAGGCACTCGGAAAACAAATTTTGGCCACTCCCTTTTCCTTTTGTTTTACTTTAATGGTGACCGAAAACCCAAATTAGGGTTTTCGGTCACCAAATTGTGCCTCTACCTTTCTCTGGAATCTCCTCCTCTGACAGAGATGAACAACCCTCTCCTTTGAAAGAAACGCGGCAACCCTTGGTCCCTAGCCCTCTCCTTCGACGGTAGGTATGTATTTTAATTGAATTGTGGCATGCATGCCTGATAGTAGGGAACAGGTTGAAATCTTTGTGTGTTAGTTGATTGCTACTTTATGTTAGTGTGTTAGCTGTTTCAATTGGATTGGTATGTATATGTGTGAGCTGATTGCTACTTTGTGTAAGGGACGGATCTGTGGTTATACCCTGAAATCAGAGAAATCAAATTTAAATCATGTTTTATGATAACGTTAAACACATCTGAAATGCTATTGGAAACATGTATGGTACAATTTTAGATTGCGGTATATCCATGAAACAAAGAAATAACAATGAGTTAACAATGTCATAAGGATGAAATAACAGGTTTACTAGTGTCATAAGGATGTTTAATAGGTTTACTAATGTCATAAGGATGAAATAACAATGAGTTAGTCATCTGAATTGCTATTAGAAACTAATGTTAAGATGTTTAACAGGTTTACTAATATCATAAGGATGAAATAACAATGAGTTAGTCATTGAATCATGCCTTGTGCTTGAAATTTAAATTAGGTGGTCTTATAACAAGTTTACTCTGTTTTGAGAGATAACAAGTTTACTGAAAATATATTAACAGGTTTGCTGAAAATTTTGGTAGATGGGATTACTCGACTTTCTGATTAATATTTTAATGGGCGATCCACCAGGTGGATGCATTTTAGCTCACGCGTAGGGTCGGGTATCCATGCTTATTAGCTTCATCCAAATGACGGATGCTGCTGCACTTAACCTTAGTAAAAAGCTGCTTTCACTAGCAACTTTCCCCTACTTTGTAGCAGAGACTGTAGTGTAAGTTACCTTGCACTACACAGTCTGCTTCAAAGAAACCGAAAGTTGCAAGTGAAAGCAGCTTTTTCCAAAGGTTAAGTGAAGCGGCATTCGACATTTGGATGAAGCTAATAAGCATGGATTACTGACTCTGCGCGTGAGCTAAACTGCAACCACCTGGTGGATCACCCAGTAAATTCTTAATCAGAAAGTCGAGTATGTGTGTCATCCGAAGATGATGATTCGATATCTTTAGACATTGGAGAAGGTATATATTATTTTACACTTATCTCTACGTAGTGTCTTACATGGACGATGCCTTGCATTTTTAACGACTAGCATTTCATTCATCTTTGAGACATATACTTACTGACTACACAAACACATGGATATTGGGCCTTAAAGTGCTATTTTTGACTTGTGACAATGTATTGACTGAGTTAAACATAGAAGACATTATCAATCAGTAATAAAATGCTTTTTTTGACTTGTTTCAGTGTAATTTGAGTTAAACTCAGTCAGTACATAATAATAGAAGACATTTCGGTCCACATATCATTTCTATATATATGTCATTAAACAAGTTCCATTTTAGCTCATTTCTGTATGCTATAGTGAGTTATAACGTCGATCTCCTGTCCAGTGAAGTATTTGTAACTTGTTTAATGAATTTATATGCAGTCCTGTTAGAGAAAACAGAAAAAGTGGGGAGGTGTATCGGCTATATACGACGTTGGAGGTCACGTTAAACCACAAAGCATGTGAGATGCTAGTATGTTTCTAGGTTATAAGTTCATGAAATCATGTCAGTAGCATCATAAACATGTTATACATATAATTGACAAATATGCACACACGAACACAAAGACACAATATGCCCTTCACTGTTATCAGTACGAACACAAAGACACGATATTTTGTGTGCAACCAAGCAAAAAATTACTTCTTTTTTCCTGTAGATTTTCGTGCTTTTGTGTTAGCTGCTGGAACTCAGGCTGGCAATCACGATTCAGTTTTACTGCCAATCATCAGGTTGGCCTTTTAAGCTTTTGTTTTAAACTATGTGTATATATATATATATGCTGTTATAAAACATTATCAGCATCAGCTAGCTTATTCTCATACTGATTTGATTTACAGTAAACACATGGATTTCATCGACATGATCAGCACGTACGCTCAATCTTACGGGCCTCGACTGGAGTTATATCAGGCTGATCTTATTTTTTGCCTTTTTTTGTTAGTTCGTAATGTTATGAAAATCTTTGACAATTTCCTTTATATATGTTTGTATGTTATACATTGTGTTTGTGTTATGAAAAACCTTGTAATGCTTTGAGTGTTTATATATATATATATATTGTGTTATGTATAAATTGTGGATATATGCTGTGTTATGAAAAATATGTGCTACAGTTTATGTTTATATATATATGCATGTGTATATATATGTGCACACACAGATATAATTAGATACGGTCAAAGGTTGTGCCTGAATACAATTTAGATATGGCTGTAAGCCATATGTTATCACTAGTGAGATATGGTTTATAGCCGTATCTAAAAATTTAACACGCCATTTTTTGATACGGCTTTTTGTCGTGTCTAAGTGCTTTAGATACGGCTAAAAACATAGCTTAATTAGCATATATGGCGTATTGATGTCATTGCATGTATAGTTCATCTATGGCATATTTCTCTGTGTAAATAAAATTAACTATGCTATCTTGCCTATTTTTTCAAGGAAATAGTGTTGAAGGCCCACTTTTACTCGGTCCTTGAATGCTGGTAAGGTTTCTTAATTTTATTTGTTTCCTTGTAGTAAAACAATATTATTTCGTATCAGATTACTTATATATTGGTGAGTTTTTTGTTTGGCAGAAGCATATGATCCAACAGTAAATCATCTAGTCAGTTGGATCCAGATGTTTCAGGCTTTACTAATATCTCAGCTTTTGTATTTACTTGAGTGTATTGTTTTTTGTCCCTCTCTCTTTCATTTTTTTATTTTTTTAAATTAAATCATTATGTCAAATTATTCAAATTTTGGTCCTAGATAGCAGCAAATGCAACCAACGTGAATTCTCGAGTCGGTTGGATCTGGATATTCCTTTAATTGATTAACAGACTTTTGATTGCAAGGCGTCAATCTAATTTCTTATGCAGCTAAAAAGACTTAAAGACTAAAGTGATAGGCTACAAACGGTAAAAAAAAACTAGCATGGCACACTGTTTTATATAAGTATGTCCATAAATCATCTATGCTTATATGGTGAGTTCTTTTAATTACGTGAATGTTACTTATATGCATATTTATATGATATCTAACCTTTGACTCTTACAGATATTAACACTTTAATTTATAGAATCCTAGTGCATTTATACTTTAAAATACATTGTTATTTGTTTCAGATTATATAATAATAAATGCCAATGTCTGATTTTTCAGGATCATCAAACCAATATCAGCCCATGAGTTTTGTCATAATTGACTATAGCCATATTCGGAAAATATGTAGTGTATATGATGTTTCATTTTTTGTTTGCATAAAGATTTTATGTGTCTACACTTTGTGCTCTTATAAAACAGTTAACTATTTTTTTTCCAAGTTATTTACCAGTTTATAAAGGAGAAAATTTGCTACTTATTTTATATCAATGAAAATTTCTTCATGAAAATGAAAATAAGTTCAACATTTATGCATCTTTAATATTTTTTTCCATTTAAATTTATGCATTCACACTTTTTCCTAAGTTCAAGCAACAATTTAATAAACAGTAAGAAATTTCCTCCTTGATCAGCTTTGTTTATCAATGTCATGTTTTTTCAAACTTGAATTTATGATTTATGAATGATTTTTGTTAATTCAAAATCCCTTAACAATTAGAGTTGCTTAATGATGAAGTGGATCTTTTTTTCTTTGATTTATCTGCTATTTATGTCCACATAAATGGAAAACATACATTGAATCTATATTGTTCTGTAAGTTGTTTCTTCAAAATAACAGTGAGATATAAGGTTTGTTAATTGATTGATTTCTTAATCTGTAGTAAGAAAATATACATCTAATAAACATTTGTTAGGAATTCTAATATATAATGTAATTTTTATCAAATAGCAAGTACAAATATATTTATTGTGTACTTCATATGTTGAAGGTTCATCTGTAATAGTCATCACAAATGGTAGATAGTAAGAAAAATAAATATTTTGCAACGTGTTAACAAAAATTTAATAATTTTTATTCAAAGTTTTTGTTAGAATATAATATTAACATTATGCAAAATAAAAATCCATTAACTATTCATTGTTTTCATTGATTCAATCAAATAATAAAAATGTAACACCCCACCCTAAGACCCACATTAACAAGGAGAATTACATAGTAATCCCATCTTTTAATGCGGAGAATAAGGGTGGGGTGTTACAAAAAATGTTATTATAGTATCAAATAATAAAAATTTGATGGTAAGATCAGCAATTGGAGTTTCAATCAAATGTTATTTGATGATAACAATATATTTGTATATTGAAATGGTTAGGATAACAAGTTATCGTGTGTTGACAACAAAAGGTTTGGAAAATAGTTACAGGCAAATGTTAATTGTTCTTTAACTTCTTTCGATGCACCATAGTTTGTTACTTATTGGTTCCTAACAATTATTTGAATTATGCTTGTGCATTAACTATCTTCAGAAGCAAATCAAAAAAAGATTGTAGAGGAAGGTGCATGTGATGACCCAAACCCCCGTTCCACGAGAGCAAGGTAAATTATTGGAATATAACACATAAACAATAATAGCAGAACAGAAATATAAAATTACACCAGATAATGTACATCAAATTACATTGGAAATAATATTATCATCGGAGTCACATAGCATAACAGGATCATAATTAACACAGAATACAGTTCCAACTTAATATAAAATGTCTGCAACGGAATCAAACATAATACACATAACAGTGTCTGAAACAGTACAATAGAAATGATAAAGGACCATCATCAGCTTCCATAGCTTTCATCCATAGCACGAATAAACCAAGCAAAAACCTAAATACAAGGCTGCCCGTGTAGAAAATAGGGGCACCCGAGTTTGCAAAGTGAAACAAACTACGAGTCAGTCATGGGACTGGTATAAGAAATCTACTTTACTTATTTACTAATAAGGCTAATCACAGGACCACACCGCTAACGCGGAATGGGTTTACTCCATTAGATTTCCATTGCATGAAATAAAGTAAATCATTAAACAGTGCAATGCTTTTTATAGAAAATGAAGCCACTATAAGACTCATGTCCCATCACACAATGCAACGCAAACTGGAGGATAGAGTTTTACCTTATAATGGCCAAAATATGCTTGATACGTATAAAACAAAATCATCTGATTTATTATTAGTGTATATATGTTTCAAAAACAATTTTCATCATAATACTAATCATAGACGGCATAGTATCCCATACTACAATGTCACCATACTAGTTTTGCAATCAAAACCGTAATGTCGTATTGGAAATTGGATTTCCATTATGAACCAAGGCAAGGGATCGTCCTTATCGAATTCGAGACAATTTAGTCCATGTCTCAAGATCAGTCACAACTACACCTTGGATCTTCTGGACTGGTCCTTTCTTATGTTTGAGGATTAGTAATTCCTGAACAATACGTTTCCCCGCCCTATGGGGCGTAATCTGGTCAGTATGTCGACCATAGCATCCATCGGCCCCGTAGTGACCGATATAACTGGGGCGCCTCGCTTTCCATCATCCACATAAGTAAAAATGTCTGGGCTCCATACCATGACACCACTTCTAGCTAGAAAGAAACGCATGTTTTCCCTGCAGTCCTCTCTCATTTCTGGTTCATACCGGGGTGTGAGGCTCGCGAATTAATGCCATACACAAAGCTATGTCATTTAAGGTCGTGCTTTGATCATCAACCACTATGCTCTGCTTTTCAACAAAAGCCTTGATCACTTGCATCTCAACATGCCACATTGACATTCCACGCCATGCGATGATGTCTATCGATATATAACCTCTAAGCTCGTACGTCTTAGAGAAGGGTGTTAAGAAAGAGAAAGATTCTCCGCCGCCAAACAGATATATATTTAATAGAAATCAATCAGCAAAGAATAAAATACAATGTCAGACACACATCCATTTACTAGTTCGTTTTGGGTCTGAAAAAAACTGGAGGCACCTTATTCCTTGTCCCATATGTCCAATACAGGAGAGAGGCCCTCGCACATCCGGACAATCAACAAGTATGTCCGGACCACTACCACTATAACCCCTCCTGGGAGCTAACCGATCCAGTGCATCAGTAGTAATCCATTCGATCTAAAGATCACCGGTCTTGCACCGTCTTCGTATCTTCGACTTTTAATCGTCGATCAATTATTTGAAATGAGAATTAACTCGGCCTTTTCAAATAATTCATGTATAGTTAGAATTCAAATCAATTCTTTCCATGGTTAAACTATTTGACGTTCACGTTTCAATTCAAAAGTATAATTTTCATGTCAAATACACCTAACCATCAGAATATCCAATAAACAAAGTAAAAACCAGTTTATTCCCATTCCATATCATTTATAATATTTTATAACGATTTTTTGCTATTTTTACTTATTTAAAAATAGCCCATTTTCGTCGAACGACGCTTCAGGTCATTCGGTGGCACTGGCGCTGCTTTCAATCAAATTTGAATTAAACATTTTGAAAAATCTAACTATTGGATCTTAAAAAAATTTATTTCGTTGGAAAGATCTTTCCAAAGCGAACCCAATGTTTTCAGTTTCGGGAAAATCCGACGGTCAGATCTCCCGGTATAATCGTTTAAAGTTACGATTCCAAAACGCGAACTACAGCTGCGCGATTCGTTTTATTTTAATATATATATATATAATTCATTCGACGATTTCCAAACCATTTTCACTTCAAAAATATGGCTAACGCCTTTAAATTTCGGAAAATTTCGTCATAGCCTCCTTTGTACGGGGAGGGGTTTGGAAATTTATTGGGCCGTATTAGGCACCTAATAAATCTAGAATAAGCATACACAATTTTTAGTGACCTATTCTATGCCTAAGGGAGAGTGTAAAAATCATTACTCCAGAGAATAAATTCTCGTCACCTTGTCCAGTGTTGGAAAATAAATGGTCCATGTGTTGTATCTAATAACTAGAGAGACGTGATTATTGTCAACTCCAGACCCATGTGGTTTTTTTATTAAATATGGCAATTTACCGTTATATTTTATTTAGTCCATATCAGTCCATGATCCGTTCAACCTGTAGTACAACCATCGCCATACAAGCGTCTCGCTTGTATGGTAATTCCAGGCTCGTCATATAAGCTGAAAATGCTTATGTGGTATATGATAGAGTAAGCTATCTTCACGAAGTATGCCATGTAGTATAGTTCAAAATTAATTGTTGCTATTCTATGGTGTTGTTTATAATCTCACACAGAACAACCAGTACACCGCATCCAATGGCATTCACATGAGTTTATATAATAATAAAGTTGCGCAGCCAACTCATTAAGGCTTACCTATTTGTCGGGCAACAGCCAATCCATTTTCCTGTTCAGCATATGTATATATATGCATATCTACGCTAAAAATAATATTTTTAGCGAACAAATATTTATTTTCATGCATGGTTATTTTTAACACTTCATATACATGTTAAAAATAATATTTTCAATGAACAAACATTTATTTCAACACATGGATATTTTTAACACTTCATACATGTGATAAAAATAATACTTTTGGTGAACAAAAATATATTCCAACACATGATGACTATTTTATTTAGTTCATATACATGTTAAAATTAATATTTATAGCAAACAAATATTTGTTTCAACACCGGGTCATTTTTAACACTTCATACTTGTGATAAAAATAATATTTTTAGCTAATAAAAATATATTTCAACACACGGTTATTTTTATTACTTCATACATACAATAAAATTGTTATTTTTATCGTTCAAACAATTTATTTCAAGCATGAGTATTTTTATAACTTCACATTCATGATAAAAATGATATTTTTATCGTTCAAACCATTTATTCAACATATGAATATTTTTATAACTTCACATTCATGATAAAAATGATATTTTTATCATTCGAACCATTTATTCAACATATGAATATTTTTATAACTTCACATTCATGATAAAACTGACATTTTTATCGTTCAAACCATTTATTCAACATATGAATATTTTTATAACTTCACATTCATGATAAAAATGATATTTTTATCGTTCAAACCATTTATTCAACAATATTTTTATAACTTCGCATTCATGATAAAAATGATATTTTTATCGTTCAAACCATTTATTCAACATATGAATTTTTTTATAACTTCACATTCATGATAAAAATGATATTTTTATCGATCAAACCATTTATTCAACATATGAATATTTTTAAACTTCATACGCACAATAAAAATGTCATTTTTATTATTCACACGATTTATTCTAACACATGAATATTTCAGTAAATTTCGGCATTACAACGACAGGGCGGGTAGCACCGGCACCGTGTCTAGCACGGCTCCACATCTATCCTTGGCCTTGGCTTGCACCATAAACAGTCATTCCATTCAAATGATTTCACAATACAATTCATTTTCAACACACAATGAATTTACCAAAAAACAATCAATTTTGTTGCAACCACAATAAATTATTCACAACACAATACAACCAAACAATTTATATCGTCCATGGTCTGTGGACCATACATACATATATATATATAAGTATATTTCATTTCCATTTCAGTTCCATTCAACGCATACATGATTTATACAATGCACGTATAATTTATACATCGCTTATATAATTTATACAACACTTGGTTATGAGATATACAACGCTTATATAATTTATACAATGCTTATATAATTTATACGATGCGTATCCATTCCAATTTGAATTTAGAAATCTCACATTGGGTTCCACTCCTCCTAAAATTGTAGAAGGCTCCAATTACGTTCCAGTCTCTTCTAGAATGTAGCGTACGATGTCACGGTCCCAATGTCTCTTGTTTCACTGGATTTGGACAACATACGAAAAAGATACGACTTTTGTAATTTAATCAACTTCGCAGTGCTTTAAAGTGTTACAAACATTTAAAAATATAAAGGTCATACCTTTTCAGTTTTTATTCAAAACTAGGGTTGATTTTCGATTAATCCATGAAGCTATAGGACGATTGGGGGTTACCACGGCCTGTGCCTACGAGAGGGCTCTCCGGCGAGGTGGGTCTCGTCGAACTCGGTCTGGCGATGGGGGTGGATTCCAGCTCGAAACGGCGTGACTTCCTGAGCCTGAATCTCGACAAATACTAAGTGATGAATATTCAAACTTGTATGGATTTAACGAGGAGAAGATTCTCTTCAAATTTGTCTAAAGAAGCATCGAATTTTGTTGAATGGTTTGGGAGTAATTGGAGGAGAAAGGAATGAAAGGGAACCGCCATTCGTATTTGAAGAGGGTCGGGTTTCTGAAGATAACGACGAGGGTTTTGATTGGATAATATATATATTTAATTTATTTAATTTATTTAATTCTAAAAATGTTTGTTTTCACAACCGGACTCCAAATCAAACCCAACAACTGTTGCCTCTAGCCAAATACCCCCATCCCGGACACAATGGAATATGTTTCGTAAGCCCATTCGATTGTTTCAGACAGTTATTCTTCAAATTAAAATATAAAACATTCAATTTTTAGATTTGAACGTACATTTTAATTTGCCGGGGCGGCATACTGATTCCCAAAATTCCAGAAAAATAAATCTAGCTATGTTTGGACGATACGGTCCCAACAAAACTAATTTCGTCGAATTTGGAGAACGTTTGAAAAATGGCCTTTTTCTGGTCGATCCAATTTGCACTGTATTTGCAAAACAAATTTTCTTTTACCACACTCACATATTAATTCCAAAAATTATGGAATTTTAAACCTAGCAATAAATTGACATTCCGGATCCAGCCAAAGTGGTTTCGTCGAAAACGGAGGTCGTTTGCAAAATGGATATTTTCAAGGGCTTTATTATTATTTAAAAATGGAATTTTTAAATTCTGACTCAATTTCCGACAAAATAACTCGAAATAAAATTTTTAAATTGGTTCTGATTTTCCCGGTTGTTGCAATCTTCCCCAATTAAAAATTTTCGTCCCCGAAAACGAAACAACAGTAAAGTAGGAAACAAAACAGAAATGAAAAATATTGTAAATGTACCTTGCACCAGTGCTAATAAGAGATGTCCACTCTGCACTTGGGATAAGCTTGTTTGATGCTATCTTCTGTCTCCCATGTACAGTCTCGAGGATCACCACTCCACTGTACTTTGACTAAGTGTATCTTCTTGTTTCTCAGAACCTTGGTTTCTTTGCCAATAATCTTTATTGGCTCTCTTCTCACAGCTAATTTTGGAGAATTTCCAAATCTTGTTGCGCTGCTTCTTCCACGACCAAGTTTGGATCATGCACATGTTTGCGTAGTTGAGAAACGTGAAATACATCATGTACTCCTGGCAACCAATCTGGCAGTTGAACCCTATAAGCAAGAGTTCCAATCCTTTCAAGTAAAGGAAATGGACCAATAAATCTAGACGCCAACTTCTCTGTTTTTCCAAATCGGACTACTTCCCTCATCGGAGAAGCTCTCAAATATACATAGCCACCAACAGAAAATGCTAAATCTCTTCTTCTCGAATCTGCATAACTCTTCTATCGGCTTTGAGCTGTTTGCAGTCGCTTCTTAATGAAATCGACTTTTTCCAAAGCTTCACGGATCATATCAGGACCCAATACTAGTCGATTAATTACTTGGTTCTACCCAACATATAGGAGATCTACATGGTCGACCATACAATGCTTCGAATGGTGACATTCCCAAGCTCGCTTGGTAGCTGTTATTATATGAAAACTCAACCAAATGCAAGTGATCTTCCCACAATCCGCCAAAATCAAGAATACATGCCCACAATAAATCTTCCAATATACGATTCACCCTCTCAGTTTGGCCATCTGTTTGAGGATGATATGCGGTACTAAGATTTAACTTTCTTCCCAATTCTTCCTAGAATGCTTCCCAGAATTTACTAGCGAATATCGGATCACGATCACTAACAATACTACTGGGAACTCCATGTAGTATAACGATCTCTTTGAAATAAATCTGTGCCAGACTCTAAGCGGTTTTATTTGATCTAACAGGTATAAAATGGGCGGTTTTGTGAAACGATCCACGATCACGCATATACTGTCATTTCCTTTCTTGGTTCTGGGCAACCCATCTATGAAGTCCATGGAAATTTGCTCCCACTTCCAATTTGGAATGTCTAATGGTTGCAACAATCCGGCAAGTTTCTGTTGATCGCTCTTGACTTGTTGACAACTAGAACACCGGCTAACATATATAGAAATGTCCCTTTTCATCGCCTTCCACCAGAATGTTCGCTTGAGATCATTATACATCTTACTCACACCTGGATGGATACTCAGCTTGGACTTGTGACTTTCATCCATTACTTCTCTTTTGAGCTTAGAGATATCGGGAACACAAATTCTTCCTTTCAATCTCAGAACTCCCTTGCTTTCCACTTGGAAACTGGAGACTTCGCCCTTTGGAATTCTTTTGATAATCTCTTTAATAAAATTATCATCTTTCTGAAGAACATATATTTTATCAATCAATGAAGGTGTAATAATAAGATTAGCGATGATTTCATTCTTTCTGCTGAGCGCATCAGCTACAACATTGGCTTTCCCTGGAGTATACAAAATATCTAGATCGTACACTGCAAGAAATTCTAACCAACGCTGCTGCCTCAAATTCAAGTCTTTCTGGGTGAACAAATACTTCAATGACTTATGATATGTATATAATTTGAACTTCTCACCCAAAAGATAGTGCCTCCATATTTTCAAAGCAAACATGATGACTAACAACTCAAGATCATGAGTAGCATATCTCTTCTCATGCGGTTTCAGCTGACGGCTAGGATAAGCAACTAGTTGGTCATTTGCATTAATACCGCACCAACACCTTCAATAGAAGCATCTATGTAGACTGTAAAATCTTGATTAACATCGATAATAGTTAACACTGGAGCAGTAGTTAATCTTAATTTCATCTCTTGGAAAGCTGCCTCACATTCTAGAGTCCAATTAAATATGGCATGCTTCTTAGTAAGTTGTGTCATTGGACTAGATAGCTTTGAAAAATCCTTAACGAATTTCCAGTAATAACTAGCCAATCCTAGAAAACTTTGGACTTCTGTGGGTGTCCTAGGCTGCTTCCAATCTTGAATAGCTATAATTTTGCTGGGATCTACTAAAATTCCTTCCTTTGATAAGATGTGACCAAGGAACTTCACCTCTTCTTGCCAGAATATATACTTAGAAAATTTGGCTTTCAAAACGTTCTTTCTCAGAATCTCCAACACCTGTTCCGAATGTTTAGCGTGCTCGCTAGTTGACTTAGAGAAGATCAATATGTCATCAATGAAAACCAGTATGAATTTATTCAAGACTTCTCTGAATACTCTGTTCATTAGATCAACAAAATAAGCTGGAGCGTTACATAAGCCGAACGACATTACTAACCACTCATAAAATAAGTCTGGACCTCTTAATGCTATCAAAGAAACACATTATTCGGCAATACGAAGTTGATGGAAACCTGTAGCTAGGTCCATTCTTGAAAATACTTTCGCCCCATTCAAACGATCCAATAAATCATCAATGCGGGGCATTGGATATTTATTCTTCATTGTTTGCTTATTGAGGTCACGATAATCAACACATAATCTGAGAGTACCGTCTTACTTAGGAACAAACACCACTGCTGCTCCCCAATTCGAAAAACTAGGCTAGATCGGACCTTTCCGTAACAATTGTCGAGTCTGGTCGCCCAATTTCTCTTTCAGGGTCATCCTCCGAATTGAATGCACTACTGGCCTTGCATTCTGAATTAAATCTATCTTGAATTCAATTTATCTTTGCGGCGGTAAGCTATCAACTTCTTCAAACTCATCCGCGTAGTTTTTAACAACAGGAATCTTCTCGATTAAAGTGGGAGTAACTTCCAGAGCATCCTAAAATTCTTTTCTGTCTGAATCTGAGCCTGTGCATGGTATGATAATATATCCAAGATTTGTTTTAACTTTAACCACTCTTTCCGCACATTTAACCTTGGCTTCAAATTTGGTTAACCAATCAAGCCCAAGAATGATATCAAATTCAGAAAGATTCATGACATTCAATTTAAAAGGAAACCGGTAACAAGAATAAGAAACGGGCACTTTACAATACGAACCGAGAACAAGAGAACCTCCTATTGGAAATGAAACTTTGTGACGCACCCGTATCAAACAATACTGTAACAAAAATATTGTTGACAGTGAGCGTGCCCTCCAAAACATCTGGCCTTTCCCTACTAGCTGAGGGTGTTGCAACATCTGTCTTGTTACTGACTTGAGCCACTTTGGAGGTTTTTAAAAGCCGGCAATCTCGCTTTATATGACCAGACTTATGGAAAGGATTGCATTCCCTGGTCTATTGAGACTTCTTATCAAATAAAGACCCATCTTTTCTTTGTTTCTTTGAAGATTTGTAATTTCTTAGCAAATGCCCTGGCTTATTGCAGTTATCGCATATGGCAGTCGTTAACGGTTCCTCCTTAGATTTAACCCCTTTCTTATTAGCTTTAGGCTTCTTACTGACCTCAGGCTTTGTACTTGCCTCAGGGCTATCAGTTTCAAACTTCCTTTTGTTGCTAGAACTGCATTCCTCTTCATCGTCCAAAACACCTTGCTTATCAAGATTCTCATAGCGACAAGCCATTTCTATCATTTTAGAAGAAGGAAGATTCACATGTGTAGTTACTTTGCTTTCGTATTTTCTTTGAAGTCCCTTGATAATTCTTAGATTCTTTCTCAAAGGATCTTGAATTAGCTGCGAGCCAAAACGAGAAAGTTTAGTGAATTTATTCTAGTACTCCCGAGTGGTCATGTCTCCTTGTTTCAGATTGCAGAACTCATCGTATAACTGCTCATTTGCTTCTGGAGGAATAAATCTTTCTTTGAATTTTTTTTTAAATCTATCCCAGGTAATATGACCTTCTGGATTATCCATAGTAACCATTTCCCACCAGAATAAAGCTTCGTCTTTGAGTGCCCAAGATGCCAGTAATCTTTTCTAATCATCTCTCAGCTTTAAGCCTCCAAAAATTCTCTCAGAAGAATGCATCCACGCTTGTGTATTAATAATAGATTCTTTGCCCGAGAATTGTACTCCACCCAGATTTCGATACTTCTTTAGTAGAGCTTCTAGATCTGGTTCTGATAGTGGGAGCACGATTGGCTCATTAGATTGTTGAACCATAGAATTACTTCTTCTGTTTCTGCCACTCATTTTCTACTATGTCTGCAAATAGCAGACAAAGTATCAGGCTAACAGAAAAGATATTGTAAAGCATAGAGACATATATTTAAATGTAAATGCATTTATTGGGGTGTATTTTATTCTACTATACTCATTCTAGGGCATTACTGATCCTATCTATAATCAGTTACTCGTCATCGAATACTACTAGTTCTATTTCTGATGAGTTGTTTTAAATATGTTATATTCTGGAACTTAGATTAACCATAGCTCCGGTACCAACTATGATGACCCAAACTCCCGTTCCACGAGAGCAAGGATAATCATTGGAATATAACACATAAACAATAACAGCAGAACGGAAATATAGAATTACACCAGATAATGTACATCAAATATCACTAGAAATAATATAATCATCAGAGTTAGACAGCATAACAGGATCATACTTAGTACATAATACAATTTCAGCTTAATATAAAATGTCTGCAGCGGAATCAAACATAATATACATAACAGTGTCCGAAACAGTGCAATAGAAATGATAAAGGACCATCATCAGCTTCCACAGCTTCCATCTATAGCCAAAATGAACCAAGCCAAAACCTGAATACAAGGCTGCCCGTGTAGAGAATAGGGGCACCCAAGTTTGCAAAGTGAAACAAACTACGAGTTAGTCATGGGACTGGTATGAGAAATCTACTTAACTTATTTACTAATAAGGCTAATCACAGGACCACGCCGCTAACGCGGAACAAGTTTACTCCATTGGATTGCCAATGCATGAAATAAAGTAAATCGTTAAACAACGTAATGCTTTTTATAGCAAATGAAGCCATTATAAGACTCAACTCCCATCACACAATGCAACGCAAACCGGAGGATAGAGTTTTACCTTATAATGGCCAAAATATGCTTGATACATATAAAACAAAATCATTTGATATTATTATTAGTGTATACATGTTTCAAAAACAATTTCCATCATAATATCAATCATAGACGGCATAGTACCCCATACTACTATGTCGCCATACTAGTTTTACAATCAAAACCACAATGTCGTATTGGAAATTGGATTTCCATCATGAACCAAGGCAAGGGATCTTCCTTACCGAATTCGAGAAAATCTAGCCCATGTCTCAGGATCAGTCGCAACTGCACCTTGGATCTTCAGGGACGGTCCTCTCTTAGTTTTAGGATTAGTAATTCCTGAACAATACGTTTCCCCGCCCTATGGGCGTAAATCTGGTCAGTATGTCGACCATAACATCAATCGGCCCCGTAGTGACCGATATAACAGAGGCGCCTCGCTTTCCATCATCCACATAAGTAAAAATGTATGGGCTCCATACCATGACACCACTTCTAGATAGAAAGAAACGCATGTTCTCCCTGCAGTCCTCTCCCGTTTCTGGTTCATACCGGGGTGTGAGGCACGTGAATTAACGTTATACACAAAGCTATACCATTTAAGGCCGTGCTTTGATCATCAACCGCAAGGCTCTGCTTTTCAAGAAAAGCCTTGATCACTTGCATCTCAGCATGCAACATTGACATTCCACGCCATGCGACTGATGTCTATCGATATATAACCTCTAAGCTCGTACGTTTTAGAGAAGGGTGTTAAGCAAGAGAATAAATTCTCCGCCACCAAACAGATATATATTTAATAGAAATCCATCAGCACTGAATAAAATTCAATGTCAGACACACATCCATTTACTAGTTCGTTCTGCGTTTGAATGGAACTGGAGGCACCTTATTCCTCATCCCATATGTCCAATACAGGAGATAGGCCCTCGCAAATCCGGACAATCAACAAGCACATCCGGACCACTACCACTATAACTCCTCCTAGGAGCTAACCGATCCAGGGCATCAATAGTAATCCATTCAATGTGAAAGTCACTGGTCTTGTACCATCTTCATATCTTCGTCTTTTAATCGTCGATCAATTATTTGAATTGAGAATTAACTCGGCCTTTTCAAATAATTCATGTATAATTAGAATTCAAATCAATTCTTTACATGGTTAAACTATTTGACATTCACGTTTCAATTCAATTGTATAATTTTCATATCAAATACATCTAACCATCAGAATATCCAATAAATCAAGTAAAAATCAGTTTATTTCCATTCCATAACGTTTATAATATTTTATAATGATTTATCGTTATTTTTATTTATTTAAAAATAGCCCATTTTCGGTGAACGATGCTTCAGGTCATTTGATGGCACTGGCGCTGCTTTCAGTCAAATTTGAATTAAACATTTCGAAAAATCTAACCGTTGAACCTTAACAAATTTTATATCATTGTAAAGATCTTTCCAAAGCGAACCCAACATTTCTAGTTTTGGGAAAATCCGACGGTCAGATCTTCCGGTATAAACGTTTAAAGTTACGATTCCAAAAAGCGAACTGAAGTTGCGCGATTCGTTTTATTAAATTCATATATATAAATATATATTTATATATATATATTTATAATTCATTCGACGATTTCCAAACCATTTTCGCTTCAAAAATATGGCTAACGCCTTTAAATTTCGGAAAATTTCGCCATAGACTCCTTTGTACGGAGAGGGGTTTGGAAATTTATTGGGCCATATTAGGCACCCAATAAATTCAGAATAAGCATACACAATTTTTAGTGACCTATTATATGCCTAAGGGAGAGTGTAAAAATCAATACTCCAGAGAATAAATTATCGTCACCTTGTCCAGTGTTGAAAAATAAATGGTCCATGTGTTGTATCTAATAACTAGAGAGACGTGATTATTGTCAACTCCAGACCCGTGTAGGGTTTTTATTAAATCTGACAATTTACCGTTATATTTTATTTAGTCCATATCAGTCCATAATCTGTTCAACCAGTAGTACAGTCATCACCATACAAGCATCTCGCTTGTATGGTAATTCCAAGCTCGTCACATAAGCCCCAAATGTTTAGAGTATGCTATCTTCACGAAGTATGTCATGTAGTGTATGCTATTCTATGGTGTTGTTTATAATCTCACATAGAACAACCAGCACACCGCATCTAATGGCATTCACAGGAGTTTATATAATGATAAAGCTGCGCAGCCAACTCATTAAGGCTTACCTATTTGTTGGGCACGCAAATAAATTCTTTACTCAATAGCTAATCCATTTTCCTGTTCAGCATATGTATATATATGCATATCTACGCTAAAAATAATATTTTTAGCGAACAAATATTTATTTTCATGCATGGTTATTTTTAACACTTCATATACATGTTAAAAATAATATTTTCAATGAATAAATATTTATTTCAACACACGGTTATTTTTAACACTTCATACATGTGATAAAAATTATATTTTTGGTAAACAAAAATATATTCCAACACATGACTATTTTATTTAGTTCATATACATGTTAAAAATAATATTTATAGCAAACAAATATTTGTTTTAACACAGGGACATTTTTAACACTTCATACTTGTGATAAAAATAATATTTTTAGCTAATAAAAACATATTTCAACACACAGTTATTTTTATCACTTCATACATACAATAAAAATGTTATTTTTATTATTTAAACAATTAATTTCAAGCATGAATATTTTTATAACTTCACATTCATTATAAAAATGATATTTTTATCGTTCAAACCATTTATTTAACATACAGATATTTTTATAACTTCACATTCATGATAAAAATGATATTTTACCATTTATTCAATATATGAATATTTTTATAACTTCACATTCATGATAAAAATGATATTTTTATCGTTCAAACCATTTATTCAACATATGAATATTTTTATAACTTCACATTCATGATAAAAATGATATTTTTATCGTTCAAACCATTTATTCAACATATGAATATTTTTATAACTTCACATTCATGATAAAAATGATATTTTTATCGTTCAATCCATTTATTCAACATATGAATAATTTTTTAACTTCACATTCATGATAAAAATGATATTTTTATCGTTCAAACCATTTATTCAACATATGAATATTTTTATAACTTCATACGCACAATAAAAATGTCATTTTTATTTTTCACACAATTTATTCTAACACATGAATATTTCAGAAAATTTCGGCATTACAACGGCAGGGTGGGTAGCACCGGCACCGTGTCCAGCACGGCTTCGCACCTATCCTAGGCCTTGGCTTGCGCCATACATAGTTATTCCATTCCAATAATTTCACAATGCAATTCATTTTCTACACACAATTAATTTACCACAAACACAAACAATTTTGTTGCAACCACAATCAATCATTCACAACACAATACAACCAAACAATTTATACCGTCCATGGTCTGTGGACAAGGGGAGTATACATATATATAAGTATATTTCATTTCCATTTCAATTCTATTCAACGCATATATGATTTATACAACACACGTATAATTTATACATCGCTTATATAATTTATACAACGCTTGTATGTGAGATATACAATGCTTATATAATTTATACGACATGTATCCATTCCAAATTGAATTTAGAAATCTCATTGGGTTCCACTCCTCCTAAAATTATAGAGAGCTCGAATTACATTCCAGTCTCTTCTATAATGTAGTGTATGATGTCATGCTCCCAATGTCTCTTGTTTCACTGAATTTGGACAACATACGAAAAAGATACGATTTTTGTAATTTAATCGAACTTCGCAGCGCTTTAAAGCGTTACAAACCATTAAAATTATAAAGGCAATACCTTTTCAGTTTTTATTCAAAACTAGGGTTGGATTTTTCAACTAGTCCATGAAGCTATAGGACGATCCGGGGTTACGACGGCCTGCGCCTACGAAAGGGCTCTACGGCGAGGTGGGTCTCGTCGAACTCGGTCTGGAGATGTGGGTGGATTCCAGCGTGAAACGACGTGACTTCCTGAGCCTCAATCTCGACAAATACTGAGTGATGAATATCCAAATTTGTATGGATTTAACGAGGAGAAGATCTCTTCAAATTTTGTCTAAAGAAGCATCGAATTTTGTTGAATGGTTTGGGAGTAATCGAAGGAGAAAGGTATGAAAGGGAGCCGCCGTTTGTATGTGAAGAGGGTCGGGTTCCTGAAGATAATGACGAGGGTTTTGATTGGACAATATATATTTAAATTATTTAATTTATTTAATTCTAAAAATGTTTGTTTTCACAACCGGACTTCAAATCAAACCAAACGACTAACGCCCTTAGCCAAATACCCCCATTCCGGACACAATGGAATATGTTTCGTAAGCCCATTCGATTGTTTCAGTCAGTTATTCTTCAAATTAAAATATAAAACATTCAATTTTTAGATTTAAACGTACATTTTAATTTGTCGGGGCCACATACTGATTCCAAAAATTCCAGAAAAATAAGTCTAGCTATGTTGGGACAATACGGTCCCAACAAAACTGATTTCGTCGAATTTGGAGACCGTCTGAAAAATGGCCTTTTTCTGGTCGATCCAATTGGCATTGTATTTGCAAAACATATTTCTTTTGCCACGCTCACATATTAATTCCCAAAATTATGGAATTTTAAACCTAGTAATATATTGACATTCCGAATCCAACCAAAGTTGTTTCGTCGAAAACAGAGGTCGTTTGCAAAATGGCTATTTTCAAGGGCTTTGTTATTATTTAAAATGGAATTTTTAAATTCTAACTCAATTTCCGACAAAATTACTCGAAATAAATTTTTTAAATTGGTTTTGATTTTCCGGGTTGTTATAGTGCAGTACAAGAAAAATACCCTATTGGAACTAGCTATTTGCAACAGGAGACATTTGACAGTTTCAACAAATGATATTTTAGCAACAGACCTATTATAGCAGTTGCAATAAATGAGATTTACCAACATGGCTTTTCTTTCAGTTGCGAAAAACATACTTTTAGCAACAGTGCTTCCCTTCCTGTTACAAAAACATGCTTTTAGCAGTTGTGCTTCCATAACAATTGCAACAAATATATTATTTGCAATTGCGCTTTCAAATCAGTTGCGAATAAATATCTTTAGCAACTGTTTTTGCCACTTGCAATAACTGTATTTTTTTACAACTAAAAAAGCCAGTTGCGGAAAACATACTATTAAAAATAAAGTATCTGCTTTTAATGATTAACATTTGATAATAAATTTTAAATAGTTACTATTAAATGATTAACTACTAGTAATTATATAGTAATTAAGACTAATGTTTAATAATTTTCAAAAAAAGTAATAACTAATAATAAAATTTAAGTATTATAAAATGATATTTATAACTGATAATTAAATAATAATAATTAATAATTTACTAATAATAATAATTAACATTTAAAATAATAATTAATTAAATAAATAAAACTAATGGATAATAATTAATAATTAATTTGAAATAGGAATATGTTTAAATATCAAATAATTAATAATTCTTAATAAATAAATAAACAATAATTGATTAATATTACTACTAAGGAGTAATTAATAATTAATAATAATTTCTTGTATGAATTAATTTATAATTTGTGTTTGATAGAGACATTTTTATGAATTAATTAATATTTTCTAGTTATCATGAATAATTATTTTTATATTTTTAATATTATATTTAATTATTAGTGATCAATAAATTGTAATTAATAATCATTGATCAAATTTAATAATAAATAAATAGTTAATATTTAATAGGTAATATTCAAAACTAATAATTAATAGTTTATAAATTTTATACTTAATAATAATATTAAATAATTATAAAGTAATATTTTCTATGTACTAATTAACTATAAATAATGGTTAATTAATAATGACCATCAAAAAAGCAAGAACTAATAATTAAGACAAATATTTAACAATTTATAATTAATAAGAAATATTAATGATTAAGAAGCAACAACTGCTATTTAATATTTTATAATTATATTTAATATTTACTATTTAATTGTAATAGTTGATAATTATATAACATACTTAATATTTAAAATTATAATTAATAATTACTAAATAATAAAAGTATTTTTATACTTTTACAGATTTATAATAGCGTTCTCAACTAATAGCGAATTTTATAATTTTATATGACAAAATATCATAGGTTATTTATAAGGACCAAACCCCGTCCTTTAACTTATTTTTATAATTTAGTAATTTTACAATAAATGATTTTTAATAACTTGTATTTTTTAAAAGTTGCAATTAAGAGTTTTTAACATCTATTATGAGGGTCCGTTGAAATAAAAGTAGAAAATTTTCAATCTTCCCGCTTTCATTTTTCATCCACCCGCCCATTCTACTAGCAAAATTTTCAAAGTTCCGCCTAAAAGTCACCTACAGCAAACAAACACCACACTTAAATCCAAAATCAACAAACCCTATATCTAACCACATATTTTATAATTCAAACAGAACTCAATCACACCATTTAATGGCAGCTAGTTAGTTCTGAAATCTCCTTCCTTCTCGCTCTCCTCTAGGGTTCAAGATATGAAATCCATATTCCGCCAAGATCCTCACTCCCTAACTCCACAATCTTCTCAGAAGCAGAGGATGTCTCGATCAGCCAAGGAGAAAGCGGGTCTGAACTCTGTGACAGTTGAGCCGAACTCAAGTTCGTTTGATTAAAGTTTTTAGGATTCAAAAGCAAGAGCCCGTTGCCACCTCGAGCTCCGGTGAATTCAAATGCTAATCCTCTCAAAAGGAAGCCGAATTTCAAAATCGGCGAATTCAAGCTCAGGCGAATTCAAAGACCTCCAGCGAATTCAAGTTCGGGCTCGTCTGATTTTGGCGTTCAGGTATAAATTGTATTTGTTTAGTTTTGGGTTTAGAAAGGGAGTTCGCTTGTCTGTACACGTTATTGGAATTAACACGATTGGATCATTCCTTACCAGAACACTAGCGTAAGTGATCAAGTGCGTACATATATTGATTTTTTTTATTTTTATTTTTTAATGTGATGTTTAAAAGTGTTAGGTGTTTATTGATCTATTTTCTACAAATAGATTGGTCCTTGGATATGCTTATCTAGCTTATGAATGTTTTAAGATCGTGGAGCTGAATAGACCTGAGATCGATCTGCTGTGGTTTTGGTGTCAGTATTGGTATGTAGTCAGTCCTCTTATATACTGTAGTAACAATTATAAAATTCAGTTATGCTCTATTTCCAGTAAGATTAGTATGTTTCAGTTCTATTTGAAATTATCGTTTGTTGACACTAGTTTTTATAGTTTCTAAATTTATGAAGATGAAGTTGCATTGTATACAAGATAAAAGTTTCTTAAAAGTTATATTCAAGTCTAGAGATGGCAATTAACCCGACCCAACTCAAACATGACCTTGTATAACTTAGACCCAGCCCAAACTGATCTGATGGGTCTTGCTTCAAGTCCATACAAGTTGTTCATAGTTGTCTTCATCCTTTTGGAACTAACTAGTTCCTGAAGTGTAATTATAAAGTTATAGCTACTGTTTTAACGAAATATTTTCCCTGTGTAGTGATTTTTACAGAACTAGCAATCCAATAAGTGTCTACTGACTATGTTTTTAGGAATATATATCACTAGCTTCAATTGATTTAAGAACACAAAAGACATGTTGGAAGAAAAAGAAAGTTACTTCTATAGTTGTTCATGCACTAGCTTCCCTTTTATTATTACCATCACTAGGAATGTGTGTAGACTTTCCATGGGAACTCTTAAAAATCTCTTCCTTCTTAAGTGGACAAGGAGATATTTATAATTGATGTCGGTGGACTTATAAAAGAAAGGCCTCGTGTAATATCTTTTAGAATCATATAAAAATTCACAGCCAAGATAACTTTATAATCATATATAATTGATTCGGACGCCAACAAGTTTTCCCCCATTCAGATGCCACGATTTGCCAACGCTGGAAATTGATCCGTTGGCGTCTGACGCGTCAAACGCAAAGTAATTAAAATGTCTAAATTAGTTAATTAATGGAGACACATTTAGCTCAGTTGGTACATGCACATGCTTTGCTTGAGAGAGACCAGGGATCAAGTCCTACCTGCATCAATTTTTTTAGTGTTTTGTTGTACACTGTTTATGAATGCTTAATGCCTACTGTAAACTATTTGTTAATGCTTAATGTAAATTTTTAAGTTTTTTTTGGTTGTAGACTTTTATTGCTTAATAGTTTTATAATGTATTCGCATCGATTATATTGTTGTTTAAAATGGTTTTAACACATTCGCTAATTAGATTTAACGGTCCAATTAAAAATCAATATTTAATTAATTCTTAATAATTAATGTAACACCCCGTATTTTCTGTAAACATACGAATAACAAATCAGAGAATAATTAACTTATAACAGAATAATTAAGGTAAACGGGTTGCGCCATTGCATTCGTCTCGAAATTTTGCTGGGAAACGAGTCCGATTTTGCGAGAATCGGAGTCCGTATGAGGGAGATATGACCCTCCGAAGTTTCAGGAATTTTCAGAATCGAAAACAGCTCGAAATTCGAATTCAAACCCAAAAGCGGGCTGGGCGGGAAATTTCCCGCCCAGGACCCAGGTCGACTAGGTAGTCGACCCCCCCCTCTGACCAGGTCGACTGGGTAGTCGACCTGGGGGTCGACCTGCCTCTCGAACCCACTTCCTGAACCTGAAGCATTCTGATATTTTTGGCCCGATTTTCTGACCAGATTCATGACTCTAAACCTATATAAACAACCCCTTAGCTTCATTCTCTCTACACCATTTCATTCTGCCTATACTTTGCCTCTGTTCTAATTAAAATAAAAATGGCGTCGCTGCTCTGCTGAAATCTGAACTGGAACTAGGACTAAAGCATCTTCTTCCAAACTGAATAAAATTAAAAGAGAACAAATGCAACTCTTTTTCTTCTTTAATCCAATCAAGGCAAGTGCAGTTATTTTCCGATATAAACTTTAATTTTGATTGTGACATGATTATAACTCTGAATTTGAGGTTATGTATGTTCTGTTCTGTTTGGATCTATCCTATTCTGTATCTCTTTCTTCTTTCTGTTCTATAGTCAGGCTACCACGAGCCTGCGCCAAATCTCATAAGAGATTAACGCACGAACGTTAAACTTTGGGACAAATAATGAATGATAGCATAAATGGGACATGGCTAATCTGTGACTGATTTAAGAAAAAGGACATAGGTTGTAAACTAGATTTAGATCTATGCATATTCTGTGAGTTGGGAGAAGAGGAACCATTGTATGTTAACATATGACTTGAGACTTTGGACATAACGCATATTTTGAGTTAAGATCTAATTTTGAGGACGTAGTATATGTTGCAAGTTAAGATCTATATTTGAGGCATATTTTAAGAAAAGGAAGATATGTGACTTAGGCGTAAAAATCTATAGGATAACTAGTAATGTGAATACGCCTAAAACTGGACTTTTTGATACTTGGCATCAAAGGATATAGTTTGGCATAACTCATATTGTTTATCATGATTTATGGGTTTTGGAGAATATTCTGTGCTATGCAATGTCTAACTAAAACGTAGGGTATATGATCATATTATGAATCATGACAATTATTTAGGCATGTGGACTTAGGCCAAATTTATAGTTAGGCAAGATATATCAATGAAACTTTTAGGAATGATTAAATCTGTTATATTGCCTAATTTGCTAGTTCTGCTATATTGCCTAATCTGCTAGATCTGTTCATCTACCAAATCTGTCATCTGCTAAGTCTGCTGAAAATGCCTAATCTGTTATATGCTAAATCTGCTAAATTGCTTAATCTGCTAAATCCGTTAAGTCACCTAATCTGTGAAATCTGTTATTTGCTATATCTGTTGAGTTGATATATTTAGTCTGTTATTGACATAATCTGAATTGGCTATAGTTATGAATAATTGACATGTATATTAGGCGTGGGCCTAAATGGTAAATTATTAATTAATTGGCCGCAAAGATAAACATGGCTGACTCGAGGTTAGAATGAGTTTGCAGCATAATCCTGCCCGGAACCGCCCGACACATCCATTGGCCGTAAACAATAGGTTCTAATGTGAGAAGTTAGTCATAACGTGCTTGAAACCCGAGGTTAGGCTCAGTTTGTGGCAGAAACCTACCCGGAACCAACCGACCTAACCAGTAGCCGCAGACTCTCAGTCTAATGTAAGAGGTCTGGGCATTAATATTTAATTAATGAAAATCTGAGATAAATATGATGTCTAAAACGTGTTGGGTGGATAGGGTTTAAACCAACTGGACTAATGAAATTAATAAACCCGTTTCATGAATCTGTAGGCCCAATACAAAGTTAGACAATCTGTAAGCCTGTTAATCTGTAACCGGTTAATCTGTAAGTCTGTTAAATTTGTATATCTGATCCGTTAGTCTGAAAACTTATTAAATTGATTTTCTAATCTGTGAACTAGTTGATCTGAACTCTGTATGTCTGAAACATGTAAACAAGTTAATTTGAAATCTGTTAGTCTGGGGACACAAGGTTAGGAGGGAAAGATACTTGTGTCATCTGTTGTTTGGGACCCATATTGGTTAGTAACCCTTTCTGGTATCAAAACTTTGACCCAAAAGTTGGTAGGGTCCGGGCACGCTTACTGAACTAATTATAAGCGGTTCATTCTGATAATGGCGAGGGGTGTTGATGGTGCGTTCCAACCGGGTCATGTGCGTGCATGGATCCCGGCCTGCCTCTGTGGATGTAAGACGCCGTGACATCTGTAAATAGGTCTGTGTCATTCAAAGGTTTCCACTTTAGGGAATGATACACCCTTCTATGGGGCTGGCACAGGGTATTTATGTAATAGGGAGCCGATCGCGTGGGGTAGGAATTAGGGTACACTTAGCTTTTTCTATTTCTGTGGGGTACCATCTGTTTCTGTTGGGTGGCAACACCTGTCTTCATGGTACCATCTGTCTGTAGGGGTGGTAAAGGCCCATTTACTTGTGTACACCTAATTCTACATTCTGTTTCCATAAGGATTAATCTGTTTCTGTACCTTCTGTTCGGGTGGTAAAGCCCATTACTAGCATTCTGTTCTGTGGAAATCATTTTGTTTCCTTTCTGTTTCAGTAAAGACATTAGGGTAACACCTAATCCCGTTATATTAGTATTAGTGCAGAGAAGTGTAAAGTAATAGCTTATATCATTCTGTTCTTCTATTATATTCGCTACACCTATTACTGTTATCTCTCATCCAGTTTTATGTTCATGTCATGTTATTATTATCTGTTCATAATTGAAAATCACTGGACTTGCCAGACTTTATGTCTGACCTTGCTTGTTTTCGTCCCTTTTTCTTCCGTTTCCCCTCCCCCCCCAAAGGTTATCCAAGGAGGGAATACTTTAGCTTGATCCGGATTCCTTCTGCTTGAAGTGCTTAAAGTATGGCTTGTCTCTGTATAGGTTCTGTTCTGTGGGGATTATGATTTTAAAGTTTTGTACTCTGATGATTTCCTAAACAAGACTGATATTATGTACTTGAGTTTTATTTTAGTAAAGATGTAACCATACTGATTTCTGTTCCGCGCTGTAACAAAGTTATAATTTCTCAAGTATTGTTTATCTGTCTTGAAATTTTCTGTTCTGTTTACTAAAATGCTCCACCAAAGTTAAGGCATTCCCTTAGTGAGTGTCCTTAACGGAGGTGGGGTCTTACAATTAATTTAACAATTAAATACACCGCTCAAATACCACGCTCATATACCCCGTTCGCAGCTAAAAACACATTCCCCGTTCGCTACAGTGCCACGCTCAAATACCCCGTTTCCGTTCGTCAAGAATGCACCCTTTATTAATTCTCGCATAGAGTAAATGCATATATGGATTAGGTTACTAAATAGTTCGATTTTTGCCTATGGACAAGTATTTTTTTATTTGCATAGAGTAAATGCATATATGTTTTTGTTTAACTACATATGTTTAATCATTATATATGTTTTTGTTTTTGCTTAACTACATATGTTTAATCAAGGTGCGTTCATATTCTAAAGCATTGCTTAGAGGTTTGCTGGTGCTTCAGCGAGGTGCGCATTCTTTATGAAAATGATGATCGTTTTGGTTAGCAGCAGCATTCTTCTGTACAAGATGAAGGAAAAGTTCAGTGCAATTGATTTTGGTCCCCGCCAGGTAATTTACTTTCTTTTTTTGTTAAGAAAGCATCATAGGTTTGTTGAAACAAGTCAGTTAAAAAGGTTGGATTTTGCATTATTGCGCATCAATGGGTTGCAAGGAAGCACAGAAGATGTTGTCAGTTCTAGGCTTTTATTTGATGTAGAGTTCGCTGGAATGACATACATATTCATGGATTGGCATGTGCATGTTCATGATCGACAGCTAACTTGGAGCATGAACTACAGATTTGTTCTAGTGAACTGATGATATTTATTCTCTTGTTATAGTATATGTATGATAGAGTAGAAATATGATTAGAAAAACTCTATTCGAAAAAAATATGTTGTGTGAGAGAAATTGTTATACATGAATGGTGTATGAAAATTGTAGAAATTCTTGTTGCAATTGTTTGTACTATTAAAAGTTTGTTAAAATAAAAAATTTATTTGTTTATTTCATTTTGTGACATACACTATTACTAAAACGAATAAATTTAGTATGTAGTATTTATACGTTGTAATTTTTTTTACAGATCTATTGGAACAAGCATATACTGTTGCAAAAGGATATGTTGCAACAACAAAAGCCTGTTGCAAAAAAGTATACCGCAACATCTTATTGTAGGCGGAAAATGTTGCGAGCTTTTTACAACTTCGGCTATACCAACAGGCGTGGGTCTGTTGCAATTGGTCTACCGCAACAGATATTGCCTGTTGCGAAAAGTGTTTTTTATTGTAGTGGTGGTTTGACTTCTTTGCTAATGCTTCTCTGAAGCTCAGAGGATGAAACAATACGAAGGGTAGCTGCGGGTGCAATTGCTAACCTTGCAATGAATGGTATGCTGTTACATAGCTTTAATGATTTATTTGGCATTCATATTTAAGCTCTTGTATCCTCACTAATATTTATTTTTTGCAGAGAATAATCAGGAGCATATAGTGGCTCAAGATGGCATTACACTATTATCAATGACAGCAGCAGATGCGGAAGACTCTCAGACTCTTCGTATGGTAGCTGGAGCTATTGCTAATTTATGTGGGAATTGTATTATTCTCTTTGTTACATTGTTTACATACAGTTTATTGATTTGTGTTCACAATAACCTTTAGACATGAAGTTTGCATTTTATTTTGCTTATGCAAATTTGTTGTTGTATATTTACTAGTAGGAACAATTTTTTTTGTTACTAAATTTATTGTAGTGGATTTGGCTGTCTATATGTATTCTTTATGAGTTATACTGTCTATATGTATTGGTCAAGAATCATGTTCAATATATATTGTATGAATTTGCAGTCTACCATACTCCCTACTTTGTTGTAATGAAAATGTTGTAATGAAGCAGCTAATTGTATTTTTTTTCTTTTAAAATAATTGATACGGTCATTAGCCGTATCAAATTGAGAATTTGTAACACCCCGTAATTTTATAACATTAAAATTCACAAATTAAAGTATACTTAATTTTTAGAAAAGAATTAAGTGAAATGGGTTGCGCAGAGAAATATATATATATATATATATATATATATATTGATATATATATATATAAAAATTAAAAATTAAATAAATAAATATGCGAAAAAGTTCAAAACAGCGAATTGGGAGGGGGAATAACCGAACCGGCCCATTTTTGAGGTCGACCCACGCCCCGCTGGGTCGACTAGGGGTTAATCCAGGGTGTTTGGCTGTCAACCCGTGGGCCGATTCGCTCAAATGCAGATTTTGCATTTGATTGGTTCTCATGGTTCAGGGTTAATCTAATGGTCCTAAATAACTTCCTACACCTATAAATACATCCTAATGCTAACCCTACACCTAATTAAAATAGAATAGTTACCGTCATACCATCGCAATGGAAATCAATGAAGCCGCCGCCAACTAAGAAAGAAGAAAAGCAAATTCAATTCTAATTCTCTCAACCCTAAAGCAAAGCAAAACTCTCTCTTTTCTTCTCTAAATTGTCAGTATGATGATCTTAACAAGATTATTATCATTTTAATTAGGTTGAGTTATGAATGGATTATGAGTAGATGATGTGAATTATCATATATGTTGTTGTAAACCCCTTTTGCTACCATGTATATTGTAAATCCAATGTTATGTGATGATGATATCTTACATGTTGTAAATCATGCTATGATGATGTTATGTATGTTGAAAGTTTCTATGCTAAGTTGTGATAAATCATACATGTTAAAAAGGCCATGATGTTACCATCTATGCTAGTTAGTTCATATTAATTAAATCATCATGTTTGGGTTATGTTGATCTATATGACAAGTCACATATGCAAGTTAGATTGATTAGAAAAGTTATGAACATATGCCAAGACATCTGTTATGACATCTAGAATTATGCTATGACATATGTGATATCCTATGCTAGTTCACACCATCATTATGTTGCCTAAAACCCCCATATGCAAGTTTATGTATAGATTTGGGCTATGATCATATCATATAAATTGAGACATTTAACAAGTTGACACCTTTTGATCCTTAACATGTGTAGTTTATGCAAGTTTCACCCCTATTATGATTAGATTTATTTTAATTGTCTATATGTTGTGATAATTTATCTTTGTGCTAGGTGTTAGACTATAAAAGTCTAGCCTATATTATGCGTTGAATAAGCGAACGTATAAACGTGGGTAGGGGTAATATTAAGGATTTAATAATAAGAAGTTGGGGTGCAATTAATATGATTTTGCATGCCATAAGTGGATGGCCATAATTGAGTCAATTATGGACATCATTAAATGTTGGCTTAATTAATAATTTGAATAGGGAATTATTAAAACTGGGGTAAAAGATTTTAAGTGTTAATCAATGCTTAGGACACGAGGTTGGACTCGTTTGTGACGTAAACCTGCCCGGACCCGCCCGGCAAATCCAGTGGTCACAAATGTCAGCCCAATGTGAGAGGTCCTAGGCCTAAACTAAAGCATAATGGTTGTAAAGACACGAGGTTAGACTCTTTAATGGTGTAAGACTGCCCGGACCCGCCCAGCAAATCCAGCTGCCATAAATGCCAGTCTAATGTGAGAGGTCTTTATGAGGTTATGGCCTGAATGAATTAAGAAATACTTAACCAGATATACATGTAAAGTGGAACACGGGGGTTAAGTAGGTGCCTTGGGTGGCACGAGGAATCTAGGGGGTGCCCTTAGTGGCATGTGAAATACGATTAGTAAGACTTAACCAAACACACATGTAAATGAACATGACTAAGAGGGTTAAGTGGGATATACTAGTGACAAGCTTAGGTGGGTAGCTTGTGGGGGCCCATTTCGACCAGTATCCCAAACGTATCTTTGTGGGCTCGACCCAAGTCGAGGACGGGACACGCATGCTGGGTTTGACTGTAAGAGGCCAAAACGGGGAGCGGTGGCAACGCAAGTCCAACGGGTTTCATATGTGTGTTTGGACCCGGACTGGTAGATAAGACATTGTTGCATCGTGTAGGTATAAGCTGTGCATTCTCAAGTTGTATCGGGTTGCCACTTTAGGGGAGTGATACACCCCACTATGGGGCCAGCACGGGTATCTACGAGTAGGGAGCCGATCGAAAGTGGGTAGTGGGGTACACCTAGTGGAGATAGGGGCAGACGGCACCTATGTAGTCAGCTAGGGGTACGTAAGGCTATTTATAAAGTTTCTGTGTGAAGCAAGTGGGATCAAACAATAGGGTGACTGGTGTGGTGCAGTAATGTGCGGTGCAGTGTAGTAATCATTCGTTAGTAATTAGTTGTGCCTTTACCGTTATCTTTAACGTTATCTTAAACGCTATCTTTATCTTCCTAAGAGTTCATAGACATTTACTTGTCTTCCAGCTTATGCCTTAGTCTAGTTATTTTGATAACAGTATTGTTAGAATTATCATACTCGCCAGACTTTATGTATGACCCCCTCTATTTCTATCCTTTTTCTCCCTCCAGGTCCTCAGGTTGGGCCCAGCTCTAGTGGAGTTTGATTGAATTGCTTCATCTCTCTTTGGAAAGCTTGGACCGTTGAAGTAAAGTCCAGCTTGTTATCTTTTTAATGGCTATTTATGTAATGGGATTATGTATTTTGTTTTTATGAAGATGGATATTGTACTTGGTTATGATCTATGGTTTTATGATGTAACAAACATGTTTAATTTCCGCTGCAATAAAATGAAGTTTTAGATTTCCAAGTACTATTTATTATCTGTCTTGTTGTAATTTTTCTGTTCTATATTCACTTATAACCTCCATGGAAGTTAATGCATTCCCTTTGTGAGTGACATTAATGGACGTGGGGTGTTACACGTGGTATCAGAGCTTAAGGTTACCAGAACAGATAAAAATACTTTAGAAAAATAGTTATTTTTGGAAGAAGTGTTTTCGAAAACATGTTTTAATGAGAAATTTAAAGAGAAATTTTTTTAAGTAAAACATAATCTCCAATAGCCACATATCTTTATCTTTCGAATTCTCCATTTTGAATCTTTCCTTTTTCGTTTTAGCATGGCTGAAGATCTTAATCTACCTGACGGTGTAACGATACCAGGATGGTATAGGAGGCTATTGGAGGCTAGGGCGCTGCAGGTCCAGCCATTGTTCCTCCACCACCAGTTGCACCCGTCCCTCCTCCTCCTCCTCGCTTAGATACTTTTGCAAAGACGTGCAAGGAATTCAAGGCTATGGGTGGAAAACCATTTCAAGGGTCAGAAACGTTTGTGGAAGCTGGAGATTGGCTTAAGGAGGTGGAAGAATTGCTAGAAATCTTCGAAGTAGAAGGGAGGAGAGTTCGTTTAGCAGCTTGGTTGATGAAGGGAGAGGCCTCGTTTTGGTGGGAGGTCACTAATGGGGAGCGTCCTGTTGACTCTTGGGCGGATTTCAGACGTAGGTTCGAGGCAAAGTTTCTCTCAAGGGCGGAAGAAAATATATATATGGAAAGGTTCTTGACATTGAAGCAAGGAAGCTCATCAGTGAAAGAATATGTCAATAAATTTAATCAGTTAGCAAGGTTTGGCTTGGACTTAGTAAACACGCCAGAGAAGAAGGCTCTAAGGTTCGTGAATGGCTTGAATGAACCATTGCAAGGGTTGGCTATGACCCACATCCCGATGGGGGCCACATTTGAGAAGTTAGTAGAAATGGGGCTCATGCATGAGGAGAAAAGCGCTAAAGCTGATAAGGCACCCGAGAAGAAGGGGGATCAGAAGAAACCACAACAGAAAAACAAGAAGGGTGGAAAAGGCAATAATGGCAAGGGAAATAAGAAGTGCTTTAACTGTGGAACCCCGGGCCATCTCAGCAAGGATTGCCGAAAGAAAAAGAAGACAGGCTATTTTCATTGTGGCGATGCGGGACATTTAGTGAAGGACTGCCCAAAGAAGGGGCAGAGGGCAGGAGCTACCTCGGGAGGACAGGTGCAGGCTCTTATGGCACCAGGGAAGGCTAGGGGACAAGTTCAGGCTCTCGCGGTCCCACCGCTGCAAGAACGAGGTAGAACCATTTCTGTTGAAAGCTTAGTTTTTCTGTTTGATCGTCCTGTCCGTACCTTATTCGATTCGGGCGAATCACATTCGTTTATCTCTACATCATTAGTTGAATCACTACACTTAAACACCAGTTTAGTAGAGGATCCCTTAGTTGTTTCGAATCCAATAGGGGGCTCAGCTTATTTGTCCATGATGTGTTTGGATTTGAAAATTTCCATACTTAGCGTTGAATTTAGATGTGATGCTTATTTGTTGGGCTTCACGGGCTATGGGCTAATTTTAGGAATGGATTGGTTATCCAGAAATGGGGTCGTTCATGATTGTGAAAGGAGAGTAGTTAGGCTCGTGACTCGCCTTGGCAACACTCTCGAAATCTTCTGTAATCCCATAAATTCGATTATGCTAAGTTATCTAGAATCGCTTGACGCGTTTGAGGAAAATCTACGATCTGTTAGAGTGGTCCGAGAATATTCGGATGTGTTTGAGGAGGTGAAGGGCTTGCCTCCGAAGTGGGAGATAGATTTTCGAATATATCTTGTGGATAATGCGAAACCAGTATCTTTGCCAGTACGCCACATGGCTCCACGTGAAAGGAGGGAACTCGATAAGCAAGTGAAGGAGTTGCTTGAGAAGGGGTTCATAAGATGAAGTATATCGGAGTCGGGTGCTCCAGTAGTATTTGCCACGAAGGCGGATGGGTCCCTAAGACTTTGTGTGGACTATAGAGAACTTAATAAGCTTACTAAGAAGAACAGACACCCACTACCGAGGATTGACGATCTCTTCGAACAGTTAGTTGGCGCCTCAGTGTTTTCACAGTTGGACTTAGCCACTGGTTTCCATCAGTTGAGAGTGGCTGAGGATAGCATTGACAAGACTGCCTTTAGGACTCTGGACGGTTTCTATTAATGGCTAGTGACGCCCTTCGGTTTGACAAACGCCCCAGCATATTTTGTTGATTTGATGAGTAGGGTGTTTAGGGAGTACCTTAACAAATTCGTGGTAGTCTTTGTAGATGACATCTTGATCTTTTCTAAGGATGATGAAGAGCATTCCCTACATCTTAGGGAAGTGTTGGAGACCCTCCGAGCGCATAGCCTTAAGGCTAAATTTTCTAAGTGTCACTTCTGGAGGAAGGAAGTACGGTTCTTGGGGCACGTGGTTTCCAAAGAAGGGATAGCCGTGTATCCCGCGAAGGTGGTGGCCATCCAAGATTGGAAGGTCCCTAAAAATGCTACCGAAGTGAAAAGTTTCTTGGGGTTGGCTGGCTACTATAGGAAGTTTATCAAAGACTTCGCAAAGAAATCAGCTCCATTGACACGCTTGACGAAGAAGAACCTAGTTTTCACATGGGACGTAGATTGTGATGATGCGTTCCAACGTTTGAAGAGAGCTTTGACTTCAGCCCCAGTCTTAGTATTGCCAGACGGGAGTAAGTCGTTTACCGTTTATACTGATGCTTGTGGGACAGGACTAGGCGCAGTCTTAATGCAAGAGGGTAGGCTAATAGCCTTTGGTGGAAGGCAGTTGAGAGCGCATGAGAAAAATTATCCTACACATGACCTAGAATTGGCCGCTATTGTTTTCGCGCTTAAGTCTTGGCGTCATTATCTTCTTGGCGAGAAATTCGAATTATTCACTGACCACAAGTCTTTAAAATACCTATTCTCTCAAAAGGACTTGAACTTAAGGCAGCAAAGGTGGATGGAGTTCTTAGCGTCCTACGACTTCGAAATAGCCTATACCCCTGGCAAGGGTAACGTGGTGGCAGACGCCTTAAGTAGAAAAAGATTATCCTTAAGTCCTTTGTTTGTTGAGCGGCGAAGTTTAGAATTCATTTCGATGTTTGACTTTAGACCTTCCGTTGACTTCGTACCCGGTTTGCTAGTATCCTTGGAGGTCAGACCTAAGCTTTTGGGATGGATTGGCGAGGCACAGCGAGACGACCCGCAGTTGGTTGAGTTAGTAGAAAAACTCAAAGGAGGGGAGTCATCAAGCCATCTCCGTAGGTATACCCTAGACGATAAGGGTTGGTTACGTAGGGACGGTAGACTTTGTGTACCAAAAGACAATGACCTAAGGAAGACTATTCTTGACGAAGCACATCATTCAAAGATGACCATTCATCCCGGCGGGGACAAGATGTACAAAGACATGAAGAGAGTTTACTTTTGGGCCGGCATGAAGAAAGATGTGGCCGAGTATGTCGCTAGATGCTTGGTATCCTAATAAGTAAAAGCGGAGCAAAAGAAACCCGGTGGGTTGCTTCACCCATTGGAGGTTCCACTATGGAAATGGGAAAGCATCTCGATGGATTTTGTGGATGGATTACCGCGATCGAGGAAGGGTAATACGGGAATTTGGGTTATAGTAGATAGACTTACTAAGAGCGCCCATTTCATTCCCGTAAAGAGTAAGAGGACTGCTCCATGGTTAGCCTCCGTATACGTTCGAGAAATAGTTCGTTTGCACGGTGTTCCTTCTAGCATAGTGAGCGACCGCGATCCTATTTTCACTAGCGAATTTTGGAGAAGCTTACAAGAGGCGGTAGGGACTCAGTTATGTTTGAGCACCGCATATCATCCTCAGACGGACGGCCAGACCGAGAGGGTGAATCGCATTCTAGAGGATCTGTTGAGGCTATGTATCCTAGACTTTGGGGGTACATGGGAAGAGCATCTTCCATTGGTTGAGTTCGCGTATAATAATAGCTTTCAGTCCAGCATTGGTATGGCACCATTCGAAGCTCTATATGGACAACCTTGTCGTTCACCTACATGTTGGTGGGAATCTACGGATAAGATCTTACTTGGGCCCGATATGATTAGGGAGACTTCGGAGAAGATCGACTTGATTCAAAGGAGGATGAAAGCAGCACAGGATAGGCAGAAATCTTATGCGGATAAGAGGAGGACAGATCTCGAGTTTGAAGTTGAGGACATGGTCTTTGTCAAAGTGTCTCCATTACGGAACGTTTTTCGCTTCGGGTCCGTTGGGAAATTAGCACCAAGGTTTGTAGGGTCGTTTCCTATTAAGGAGAAAATTGGACAGATGGCGTATAGAGTGGAGTTGCCCGAGAGACTTAGTGGTGTACATGACGTATTCCATGTGTCACATTTGAGGAAGTGCTTGCACGAGACCGCGGAAGTGGTAGAGCCGAGCTTTCTCAGAGAGGTGGAGATAGAGCGTGATGCGACAATTCGACAAGCTCCTACGCGCATTCTTGGGTCGGAGATCAAGAGGTTGAGGAATCGAGAGGTCAGAACAGTCAAAGTGCAATGGGGAGATGATGACAGCAACGCTACTTGGGAGACAGAAGAGAAGATGCGTTCACGATACCCTTTTCTTTTTGAGGGTATGTCCTTTAATTTCTCCTTTATCGCTTAGCTTGTACTTATCTTATCTTTAGTATATCCTCTAGCTAGTATCTTTGACCTTTAGTTAGGATAATCCTATGGTTGAAACATGTGTTTGAGACATGTTATGTATGGTGGATGCAAGTGTTTGCTAGTGGTTGCTCGTGGATGCATATACACACACTATTAGGCACCAGATCGGCTCAGTCACTTCATATTGCATATTGCATATATATGGATGTATTTAGTAAAATGGATGTATAATGGTTGTATTATCATATAGTTGCTGCATTCGGGTGGATGGTTGTGCACGCATATAGAATTAATATGTATCATTAGGAATCTTTTGCATACATATTAGACGCATGGCACTATCATGAATTGCACTAAGGAGGTCGAATGAATCAGTAGACCGCCTAATTTTGCATTAGATATGGACATATACACACACTGTGCATATAAACATTAAAGCATTAGAAGTCTTTTAAGGACAATGGATGCTGGTGTTTGATGGTTGAGTAGATGGACGATTAGGTGGTAGGATATACATTCTTCTTGACTTGGAGATTTCGGGGACGAAATCCTTTAAGGAGGGGAGAATGTAACACCCCGTAATTTTATAACATTAAAATTCACAAATTAAAGTATACTTAATTTTTAGAAAAGAATTAAGTGAAATGGGTTGCGTAGAGAAATATATATATATATATTGATATATATATATATATATATATAAATTAAAAATTAAATAAATAAATATGATAAAAAGTTCAAAACAGCGAATTGGGAGGGGGAATTACCGAACCAGCCCATTTTTGAGGTCGACCCAAGCCCCGCTGGGTCGACTAGAGGTTAACCCAGGGTGTTTGGTAGTCAACCCGTGGGCCGATTCGCTCAAATGCAGATTTTTCATTTTATTGGTTCTCATGGTTCAGGGTTAATCTAATGGTCCTAAATAACTTCCTACACCTATAAATACATCCTAATGCTAACCCTAAACCTAATTAAAATAGAATAGTTACCGTCATACCATCGCCATGGAAATCAATGGAGCCGCTGCCAACTAAGAAAGAAGAAAAGCAAATTCAATTCTAATTCTCTCAACCCTAAAGCAAAGCAAAACTCTCTCTTTTCTTCTCTAAATTGTGAGTATGATGATCTTAACAAGATTATTATCATTTTAATTAGGTTGAGTTATGAATGGATTATGAGTAGATGATGTGAATTATCATATATGTTGTTGTAAACCCCTTTTGCTATAATGTATATTGTAAATCCAATGTTATGTGATGATGATATCTTACATGTTGTAAATCATGCTATGATGATGTTATGTATGTTGAAAGTTTCTATGCTAAGTTGTGATAAATCATACATGTTAAAAAGGCCATGATGATACCATCTATGCTAGTTAGTTCATATTAATTAAATCATCATGTTTGGGTTATGTTGATCTATATGACAAGTCACATAAGCAAGTTAGATTGATTAGAAAAGTTATGAACATATGCCAAGACATCTATTATGACATCTAGAATTATGCTATGACATATGTGATATCCTATGCTAGTTCACACCATCATTATGTTGCCTAAAAACCCCATATGCAAGTTTGTGTATAGATTTGGGCTATGATCATATCATATAAATTGAGACATTTAACAAATTGACACCTTTTGATCCTTAACATGTGTAGTTTATGCAAGTTTCACCCCTATTATGATTAGATTTATTTTAATTGTCTATATGTTGTGATAATTTATCTTTGTGCTAGGTGTTAGACTATACAAGTCTAGCCTATATTATGCGTTGAATAAGCGAACGTATAAACGTGGGTAGGGGTAATATTAAGAATTTAATAATAAGAAGTTGGGGTGCAATTGATATCATTTTGCATGCCATAAGTGGATGGCCATAATTGAGTCAATTATGGACATCATTAAAAGTTGACTTAATTAATAATTTGAACAGGGAATTATTAAAACTGGGGTAAAAGATTTTAAGTATTAATCAATGCTTAAGACACGAGGTTGGACTCGTTTGTGACGTAAACCTGCCCGGACCCGCCCGGCAAATCCAGTGGTCACAAATGTCAGCCCAATGTGAGAGGTCCTAGGCCTAAACTAAAGCATAACGGTTGCAAAGACACGAGGTTAGACTCTTTTATGGTGTAAGACTGCCCGGACCCGCCCAGCAAAACCAGCTGCCATAATTGCCAGTCTAATGTGAGAGGTCTTTATGAGGTTATGGCCTGAATGAATTAAGAAATACTTAACGAGATAAACATGTAAAGTGGAACATGGGGGTTAAGTAGGTGCCTTGGGTGGCACGAGGAATCTAGGGGGTGCCCTTAGTGGCATGTGAAATACGATTAGTAAGACTTAACCAAACACACATGTAAATGATCATGACTAAGAGGGTTAAGTGGGATATACTAGTGACAAGCTTAGGTGGGTAGCTTGTGGGGGCCCATTTCGACCATTATCCCAAACGTATCTTTGTGGGCTCGACCCAAGTCAAGGACGGGACACGCATGCTGGGTTTGACTGTAAGAGGCCAAAACGGGGAGCGGTGGCAACGCAAGTCCAACGGGTTTCATATGCGTGTGTGGACCCGGGCTGGTAGATAAGACGTTGTTGCATCGTGTAGGTATAAGCCGTGCATTCTCAAGTTGTATCGGTTTTCCACTTTAGGGGAGTTATACACCCCACTGTGGGGCCAGCACGGGTATCTACGAGTAGGGAGCCGATCGAAAGTGGGTAGTGGAGTACACCTAGTGGAGATAGGGGAAGACGGCACCTATGTAGTTAGCTAGGGGTACGTAAGGCTATTTATAAAGTTTCTGTGTGAAGCAAGTGGGATCAAACAATAGGGTGACTGGTGTGGTGCAGTGTAGTAATGTGCGGTGCAGTGTAGTAATCATTCGTTAGTAATTAGGTGTGCCTTTACCGTTATCTTTAACGTTATCTTAAACGCTATCTTTATCTTCCTAAGAGTTCATATACATTTACTTGTCTTCCAGCTTATGCCTTAGTCTAGTTATTTTGATAATAGTATTGTTAGAATTATCATACTCGCCAGACTTTATGTCTGACCCCCTCTATTTCTATCCTTTTTCCCCCTCCAGGTCCTCAGGTTGGGCCCAGCTCTAGTGGAGTTTGATTGAATTGCTTCACCTCTCTTTTGAAAGCTTGGACCGTTGAAGTAAAGTCCAGCTTGTTATCTTTTTAATGGCTATTTATGTAATGGGATTATGTATTTTGTTTTTATGAAGATGGATATCGTACTTGGTTATGATCTATGGTTTTATGATGTAACAAACATGTTTAATTTCCGCTGCAATAAAATTAAGTTATAGATTTCCAAGTACTATTTATTATCTGTCTTGTTGTAATTTTTTTGTTCTATATTCACCTATAACCTCCATGGAAGTTAATGCATTCCCTTTGTTTGTGACATTAATGGACGTGGGGTGTTACAGAATTTGATACGGCTAATGGCCGTATCTTTTTTTAAATTTGATACTGCCATTAACCGTATCAAATTGAGAATTTGATACGACTAATGGTCGTATCTTTTTTTTAATTTGATACGGCCATTAGCCGTAACAAATTGAGAATTTGATACGGCTAATGGTCGTATCAAGTTTAAAAAAAGATGCGGCCATTAGCCGTATCAAATTCTCAATTTGATATGGTTAATGGCCGTATCAAATTGACAAAGATGCCAAAATTTGATACGGCTCATAGCACTGCCAAATCGAATTAGATACGGCCATGAGCACTGCCTAATTGGCATTTCTGGTGTAGTGTAAGCAGGCGCTTATTGAACAAATGCACAAAAACAGGCGGTTGTTCAACAAACGCCTAAAATAAAGTGGATGTTTAACAAACGCTTGATACCATGCTTTTGTTCAAGAAACACCTGGTTTCCAATAGCATTTTCCCCCCAGGCATTTGATGAACAAAGGCCTTGATTCCAACGGCCAATTTCGCAATGTCTCTTTTTCCTTCCCATTCTATAAATATATCACTCTTCTTCTCTCTTCAAAAACCAATCTTCTTCCACAAATTAAAATTTCTAAACTAAAATGAATTCTGAATCTAATTTTGATGCAACAAGAAGTAGTTTTGAATATTTTAATTGACAAGATGGTACACAACCGATAGGTGTAACGGTTACTACTACAAGTTGGAGTCCTCCGGAAGACTATAATCTTTGCTACATTTACTGTTCACTTTCTCTCGTTCCTATTCAAGGTGCCAATCAGAGTGATGAAACTTTCTAGGGCAGAATCACTAACTCTGACAACAGGAAGAAATGGATCCAAATAGAATCTTATCTTTGATCAACGACCGTTACTGTAAAATCAATCGTCAAACCCAATGTTCAGATTCTTAGATGGTCAAGTTAAAGCATAGTCACCTTAGTGATTCGGAAGTGAAACTCATATAGTAAGATATAATTAAGATTGGTTGCTATACTATTTGTCATAGTTCTCTACTTAAAATACCATATTATTGTTGCAGAGACTTGCCACAAACAAGCTATTCAAACAGATAGTTAAACCAGACAGTAAACAAGCACCTCATATCTATCAGTTCATGCATGTGAATGAACTCTTGGTTAATCACATGAAATGGAAATCATCACTTCAAAAAACTGTCCAAGACGTCCAAACAAGCAGTAGTCATGGAAAAGCTAAAAGAGTGCGAGAAAGTTCAAATCCTAGAGAATCGCTCGACGGTTTTGGTTTAGGATCTCAAGAAGACTTTACCTGTTCTCATGACCTATATGTTAGGTCAGAAGGAGCAAAGTCGGCCAGAAAAGCAAGCCGCTGAAGGAAATCAAGCTGAAATAAGACAACTTCTGAAGGAGTCTGGTGAAAGATATGATCATGCAATGGAAAGCAGAGCCATTCAACCTCAAGAAAGATTGTTTTTGATAGAAACCAACAAAGAGATGAAGATGCAATAATGTTAATCGATACTTTGCACATGAATGAAGAACAATGACAATATAGAAAGTTGAGAAGAAGAGAAGAAGGTCTTTAGTTGTAGTTGATTATGTAGTACGTCTATATTGTTAAATTCACAATAGTTATGTTTTATTATTAATGTAAGCATTTCTTTTAGTAGATGATATTGTTGAGAAATCAGTAGTTGTATGTTACTATGAATATAAGAAGTTATTGTGCTATTCGCATCGATGAAGCAAGTTGCAAAACATAGCTCAAATTATGCAAAAAAATTAACCATTATAATAGAAGATGAGAACAACTTATTTAACGGAAGCAACAATAGCGACGTATACATAGTTTCATTGACTTCCAACAAAGTTCCAAAGATAGTCTATTAGATCATATTGGAGTCTTCGATGTATGTGAGCATTGGGGTAGGACACTTGGCTTTATACATGAAACTCAAGCACTAGTTCTCTTCCAATCATATTGTTATGTCAAACAACATGTGGTGCAATAGCTTTCTTGTAAATGAAATCATCTTCCATGTCTCTTTTATCCTCTACAATCATGTTATGTAAAATAACATAAGTGTACATTATCTTAGTCATTTTAACCACTGACCAAAGTCTGCATGGGTTACTGGCTATGAAGAACGTCAAATGCTCTTTCAACATCCTTTCCTTGTCCTTCTTGCATTGCTGCAAACCTTGATTATTTATTGTTTTATGGGTTTGAAATTGTCTTGACAATGGTACTCCATTTCATATATATATATATATATATATATATATATATATATATATATATATATATAATCGCCTTGGTAGTATCCATGATCGTACGTGTTACCCTATAAAGTAAAAGTACAGAGACCTGATCTACCGTTGGCTAAATCATAAAACAATATTGAACGTTCAACTACATTTAGATCATTCTTCGAACTCGGCATTCCAAAAAAGTCATGCCGTATCCATAAGTCAAAGACGCTACAGCTTCAAGGATAATAGTTGGCATAGAAGACTTACCCTAACAAGCTCCGGCATATGCCTTCGGACAATTCTTCAACTCCCAATGCATGTAGTCTAAACTACCGAACATTTCAATCCATCCTCTACTACCATGCATATTCGTTAACATTTCTATATCAGCCTTGTTTGGTGTACGTAAGTACAGGTCACCGTAAATGTCTGCGATAGCTTGGCAAAAATTGTACATGCACTCTAACACTGCTCTTTCCGCCACTTTTAAGTTTTCATCTTAAGCGCCAGTCGGTCCTCCATATGCTAGCATTCGTAGTGCAGTTGTCATCTTTTGAATTCTAGTCAGGCTCATTGTATGAGATGCATTGCGTTTGTAGATAAAGTATAAGTCATATTGTTGGATACACTATAGAATTTGAAGAAACAAAGGTTCATCCTAAAATTTTCATTTATGTACGTAGGATTTGGAACAAAATAGTCTTCTGTTAGTCTTTCGTTGTGCCATGAATGGCATCTGTTTTTATATCGACGACCTTCAACAAAACCACCATGTTGCTTGCTAGATTCTCCATCAACATGTAGTGCAGTTGTTGGCTCCTTCTCTCAACGAAAATGATCCTCTATCATATCATTACATCCTTCATCGATGTCATCGAAGAACATATAACCTTCATTGAACATTTTAACTTTTTGAAGTTTTGGAATAAATAAGATACTGAATATAATGGAATTCATTTGAGTAATAAAAGTTGTAAGCCTTCTCACTATTATATAAAGTTTTTGTGGCAACAATTGAATATAATATGTGGGAGAGCTATCACTGAATGAAAGTTGTCTTCTTTATATGATTAAAGTACAAAGAAGACCATATTACTACGGTGTGATGTCACAATAAAAACCTATTGTAGCCACGTCGATCAACCCTAGTGCAGCCACGTTGCTTGTCTTTTTTTGAATTACCACTTCGGTATGCATACAAAGAAGACCATGTAACTGTGGTGTAAGGTCACAATCAAAGCCACTGTAGCCATGGTGATATGAGCCAACTTGGACTTCAGGAACCTGTTGAACCTCCTTTCGAATAGGATGGTCATCAAGTTTTAGCTGCTTAACCCCCAACTGAACATGTGATAAAACAATTATCGGTTATACAACCTCTATATGAACAAGAAGTATGATATTCTTCAGTAACTCAACCTCCATACGATCAATAGGCTGACCATATCCCGTTTGTTGCCACTATGGGTATGCGGTGGATGTAGTGGTAAGGGCAGATGGAGAAAATATTAGTTGTAGGATCCAGTTATGAGTATTATAGCCGAACGACTGAAGCTACTCTGAATAGATTGACGACCATTTATGTCCAAGGAGTATTTCTTCAGATTGAACGTAACATGTTGTTTGCTTACTTAAGTATTCTTCTAGTTAATATCCATTGTATCCTAAGTTTTAGTAACTATTTCCTATGCATGCCTCAACGAAATGTAATTCGACATGATGAACTATCAACTTGAGAAGTGTAGTTCGACGACAAACATGATCAAGAACAGTAATGAATATAATAAATAATATACATTCATCGAAGTGACATAACATTACATCCACACTGAAATGAGGTAACATGATCAATAATGAAAAAGAGTACATCATACGAAGAATAATTACATCTACACAGAAATCACATGACACAAACAACAATGATATATAGCACAACACAGAAACAACACTAATATCACTACACGTACCATAATATACAATGTACAGCATGTCAAACGTAACCATGATATACACAACAAGACATAACACATACAGAAAGACATATAACATAAACAATGCCTAATAACCACATATATCATCTAACACAGTACATCAGTCAATGCAATCACATCCGCTATCAGTCGCAGTATCACTATCATCATTGACATTATCAAAATCAACAAGCGCGGGTGAATTGGGGCCACGAGGAGGGTTACTCTGGAGCTCCTCGATCTAGGCATGTAACTCAGCTATTTGTGCCTCGTAATGTGTAACACCCCGTATTTTCTGTTAACATTAAAGTTACGAATTAATGAATATTTAATTTTAAATGTGAAAATTAAGGGAAATGGGTTACGCCTTCGCGTTCGTCTCGGAATTCTTCTTGGGATAGAGTCTGAGTTTGCGTGAATCGGATTCCGTTTGAAGGAGTTATGGCCTTCAAAAGTTTAATTAAAAATTGTAACAACCCAGAAAATATGAACCAATTTGAAAATTTTATTTTAAGAAATTTTGTTGAAATTTGAGTCCAAATTTATAATTTCCAATTTTAAATAATTATTAAACAATTAAAAATAGTCATTTTACAAACAGTGTCCGTTTTCGACGAAACCACTTTTGTTGGATCTGGAATGTCAAGTTAAGGCTAGGTTTCAGTTTTCATAATTTTTGGAATTAATTTGTGACCGTGGCGAAGAGATATGTGTTTTGTCAGTTTTAGTCAATTTCGGTCGACTTGAAAATGGCCATTTTTCAAACGGTCTCCAAATTCGACGAAATTAATTTTGTTAGGACCGTATCGTTTAGCTAAATTTATTTTTCGGGATTTTTCGGAGTTAGTTTGTGGCCCCAGTAAATTAAAATATACATTCGAATTAATATTAAAATTATTTATTTTAAAAATAAAAGAAACATGTTGTAAACTTCAGAATTGGACTTCGGCACTAGCGCCATTGCGTTCAGAAGATGTCAAAACCTATTGTTCGACAGTCATTGGGCTCCGTTTGGAGTTCGGACGAAAAAACCCTAATTTCTGAAATTAATTAAATTAAAAATAAAAGAAAATACACCTAAATACTAGTATAAATACGGTGCTACAGTTCCTCTTTCTTCCCCGTTAGAAACCCGCCGCCATAACCCATTATACATCGATTTTTCTTCCCCAATTTTCTCCTCCTCCACTCGATTTCAGACCTCGACGTAGTTGAACTTTCCAAAGCCCTCTCTCCCCTCTTCTATCTCATACCAAAATCGAACCTCCTCGTGCCTGAATCCGCCGCCCCAACCCCCTAAAGGTCGCCGCCGTCGCACTGCGCTGGGCCCACCACGGCCAATCGTGACCCCACAACTTCCAGGCGCAGACTCATCCCTCCTAGCTCTCCGGCGTGCAGACTCATCCCTCCTAGCTCTCCGGCGTCACGCATACGGCTTTGCAAATCGTTGAGTATACCTCCAGAAATTTGGATTCAAAGTTTCGAACATTTCTGAAATTTTCTGGCCCTGATTTGAAAAGGTAAATTCCATGATTTGCCACGCTTAATTCTGTTACAATTAAAGTTGTTAAATAAAAATTGATAACTTGTCCGTACGAACTCCGAATTCAGAAATTTCAGATCCGTTGGAATCACGACTGCAAATACTTCGATTAGAACTGATTGGAACAATTTCTGGACCTTTTGAATTTTAGATCTAGATCCAATCAAGGTGAGATTCTATTTTAAATAATTAAATCAATTTAATTATTATTTTCTAGTTATTTAAATAAGTTGAATTGTCAATGAACTAGATCTGCGATGTGATAAGATTCTGAATGATTGATCTGTTGTTTTTGTGATATATGATTCTAGATCTGGTAGTCAAAATTTATAGATATGTATACGATGGTAAATTAGAACCAATTATTCTGTTTAATACCCTATTGAATCATGTTAGTTGATTTTCTTGTGGGTCATGAATATACTCAGTAAAATTTCACCTTTGTTATTTTGTTGAATTGAATTAGGATTTTCAATTCAATAAAAATATCACTTTGTCTGATAATTGATAAAAACATTACTGTGTTGTTCTCTGATTTAGCTAGATCTTTCAGTTTAATTGCCATGTAATAAAAATCACATTTTTATGTAATTAATAAAGATATGATTTTGCCATGTAATAAAAATTATATTTTTATGTAATTAATAAAGATATGATTTTGCCATGTAATAAAAATTACATTTTTATGTAATTAATAAAGATATGATTTTGCCATGTAATAAAAATTACATTTTTATGTAATTAATAAAGATATGACCTTGCCATGTAATAAAAATTACATTTTTAATGTAATTAAAAACGAGATTTTACATTGTAATTAAAAGATAGGAACATTTTTAATGTAATTAAAAAGGAGAATTTACATTGTAATTAAAAGATAGGAATTTTACATTATAATGTTAATTACATTTTTAATGTAATTACAAAGGAGATTTTACAGTGTAATTAAAAGAGTAGAATTAACCATTTAAATAGACTTTACATTTTAATGTAAATAAAAGATTAAAAGAGTAGAATTCAACATTGGAATAGGATTTACATTTTCAATGTAAGTAAAAAAAAAGGGATTAGACATTGAAATATCATGTACATTTTTAAATAGAAATAAAAGAATGTATTTAAATGTTGAAATATTATTTTCATTTTTTTTGAAATGAATTAAAAATGAATGGGTATCGGTAATTGTTTAGCTTGTTGTTGAATTGGATGTCGTTATTATGGTTAAACGTTTATATTTATATATTTATATATAAATATAATTAAAATTAAAAGAATCGAGCGCGGTAGTTCGCGTTTTGGAATCGTACTTTTAAATGACTATACCAAAAGATCCGACCGTTGGATTTTTCCCAAAACTGAAACCGTTAGGACCGTTTTGGGAAGATCTTTCCAACGATATAAACTACGTTAAAATCCAACGGTTAGATTTTGAGAAATGTGTAAATCAAAATTGGTTGAAAACTGTGACGGCCCGCCCCGCACCAGCCTGCATTTCCTCCGGAAGTGCGCTGTACACATGCCCAACTAGCACGGGACGGTCGTCATGAGAAAAGAAAGAAGAGAATGAACTAATCAAGGAACCTGTAGAATGTCTCACAGCGCATGGAATAAAATATAATAATAACATACTTGACATAAAACAGGTGAGACAGTGCATAAGCTGATAACTAATAATCAATGTCTATATCAGAGCAGCGGAAATCCAAATACAGCTTATTACAACTTTCCAAATTTACTGTCTCTAACAAAGGAAAACTAAAGTAGAAGATGCACCACCAGTGCCCAAACAGTGATCTTCAACAACGCAGGGAGAATACTATATATATTACGTGGAAGCCTCCTGCTCGTCTCCGGATCATCTACCCGTGCATCACCAGCTAACCTGTCTCTAGTCTGCTTGTGTGAGCACCCAGAGTAATAAGAAGAGACATAAAACTCTGGGTCAGACATAAAGCCTGGTATGAGCGATAAGCATCTAAACAGAGTAATAACAGGTATACTAAACCATACCTGAACCTGGACCTGCAACCAAAGAGTTAGTACCACATACCGTACAATACTCCAAGGTGCCATAATAGATAGTGTAAGAATACGGGGGTGGGGTGTGCATGTCACAATGATAGCAAACAAATCATCCATAGCAACCATCCTCACATCTCTCACTCAGTGCGTAAAGCGTACGACATCTACCACTTTGGAACACTAGACAAACTGAGGTAACGACGAATCCCGACTTGTAGAAACCCTGTTGTGACCAAGCCAAACACTTGGAGTCATGACCAAACATTTCAATGACCCACTTCATTGGTCGTAGCCCTTGGTTCTACCTATGCCATAATGGCCCTGAATCCGCCTTCGCACCTCCTACCATAGTGGTCCAAAGCTATAGACGTCGATAACTCCTTGGCACGCGTCCCGCAGCAAAGCCCAACCATGAAGCGAACTCGTTGATTCCCATCTGAATCTTAACCTCTAACTTCTCATTTGGACTTCCTTTGCATCTCGGGTTTGGTCGAATTGGAGTGGGTCTTCAGAAGAGTTGTCGCGCATTAACAGTCCTAGAATTCTGTTCGGTTCGGTAGTCATCACCTTCATCGGTTCGGGTCGGTAGTCATCACCTTCATCGGTTCGGGTCGGATACTCCACTTCGGGTCGGGTCGGTGTCCTCCTCCGGGTCGGGTCGGGTGTCCTTCCTTCCAATGCTCCGATCCGCTCCCTCATTTCTTCACGTATTCCGATCCGATCCCTCCTTGCCATCTGATCCGCGTGGCCTTCCCTCTTGCTAGTTCTCCCAAATGTTTACTTCCGATCCGAGCCCTGCGTCTCCAAGTCGATCCGATCTGGCCTCCAATTATTCTTCCGATCCGATCCCCTTGTCCACTCCAAATCTAAGCAAACGGCCTTCCTTCTCGCCAAGCCTCCTATGTGCCAAACTCCGGTTCGGGTCGGGTTTCTTGCCCAATTCACATATCCGATCCGAGCCCCCATCTGATCCGATCCGAAGCCCTGCACAACTTTCTGCAACTTTTCCAGCAACTTGTTTACGCCGTTCGACGACGTTTTTGACAAATCTAACTATTCTAATCAATCACAATTCATGTCAAATAGTCATAACAACATGTAAGAACAACCACAAACACCTAACAACAATTCAAATGAACCAAAATGGATCAAAAGTGGCTAAAACCTCACATTTTCCTATAATCCCTCTTAATCATGTTTAAGCATACGATTAGCAAAACACATCGAAATTAACCCAAATTTCTAACAGAGCCTTAAAACATTATTTTAGAATTTTAAGAATTTTTCCAGAATTTATTTACGTATAAATTCGCTAATCTTCACTAATTACCCTTAATCACCGTAATTAGTGCAAAAACTATGCAAATCACTCACCTTGGCCACAAATAAAACACCAAATCTGAAATACTCTCTGTTTGGGTCGAATTCCTATGTATAGTAGCAGCTCCAACCTTGCTTTGTTGCTATTTGGCCTTGCTTTGATGTAGTTTAGGCTTAATATTCACTAAAAATGTGTTTTGGAGTGGTTTTAGAGGATAGAAGCCATTACTAAGGTCTCAAGAAGGTTTGTGGCGGCTCAAAACTGAAATGAAAGTGATAACCTAACCCTAATCAGTCTTCCTATACCTCTAAACCCGAAATTCCCCTGTGGGCCTAGCTGCTAATCACCCGGATAAGCCCAATTAAGCTGTTTTTCACCATCTGAAACTTGTTTCAGCCATATCTCCCAAACGGTGAGTCCGTTTTACTAATGTGACCACTCTACGGAAAGAGAAACCATCATCCGAAGCCAATGGAAGTGGTTTCAGGTCAAAATTCCTTTCCAGTCAAAAGTTATGGCCAAAACAGTGCCAACTAGGGGTAAAATGGTCATTTAATAATCGGGAAAAATCATGCTCATGGGAAATGACCCCAATAGTCGTCTCCCAAAGTTACACGACCATACGACTTCGTATGTGACAGAAATAAATATTCTACGATCCTATGATGCGTAGAATGCGGGTCGTTACAAAAACAGTGCCAGGGTCGCCCATTGACCAGAAGCGTCGTTAAATAAAAATTTAATTATTTCAAATAATTAAAAATAGGAATTAATCGTTATAAAATAATATAACGATGTAAAATGGTTTTTCAAATTATATATGCGAGAATTATTTGGAAAGTCCAAGTTTAAACTCATTCCAAATAATCAAACGACGTTTAAAAATCGAAGTTTGAAGACGGCGATTGAAGACCGTAAATCTTCCCCTCAAATGGACAACGATCGAGGCCCTGAATTGACTTGCTCCCAATTCAAGGGTCATGGTAATTGTCCTAACGTACATGTTGATTGCACGGATATGCGGGTACCTCCTTTCCGTACTGGACATACGGGACGAGGGTATCTCCAGTTTCGTTCAGACCCAGAACGGGCTTATAAATGGAATGTGTGTCCGACATTGTACTCCTTTATATTGTATTTATTGATTTTCTGCCGAATGTATGAATGATTGGTGGCGGAGAATTTATTCTCTTACTTAACACCCTTTTGTACATTTTGGCAAAGGATTAATAGTATGATATGGATTGACAGTGTGGCATACCAAGATGCAATGATCAAGGTTTCTTGTTGAAAAGAAAAACCTTTTGGTGACGATCAAAGCACAGCTTGAACAAGCATAGCTTTGTGTATTACGTAGCTTCACGAGCCTCACAACCCGGTTGAGTCTAAAACGGAGCAAGGGAACGTAGGGAGAGCAGCACGTTTCTTTCTAGCTAGAAGTGGTGTTTGGGTTTTTACACGGCCCAACATTTTACTTATGTGGATGTTGGAATGTGGCGCCTCGGATGTTAGGTCCTATAGGACTGGGAAACGTGTGCTCAGGAATTGTCAATCCATAAACCGCAAGTGTGGACCGGCCCTGCAGGATCCAAGGGTTCTCTGCGGGGAATCCTGAGACATTAGCTAGAGTGTCTCGAATCGGTAAGGAGATCGTTCCTAGCCTTGACTCATGATGGAAACCCAATTCCCAATATGACCCTACGGACTTGATTGTATTACTAGTATGGCGAAATAGTAGGATGGGCTACTATGCTGCCTAGGATCGATACATTTACTTTTGAAATGTTTTGAAACATATATACACTAATAATAATATCAAATTCATTTTTATCGTACCAAGCATATTTAATCATCATATAAACTCTATCCTTTAGTTTGCGTTGCATTGTGTGATGGGACTTGAGTCTTATGATGATTCCATTTTTCCAAAAGCATTGCGTTGTTTTACGTTTTACTTATTTATTTATATGTTCGGTCACCTTAAATTATGCACGGTAATCCATTGGAATAAACCCGTTCCGCGTTAGCGGTGTGGTCCTTGGATTTGCCTTATTACTATTAGTTAAATTAGTTAAGAATTCTCACACCAGTTCCATGACTGACTCGTAGTTTGTTTTCACCTTTGCAAACTCGGGTGCCCTCTTTTCCACACGGGCAGCCAAGTAACAGGTTTCACTTTCTTTGGAGTTGCTGTCTTTGGAGCTTTCTTGGTGTTGCTTAGTTGAGGTGATGATTAGGAGCTATGAAGATTATCTATCATTTATCTTTTGTTTGCATTTTATCTTTAGACTTTGAGACATCCAAACTTATTTTATTTCATGTTGTTCTATTTTGAAGTTGAAACTTATTTCCTTTTGCTGAAACTTGATGTAATAATTTAGGACTCTGTGACTGGGGAATTCTGTGGTTGATGACATTCATATTTCCGCTGCTATGATGTTGTTATTCTATAGTTTTCCTATGCTATGTTGTATCTGTGATCTGTATTGTTGTATTTATGTTGCATTCCAAATGATTATTCCTTACTTTCATTCCGTGGAAGTTTGGGGTTATCACAAAAATTCAAAACAGCTCAGTTCAAATTCAAGATTCAAAATCAGAAGAAGAAGCGGACTGGGCAGGAATTTTCCCGCCCAGGGATCAGGTCGACCAGGGGGTCGACCCTAGTGTTGACCTCCCCTATACTGGTCGACCTGGGGGTTGACCTTACCCCCTCGGGCAGATCTGAAAATTTGTGTGTTCTGACTCCCTGCTGAGTCATTAGGGTTGATTTGGTTGTTCTATCTTGTTTGGATGGTCTTGATCGCTTCTGGGTTGATCCGACGGCTCTAAATTAATCAAACTTCTATATAAGCAACCTAAATCTAAACCCTAAGCCACACAAAAATATTCCTAGAGCCGTCATGCCGTCAGTAGTGAACCTAGAATAGCCGTCATCTCCTTCAACTCAAAGGCAAGATGACAGCTACATCAAAAATCAAATCAAATCTAATCTAATTCAACGATCTACATCAAAGGCGAGTAATTCAGTTTCAGAATACAGATCCCAGAACTCAAGAATTCCTTTTTGATTGTAAGTATAGTTACCTTTCAGATGTGAATAAATTAAAGACGTGATTTGTAATGAATTGGAAAATAGAATTTAACCAAGTTGTATGTGATTGATGATGTGAATTCATGTCTAATTCTTGCGATAATTTGGTCATGTATGTCTTGGAATGATTGTGGTTTATTTGAACTTATCGTATCATGTGGAAATTGGTGATGAACTTATTATGATTTGGGGAACGAAACCATCATACCACATATAAGTTTGACAATCCTTTCATGATGTGTCATATGCAAGTTACATGCTTTATGTTAGTTAAGATCTATATATATGTTCATATGAAAGATACATGTTTTATGTTAGACCCAAGTCAAGATCTATATATATATATATGTTCATACGCAAAGTTTCATGTTCTGTTAGATCCAAAAATTAGATCTATATTTATATGCATGTTTATAAAGTGGATCCATGCAAGTTCATGTGATCATTATTGTTAGATCTAGTTCACATCTACATGTTAAAGTTAAACTTATACATGCTTTGGTAATGTACATGTCCTGATTCTCCAAAATTATGCTAGTTTATAAACCAAGTTGTGTTCACTTATGCCTAGATCTACATGTTCACATGCTTAGGCTTATGCTAGTTCTATCCAATTTAACTGCAAGTTTCATGAGACTTGTTAATTTAAATTTACGTGACATATGTTTGATTAAATGTTCCCTTCTTTTACCTCTTGTTTATAAATTGGGCTAATTTGCAGGCCCAATGACTTTATGTAATTAACGCGAACGTACAACGGGGGTAACGTTGGGAAAAACTTGAAAATTACATGTAATTGGCATGATAGGCATAATCAGAATAAGTGGCATGAAATTGGTATAATTTACATACCAAAAATTATGAATTTGATTTAAGAGGAAAGTGGGCCATGAAAATAAATTGCTGACAAATTTACATATAAGCATAAAAGGATAAATATGTAAATTTAGAAAAGACGAATATGCCTAACCCGAGGTTAGACTGAGTTGTGGTGTAAAACTGTCCAGAACCGACCGGCACATCCAGTGACCACAACAATACCTGTCTAATGTGGGTGGTTAGTGCATTGAGCCCAAAAAGGACCCGAGGTTAGACTGAGTTGTGGTGTAAAACTGCCCGGAACCGACCGGGACATCCAGTGACCACAACAATACATGTCTAATGTGAGTGTATGGTGCTTTAATAAAGCTAAGTCAAGATTGGTAGGGTTAAGTCAATTAAGGAAACACTTAACCAATTCAACATGTTATCTAAACTGATGGGCGGGGTTAGGTAAATTTGGGCACTTAACCAATTTAACATGTTGGCTAGAAAACCCTAGTAACGGGGACCTATTTCAGCAGTAACCCACATAGATGTATCATGGAATCCTGAACTAGGCAGGGTGGGGCACGATTACTGGGCTGAATTGTAAGCGGTCAAAACGTCGGTGGGTGGTGCGTCAGTGTAGGTTACGACGGAGTACGGGCGTGCACGTACTCCGGAGTGGAAAAACAGGCACTGGGCATCAGTAGTCATACATTGTGCATCTTGAATCGTGTCGGGTTGCCACCATAGGATTTGATACACCCTGCGGTGGGACCAGCACAGGTATAAACAATCAAGCGGGGGCCGAAGGACACACGTGATAAATGCATGCAAGTAGGAGCCGATTGATATAAGGGGATCATTTCACCATGAACATGTGGTGCCAGTTGGACAAGTATAAGTAGGTGTAGGGAATTAGACATGGGTGCGATGTATATTCAGTTTATCCTGCCTTATATAGTTTTATGATTATTGTTCTGGTTCTGTCCTATTTTCCAGTTTATTCCTATCGTGACCTTTTCCTTATTCACACACTGAAAAGTCACTGGACTTACTCAGACTTATGTCTAACCCATTTTTCTTTCGTCTTCTTTTCTTCCGTTCCCCCCTCCCCTCCCCCACCCTCGGGTAGCCAGGGAGGGAATAGCTCAGCTTAATTTGGACCGCTCATCTTTCCAAGCTTGAAGACTCTGTGATGTACGGCTTGGAATCTCTTATCTTTGGCTATGGCTTTGGACACACTAAACTTGGGGATTTATGCAGTTTTATTTATGTTTTATGCTTCTTTATGTTTAAATCAAGACAGAGATTATGATGTAATGTATTGGAAGTTATTTTGAGACAATTTGTTGTAATGACTTTTGTATTGAATTGAACCACGTATGAAATAAATGTTTGTTTCCGCTGCTTATATTTCTATCTTGTAAATTTTCTGTGTCTTTTACCTATAATGCTCCATCAAAGTTAAGGCATTCCCTTTTTGAGTGACCTTAACGGAAATGGGGTGTTTCACTTGGTATCAGAGCAAAGGTTTACTAGATCAGATAAAAGTTTTTTAAAACTATTTTCAAAAAAAGAAGTATAAAGAAGCAATTTTCAAGAAAAAGTGTTATTTTCCTTTAAAAGGCATAATCCCCCAAAGCCATATGCACTATCTTTTTATCCTTTGTTTTGAATCTTTCCTTTTTCGTTTCAGCATGTCTAGCTAGTTCAGGAGGTACCTAGAGGCTAGAGCCAACGACGCAGGCCCAGCAGATATTCCTCCTCCCCCAGCTGCAATGTAACACCCCGTGTATTCTATAACATTGAAATTCACAAATTAAAGTATAACTAATTTCAAATCAAAGAATTAAGGGAAACGGGATACGCCATTGCGTTCGTCTCGGAATTCTGCTTGAAATAGAGTCCGAGTTTGCGTAAAACGGACTCCGTATGAAGAAGTTATGGCCTCCGGAAGTTTCAGAATTCAGTTTAAAATTCAAACAGACCAAAACAGCTCAGAAAAACTAATTCAAATTTCAAAATCGGGCCGGGATAGCCAGGGCGGGAAAATTCCCGCCCAAGGCACCCAGGTCGACTTGGCAGTCGACCTGGGTAACCCGTGTCGACTGCCAAGTCGACACGGTGTCGACTGGGGTGTCGACCTGGCCCCTGAGCCAGGTCGAACCCAGCCCACCCTGGCTGGCCTGGTCTATGTTTGGTCGATTTTCTGAGCCTTGCCTTGTCACTAGGGCTAGGTGTCAGCTCCTGGTTGGTATCTCCTTCAAACGAACGGCTATTATTGAACCAAGCTCCATCGACGGTCTAAATCAACTCACAAACTCTATAAAAAGGACCTAAGACTAACCCTAATTCACACAAACTAAAATGGAGATGAGACCGTCATGCTGCTGAGGAGAGACTAAGGATAGCCGTCAGAAATTGAGAGACAATTAGGAGATAATTCAAAGCTTAAAGCAACGTCAATCAAATCATAACAACGCCTACAACAAAGGATAGCATCTCCAAATTCAGAATTCAGATTCCTGAATTGAAGATTAGTCATACGTTGTAAGTAGAGTGCTATTCCGATGTGAATAATTAATTGCGTTTGATTTGTGTAAAATACGAAATGGAATTGTGGCGATAATAATCTATATTTGTATGTTATTTTGATTCTAAACGATTTGGGAATGTTATGGTATACGATTGGATATTTGCAAGTATGTGATTTGCGTTGGATGTTAACAACGAAATGGAATTGTGGCGATAATAATCTATACTTGTATGTTATTTTGATTCTAAACGATTTGGAAATGTTATGGTATACGATTGGATTCATACAAGTATATGATTTATGTTGACAACCATATGTTGTGGAATTTTAATTGGGATTCATGCAAGTATATGATTCATTATTATGCCAATATGATGTACGTACTTTTATGATAACTTTTAGTGTGTAATTGGATACGACTAAGTACTACAGTTTATATGAATCTATGTTGGAATTAGCAAACCATACTTTTGTATTAGAAACAAAAGTAAGCACCTTTATGAACATGACTAAACTATGTTTGGTATTATGCCTAGTTGAAACATATTTTAGGCCTAAGTTGTTATCAAAACCATATGGTGATATATGTGACACAATTAAGTTAGATTTACCTTCCAATTGCAAGTTTACAATGATTCATGTTTAAGTATTATTTATGCCATGATTACATGAATAGAATGATTCATGTTTAAGTATTATTTATGCCTTGATTATATGAGTAGAATGATTCATGTTTAAGTATTATTTATGCCATGATTACATGAATAGAATGATTCATGTTTAAGTATTATTTATGCCATGATTATATGAGTAGAATGATTCATGTTTAAGTATTGTTTATGCCATAATCATATGGATAGAATGATTCATGTTTAAGTATTGTTTATGCCATGATTATATGAATAGAACGTTTCATGTTGTTTATGCCATGATTATATGCTGTTACAATTGCAAGTTCACATGTGCCTACTTTATGCTAATTGAATCGTTATGTTGCAAGTTCATGCGTTCACACTCCCCTTTTTTATGTTACCTCATAAACACCATGTTATAAGCCTCCCCTTTCTCATATGGCTAAGTTGGGTTTAAATATTAAACCCAACATAACTTATATTGTAGCAAACGTGTAAAACGGGGGTAATGACGTTTGGGTTAAAATATAGAACATAGGTGTTGGCATGTTTGACGCATGCCAACAACCGTGAAAAACAATTAAGTGGCATAAATAAATTTTAACCAATAAAGATAAATTTGAATAATGGGCCGCAAATATTTACATATAAAAAGAAAAGAGACAAAATATGTAAATGTAGAAAATACGATGTGTTTAACCCGAGGTTGGATTGAGTTGTGATGTAAACCTGCCCGGAACCGCCCGGCTGTCCAGTAGTCACAACAATACCTATCCAATGTGGGTGGTTAAACACGGAGCCCAAATAAGGACCCGAGGTTAGACTGAGTTGTGCCGTAAGACTGCCCGGACCCAACCGGCAACAGGCAGCCACAACAATACCTGTCTAATGTGAGAGGTCAAGGCTTTAAGAAGACAATTAAGGCTGAGTCAGGATTGACAGGATTAAGTAAATTGAATTAATACTTAATCAAAATGAAACATGCTAAACTATACAGACTGATTGGGGGTTAGGTTCATAAAACACTTAACCAACTTAGCATGTTGGCTAGAAATAGAAAACCTAGTAGCGGGGGACTCTTTTCAGCAGTAACCCTACCAGGTGTATCAGGATACCCTGAACTAGGCAGGGTGGGGCACGATTACTGGGCTGACTGTAAGAGGTCAAATCGACGGCGGTGGTGCAGCAGTGTAGGTTCTAACGGGGTGCGGGCGTGCACACACTCCGGCGCAGAAAAATAAGGCACTGGGCACCAGTAGCATACCTGTGCATTCTAGAATTGTGTCGGGCCGCCACCATGGGACTTGATACACCCCATGGTGGGACCAGCATAGGTAACTACAACATTGGGGGTCGTAAGACACATGTAACTATGCGAGTAGGAGCCGATCATCAGAAAAAGGATCACTTCACCCTGATTATGGGGTGCCTGTTGGGAACTAGTTTATATGGGTACAGAGATTAATATGGGGTACGATAGTATTCGACCGTAGACAACTTAACTTAGTTTATGATGCGTTCCCATTTCCAATTTATGCTTATCATATCCGGTTCTTTATTCATAGACTAAATAGTCCTAGACTTACTCATGCTTTATGTCTGACTCTACTTTTCTTTTGCCTTCTTTTCTTTCGTTCCTCCCCCCCCCCCCCAGGTCCATGGGGAGGGAATACCGCAGCTTGACCAGTTTTCACATCCAGCTTGAAGGGAAAGAATGTTTTGCTTGGATCTTTTCCGTTTTGGGCCATGGCTTTGGGCAGCAATTATGGGACTTATGCAGTTTATTTATGTTTTCTTTATGCTTCTTTAATAATGTAATCAAGACAGTTATGAAGATGTTATGTTTTTTGGAAGAATTGTAAGACAAGTATGGCATGTTTTTGTGAACACGTATTTTAATGAAATAAAAGATGTTGTTGTTTTCCGCTGTTCAAAAATATGTGTTCTTATATCTGTCTTGTATATTTGTGACTTATACTTATAAACCTCCACCAAAATTAGGGCATTCCCTTTGAGAGTGACCCTAACGAAGGTGGGGTGTTTCACTTGGTATGAGAGCATAGGTTTACCAGATAAGATAAAAAGTTATGAAAATTTATTTTCAAAAGAAAATTTAAAGAAGCGTTTTTAAAAGATAAAGTATTATTTTATTTTAAAAAGGCAAAGTCCCCCAAAGCCATAGGTACTATCTCTTATCCTTCGTTTTGAATCTATCCTTTTTGTTTCAGCATGTCCGAAGAACTTAACTTGCCAGAGGGTGTACCGATACCTGGTTGGTTTAGACGATTCTTAGAAGCAAGGGCCACTCAGCCAGGCCCTACCGTTCCTCCTCCCCCAGCTGCAGGAAATCATCCAGCTGCAGCAGCACCTCTTCCTCCACCTCCTCCGCGGGGAAACATTTTTGCTAAGATATGTAAAGATTTTAAAGCTATGGGAGGAAAGGATTTTCATGGAACTGAGTCCTTCGTGGCAGCTAGAAATTGGCTGAAAGAAACCGAGGACTTATTCATCATCTTTGAGGTAGAAGATAGGCAGAAAGTACAACTGGCAGTGTGGCTACTAAAGGGCGAGGCTTCCTACTGGTGGGAAGTCACTAATGCCGAAAGACCAGTGGAACCATGGGAGGACTTTAGGGCAAGGTTTGAGGCTAAATTTCTCTTAGACGCGGAAAGGAGTTTGCAGTTGGAAAAATTCTTATTTCTTAAGCAAGGGAACAAGACAGTCAAAGAGTATGTTAATCAGTTTGATGAGCTGGCTAGGTTTGGACTGGATCTAGTCAACGCCCCGCACAAGAAGGCTCTCCGTTTTGTCAAAGGGTTGAATGAGCCATTACACAGTTTGGCCATGACCCATAAACCCATGGGAGCTACGTATGAAAGATTGGTACATATGGCATTGCTGAACGAAGAGGATAAGGGCAAGAAGGAGACAAAGGCAGAAAGCTCTCAAGGGAAGAAAGAGGGTTTACAGCCTAAGAAGACAGACTTTAAGAAGGGCGGGAAAGACAACAAAGAGAAAAGGAAGTGTAATTTCTGTGGCAAAGTGGGGCACTTAGTGAAATATTGCAGGAAAATGAAGGCCAAGATGAATGGCGGGTGCTTTTCTTGCGGTGAGACAGGCCACATGGCAAAGGACTGCCCAAAGAAACGAGGACAGGGGCAGAGGGCTGGATCCACCTCAGGGGCACAGGTTCATGTGCTAGAAGCGCCACCTCTGCAACAGCGAGGTATAAATACTTCTGTAGAAAGTGTAGTTTATCTTTATGATCACCCAGTTCGCACTTTATTTGATTCTGGCGCATCACACTCCTTTATCTCGTCTACTTTAGTAGAATCTCTACACCTAAAAACTAGTATGGTAGAGGACCCCTTAATTGTTTCCAACCCAATTGGGGGCCCGGCTCATTTGTCTATGATCTGTGTGGGATTGAAATTTTCTATTCTAAGCGTAGAATTTAAATGTAATGCCTTTGTTTTGGGCTTTTCGGGATATGGTTTGATTTTGGGCATGGATTGGCTATCCAGTAATGGGGCCATCCTTGATTGTGAGAAAAGGGTTGTTAGGCTCCTGACCCAGCTCGGTAACACTTTGGAAATTACTTGTAATCCCTCGTATGCGGTTATGCTTAGTTATCTTGAATCGCTAGATGCCTCTGTCGACAATTTGCAATCGGTTAGAGTGGTCCGGGAATATCCGGATGTCTTCGAAGAGGTGAAGGGCTTGCCTCCGAAGCGGGAGATAGTCTTCCGCATGTATCTTGTAGATAATGCAAAGCCCGTTGCGTTGCCCGTTAGACACATGGCTCCACGGGAAAGGAAAGAGCTCAGTAAACAGATTAAAGAGCTTCTAGAGAAGGGGTTCATTAGAAGGAGCATTTCAGAATGGGGCGCTCCAGTGGTGTTCGCTACATAGGCGGATTGTTCACTCCGTCTATGTGTTGACTATAGGGAGCTCAACAAGCTAACGAAAAAGAATAGGCACCCTCTCCCTAGAATTGACGATCTGTTTGATCAGCTTGTAGGAGCGTCTGTTTTCTCCCAACTCGATTTAGCGACCGCAGCTAAGGGTGGCTGAAGATAGTATCGATAAAACGGCATTCAGAACCCCAGACGGCTTCTTTGAATGGCTTGTCATGCCTTTCGGCTTGACAAACGCACCTGCTTACTTCGTGGACCTGATGAGTAGGGTATTCAGAGATTTCCTCAATAAGTTCGTAGTGGTCTTCGTAGACGATATCCTTATCTTCTTAAAGAGTGAAGAGGAACATGCTCAGCACTTAAGGGCAATCATGGAAACTCTGCGAGTCCATCAGCTAAAAGCCAAATTCTCCAAATGCCACTTTTGGAGAGAAGAAGTGAGGTTCCTTGGGCACATAGTATCCAAAGAAGGGTTAGTTGTGGACCCTGCTAAGGTAGTAGCGGTACAGGATTGAAAGACACCAAGGAATGCAACTGAGGTCCGAAGTTTTCTAGGACTGGCAGGTTTCTATCGTAAGTTCATAAGGGATTTTGCGAAAATCTCAGCTCCGCTCACAAAGTTGACCAAGAAGAATCTAGTGTTCAATTGGGACTTGGATTGCGAGTTTGCTTTCCAGCGACTGAAAAGGGCTCTTACAACAGCCCCAGTTTTAACGTTGCCAGATGGAAGCAAGATGTTCACAGTTTATACAGATGCATGTGGGACAGGGCTAGGCGATGTCTTAATGCAAGAAGGAAGGGTAGTAACTTAATGCGGGAGGCAGTTGAAAGTGCACGAAAAGAACTACCCGACCCACGATCTTGAGTTAGCCGCCATCGTCTTTGCACTCAAGTCTTGGCGACACTATCTCCTAGGTGAGAAGTTCGAACTTTACACTGACCATAAATCGTTGAAATATCTTTTCTCGCAGAAAGATCTTAACTTGAGGCAACAGAGATGGATGGAGTTTCTTGCCTCGTACGATTTCGAGATCTCCTATACTCCGGGCAAAGGCAACGTAGTGGCAGACGCGTTGAGCTGAAAGAAACTGACCCTAAGCCCGCTGTTTGTTGAAAGAAAAAACCTAGAGTTTATAGCCAACTTTGACTTTAGGCCTTCCTCCGATTTTGTACCAGGCTTGCTAGCATCTCTCGAAGTACGCCCGACTTTAGTGGACTCAATAGGGACAGCACAACGCGAAGACCCTCAGCTTGTGGAGACGATTGATAGACTAATTAGGGGTGAGACTTCAAGTCACCTCAACAGGTACTCCATCGACGATAAGGGTTGGCTAAGGCAAGATGGAAGACTATGCGTCCCACAGACAAGGGATTTAGTAAAGAAGGTTCTCGAGGAAGCACATCACTCCAAGATGATGATACACCCAGGCGGAGATAAAATGTACAAGGACATAAAAAGAACTTTCTTTTGGAACGGCATGAAGAAAGACGTGGCAGAATTCGTATCTAAGTGTATGGTGTGCCAACAGGTTAAGGCGGAACAGAAAAAGCCTGGCGGTCTGCTACATCCTCTAGAGGTCCCGCAGTGGAAGTGGGATAGCATCTCAATGGACTTCATTGATGGGCTGCCTAGGTCTAGGAGAGGCAACACTAGCATTTGGGTAATAGTGGATAGGCTTACTAAAAGCGCCCACTTTTTACCTGTCAAAAGTAAAAGAACTGCATCATCCTTAGCATCTCTTTACCTCAAGGAAATTGTTCGACTCCATGGAATACCATCCAGCATTGTTAGTGACCGAGACCCTATCTTCACAAGTGAGTTTTGGCAGAGTCTGCAAGAAGCGGTAGGCACACAATTATGCTTAAGCACAGCCTATCATCCCCAAACCGACGGCCAAACAGAAAGAGTGAATAGAGTTTTGGAGGATCTTTTAAGACTATGCGTCCTTGACTTCGGAGGGACATGGGAAGACCACCTTCCTTTGGTGGAATTTGCCTACAACAACAGCTATCAAGCAACCATCGGAATGGCGCCCTTCGAAGCTTTATATGGAAGACTGTGCCGATCACCCACTTGTTGGTGGGAGTCTACTGATAAGCTCATACTTGGACCGGATATGATCCGAGAGACTTCAGAGAAAGTAGACTTAATACGAAGAAGGATGAAGACGGCCCAAGACAGACAAAAGTCCTACGCCGACAAGAGGAGGACCGACCTTGAATTTGAGGTTGGGGACAGAGTTTTTCTTAAGGTATATCTGCTAAGGAACGTTGTTCGTTTTGGAACCACAGGAAAGCTAGCACCAAGGTTCGTAGGGCCATTCCCTATCATCGAGAAAATTGGGAAAATGGCTTACAGATTAGAGCTACCCGAAAAATTGGCCGGAGTTCACAACGTCTTTCACATTTCACATCTCCGAAAATGTCTACATGAGTCTGCTGAAGTGGTAGAGCCAAATATTCTAGAAGAAACTGAAGTGGAACGCGAAGCAACCATGAGGAAAGTTCCAACCCGCATATTAGGAACGGAAGTGAAGAAGCTACGCAACCGCGAAGTCAAGCTCGTCAAAGTTCAGTGGAGCGACGCCGAAGAAGATGCAACTTGGGAAACTGAATCTAGAATACGCGCAGCCTAACCTTTTCTTTACGAGGGTACATCTTTGATCTTTCCTTTTCCCTTAAGTTGCGCTTTTATCTATCTTTTTAGGTATATTTCCTCGACCTTATCTTTTAGGTAGAAACCCTTTGGATGAAAACATGTGATTGAAACATGTTATGGATGATGGTTGCAAGTGGTTGCAAGTGATTGCTAGTGGTTGCTCGTGGTTGCATATACACACACAATCTAGGTTTTAGATCGGCTCAGTCACTTCATATTGCATATGCATAAATGTATTTATATTCGTATATGGTTGAAATTTAATGTGTTGTCATATGGATGTTGCATTTGTATGAATGATTGTGCACTCATGTAGAATCATGAATAGGAGAATTTGCATACAAAATGGATTCATTGCACTTACATAATTTGCATTAAGGAGGTTAACTGAATCAGTAGACCGCCTGATTTTGCATTAGATAAGTACATGTACACACACACACTTCGCATATGATCATGAAGCATTACAAGTCTTTTAAGGACAATGGATGCTCGTGTTTGATGGATGAGTAGATGGATGTTTGGATGTTAGGATATACATTCTTCCTGAACTTGAAGATTTCGGGGACGAAATCCTTTTAAGTGGGGGAGAATGTAACACCCCGTGTATTCTATAACAGTGAAATTCACAAATTAAAGTATAACTAATTTCAAATCAAAGAATTAAGGAAACGGGATACGCCATTGCATTCGTCTCGGAATTCTGCTTGAAATAGAGTCCGAGTTTGCATAAAACGGACTCCGTATGAAGAAGTTATGGCCTCCGGAAGTTTCAGAATTCAGTTTAAAATTCAAACAGACCAGAACAGCTCAGAAAAACTAATTCAAATTTCAAAATCGGGCCGAGATGGCCAGGGCGGGAAAATTCCCGCCCAAGGCACCCAGGTCGACTTGGCAGTCGACCTGGGGCTAGCCAGGTCGACTGGGCAGTCGACCTGGGTAACCCGTGTCGACTGCCAAGTCGACACGGTGTCGACTGGGGTGTCGACCTGGCCCCTGAGCCAGGTCGAACCCAGCCCACCCTGGCTGGCCTGGTCTGTGTTTGGTCGATTTTCTGAGCCTTGCCTTGTCACTAGGGCTAGGTGTCAGATCCTGGTTGGTTTCTCCTTCAAACGAACGGCTATTATTGAACCAAGCTCCAACGACGGTCTTAATCAACTCACAAACTCTATAAAAAGGACCTAAGACTAACCCTAATTCACACAAACTAAAATGGAGATGAGACCGTCATGCTGCTGAGGAGAGACTAAGGATAGCCGTCAGAAATTAAGAGACAATTAGGAGATAATTCAAAGCTTAAAGCAACGTCAATCAAATCATAACAACGCCTACAACAAAGGATAGCATCCCCAAATTTAGAATTCAGATTCCTGAATTGAAGATTCGTCATACGTTGTAAGTAGAGTGCTATTCCGATGTGAATAATTAATTGCGTTTGATTTGTGTAAAATACGAAATGGAATTGTGGCGATAATAATCTATATTTGTATGTTATTTTGATTCTAAACGATTTGGGAATGTTATGGTATACGATTGGATATTTGCAAGTATGTGATTTGCGTTGGATGTTAACAACGAAATGGAATTGTGGCGATAATAATCTATACTTGTATGTTATTTTGATTCTAAACGATTTGGAAATGTTATGGTATACGATTGGATTCATACAAGTATATGATTTATGTTGACAACCATATGTTGTGGAATTTTAATTGGGATTCATGCAAGTATATGATTCATTATTATGCCAATATGATGTACGTACTTTTATGATAACTTTTAGTGTGTAATTGGATACGACTAAGTACTACAGTTTATATGAATCTATGTTGGAATTAGCAAACCATACTTTTGTATTAGAAACAAAAGTAAGCACCTTTATGAACATGACTAAACTATGTTTGGTATTATGCCTAGTTGAAACATATTTTAGGCCTAAGTTGTTATCAAAACCATATGGTGATATATGTGACACAATTAAGTTAGATTTACCTTCCAATTGCAAGTTTACAATGATTCATGTTTAAGTATTATTTATGCCATGATTACATGAATAGAATGATTCATGTTTAAGTATTATTTATGCCTTGATTATATGAGTAGAATGATTCATGTTTAAGTATTATTTATGCCATGATTACATGAATAGAATGATTCATGTTTAAGTATTATTTATGCCATGATTATATGAGTAGAATGATTCATGTTTAAGTATTGTTTATGCCATAATCATATGGATAGAATGATTCATGTTTAAGTATTGTTTATGCCATGATTATATGAATAGAACGTTTCATGTTGTTTATGCCATGATTATATGCTGTTACAATTGCAAGTTCACATGTGCCTACTTTATGCTAATTGAATCGTTATGTTGCAAGTTCATGCGTTCACACTCCCCTTTTTTATGTTACCTCATAAACACCATGTTATAAGCCTCCCCTTTCTCATATGGCTAAGTTGGGTTTAAATATTAAACCCAACATAACTTATATTGTAGCGAACGTGTAAAACGGGGGTAATGACGTTTGGGTTAAAATATAGAACATAGGTGTTGGCATGTTTGACGCATGCCAACAACCGTGAAAAACAATTAAGTGGCATAAATAAATTTTAACCAATAAAGATAAATTTGAATAATGGGCCGCAAATATTTACATATAAAAAGAAAAGAGACAAAATATGTAAATGTAGAAAATACGATGTGTTTAACCCGAGGTTGGATTGAGTTGTGATGTAAACCTGCCCGGAACCGCCCGGCTGTCCAGTAGTCACAACAATACCTATCCAATGTGGGTGGTTAAACACGGAGCCCAAATAAGGACCCGAGGTTAGACTGAGTTGTGCCGTAAGACTGCCCGGACCCAACCGGCAACAGGCAGCCACAACAATACCTGTCTAATGTGAGAGGTCAAGGCTTTAAGAAGACAATTAAGGCTGAGTCAGGATTGATAGGATTAAGTAAATTGAATTAATACTTAATCAAAATGAAACATGCTAAACTATACAGACTGATTGGGGGTTAGGTTCATAAAACACTTAACCAACTTAGCATGTTGGCTAGAAATAGAAAACCTAGTAGCGGGGGACTCTTTTCAGCAGTAACCCTACCAGGTGTATCAGGATACCCTGAACTAGGCAGGGTGGGGCACGATTACTGGGCTGACTGTAAGAGGTCAAATCGACGGCGGTGGTGCAGCAGTGTAGGTTCTAACGGGGTGCGGGCGTGCACACACTCCGGCGCAGAAAAATAAGGCACTGGGCACCAGTAGCATACCTGTGCATTCTAGAATTGTGTCGGGCCGCCACCATGGGACTTGATACACCCCATGGTGGGACCAGCATAGGTAACTACAACATTGGGGGTCGTAAGATACATGTAACTATGCGAGTAGGAGCCGATCATCAGAAAAAGGATCACTTCACCCTGATTATGGGGTGCCTGTTGGGAACTAGTTTATATGGGTACAGAGATTAATATGGGGTACGATAGTATTCGACCGTAGACAACTTAACTTAGTTTATGATGCGTTCCCATTTCCAATTTATGCTTATCATATCCAGTTCTTTATTCATAGACTAAATAGTCCTAGACTTACTCATGCTTTATGTCTGACTCTACTTTTCTTTTGCCTTCTTTTCTTTCGTTCCTCCCCCCCTCCCCCCCCCCCAGGCCCATAGGGAGGGAATACCGCAGCTTGACCAGTTTTCACATCCAGCTTGAAGAGAAAGAATGTATTGCTTGGATCTTTTCCGTTTTGGGCCATGGCTTTGGGCAGCAATTATTGGACTTATGCAGTTTATTTATGTTTTCTTTATGCTTCTTTAATAATGTAATCAAGACAGTTATGAAGATGTTATGTTTTTTGGAAGAATTGTAAGACAAGTATGGCATGTTTTTGTGAACACGTATTTTAATGAAATAAAAGATGTTGTTGTTTTCCGCTGTTCAAAAATATGTGTTCTTATATCTGTCTTGTATATTTGTGACTTATACTTATAAACCTCCACCAAAATTAGGGCATTCCCTTTGAGAGTGACCCTAACGGAGGTGGGGTGTTTCACTTGGTATGAGAGCATAGGTTTACCAGATAAGATAAAAAGTTATGAAAATTTATTTTCAAAAGAAAATTTAAAGAAGCATTTTTAAAAGATAAAGTATTATTTTATTTTAAAAAGGCAAAGTCCCCCAAAGCCATAGGTACTATCTCTTATCCTTCGTTTTGAATCTATCCTTTTTGTTTCAGCATGTCCGAAGAACTTAACTTGCCAGAGGGTGTACCGATACCTGGTTGGTTTAGACGATTCTTAGAAGCAAGGGCCACTCAGCCAGGCCCTACCGTTCCTCCTCCCCCAGCTGCAGGAAATCATCCAGCTGCAGCAGCACCTCTTCCTCCACCTCCTCCGCGGGGAAACACTTTTGCTAAGATATGTAAAGATTTTAAAGCTATGGGAGGAAAGGATTTTCATGGAACTGAGTCCTTCGTGGCAGCTAGAAATTGGCTGAAAGAAACCGAGGACTTATTCATCATCTTTGAGGTAGAAGATAGGCAGAAAGTACAACTGGCAGTGTGGCTACTAAAGGGCGAGGCTTCCTACTGGTGGGAAGTCACTAATGCCGAAAGACCAGTGGAAACATGGGAGGACTTTAGGGCAAGGTTTGAGGCTAAATTTCTCTTAGACGCGGAAAGGAGTTTGCAGTTGGAAAAATTCTTATTTCTTAAGCAAGGGAACAAGACAGTCAAAGAGTATGTTAATCAGTTTGATGAGCTGGCTAGGTTTGGACTGGATCTAGTCAACGCCCCGCACAAGAAGGCTCTCCGTTTTGTCAAAGGGTTGAATGAGCCATTACACAGTTTGGCCATGACCCATAAACCCATGGGAGCTACGTATGAAAGATTGGTACATATGGCATTGCTGAACGAAGAGGATAAGGGCAAGAAGGAGACAAAGGCAGAAAGCTCTCAAGGGAAGAAAGAGGGTTTACAGCCTAAGAAGACAGACTTTAAGAAGGGCGGGAAAGACAACAAAGAGAAAAGGAAGTGTAATTTCTGTGGCAAAGTGGGGCACTTAGTGAAATATTGCAGGAAAATGAAGGCCAAGATGAATGGCGGGTGCTTTTCTTGCGGTGAGACAGGCCACATGGCAAAGGACTGCCCAAAGAAACGAGGACAGGGGCAGAGGGCTGGATCCACCTCAGGGGCACAGGTTCATGTGCTAGAAGCGCCACCTCTGCAACAGCGAGGTATAAATACTTCTGTAGAAAGTGTAGTTTATCTTTATGATCACCCAGTTCGCACTTTATTTGATTCTGGCGCATCACACTCCTTTATCTCGTCTACTTTAGTAGAATCTCTACACCTAAAAACTAGTATGGTAGAGGACCCCTTAATTGTTTCCAACCCAATTGGGGGCCCGGCTCATTTGTCTATGATCTGTGTGGGATTGAAATTTTCTATTCTAAGCGTAGAATTTAAATGTAATGCCTTTGTTTTGGGCTTTTCGGGATATGGTTTGATTTTGGGCATGGATTGGCTATCCAGTAATGGGGCCATCCTTGATTGTGAGAAAAGGGTTGTTAGGCTCCTGACCCAGCTCGGTAACACTTTGGAAATTACTTGTAATCCCTCGTATGCGGTTATGCTTAGTTATCTTGAATCGCTAGATGCCTCTGTCGACAATTTGCAATCGGTTAGAGTGGTCCGGGAATATCCGGATGTCTTCGAAGAGGTGAAGGGCTTGCCTCCGAAGCGGGAGATAGTCTTCCGCATGTATCTTGTAGATAATGCAAAGCCCGTTGCGTTGCCCGTTAGACACATGGCTCCACGGGAAAGGAAAGAGCTCAGTAAACAGATTAAAGAGCTTCTAGAGAAGGGGTTCATTAGAAGGAGCATTTCAGAATAGGGCGCTCCAGTGGTGTTCGCTACATAGGCGGATTGTTCACTCCGTCTATGTGTTGACTATAGGGAGCTCAACAAGCTAACGAAAAAGAATAGGCACCTCTCCCCAGAATTGACGATCTGTTTGATCAGCTTGTAGGAGCGTCTGTTTTCTCCCAACTCGATTTAGCGACCGCAGCTAAGGGTGGCTGAAGATAGTATCGATAAAACGGCATTCAGAACCCCAGACGGCTTCTTTGAATGGCTTGTCATGCCTTTCGGCTTGACAAACGCACCTGCTTACTTCGTGGACCTGATGAGTAGGGTATTCAGAGATTTCCTCAATAAGTTCGTAGTGGTCTTCGTAGACGATATCCTTATCTTCTTAAAGAGTGAAGAGGAACATGCTCAGCACTTAAGGGCAATCATGGAAACTCTGCGAGTCCATCAGCTAAAAGCCAAATTCTCCAAATGCCACTTTTGGAGAGAAGAAGTGAGGTTCCTTGGGCACATAGTATCCAAAGAAGGGTTAGTTGTGGACCCTGCTAAGGTAGTAGCGGTACAGGATTGGAAGACACCAAGGAATGCAACTGAGGTCCGAAGTTTTCTAGGACTGGCAGGTTTCTATCGTAAGTTCATAAGGGATTTTGCGAAAATCTCAGCTCCGCTCACAAAGTTGACCAAGAAGAATCTAGTGTTCAATTGGGACTTGGATTGCGAGTTTGCTTTCCAGCGACTGAAAAGGGCTCTTACAACAGCCCCAGTTTTAACGTTGCCAGATGGAAGCAAGATGTTCACAGTTTATACAGATGCATGTGGGACAGGGCTAGGCGATGTCTTAATGCAAGAAGGAAGGGTAGTAACTTAATGCGGGAGGCAGTTGAAAGTGCACGAAAAGAACTACCCGACCCACGATCTTGAGTTAGCCGCCATCGTCTTTGCACTCAAGTCTTGGCGACACTATCTCCTAGGTGAGAAGTTCGAACTTTACACTGACCATAAATCGTTGAAATATCTTTTCTCGCAGAAAGATCTTAACTTGAGGCAACAGAGATGGATGGAGTTTCTTGCCTCGTACGATTTCGAGATCTCCTATACTCCAGGCAAAGGCAACGTAGTGGCAGACGCGTTGAGCTGAAAGAAACTGACCCTAAGCCCGCTGTTTGTTGAAAGAAAAAGCCTAGAGTTTATAGCCAACTTTGACTTTAGGCCTTCCTCCGATTTTGTACCAGGCTTGCTAGCATCTCTCGAAGTACGCCCGACTTTAGTGGACTCAATAGGGACAGCACAACGCGAAGACCCTTAGCTTGTGGAGACGATTGATAGACTAATTAGGGGTGAGACTTCAAGTCACCTCAACAGGTACTCCATCGACGATAAGGGTTGGCTAAGACGAGATGGAAGACTATGCGTCCCACAGACAAGGGATTTAGTAAAGAAGGTTCTCGAGGAAGCACATCACTCCAAGATGATGATACACCCAGGCGGAGATAAAATGTACAAGGACATAAAAAGAACTTTCTTTTGGAACGGCATGAAGAAAGACGTGGCAGAATTCGTATCTAAGTGTATGGTGTGCCAACAGGTTAAGGCGGAACAGAAAAAGCCTGGCGGTCTGCTACATCCTCTAGAGGTCCCGCAGTGGAAGTGGGATAGCATCTCAATGGACTTCATTGATGGGCTGCCTAGGTCTAGGAGAGGCAACACTAGCATTTGGGTAATAGTGGATAGGCTTACTAAAAGCGCCCACTTTTTACCTGTCAAAAGTAAAAGAACTGCATCATCCTTAGCATCTCTTTACCTCAAGGAAATTGTTCGACTCCATGGAATACCATCCAGCATTGTTAGTGACCGAGACCCTATCTTCACAAGTGAGTTTTGGCAGAGTCTGCAAGAAGCGGTAGGCACACAATTATGCTTAAGCACAGCCTATCATTCCCAAACCGACGGCCAAACAGAAAGAGTGAATAGAGTTTTGGAGGATCTTTTAAGACTGTGCGTCCTTGACTTCGGAGGGACATGGGAAGACCACCTTCCTTTGGTGGAATTTGCCTACAACAACAGCTATCAAGCAACCATCGGAATGGCGCCCTTCGAAGCTTTATATGGAAGACCGTGCCGATCACCCACTTGTTGGTGGGAGTCTACTGATAAGCTCATACTTGGACCAGATATGATCCGAGAGACTTCAGAGAAAGTAGACTTAATACGAAGAAGGATGAAGACGGCCCAAGACAGACAAAAGTCCTACGCCGACAAGAGGAGGACCGACCTTGAATTTGAGGTTGGGGACAGAGTTTTTCTTAAGGTATATCTGCTAAGGAACGTTGTTCGTTTTGGAACCACAGGAAAGCTAGCACCAAGGTTCGTAGGGCCATTCCCTATCATCGAGAAAATTGGGAAAATGGCTTACAGATTAGAGCTACCCGAAAAATTGGCCGGAGTTCACAACGTCTTTCACGTTTCACATCTCCGAAAATGTCTACATGAGTCTGCTGAAGTGGTAGAGCCAAATATTCTAGAAGAAACTGAAGTGGAACGCGAAGCAACCATGAGGAAAGTTCCAACCCGCATATTAGGAACGGAAGTGAAGAAGCTACGCAACCGCGAAGTCAAGCTCGTCAAAGTTCAGTGGAGCGACGCCGAAGAAGATGCAACTTGGGAAACTGAATCTAGAATACGCGCAGCCTACCCTTTTCTTTACGAGGGTACATCTTTGATCTTTCCTTTTCCCTTAAGTTGCGCTTTTATCTATCTTTTTAAGTATATTTACTCGACCTTATCTTTTAGGTAGAAACCCTTTGGATGAAAACATGTGATTGAAACATGTTATGGATGATGGTTGCAAGTGGTTGCAAGTGATTGCTAGTGGTTGCTCGTGGTTGCATATACACACACAATCTAGGTTTTAGATCGGCTCAGTCACTTCATATTGCATATGCATAAATGTATTTATATTCGTATATGGTTGAAATTTAATGTGTTGTCATATGGATGTTGCATTTGTATGAATGATTGTGCACTCATGTAGAATCATGAATAGGAGAATTTGCATACAAAATGGATTCATTGCACTTACATAATTTGAATTAAGGAGGTTAACTGAATCAGTAGACCGTCTGATTTTGCATTAGATAAGTACATGTACACACACACACTTCGCATATGATCATGAAGCATTACAAGTCTTTTAAGGACAATGGATGCTCGTGTTTGATGGATGAGTAGATGGATGTTTGGATGTTAGGATATACATTCTTCCTGAACTTGAAGATTTCGGGGACGAAATCCTTTTAAGTGGGGGAGAATGTAACACCCCGTGTATTCTATAACAGTGAAATTCACAAATTAAAGTATAACTAATTTCAAATCAAAGAATTAAGGAAACGGGATACGCCATTGCATTCGTCTCGGAATTCTGCTTGAAATAGAGTCCGAGTTTGCATAAAACGGACTCCGTATGAAGAAGTTATGGCCTTCGGAAGTTTCAGAATTCAGTTTAAAATTCAAACAGACCAGAACAGCTCAGAAAAACTAATTCAAATTTCAAAATCGGGCCGAGATGGCCAGGGCGGGAAAATTCCCGCCCAAGGCACCCAGGTCGACTTGGCAGTCGACCTGGGGCTAGCCAGGTCGACTGGGCAGTCGACCTGGGTAACCCGTGTCGACTGCCAAGTCGACACGGTGTCGACTGGGGTGTCGACCTGGCCCCTGAGCCAGGTCGAACCCAGCCCACCCTGGCTGGCCTGGTCTGTGTTTGGTCGATTTTCTGAGCCTTGCCTTGTCACTAGGGCTAGGTGTCAGATCCTGGTTGGTTTCTCCTTCAAACGAACGGCTATTATTGAACCAAGCTCCAACGACGGTCTAAATCAACTCACAAACTCTATAAAAAGGACCTAAGACTAACCCTAATTCACACAAACTAAAATGGAGATGAGACCGTCATGCTGCTGAGGAGAGACTAAGGATAGCCGTCAGAAATTAAGAGACAATTAGGAGATAATTCAAAGCTTAAAGCAACGTCAATCAAATCATAACAACGCCTACAACAAAGGATAGCATCTCCAAATTTAGAATTCAGATTCCTGAATTGAAGATTCGTCATACGTTGTAAGTAGAGTGCTATTCCGATGTGAATAATTAATTGCGTTTGATTTGTGTAAAATGCGAAATGGAATTGTGGCGATAATAATCTATATTTGTATGTTATTTTGATTCTAAACGATTTGGGAATGTTATGGTATACGATTGGATATTTGCAAGTATGTGATTTGCGTTGGAAGTTAACAACGAAATGGAATTGTGGCGATAATAATCTATACTTGTATGTTATTTTGATTCTAAACGATTTGGAAACGTTATGGTATACGATTGGATTCATACAAGTATATGATTTATGTTGACAACCATATGTTGTGGAATTTTAATTGGGATTCATGCAAGTATATGATTCATTATTATGCCAATATGATGTACATACTTTTATGATCACTTTTAGTGTGTAATTGGATACGACTAAGTACTACAGTTTATATGAATCTATGTTGGAATTAGCAAACCATACTTTTGTATTAGAAACAAAAGTAAGCACCTTTATGAACATGACTAAACTATGTTTGGTATTATGCCTAGTTGAAACATATTTTAGGCCTAAGTTGTTATCAAAACCATATGGTGATATATGTGACACAATTAAGTTAGATTTACCTTCCAATTGCAAGTTTACAATGATTCATGTTTAAGTATTATTTATGCCATGATTACATGAATAGAGTGATTCATATTTAAGTATTATTTATGCCATGATTATATGAGTAGAATGATTCATGTTCAAGTATTATTTATGCCATGATTACATGAATAGAATGATTCATGTTTAAGTATTATTTATGCCATGACTATATGAGTAGAATGATTCATGTTTAAGTATTGTTTATGCCATAATCATATGGATAGAATGATTCATGTTTAAGTATTGTTTATGCCATGATTATATGAATATAACGATTCATGTTGTTTATGCCATGATTATATGTTGTTACAATTGCAAGTTCACATGTGCCTACTTTATGCTAATTGAATCGTTATGTTGCAAGTTCATGCGTTCACACTCCCCTTTTTATGTTACCTCATAAACACCAAGTTATAAGCCTCCCCTTTTTCATATGGCTAAGTTGGGTTTAAATGTTAAACCCAACATATCTTATATTGTAGCGAACATGTAAAACGGGGGTAATGACGTTTGGGTTAAAATATAGAACATAGGTGTTGACATGTTTGACGCATGCCAACAACCTTGAAAAACAATTAAGTGGCATAAATAAATTTTAACCAATAAAGATAAATTTGAATAATAGGCCGCAAATATTTACATATAAAAAGAAAAGAGACAAAATATGTAAATGTAGAAAATACGATGTGTTTAACCTGAGGTTGGATTGAGTTGTGATGTAAACCTGCCCGGAACCGCCCGGCTGTCCAGTAGTCACAACAATACCTATCCAGTGTGGGTGGTTAAACACGGAGCCCAAATAAGGACCCGAGGTTATACTGAGTTGTGGCGTAAGACTGCCCGGACCCAACCGGCAACAGGCAGCCACAACAATACCTGTCTAATGTGAGAGGTCAAGGCTTTAAGAAGACAATTAAGGCTGAGTCAGGATTGATAGGATTAAGTAAATTGAATTAATACTTAATCAAAATGAAACATGCTAAACTATACAGACTGATTGGGGTTAGGTTTACAAAACACTTAACCAACTTAGCATGTTGGCTAGAAATAGAAAACCTAGTAGCGGGGGACCCTTTTCAGCAGTAACCCTACAAGGTGTATCAGGATACCCTGAACTAGGCAGGGTGGGGCTCGATTACTGGGCTGACTGTAAGAGGTCAAATCGACGGCGGTGGTGCAGCAGTGTAGGTTCTAACGGGGTGCGGGCGTGCACACACTCCGGCGCAGAAAAATAAGGCACTGGGCACCGGTAGCATACCTGTGCATTCTAGAATTATGTCGGGCCGCCACCATGGGACTTGATACACCCCATGGTGGGACCAGCATAGGTAACTACAACAACGGGGGCTGTAAGACACATGTAACTATGCGAGTAGGAGCCGATCATCAGAAAAAGGATCACTTCACCCTGATTATGGGGTGCCTGTTGGGAACTAGTTTATATGGGTACAGAGATTAATATGGGGTACGATAGTATTCGACCCTAGACAATTTAACTTAGTTTATGATGCTTTCCCATTTCCAGTTTATGCTTATCATACCCAGTTCTTTATTCATAGACTGAATAGTCCTAGACTTACTCAGGCTTTATGTCTGACTCTACTTTTCTTTCGCCTTATTTCCTTTGTCCCCCCCCAGGTTCACAGGGAGGGAATACCGCAGGTTGACCAGTTTTCACATCCAGCTTGAAGGGGAAGAATGTATTGCTTGGATCTTTTCCGTTTTGGGCTATGGCTTTGGGCAGCAATTATGGGACTTATGTAGTTTATTTATGTTTTCTTTATGCTTCTTTAATAATGTAATCAAGACAGTTATGAAGATGTTATGTTTTTTGGAAGAATTGTAAGACAAGTATGCCATGTTTTTCTGAACACATATTTTAATGAAATAAAAGATGTTGTTGTTTTCCGCTGTTCAAAAATATGTGTTCTTATATCTGTCTTGTATATCTGTGACTTATACTTATGAACCTCCACCAAAATTAGGGCATTCCCTTTGAGAGTGACCCTAACGGAGGTGGGGTGTTTCATGCAGCGGTTCCTCCTCCTCCTCCTCATGCAAATGCTTTCTCAAAGATTTGTAGAGACTTTAGAGCCATGGGTGGAAAGAGTTTTAATGGAACTGAATCATTCGTGGAAGTAAGGAACTGGCTCAAAGAAACTGAGGATCTATTCATTATCTTCGAGGTGGATGATAGGCAGAAGATACAGTTGGCGGTATGGTTGCTCAAAGACGAAGCTTCCTATTGGTGGGAAGTTACTAACGCTGAAAGACCAATTGAACTTGGATGGATTTCAGAATGAGGTTTGAAATGAAATTCCTCTCACAAGCTGAACGAAGTCTACAGGTGGAAAAGTTCTTATCTCTTAAGCAAGGAAGTATGACGGTCAAAGAATATGTCAACCAATTCAACCAACTAGCCAGATTCGGATTGGATTTAGTGAACATTCCTCATAAGAAGGCTCTCTGTTTTGTTAAGAGATTGAATGAGCCACTACACAGCCTAGCTATGACCCACATACCCATGGGGGCGACTTATGAGAGATTGGTGGACATGGCGCTCTTACACGAGGAAGACAAGGCAAGAAAGAGGCAAAGGTGGAGGTGCCTCAAGACAAGAAAGCGGAGGGGTCACATAATAAGAAAGCAGATTCAAAGAAAGGCGGGAAGAACAACAAACCCCGTGAAAAGAGGAAGTGTAACTTTTGTGGCATTCCTGGACATTTGGTTAAGGACTGCAGAAAGAAGAAGAGGAAGATGGGTCGCTATTTCCATTACGGCGAGACAGGACACATGGCTAGGGACTGCCCAAGAAAGCAAGGGCAAGGGTAGAGAGCTGGACCTTCTTCTAGAGGACAAGTTCACGCTCTCACAGCACCTCCGCAAGAACGAGGTAGAAATATTTCTGTCGAAAGTTTAGCCTATCTTTTTGATCATCATGTTTGTACACTCTTTGATTCTGGCGCATCGCACTCATTTATATCTACTGCTTTAGTTGAATATCTGCACCAAGACACCAGTATAGTAGAGTATCCCTTGGTTGTTTCAAATCCAATTGGGGGCTCAGCTTATTTGTCTATGGTTTGTTTGGATTTGAAAATTTCTAAACTAAGCGTTGGGTTTAGATGTAATTCCTTTGTATTGGGCTTCTCGGGCTATGGGTTGATTCTAGGCATGGATTGGTTATCCAGTAATGGTGCCATCCTTGATTGTGAAAAGAGAGTGGTTAGACTCATGACTCCCCTTGGTAACACTCTCGAAATCTCTTGTAATCCCTTGAACTCTGTTATGCTTAGTTATCTAGAATCTCTTGATGCGTCTGTTGAGAACTTGCAGTCTGTTAGAGTAGTCCGTGAATACTCAGATGTATTTGAAGAGGTAAAGGGCTTACCTCCGAAGCGGGAGATAGACTTCCGCATACACCTTGTTGATAATGCAAAACCCGAAGCTCTGCCGGTTAGGCACATGGCTCCTAGGGAATGAAAAGAGCTCAGTAAACAAGTCAAAGAGCTGCTCGAAAAGGGGTTTATAAGGCGGAGTATTTCTGAATGGGGCGCTCCAGTAGTATTCGCAACCAAAGCGGATGGTTCACTTCGCCTATGTGTTGATTATAGGGAAGCTGACCAAGAAATATAGGCACCCACTTCCAAGAATAGATCACTTGTTTGATCAGCTTATAGGTGCATCTGTTTTCTCCCAACTAGATCTGGCCACCGGGTTCCATCAGCTAAGAGTGGCTGAAGACAGCATTGATAAGACCGCGTTCAGAACCCCGGATGGTTTCTTCGAACGGCTTGTCATGCCTTTCAGCTTGACAAACGCACCTGCTTACTTTGTTGATTTGATGAGCAGGGTGTTCAGATAATTCCTTAATAAGTTTGTGGTGGTCTTCGTAGATGATATTTTGATTTTCTCGAAGAGTGAAGAAGAGCATGCTCATCATTTAAGGGAAGTCATGGATACCCTTCGTGCACATCAGCTGAAAGCCAAATTCTCCAAATGCCATTTCTGGAAAGAAGAAGTGAGGTTTCTTGGACATGTGGTGTCCAAAGAAGGGTTAGCTGTGGACCCCACAAAAGTAGTTGCGGTGCAAGATTGGAAGACCCCACGGAATGCAACCGAAGTCTGAAGCTTTCTTGGGCTAGCAGAATTTTATCGAAAATTCATTAAAGACTTTGCAAAAATATCAACCCCACTTACAAGGTTAACGAAGAAGAACCTAACTTTCGCTTGGGATTTGGATTGCGATATTGCTTTCCAACGTTTGAAGAGGGCTCTAACAACAGCCCTTGTCATGACATTGCCGGATGGGAGCAAGATGTTTACCGTATACACGGATGTATGTGGCACGGGACTAGGTGCTGTCTTGATGCAGGAAGGGAAGGTAGTAGCTTACGGACGCAGAGAGTTGAGAGTACATGAGAAAAACTACCCAACCCACGATCTAGAGTTGGATGCCTCGTCTTTGAGCTTAAGTCTTAGCGCCACTATCTCCTAGGTGAGAAATTTGAATTGTATACTGACCATAAATCGTTGAAGTACCTTTTCTCACAGAAAGATCTCAACGTGAGGCAACAAAGATGGATGGAGTTTCTTGCCTCATATGATTTTAAGACTTCCTATACTCCTGGCAAGGGCAATGTAGTAGCAGACGTTTTGAGTAGAAAGAGGCTGACCCTAAGCCCTCTCTTTATAGAAAGACAAAGCTTGGAGTACATAGCCAACTTTGATTTTAGACCCTCTGTAGATCATGTGACTGGTTTGTTAGCATCGCTAGAAGTGCGGCCTACTCTTTTGGACTCAATAGGAACCGCACAACGTGAAGACCCTTAGCTAGTTGATGTGATAGATAAGCTGATTAGGGGTGAGACTTCTAGTCACCTCACTAGATACTCCATCGATGACAAGGGATGGTTGAGGCGGGATGGAAGACTATGTGTCCCACAAGCAAGGGATTTGGTGAAGAAGGTTCTTGAAGAAGCACATCATTCCAAGTTGACCATACACCCCGGTGGAGACAAAATGTACAAAGACATCAAAAGGGTTTTCTTTTGGAATGGCATGAAGAGGGATGTAGCTGAATTCGTTTCTAAGTGCATGATATGCCAATAAGCCAAGGCGGAGCAGAAGAAGCCTGGTGGTTTGCTTCATCCTCTGGAGGTCCCACAGTGGAAATGGAATAGCATGTTGATGGACTTTATTGATGGGCTGCCTAGGTCAAGAAGAGGCAATACTAGTATTTGGGTAATAGTGGACAGGCTCACAAAAAGCGCTCACTTCATACCTGTTAAGAGTAGAAGGACTGCCTCATCTCTACATCCATATATCTTAAAGAGATAGTTCGACTCCATGGGATACCCTCCAGCATAGTGAGTGACCGAGATCCTATCTTTACGAGCGATTTTTGGAGGAGTTTGTAAGAAGCTATAGGCACACAATTATGATTAAGCACGACCTATCACCCCCAAACCGATGGTCAGACGGAAAGAGTGAATAGAGTATTAGAAGACATCTTGAGACTATGCATTCTTGACTTTGGAGGTACATGGGAGAATCGTCTACCTTTGGTGGAATTCGCTTACAACAATAACTACCAAGCCACCATAGGCATGGCACCTTTCGAAGCTTTATATGGAAGACCATGTCGATCACCAACTTGTTGGTGGGAGTCTACAGATAAACTCATACTTGGACCGTACATGATTAGAGAAACCTCAGAGTAAGTGGACTTGATTCGGAAAAGAATGAAGACTGCCCAAGATAGACAGAAGTCCTACGCAGACAAAAGAAGGAACGACCTTAAGTTTGAGGTTGGAGACAAGGTGTTCCTTAAAGTATCTCCTTTGAGGAACGTCGTTCGCTTTGGATCCGCAGGGAAGTTAGCATCAAGATTTGTAGGGCCGTTTCCTATCATCGAGAAGATTGGGAAGATGGCTTATAGAGTAGAGCTGCCCGAAAGATTGGCGGGAGTTCATAATGTCTTCCATGTTTCTCACCTACGGAAGTGCTTACATGGGTCTGCAGAAGTGGTAGAACAAAGCATATTAGAGGAAATAGAAGTAGAACGAGAGGCGATTGTGAGAAGAGTTCCAACTCGTATCTTGGGTACAGAAATCAAAAAGCTACGCAACCGCGAAGTCAAACTTGTTAAAGTTCAATGGAGTGACGCTGAGGAAGACGCGACTTGGGAGACTGAGGCCAAGATATGCGCAGCCTACCCTTTTCTTTTTGAGGGTACATCTTTGATCTCTTTTTCCTTAAGTTTGTTCATGCTCGTATCTATCTTTTTAGTATTTTCCTCAGTGCTGTTTTCGATCCTTAGGTAGAAACCAATGGATGTAAACATGTATTTGAAACATGTTATGATTGATGGTTGCAAATGGTTGCAAGTGATTGCTAGTGGTTGCTCGTGGATGCATATACACACACATTAGGTATTAGATCGGCTCAGTCACTTTCATATTGTATATGCATATATGTACTTGTATATGATTGAAACTTGATGTGTTATCGTATGGACGTTGCATTTGTATGAATGGTTGTGCACTCATGTAGAAAGTATGATTAGGGATGATTGCATACATAATGGACTCATGGCACCGACATGAATTGCATTAAGGAGGTCAACTGAATCAATAGACCGCCTGATTTTGCATTAGATAAAGACATGTACACACACTATGCATATGATCATGAAGCATTAGAAGTCTTTTAAGGACAATGGATGCATGTGTTTGATGGTTGAGTAGATGGACTATTGGATGGTAGGATATACGTTCTTCTTGACATGAAGATTTCGAGGACGAAATCCTTAAAGGAGGGGAGAACGTAACACCCCGTATTTTCTATTAACATTAAAGTTACGAATTAAAGAATATTTAATTTTAAATGTGAGGATTAAGGGAAACGGGTTACGCCATCGCGTTCATCTTGGAATTCTGCTTGGGATAGAGTCCGAGTTTGCATGAATCGGATTCCGTATGAAGGAGTTATGGCCTTCAGAAGGTTAATTAAAAATTCAAAACAGCTCAGTTCAAATTCAAAATTCAAAATCAGAAGAAGAAGCGGGCTAGGCGGGAATTTTCCCGCCCAGGGATCAGGTCGACCAGGGGGTCGGCCCTAGTGTCGACCTCCCCTATACAAGTCGACCTTAGTGTCGACCTACCCCCCTCCGGCAGATCTGAAAATTTGTGTGTTCTGACTCCCTATTGAGTCTTTAGGGCTGATTTGGCTGTTCTATCTTATCTGGATGGTCTTGATCGCTTCTGGGTTGATCTGACGGCTCTAAATTAATCAAACTTCTATGTAAACAACCTAAATCTAAAACCTAAGCCATACAAAAATATTCCTAGAGCCGTCATGCCGTCAGTAGTGAACCTAGAATAGTTGTCATCTCCTTCAACTCAAAGGCAAGATAGAAGCTACTTCAAAAATCAAATCAAATCTAATCTAATTCAACGATCTACATCAAAGGCAAGCAATTCGGTTTCAGAATACAGATCCCAGAACTCAAGAATTCATTTTTGATAATAAGTATAGTTACCTTTCAGATGTGAATAAATTAAAGACGTGATTTGTAATGAATTGGAAAATAGAATTTGAACCAAGTTGTATGTGATTGATGATGTGAATTCATGTCTAATTCTTGTGATAATTCGGTCATGTATGTCTTGGAATGATTGTGGTTTATTTGAACTTATCGTATCATGTGGAAATTGGTGATGAACTTATTATGATTTGGGGAACGAAACCATCATACCACATATAAGTTTGACAATCCTTTCATGATGTGTCATATGCAAGTTACATGCTTTATGTTAGTTAAGATATACATATATGTTCATATGCAAGATACATGTTTTATGTTAGACCCAAGTAAAGATCTCTCTCTCTCTCTCTCTCTCTATATATATATATATATATATATATATATATATGTTCATACGCAAAGTTTCATGTTCTGTTAGATCCAAAAATTAGATCTATATTTATATGCATGTTTATAAAGTGGATCCATGCAAATTCATATGATCATTATTGTTGGATCTAGTTCACATCTACATGTTAAAGTTAAACTTATACATGCTTTGGTAATGTACATGTCATGATTCTCCAAATTTATGCTAGTTTATAAACCAAGTTGTGTTCACCTATGCCTAGATCTACATGTTCACATGCTTAGGCTTATGCTAGTTCTATCCAATTTAACTGCAAGTTTCATGAGACTTGTTAATTTAAATTTACGTGACATATGTTTGATTAAATGTTCCCTTCTTTTACCTCTTGTTTATAAATTGGGCTAATTTGCCGGCCCAATGACTTTATGTGATTAACACGAATGTACAGCGGGGTTAACGTTGGCAAAAACTTGAAAATTACATGTAATTGGCATGATAGGCATAATCAGAATAAGTGGCATGAAATTGGTATAATTTACATACCAAAAATTATGAATTTGATTTAAGAGGAAAGTGGGCCATGACAATAAATTGTTGATAAATTTACATATAAGCATAAAAGGATAAATATGTAAATTTAGAAAAGACGAATATGCCTAACCCGAGGTTAGACCGAGTTGTGGTGTAAAACTGCCTGGAACCGACCGGCACATCCAGTGACCACAACAATACCTGTCTAATGTGGGTGGTTACTGCATTGAGCCCAAAAAGGAGCCGAGGTTAGACTGAGTTGTGGTGTAAAACTGCCCAGAACCGACCGGCATATCCAGTGACCACAACAATACCTGTCTAATGTGAGTGGTTTGTGCTTTAATAAAGCTAAGTCAAGATTGGTAGGGTTAAGTCAATTAAGGAAACACTTAACCAATTTAACATGTTATCTAAACTGATGGGCGGGGTTAGGCAAATTTGGACACTTAACCAATTTAACATGTTGGCTAGAAAACCCTAGTGACGGGGACTCATTTCAGCAGTAACCCACATAGATGTATCATGGAACCCCGAACTAGGCAGGGTGGGGCACGATTACTGGGCTGAATTGTAAGCGGTCAAAACGTCGGCGGGTGGTGCGTCAGTGTAGGTTCCGATGGAGTACGGGCGTGCACGTACTCAGTGGAAAAAGCAGGCACTGGGCATCAATAGTCATACACTATGCATCTTGAATCGTGTCGGGTTGCCACCATAGGATTTGATACACCCTATGGTGGGACCAGCACAGGTATCTACAATCAACCGGGGGCCGAAGGACACATGTGATAAATGCATGCAAGTAGGAGTCGATCGATATAAGGGGATCATTTCACCATGAACATGTGGTGCTAGTTGGACAAGTATAAGTAGGTGCAGGGAATTAGACATGGGTGCGATGTATATTCGGTTTATCCTGCCTTATATAGTTTTATGATTACTATTCTGGTTCTGTCCTATTTTTCAGTTTATTCCTATCATGACCTTTTCCTTATTCACACACTGAAAAGTCACTGGACTTACTCAGACTTATGTCTGACCCATTTTTCTTTTGTCTTCTTTTCTTCCGTTCCCCCTCCCCCTCGGGTAGCTAGGGAGGGAATAGCTCAGCTTAATTTGGACCGCTCATCTTTCCAAGCTTGAAGACTCTGTGATGTACGGCTTGGAATCTCTTATCTTTGGTTATGGCTTTGGACACACTAGACTTGTGGATTTATGCAGTTTTATATATGTTTTATGCTTCTTTATGTTTTAATCAAGACAGAGATTATGATGTAATGTTTTGGAAGTTATTTTGAGACAATTTGTTGTAATGACTTTGTATTGAACCACGTATGAAATAAATGTTTGTTTCCGCTGCTTATATTTCTGTCTTGTAAATTTTCTGTGTCTTTTACCTATAATGCTCCATCAAAGTTAAGGCATTCCCTTTGTGAGTGACCTTAACGGAGGTGGGGTGTTTCATAATGAGTCTGCTGCTCGTGGAAAGTTGTACGTCAACTTTGGTACATCAGCCACGTGCACTCAAGCGTCATACGCTCAAATGAAACAAGCAACCATATATCATGGTCCATGTACAACAAATACTAATATTTTAACAACAAGAATTATACACAGGCAAAGTGTAGAAGAACAACTAATATAAATGAATTTTGAAAAGCTTACATACCTACTGTGGATGATACAACCCGGCTGATGGTACACCGGGAGGGTCAACTGATGGATACTACAACTCTACTATCTGACCCTGTATATTATACACCCTAAAAGCATGAGGTGGGGGTCCAACTCACCAAGCTGCTTGTACTGAAACAATAGAGGTTCAAATGTGGCAGGCGACACTGGAACTCTTCATGAAACTGTAAACGGGCAAGTATGGTCGGAGTTCAAACCTGAATATAATTTGGTAAAGCATAAGCTCGTAGAGCAACTCGAACACAATATGCAACAAAGTTTCCAGCAACTGTAAAGTGCTCACCGTCTACCCATTTTGTGGCTCTCATACCCTGAATATATGATGGTCCTACTTGTATATCACCAAACATATCATCCCATTGGAGCTAATCAGAAGGAATACGAAATACTGCATAATTTGAAACAACAATGCTCCCAAGTACCATATAAATGGGCAAGTAGGAATCCGGAAAGCAAAACCTACGTATCGAAATACTATACCGAAAGGTGAGGGAATGCTCAAGACCGTATAAACCTTATGTACTGCTCCCATGGACGTACAATAATGCTACCCTGATGCTCTAGATCCATCTGCTATCGCGCCTCCATAAGCTCGTTATGCACTCCTTGTGCAACACGAGGAACATGCATATAGCCGCACCCAAACGACGCAGTCTAGGGAAGTAAATATATGGTATACTGATCGCCTCAGCGACAAGTCTATGGTGCATGTTAGCGGTGTACTCATAATACCAAAATGAAAGAATGTACCAAAAACCATAAAGTTGTCTAGATCGTTGTACCGCGTACATATCCAATGCTACTATAACGACCAAGATTTTTAAATGTTTGGTTATGTAACGACTCGCATTCAACGTATCTGAGGATCGTAGATTATTTATTTTATTTTCATACGAAGTCATATGGTCGTGCAACATTGGGAAATGACTATTATGGTCATTTCCCACATTTACGACTTTTCCTGAATTTTAAATGACCGTTTTTCCCCTGGTGAATCTTGTTTCGCCTATATCTTTTGATTTTAAGAAGTTTTGACCTAGAACCACTTCCATTGGATTCAAATGATGGTTTCCCATTCCATAGAGTGGTCACATTAATCAAACGGACTTACCATTTTGGAGATATGGCTGAAATAAGATTTGAAGATGGAAAAACAGCCGAATTGGGCTTAATAGGGTGATTAGCAGCTAGGCCCATAACCCATTTCGGGATTAGGGCTATGGGAGGGCTGAAACGAATTGGAGAACCATCTCCTTTCATTTTTCTAGCCACACAAACCTTTCTCTAACCCTAATCATGGCTTCCATCTTCTAAATCTCTCTCTAATCACTTTCTAATCACTAATTGATCAAATCTACAACAAATCAAGCCGAATTAGCACCAAATTCAAGATAGATGAGACGACCCAAACTCAACCTTATGGGAAAGCCCGGAATGAATTGAGAACACGACAAACCAAAACACAAACAATAGAACATTTCACTGCTATTACAACAATTTACATCAGAGTATGAATAAATATTACACAGAAAAATATCAGAGATTAAAATACATAGCAGCGGAAAATAATACATAAGTACAATGCGTAGCGGAAAATAACAACTGACACAACTAAAAGAGATATACGGATACAAAGCATGCCGTATACCCTATCCAATATGGGAATCGGGGGGGGTGGGGTGTGCCCCTATTCCTACCAGGTGTGTAGCGACCACACCCAGCCTACCACGGTCGACCAAGTCCATCCTCTCTAAAGTATACTGATCTAACCATTAGTTTACCACCATACCGGTGTGTGAGGCTCGCGAATTAACGATACATAAAGTTGTGCTTTGATCATCATCCACCAAACTATGCTTTTCAACAAAAGTTTGGATCACTGCATCTCAGCATGCCACACTATCAATCCATGTCGTACCATTGATTTCTGTCGATATATAACCTCTAAGCTCATACATTTAAGAGATGGGTGTTAAGCAAGAGAATAAATTCTCTGCCACAAAACAGATATATATTTAGCAGAGATCAACGAATACAGCATAAAGGAATACAATGTCAGACACACCATCCATATACAAGTCCGTTCTAGGTCTGAGCGAAACCAGAGGCACCTTATTCCTCGTCCCGTATGTCCAATAAGAGAGAGGCCCTCGCATATCTGTATAATCTACAAGTATGTACGGACAACTACCACTATAGCCCCTTCAAAGTAGCTACTCCAATCATGGGCATCAGTAGCAACCCATCCATTCGATGTGAAGATCGTCGGTCTTGCACCGTCTTCAATCACTTTGACTTTTTGTCGTATCAGTTATTCGGAATGGGTTAAACCCGGTCTTTCCAAATAACTCGCGTATCTTATAATCAATTGCTATAACAACACATCATACGCCTCATTCCAATCCAGAATATTCTTTTATTCAAATATTCACATCTTTAGGGAAAGGTTCCCATTAATTTTATCAAAGATAAATTCTTTTAAATTTATTCTTTAATCTTCCTTTGGATATCATTACAAATGATTTCATTATCTTTTCAATTCTAAACCAAATTAAGGTTTTCCAAACTAGTCGGGAATAGTGAACCTTACCGAAGTAATCACTTGTTTATTTTCCCAATCCCATCCTATTCATCCCATGGAGCAAAACTGGTAATACTCCATATCTAACACCACGGTGTTATCGGTAAAAAATAATTACCATTTCACGTTCAAATCTAATTAAAGATTTAACTATCGCCTGGAGTAAAACTGGTGATACTCCATTTTCGAACACTTTCTTGAATTTGATAATTTTAATTATCCCATTCCCATTTCCATCTAATTAAAGATTTATTAAAACTCTATTTAGTTTTAATCTCTAAAAATCATTATTTAATGATTAGTCAAATTTAGGAAATAAATCCTGTCTTTACTGGGTTAAAGAACGAATGTCCTTTAAAACACAGTCCACGATAAACCCAAAATCATATTCCATCAAACTGGAACTTTCACGGAAAACAGATCAATATATAATCGATATAAATCTCTGTATCAGACTAATAATATAAATGGAATAACGGCAAAGCCTTTTAAATTACATATATAATAACAGTCTACCTTCACAGAAGCTCATCTCGACTATCACCAAATCGAATTCCATTCAATTCCAATTTAACATATTAAATTGCAAAAAGAAATTCACTTTGGAAAATTCCATTAATCTTAATTAAAAGATTTATATATTCCAAATCTCAACTTCACTGTTAATTGGGTTAAGAACAAATGTTATTTAAAACATAGTTCACGATAAACCCAAAAATCCAATTCTTAATTCATTCCAACTAAATATTAATTAATTGGAAAACTTCACTAAATCTCAATTTAAAGATTTATTCTTTTCTCAACGGGATTTAAGAACAGTGTTATTTAAGACACCATTAAAGACAAACCCAAAATCCAATTTCCACTCCAATTAAATTAATTAATTGGTAAATTTTACTAAATCTTAATTAAAAGATTTATTCTTTTCTCGACTGGGTTTAAGAACAGTGTTAGTAAAGACACCATTCACGACAAACCCAAAATCCAATTTGGTATCAAATATAAGGCTCTGAATGGAAATTATATCGGCTTATATTCAATATCAAATTCTGAAACCAACAAATATCTATTGGGAATAACGATATATATATCTTCCACATTCCTCAACAGTATCCGTATAATTATGCAATCCGATATCAAAATATTCCGAAGATTATTTCCATTCCGAATTCATTCTAATTTATTCTTTGGAAAATTCTAGTTATTTTAAAACCATCTTCAAATCATATTTATTTATTTCTAAAAATAATTGGATTATTATTCTAGTTAATAACTAGTTTATTTCGATAAAAATACACTTTATCTTTTCAAAACTAGAATTTTTCATCCAAAATCTTTCCAAATCGTTTATTATGATTTTACATAAAAAAAATTTATCGCCCGTACAGTCGGTTTCCAATAACGGCCACCGAACTGCGTCCATAGCGACCTTTTCCAAAGCTGATTTGGACATATCTCAAAATCCAACTGTTAGATTCCAAATATTTTATATTCTTTGGAAAGCTCTTTTCGATACGAACCCAACGGTTCAGGTTTTAGGAGAATCCGACGGTCGGATGTCCCGTTACGTCCATTTGAAGTTAATGGTCGAAATTCGCGAACGGTCGCTGCGCGGCGCGTTCTATCCTGGCCATTAATATATATATATATATATATATATATATATATATATATATATATATTCGATTTCGTTTTAAAACGTATTTTATAAATCATTTTAAATTCTTTTTAAGAACGATTTCCACTTCCATTTCAATTTTAAATCAAAATTGATCAATTACCATATAGTTTTCGTTATATGGATTTCAACATCACATGTATACAACAATAATGATAAACAGTCATTAAAAAATCATACAACATCCAGAGTGCATTTTACAACTGTACAAGCATTAAAATAAATAAATAACGCTTATACAGTCTGTCAACCCATCGATTGACATACCACTAATTATTGGGATCAGTGTATGTCAAATACCATCCCAATACCCGTGTGGGGTTTTCAAACAACAAATACTGATTATTATTTGTGCAGTTGGGCTATGTGTAAAATTTATCGTCCCAATCAATATCTGATAAATAAGTGTACATAAACAAACCACCCGATTTGTAAATGAATATTTATTTTGTTTTATTTTCATGATAATTTTTATATACACTTTTATATAAATAATTTTTATATACATTTTATATAAATAATTTTTATATACAACAATATCAATCCATGACAATCACAATCCAAACAAACAATCAACTGGTTTGTACAAAAAAATAGTGTCGGGAGCTACTAAGCTCCGTGTGCAGCCTATTATATAATAACTGTAAAATAAATTAAGTGAGAGAGAGTTCTAACTTTCGTTTCCACTCCTCCATTCTTTATTTGAAGATTTTATTTCTGTTCGGATCTGAATTTGCCTTAAATTCCGATTTGCTCCTTTTTGGTTCTGGTCAGTTCCATCGCGTAGATCTCGATTTTTCGGTTCCAATGCAACTGAAATCATCTGATTCCGATATCGTACGAGCTAGGTATGAAATTATTAACGTTAATCACATTATTAACATTAATTATATAATTAATTATTATTTAAACTAATTACTGCCGTTAATCTCTCCTTTCCCGTTCATTATACAGCCACCTGAGAAAACCCATCATCGACTCGAAGAAGCCGCTGTCGCCGTCACCACAGTCGCCTGACTGACGATCGCCGGCCACCATACGATAGCCCTCTTCGTCCCCCACCAATGCTGGTGACCACATCACGCCCGATGCCTCCGTCGATCTCAGAAACCCCTTCGAAGCGCCGCCTTTTGAGGCACAAATCCACTCAGCTCAATGCACAAGATTCAATCATCCATATATGGATTGAATGATCACAAAAAGATATATGATAATTATTTTATAAACTTTCGAAATTAGTTGATGGATTGAGAGGATTTGGATTTGAAATCGGGATGGTTTGGAGCGTTAAAAATTTGTGGCGGCGCGCAGAAGTGAATGGGGGCTTAGGGTTTTACTTTTAATATATATATATATATATATATATATATATATATATATATATTATTTGATTGACAAAAAATGAAATTTTGCATTCGAACTCCAAACGAGACCCAATGACTATCGCCCCTAGCCAAATACCCCCATTCCGGACACAATGGGATATGTTTCGTAAGCCAATTCGACTGTTTCGATCATTTTTTATCAAAATTAAAATATAAATCAATATAAATTAAATTTGAACGTACATTTTAATTTACTGGGGCCACATACTGACTTCAAAAAATTCCATAAAAATAAGTTTAGCTATGTTTTGACGATACGGTCCTAACAAAACTAATTTCATCGAATTTGAAGGCCGTTTGAAAAATGGTCATTTTCTGGTCGATCAAATTCAAACTAAATTGACCAAAACACGTTTACATTCACCACGCTCACATATTAATTCAAAAAATTATGAAATTTGGAATTTAGCAATAATTTGACATCCGGATCCAACAAAAGTGGTTTCGTTGAAACAGAGGTCGTTTGCAAAATGGCTATTTTTGAGGGCTATATATAATATTAAAATATATATAAATTCCATAGCGACTATTTTAAATTTTAAATTGGACATAACTTTTAATTTATATTATGAAATCTGGATTTTTCACATTCATTAGAAAGATATAATTAAATAGATTCAGATATTTTCGGTTTTACTGAAATCTGATTTACTTTGAATTCTGTACATTCAATTGAAATTTTGAATCGAATTTTCAAACTACCGCGCCTTTTCAGGCTCGTTATATAATTAAAATAAATTTATACATTCTAACTTCGATTAAAATAAATTTTTAGTCGTTATTATTTAAAATAAATCATTTTAAATATTCAAAATCCATTAAAATAGCTAAAATTAAAATTTAAAATTGGTTCTGAAAATACGGGTTGTTACAATCTCCCCCACTTAAAATCTTTTCGTCCTCGAAAAGGAACGGAGCTGAAAGTTGTTTAACCAACCAACTCAACTTTCATTCTGGCTTTCATTCTTCAACTTTTCAGTTTCTAAGAATTTTCTAATTTCTCAAAAATTTGGCAAACACCCTAAATTTTCGAAAAATTTCGCCAATAACCTCCTTTGTACAGCCCTATCGTTAAAACCACAACTTGCCTCACAGGGCCCTCATCAATCCAAAATAAAAAGCCAAGCGACTAGCCAATCGGCTCATAAAATCATCAAAACCCAATGTATACAGTAAATATGTACCTATTTGTTGGGCATACAATTTTATTCCTCTTCTTAGCTTCCTTGCTATGACCTGTTCATTATACATATATGTGCATGTATGCAATTCTAATATATTTTCAATTCAGTTCAATATTCGATTCAATTTGGCTAAATTCAGCTTTCATTTTCATACTGGTTAAATTAATTATCATTCCAACATTTTTATTAGTTCAACTAATAATCAAACAACACAACCAACAATCAATTTGTGAATTAAATTTCCAAAACATATAACTTTTGTACATATATTCAAAAATCATATTTCTAGTGTCAAATCACAAACAATAAACCGTACCCAAGTTTTGGTTCTTACACCAGTCGATTCAAAATATATAGATATCTCACTTTCGAAACTCGAACATACATGTTGATGATGCTATAGCGATCATCAGAATCATCTCCGGGCGACTAGAGTATGATTCTACATCTACCTAGTATAATTGAGACTTCGATTACACGCTTGCAAAGCGTATATTCAAACTCTTTTTACACTTGATAGTCCAAATTCAATATAAAATAAAATATTCAAATACGTATAATTTGATATAATTTTCAAACTAAATTCATTTTTTTTCTTTTAAATAATACTCTTCTAACTTGTTCTAGGGTATTACTAGCCCTATCTCTAACGAGTTACTCTCATTGGATATTACAAATCCAATCTCTAATGAATTCTTTCGTTTGGTTCTAATGTGTCTTGTTCTTGAGCTCTGTAAACCAAAGCTCTGATACCGCGCTTAGACGACCCAAACTCACCCTTACGGGAAAGCCCAGATTGAATTGAGAACACGACAAATCAGAACACAAACAATAGAACATTTCATTGCTATTACAACAATTTACACCAGAGTACAATAATATATCAAAGTATGAATAAATATTACATAGAAAAATGTCAGAGTATAAAATACATAGCAGCGGAAAATAATACATAAGTACAATGCGTAGAGAAAAATAACAACTGACACAACTGAAACAGATATACGAATACAAAGCATTCCGAATATAGCTCCAGTTGTAATCCAGAATCCTGGGAAAAGAAATATCTGCGAAAACCAAAACTACTAGCTGCTCGTGCAAAAACCAAAGCTATTATAAGACTCAGATCCCATCACACAATGAACGCAGTAAAGGATAGAGTTTTACCTTATAATAGCCAAATATGTTTGGTACGTTTTAAAAACAAATCCTTTTTGATGCTATTATAAGTGCATAGTGTATAAAATCACTTCAAATATAAATGTATCAATCATAGACGGCATGAGCGCTCCATCCCACTATGTCGCCATATAGGTATACAATCATAACTGAAAAATGTCGTATTTGGAAGTTGGATTCCATCATGATGGCTACTGATTCGAAAGATCGATTACGTAGTGCAATTCCCAACGGCTTACGTCCCGTGCATGAGAAAACGCCGTAACGCATATCCGCACTATCCTGGAAATCAAGTATCTCAACGACTTACGTCCTGTGCATGAGAAAACACTGTAATGCACATCCGCACTATCCTGGAAATCAAGTATTTCAATGGTTTACGTCCCGTGCATGAGAAAACGCCGTACACCCTATCCAATTTGGGAATCGGGGGAGGGGGGGTGTGCCCCTCTCCCTACCAGGTGTGTAGCGACCACACCCAGCCTACCACGGTCGGCCAAGTCCATCCTCTCTAAAGTATACTGATCTAACCATCAGTTTACCACCATACCGGTGTGTGAGGCTCGCGAATTAACGCTACACAAAGCTGTGCTATTTAAAGTAGTGCTTTGATCATCATCCACCAAACTTAGCTTTACAACAAAAGTTTGGATCATTGCATCTCAGTTTGCCACACTATCAATCCATGTCCTACCATTGATTTCTGATGATATATAACCTCTAAGCTCATACGTCTCAAAGAAGGGTGTTAAGCAAGAGAATAAATTCTACGCCACCAAACAGATATATATTTAGCAGAGATCAACGAATACAGTATAAAGGAATACAACGTCAGACACACCATCCGTATACAAATCTGTTCTAGGTCTGAACGAAACCGAAGGCACTTTATTCCTCGTCTCGTATGTCCAATACATGATAGAGGCCCTCGCTTATCCGTACAATCAATAAGTACGTCCGGACGGCTACCACTCTAGCCCCTTCAAGGTAGCTACTCCAATCGTAGGCATCAGTAGCAACCCATCCATTCGATGTGAAGATCGCCGGTCTTGCACCGTCTTCGATCTCTTCGACTTTTCGTCGTATCAGTTATTCAGAATGGGTTAAACCCGGTCTTTCCGAATAACTCGTGTATCTTATAATCAAGTGCTATAACAACACATCATACGCCTCATTCCAATCTAGAATGTTCTTTTATTCAAATATTCTCATCTTTAGGGAAAGGTTACCAATAATTTTATCAAAGATAAATTCTTTTAAATTTATTCTTTAATCTTCCTTTGGATATCATTACAATAGATTTCATTATCTTTTCAATTCTAAACCAAATTAAGGTTTTCCAAACTAGTCGGGATTAACAAATCTTACCGAAGTAATCATTTGTTTATTTTCCCAATCCCAACCTATTCATCCCATGGAGCAAAACTGGTAATACTCCATATCTAACACCACGATGTTATCGGTAAAAATTAATTACCATTTCACGTTCAAATCTAATTAAAGATTTAACTATCGCCTGGAGTAAAACTGGTGATACTCCATTTTCGAACACTTTCTTGAATTTGATAATTTTAATTATCCCATTTCCGTTTCAAACTAACTAAAGATTTATTAGAACACTATTTTGTTTTAATCTCTAAATAAATTTAATGATTAGTCAAATTTAGGAAATAAATCCTGTCTTTACTAGGTTAAAGAACAAATGTCCTTTAAAACACAGTCCACGATAAACCCAAAATTATATTCCGTCAAATTGGAACTTTCACAGAAAACAGATCAATATATAATCGATATAAATATCCGTATCAGACTAATAATATAAATGGAATAACGGCAAAGCCTTTTAAATTCCATATATAATAACGGTCTTCCTTCACAGAAGCTCATCTCGATTATCACTAAATCGAATTCCATTCAATCCCAATTTAATATATTAAATTGGAAAAAACTTCACTTTGGAAAAATTCGATTAATCTTAATTAAAAGATTTATATATTCCAAATCTCAACTTTACTGTTAATTGGGTTAAAGAACAAATGTTATTTAAAACACAGTTCACGATAAACCCAAAAATCCAATTCTTAATTCAATTCCATTTAAATATTAATTAATTGGAAAAGTTCACTAAATCTTAATTTAAAGATTTATTATTTTCTCAACTGGTTTAAAAACAGTGTTATTTAAGACACCGTTTACGACAAACCCAAAATCCAATTTCCACTCTATGTAAATTAATTAATTGGTAAATTTTACGAAATCTTAATTAAAAGATTTATTCTTTTCTCAACTGGGTTTAAGAACAGTGTTAGTAAAGAAACCATTCACGACAAACCCAAAATCCAATTTGATATCAATTATAAGGCTCTGAATAGAAATTATATCGGCTTATATTCAATATCAAATTCTGAAACCAACAAATGTCGTATTGGGAATAACGATATATATATATATCTTCCAAATTCCTCAACAATATCTGTATAATTACGAAATCCAATATCAAAATATTCCGAAGATTATTTCCATTCCGAATCCATTCCAATTTATTCTTGGAAAAATTCTGGTAATTTTAAAACCACTTTCAAATCCAATTTATTTATTTCTGAAAATAACTGGATTATTATTCTAGTTAATAATTGGTTCATTTCGATAAAAATATATTTTATCTTTTCAAAACTGGAATTTTTCATCCAAAATCTTTCCAAATCATTTATTATGATTTTACATAATTTTTGCATATTTTTAATAAAAAAATTATCACCCGTACGGTCGGTTTCCAATAACGGCCAACGAACTGCGTCCAAAGCGACCTTATCCAAAACTGATTTGGATATATCTTTAAATCCGACCATTAGATTTCAAATCTCTTATATTAATTGGAAAGCTCTTTTCGATACGAACCCAACGGTTTTGGTTTTAGGAGGATCCGACGGTCGGATCTACCGTTACGTCCATTTGAAGTTAATGGTCGAAATTCGCGAATGGTCGCTGCGCGGCGCGTTCTATTCAGGCCATTAATATAATATTATATATATATATATATATATATTCGATTTCGTTTTAAAACATATTTTATAAATCGTTTTAAATTCGTTTTAAAAGCGATATCCAATTCCATTTCAATTTTAAATCAAAACTGAATATTCCTTTATAAATTCGTTTTAAATTCATTTTTAAATGATTTACACTTCATTTCAATTTTCAAATCAAATTTGAATATTCCTTTATAAATTCGTTTTAAGTTCATTTTAAAATGATTTACACTTCATTTCAATTTTCAAATCAAATTTGAATATTCCTTTATAAATTCGTTTTAAATTCATTTTAAAACGATTTGCACTTCATTTCAATTTTCAAATCAAATTTGAATATTTCATATCATTATAATTTTAAAATCATAATATTTCAAAATATTAGATTTTGAAATCACTTTTCGATATTCATTATAAAATGAATAAAATCGACAGAAAATCCCGTTCGTGTTAAAATGGCGTTTAACTACTTAACCCGGCTTCACATTTCAATATCCACTGAATATTATTTTAAAATATTCGTTAATTCTGAACTGGAATCAGACTCGATCAGTTAACATATAATTTCAGTTATATGGATTTCAACATCACATGTATACAACAATAATGATAAACAATCATTAAAAATTCATACAACATCTAGAGTGCATTTTACAACTGTATAAGCATTAAAATAAATAAATAACGCTTATATAGTCTGTCAACCCATCGATTGACATACCACTAATTATTGGGATCAGTGTATGTCAAATATCATTCCAATACCCGTGTGGGGTTTTCAAACAACAAATACTGATTATTATTTGTGCAGTTGGGCGATGTGTAAAATTTATCGTCTTAATCAATATCAGATAAATAAGTGTACATAAACAAACCATCCAATTTGTAAATGAATATTTATTTTATTTTATTTTCATGATAATTTTTATATACACTTTCATATAAATAATTTTTATATAATTTTTATATAAATAATTTTTATATACAACAATATCAATCCATGACAATCCCAATCACAATCCAAACAAACAATCAACTGTTTTGTACAAAAAATTAGTGTCGGGAGCTACTAAGCTCCGTCTGCAACCTATTATATAATAACTGTAAAATAAATTGAGTGAGAGAGAGTTCTCACTTTCATTTCCACTCCTCCATTCTTTATTTGAAGATTTTACTTTTGTTCGGATCTGAATTTGCCTTAAATTCCGATTTGCTCATTTTTGGTTCTGGTCAGTTCCATCGTGTAGATCTCGATTTTTCGGTTCCAATGCAACTGAAATCATCTGATTCCGATATCGTATGAGCTAGATATGAAATTATTAACGTTAATCACATTATTAACATTAATTATAGAATTAATTATTATTTAAACTAATTACCCCCATTAATCTTTCCTTTTCCGTTCGTTCTACAGCCACCTGAGAAAACCCATCATCGACTCGAAGAAGTCGCTGCCGCCGTCACCACAGTCACCTGACTGACGATCGCCGGCCACCATACGATAGCCCTCTCTATCCCCCACCAACGCCTGTGACCATAACACACCCGACGCCTCCGTCGATCTCAGAAACCCCTTCGAAGCACTGCCCTTTGAGGCACAAATCCACTCAGCTTGATGCACAAGATTCAATCATCCATATATGGATTGAAAGATCGCAACAAGATCTACGATAATTGTTTTATAAACTTTCAAAATTAGTTGATGGATTGAGAGGATTTTGTATTTGAAATCGGTATGGTTTGGAGCGTTGAAAATTTGTGGTGGCGCACAGAAGTGAATGGGGGCTTAGGGTTTTATTTTTAAGATGTATATAAATTTTTATATTATTTAATTCACAAAAAAGGAGATTTTGCATTCGTACTCCAAAAGAGACCCAACGACTATCGCCCCTAGCCAAATACCCCCATTCCGGACACAATGGGATATGTTTCGTACGCCAATTCGACTGTTTTGATCAGTTTTTATCAAAATTAAAGTATAATTCAATATAAATTGAATTTGAACTTACATTTTAATTTACCAGGCCACATACCGACTCCAAAAATTCCAAAAAAATAAATCTAGTTATGTTTTGACGATTCGGTCTTAACAAAACTAATTTCGTCGAATTTGGAGACTGTTTGCAAAATGGCCATTTTCTGGTCGATCCAATTCAAACTAAATTGACCAAAACACGTTTACATTCACTACGCTCACATATTAATTCCAAAAATTATGAAATTGGAATCTAGCAATAATTTGACGTTCCGGATTCAACAAAAGTGGTTTCATCGAAAACGGAGATCATTTGCAAAATCGCTATTTTTAAGGGATATATATTAGTGAATATTAGGCACACATCCCTAAAACGAAACTTAATTAGGCTCACATCCGGTCATAAACTTATTGTAAATTAGGTCCCTATTTTCTGAAAAGTCATCAAAAAACTATGAAAAAAATATAAAAAAATCACGTAAATTCGTATTTAAATTAAACATGTACTCGCCCAAAAATTCAGATCATAATAAAATCAAAACATGCATCAAAATCGAAAAAATACAGAAAACAACGAAAAATGCAGTAATTTGCATCAAATCATGCACATATTTGGAATACTTGCATTCATCTGTGCAAGTATTTCTCTGTTATATTTTTACATGCAATACTTGCATACATGTGTGCAAGTATTTAAAATAGTTGCATACATGTATGCAAGTTTCTGCACACATTTTATTTTCACATGTAAATACTTGCATACATGTGTGCAAGTATTTCAAATAGTTGCACACATGTATGCAGGTTTCTGCATGCATTTTCAACTAAAACAGCTTCAGAAATACTTGCATACATGTATGCAACTATTGGCAAAAGTTGCATACATGTATGCAACTATTTGCAAGTTTTAAATTCACAATACATCCCTGTAATTAATGTTTTCTCTGTAAACCCGCCCCCTATTTTAGCTGCCGCCTGGAATCTTCCGCCTGCCACTTTCCATACCTCCGCCTCTTTCGTTTTCTGTCCAAATTTTCAGGCGCTATCACTTAAAAAAAAAAAAAAATTTCTAAAATCTATAAATATTCTCGAAAGTCCACAGAAATTTAAAAAAAAAAGTTGCATAAATGTATGCAACTTTTACGAATAGTTGCATACATTTATGCAACTATTCGAATACACATGCATATATTTATGCACGCCTGTTTGAAAAATTGCATACATGTATGCAGTTTTTCTATATAACTGCATACATGTGTGCATATATGTCAAAATACATGCAAACGTGAATAAGTTGCATGTAGGTATGCAGTTTTTAAACAAATGCATCGGCAGATGCATGTTTTAACAATATGTGCATACATGTATGCATTTATACTGCAGTTTTGACGCAGATTTGAAATAAATGCATACAGGTATGCAACTAATCGACTTATATGCATGTTTTGATGCAATTTACTGCATTTCGTTGATTTTCTGTATTTCGTGATTTCGACGTTGTTTTTAATGTTTTTTTGATCTGATTTTTTTCACGATTAATTGTTTTAATTAAATACGAATTTACATAGTTTTTTAATATTTTTTTATATTTTTTTTATGAATTTTCGAAAAATAGGGACTAAATTTACAATAAGTTTACGACCGGGTTTTTTTTATATTTTGAAACCTAATAGGGACCTCTAAAAAACGCACCCTATATATTATATTAAAATATATATAAATTCCATAGCGACTATTTTAAATTTTAAAATGGACATAAATTTTAATTTATATTATGAAATCTGGATTTTTCACATTCGTTAGAAAGATATAATTAAACAGATTCAAATATTTCTGGTTTTACCGAAATTCGATTTATTTTGAATTTTGTATAATCGATTGAAATTTAGAATCGAAATTTCAAACTACCGCGCCATTTCAGGCTCGTTATATAATTAAAATAAATTTATATGTTCTAACTTCGATTAAAATAAATTTTTAGTCGTTATTATTTAAAATAAATCATTTTACATATTCAAAATCCATTAAAATAGCTAAAATAAATTTTTAAAATTAGTTCTGAAAATCTGGGTTGTTACAATAGAGCTGCTGCACCACATTGGGATCCAAGCCAAATCAACAAAAATTTCAGACGTAACATTTATTTTTGGCTAAGGTGAGTGATTTGCATGTTTATACACTAATTATGGCTAATTAGGGGTGATTAGTGATAATTAGTGAAATTATATATAAAAATTATGGGAAAATATGTAAAAATTCCAAAATCATATTTTATGACACCGGTATGAATTTGGGTTAATTTGGATTAAGTTTGCTAATCCTATAGTTAGACATGGTTAAGGGGAAAATCATGGTTTTCGGTATGTTCGATCTAAATTAACATATAAAATAATTATTTTGATATTTTTGGTTGATTCTACATTTTACTACTGTTGTTTGGTATGTTTTGTGATTGCATATGAAAGTTAGAATGGTTGAAAACGCGGTCGTTGGGAGAAATTAGCTTGTTGGAAAAAAAACTACAGGGTTTCGGTTCCTGATGGTGGCCACGACTCACAAACCGCCAGGAGGTTCACGAACCGCCAAGAGGGGAGGGTCACAAACCGCCCTGCCGGGGGGACCACGAACCGCCCGGCCGGGGGACCATGAAACCGCCCAGCTGGGGGGACCACAAACCGCCCGGTTGGGGGACCACGAACCGCCCGGCTGGAGGATCCGTGAATGGGCCAGGGAGGACCACGACCCAACCTCGATGATGACCACGATTCAAGACGTGATGGTGACTTCGAACCGAACAAGATTTGAGCTTCTACCACGCGACGACGATCGTGAACTCTTCTGAAGATCAACTCCAATCCGACCAAAACCCGAGATGCAAAGGAAGTCCAATTGGGAAGTTATTACTTATGATCTAGATGCGAACCAACGAGTTAACTTCTAGAGTTGGGCTTTGCTGCGGGACGTGTGCAAAGGGATTATCGATATCTATAACTTTGGTACACCGTTGAGAGAGGGGGCATGTAGACGAACCAGATCCAGGGAAGTGTGGACTGGTTAGGGTTATTGACTATAGACCAGAAGGGCATGGTCATAACAATAGTTATATGGAGTCCAGTGCGGTATGGACTCGTCATGACCCCAATGGATTTGGTGATCAAAGCGGTGGATATCGTATGCTTTACGCACTGAGTGAGAGATGTGAGGATGATTGTTATCACTGTGACACGCACACTTCCATTTTACACTCTATGTACGTGTTTACCTTAAAGTATTTACATCTTGTTATGCTAACTCTTTGGTTGCAAGTCCAAGTCAGGTATGATTACTTATACCTGTTATTGTTCTATCTAGTGATATAGATTTAATATTGCTCATACCAGACTTTCGTTTGACCCAGAGTTTTATGTCTCTTCTTATTACTTTGGGTGCTCCTAAACGAGCAGACTAGAGGCAAGTTAGGTGGTTATGCATGAGTAGCTGTCCGGAGACGAGCAAGAGGCTTCCACGAACTATAAATATTCTCCCTATGTTGGGCATTAGTAGTGTACCTCTTTTATTTCCTTTTAGAGACAGTATTTTAAAGTTGTAATAATGGGATGTGAAGATGTATTTTGGATTCCGCTACTCTGATGGATATGGTTTAGTCTTCATCTTATGTACTGTCTCGCAGATTTTATATCAAGTTATGTTATTATTATACTTTATTCCATGCGCTGTGAGATATACTACAGGTTATTGGTGATTCATTGTTTCAACCCTTTTGACGACCATCTCGTGCTAGTCGGGCATTGGCACAACACATTTCAGGGAAATGTCAGCTGGTACGGGGCAGCTGTCACACTTGGCATCAGAGCCTAGGTTGCGTAGTTTAGCCTAGGGGTAGAAATTAGGGATGGATTGTATACGTATATGAGAGCGCGTACTTGTGATATTTTGGTTTTCAAAAACTATATATATATGTACTATTAGTATATCTAAGGATGAAGTCGTACTGCACGGGCACCACTAAGGAGATAGTTAATCGTTTTCTCTTTATAGATTGAACGGTAAGCCGAAATACGAGGAGTACGATGAGGAACCCCGCATCGGGAGTTGAAGTGGGAGCGGGTTCAAGGGACAATAATGGGAATGTCTTTGTGGTGGTGCAGTACGGCACGCACCTAGAGCAGATTTCGCTAAGCTTAACAAGGATTATACTAGTCTTGGTGGGAAGCCGTTCCACGGAACGGAATCGGCCACAGAGATTTAGGATTGGCTTGATAGTTGTGAGCGCATCTTCGAGGATTTGGGGATCGATGATGCGATGAAGAGAAAGCTAGCATCACGTTAGCTTCAAGGACGGGCAATGAATTGGTGGAATGTTATTAAAGCGGCTACTCCCAAGGATCAAGTTACTTGGGATCAGTTTAAGACTCGCTTCAGTGATAAGTTTATTCCAACTGCTCAGAAATCAGAATTATTCAAGAAGTTTTTGGAGCTTAATCAGAATGGTAGGGCAATCTCGGAGTATATTGCTGAATTCGATACCTTATCGAAATATGGATTATCTCTTATCGATACTGTCGAGAAGAAGAACGAGAAGTTCATAACTGGCATCGATGGGTAATTGGGGGAAAGATTTATAAACCATATCAATGAGACATTCGAATCTATTATGGGGAAGGCATTGAAATTGGAGAGCCTTTACCCTAAGACAAAGAACGAGGTTGCTATTACATCTGTAGAGGAGCCAAATCGTAGGAAAGCGATGAAGGCAAGAAGAATTCCCAGAATAAGAGGAAACACAATCAGACCAAGGATGGTCAGAAAAAGAAGAATAAGAAAGATATCCAGTGCTTTGGCTATGGCAAGAAGGCCCACTATGTTAGAGATTGTCGAGCGAAGCCAAGGAGAGGAAGTGCTTCAACTGTGACCAAGTGGGATATCTTAAGAATGAATGCCTGCAACCCCCTAAGGAGAAGCAGATCGTGAAAGCATATGCTATCAACGTTGTTCCTTCTTCGTCAATGCCCCAACTGCAGCAGAGAAGGGAAAGGGTGTCGTTATTCAAGGTATGCTTTTTATTTATGATGTTCCTATTCGAGTATTATATTATACCGGGGCTTCGCATTCTTCGTATCTAGTGACCTGGTAGATAGGTTGGAATTAGAACCCTAGATTGTCGATAGACCTTTAGTTGTGACGAACCCGATCAGTGGTTCGACTAGCCTTTGTATGATTTGTCGTAATTTGGTCTTATCGAGTCATGTATGTACATTTGCTTATGATTGCTTTGTTTTGGGCTTTATTGGGTTTGGCATTATTTTGGGAGTTGATTAGCTCCAAAGGTATGGGGTGGTGGTAGACTGTGAGGGGTCTTCGGTGACCATTAGAGCAGATGACGAGCGGAGGGTGGTATTGGGTTGCCTACCCAGTGATATGGTGATGACTAGTTTTCTAAATTCCTTTGATATCCCGCATGATGAGTTATCGGATGTGCCTATTGCTGCCGAGTATCCGAACATCTTGGAGGAAGTGACCGGAGTTCCACCACAACGAGAGATCGAGTTTTGGAGCCAGACCTGTAGTGACACCACTTCATCGTATGGCGCCAAGGGAGCAGCGAGAGCTCGAAGTGCAAGTAGGCGATCTTTTGAAGAAGGGATTTATCTGAAGAAGTGTTTCCAAGTGGAGAGCACCAGTTGTATTTGCTACTAAGGCCGATGGTTCCCTTCGCTTATGTGTGGACTCACTACACCATATCAGCTAATTTGGCACACCAGGATGTGAAAGTAAACTACGATTTATAGCCGTATCATATTTGATAGTGCTAAGATCCGTATCAAACAACCTTTTGCGATCAGCACCACCCCAAACACTCTAAATCTAACCGTCCATCAATGAAGCTGTGGATCAGTTAATTTGATATGGCTTTTGGCCAAATCGAATGCGTATCATATTGTGCACCCCATTAGGCACTCCAAATTAAAATTTTGGTCGCTCCCTTTTCCGTCTGTTTTACTTCAATGGTGATCGAAAACCCAAATTAGGGTTTTCGGTCACCAAATTTTGCCTCCACCTTTCTCTGGAATCTCCCCTACCGACAGAGATGAACAAGTAAACAACCCTCTCCTTGGATGCAGCAACCCTTAATCCGTAGCCCTCCGTTCACCGCAGGTATATGTTTCAATTGAATTGTGTTTTGCATGCGTGATAGTGGGGATTAGGGAACAAGTTGAAGTCTTTGTGTGTTAGCTGATTGCTACTTTGGGTTAGTTTGTTAGCTATTTCAATTGAATTGTGTTGTGCTTGCCTGATAGTAGGGATTAGGGAACAAGTTGAAGTCTTTGTGTGTAAGCCGATTGCTACTTTGTGTTATGTGTTAGCTATTTCAATCGAATTAGTATGTACTTGTGTGTTAGTTGGTTGTTATACCCTGGAATCAGAAATGTATGGTACTAGTGTGTTAATTAGCTGGTTGTTAGTGTGTTAGCTATTTCAATTGAATTGAATTGAAATATGTATGGTATAATTTTAGATTGCGGTATATTTATCCATGAAACAAAGAAATAACAATGTGTTTAACAGGTTTGTTGATATGTTCTTTAGATCGCTTGCCACGTTGAATCCTAAATGTAAATGTAGTAACCACAGTCATGTACAAGTTGTCACTGATTTTTAGTTTAACTATTTAGCAACTAAAAGTTGTCTATTTCTTAAACTGAGCAAATGGAAAATTCTATAGTTCAATATTTAACCATGATTTCTTCGTCATTTGACTGTTTGTTTGCCGTATGTTTGAAAAATTGGGTTGTCTTATAACAAGTTTACTCTATTTTGAGAGATAACAACTGTACTGAAAATATTTTAATAGGTTTGTTGAAAATTTTGATACATGGATGATTACTAGACTTTCTGGTTAATATTTTAATAGGCTATCCACCAGGTGGATGCATTTTAGCTCACGTGTAGGATCGGGTATCCATGCTTATTAGTTTCATTTAAATGTCGGATGCTGCTGCACTTAACCTTAGTAAAAAGCTGCTTTCACTAGCAACTTTTTCCTTACTTTGTAGCAGAGTCTTTAGTGTAAGTAATTTTGCACTACACAGTCTACTTCAAAGAAACTGAAAGTTGCAAGTGAAAGCAGCTTTTTCCAAAGGTTAAGTGGAGGGGCATTCGACATTTGAATAAAACTAATTTGCATGGATTACTGACCCTGCGCGTGAGCTAAAATGCAGCCACCTGGTGGATCACCCAGTAAATTCTTAATTAGAAAGTCGAGTATGTGTGTCATCCGACGATGATGATTCGATATCTTTAGATGTTGGAGCAGGTATATATTGTTTTACACTTATCTCTACGTAGTACCTTACATAAGAATTGAATGGACATGTACTTGTGTGCACATCTTGAATATTCTTTTCGTTTATTTGTTCCTTTTTATGTGTATAGGAAGATGTTCTGTATGCTAGGTACGAACTACCGGTGTTGCAGATGGACTAACACTTCAAGTGATTCTTCTTTTGGGTTTACAATGTTTATTCATTCATTTTTGAGACATATACTGATCGACTACACAAACACATGTTTGCATCTCAGTCACCATGGATGGGTTTAATAACTGAAGCTCTCACTATTAGAACCATTGTTGTATTCATGTTTGCATCTCAGTCACCAAATGTTACAATGTTGATCTACGTTGTTGTATATTGAACCAATGTTGTATATTGAAATAACTGTTCTTGTATTTTATAGGCAGTCCTGTTGGAGATTATGGTGCTTTGCTGGAACGATCAGGCTGCGGGCTTTATATCACCACCTCGACTGGACTGGACTTCCCGGCCTTGACTGGACTGTTTATCAGGCTGTTATCTTTTTACCTCATTTTTGTTACTTGGTAATGTGATGAGAATCTAATACAGTTTCCTTTTATTGTATATGTTTGTATGTACACATCGTGTTATGACAAACCTTGTAAAGCTTTGAGTGTATATATATATATATATAATTTGTGTTATTCCTGTGTATACTTTGTGTCTATGTTATGAAACATATGCGATACAGTTTCTGTTTTTTATATATACACATATATGATATATATATATACATACATGGGTGTGTATATATATATATATGCACACACACATATAATTAGACACGGTCAAAGACCGTGTCTTATTAGACTTTAGATACGGCTAAAAGTCGTATGATAATATATTGAGATACGGTTGGTAGCTGAATCTAATAATTAGACGTGCCACTTTTTGATACGGCTTTTTACCATGCCCAATGGCTTTAGATACGGCTAAAAACACAGCCTAATCAGCATACATGGTGTAGTGACTACCGCGAGTTGAACAAGGTTACTAGGAAGAATAAGTATCCTCTTCCACAGATAGATGATTTGTTCGATCAACTAGATGGAGCAAGAGTGTTCTCCTAGTTGGATCTCGCGATAGGATTTCATCAGCTCTGAGTAGCAGCTGAGAGTATACCTAAAACGTCATTTCGGGCGCCATCTGGATTCTATGAGTGGTTGGTCATGCCATTCGGGTTGACCAATGCACCGGCATATTTTGTGGATCTTATGAATAGGGTTTTCATAGATCAATTAAATAAGTTTGTCCTTGTGTTCGTGGAAGATATCTTGGTTTACTCGAGGACAGAGGAAGAACACAAGGAACATTTGAGGACAGTCATGGAGGTGTTGAGGAAACACCAATTGAAAGCAAAATTTTCTATGTGTCACTTCTGGAGGAGGGAAGTGAGGTTATCGGGCCATGTTGTTTCAGAGAATGGTATTGTCGTGGATCCTGCGAAGATAGCTGCAGTGCAAGATTGGTCTATGCCCAAGAATGCAACGGACGTGAGAAGTTACTTGGGGATAGCTGGATATTATCGTAAGTTTATCCAAGAATTCTCCAAATTAGCGACACCGTTAACTTAGTTGACAAAAAAGAATCAAGCTTTTGTTTGGGACAAAAGGTGTGAGAATGCATTTAAAACCCTAAAGGATAAGTTAACGTGTGCACTAGTGTTATTTATTCCTAAGGGGAACGAAGAGATGACGGTATACACGGATGCCTGTGGTACTAGACTAGGTGCTATACTGATGCAAAGAGGTTGGGTTGTGGCTTATGCTAGTCGGCAACTGAAACCGCATGAGAAAAGATATCCTACCCATGATTTGGAATTGGCAACGATCATGTTCGCGTTAAAGATGTGGAGACATTATCTCTTGGGAGAAAGATTCGAGTTGTTTACCGATCATAAGTCATTAAAGTATCTTTTCTCTCAAAAGGATTTAAATCTTCGTCAGCAGAGATGGTTAGAGTTATTGGCTTCATATGATTTCAATATCGCATGCACACCCGGGAAGGGCAATGCGGTAGCTGATGCATTAAGTAGGAGACATGCCAATTTGGGGGCTATGTTTCTGGAATAGAAGCAACTGGAGTATATCGTAGGATATGATTTCAGACCTAAGTGTGAATTAGATCCATAGATATTAGCAAGTTTGACGATCAGACCCACTTTGATTGAGCGGATCGGTTCCAGTCAGAGGGACGATCCTAACCTATTGGAAATCATCTCCAAGGTAGAGATGGATATCGACGGTGAGGAGATGAACAAGTATGGGTCATGATGGTATTTGGGTGATTTTGGATCGATTGACCAAAGGTGCACAATGTATTTCATGTTTCTCAGTTAAGGAAGTTTGTGCACGATTCTGATATGACTATCTCACCAGACCAGTTGGATGATATCGAGGTAGAATCCTAGGCGGTTGGAAACCGCAGACTGGTTCGTATTGTTGGACACGATACAAAGCAATTTCGGAGGAAGACGGTGAAACTGGTTAAGGTCCAGTGGGGTGATAATGAAAATGACTGTACTTGGGAAACCGAGGAGAGCATAAGGAACTCGTATCCCAAACTATTTACCTAGTAAGATTTTGATCGTGATATAGTTATTCCCTTGTTAGTAAACCGCATGCTAGGACAGGCTTGTTGTGTTTATTATGTGTGTTTGATTGTTTGTAAATGGTTGATAGGCATGCGAGATACCATTGTCTATTTTTCTTGGTTAAGGAATTTCGGGGGCGAAATTTCTTAAGGGGGAGAGAGTGTAACGACCCGCATTCTACGTATCGGAGGATCGTAGAATATTTATTTTACTTTCATACGAAGTCATATGGTCGTGTAACTTTGAGAAACGACTATTGGGGTCATTTCCCACATTCACGATTTTTGCTGAATTTTAAATGACTGTTTTGCCCCTGGCGAATCGTGTTTCGCCTATAAATTTTGACTAGTAAGGAGTTTTGACCTAAAACTAATTCCATTGGATTCGGATGATGGTTTCCCATTCCGTAGAGTGGTCCTATTAATCAAACGGACTTACCGTTTGGGAGATATGGCCGAAATAAGATTTAAAGATGGAAAAATACCCGAATTGGGCTTAATAGAGTGATTAGCAGCTAAGCCCATAACCCATTTCGGGATTAGGGTTATAGGAGGGATGAAAAGAGTTGAAGAACCATCTCTTTTCATTTTTCTAGCCGCCACAAACGTTTCTCTAACCCTAATCATGGCTTCCATCTTCCAAATCTCTCTCTAATCACTTTCTAATCACTAATTGATCAAATCTACAACGAATCAAGCCGAATTAGTACCAAATTCAAGATAAAGCTGCTGCACCACATTGGGATCTGAGCCAAATCAGCAAAAGTTTCAGATCTAACATTTATTTTTGGCTAAGGTGAGTGATTTGCATGTTTGTACACTAGTTATGGCTAATTAGGGGTGATTAGTGATAATTAGCGAAATTATATATCTAAAAATTACGGAAAAATATGTGAAAATTACAAAATCATATTTTATGTCGTTGGTATGAATTTGGGTTAATTTGGGTTAAGTTTGCTAATCCTGTAGTTAGACATGGTTAAGGGGAAAATCACATGGTTAAGGGGGAAACCATGGTTTTGGGTATGTTTGATCTAAATTAACATATGAAATAATTGTTTCGATATTTTTGGTTGATTCTACATTTTACTACTACTGTTTGGTATGTTTTGTGATTGCATAGGAAAGTTAGAATGGTTGAAAACGCCGTGGTTTGGCGAAATTAGCTTGATGGAAAAAACTGCAGGGTCTCGGTTCTTGATGGTGGCCACAACTCACGAACCGCCGGGAGGGGAGGGTCACGAACCGCCCGGCTGGGGGGACAACGACCCGCCCGGCTGGAGGGACCACAAACCGCCCGGCTGGGGGGGACCAAGAACCGCCCGACTGGGGGGACCACGAGCCGCCTGACTGGGGGATCCACGAACCACACAGGGAGGACCACGACCCGACCTCGATGATGACCGCGAACCAAGACGTGATGGTGACTCCGAACCGAACCGGATTTGAGCTTCTACCACACGACGACGATCGTGAAATCTTCTGAAGATCGACTCCAATCCGACCAAAACCCGAGATGCAAAGGAAGTCCAATTGGTAAGTTATTACTCAGGATCCAGATGCGAACCAACGAGTTAACTTCTAGAGTTGGGCTTTGTTGTAGGACGTGTGCAAAGGGGTTATCGATATCTATAACTTTGGTTCATCGTTTAGAGAGGGGGCATGTAGACGAACCAGAGCCAGGGAAGTGTGGACTGGTTAGGGTTATTGACTATAGACCAGAAGGGCGTGGTTATAGCAATAATTATGCGAAGACCAGTGCGGTATGGACCCGTCATGACCCCAATGGATTTGGTGATCAAAGCAGTGGATATCGTATGCTTTTACGCACTGAGTGAGAGATGTGAGGATGATTGATGATTGTTATCACTATGACACACACTTCCATTTTACACTCTATGTTAGTGTTTACCTTATAGTATTGTACATCTTGTTGTGCAAACTCTTTGGTTGCAAGTCCAGGCCAAGTATGATTATTTATACCTACTATTGCTCTATCTAGTGATATATATTTGATATCGCTAATACAAGACTTTCGTCTCAACCGTTTTATGTCTCTTCTTATTACTTTGGGTGCTCCTAAACGAGCATACTAGAGGCAGGTTAGATGGTTATGCACGAGTAGCTGTCCGGAGACGAGCAGGAGTCTTCCACATACTATATATATTCTCTCTGTGTTGTTGTTGTCCACTGCTTTGGGCATTAGTAGTGTACCTCTTTTATTTCCTTTTAGAGACAGTATTTTAAAGTTGCAATAATGGGATGTGAAGATGTATTTTGGATTCCGCTACTCTGATGGATATGGTTTAGTCTCCATCTTATGTATTGTCTCGCCTGTTTTATATCAAGTTATGTTATTATTATACTTTACTCCATGCGCTATGAGATATACTACAGGTTATTAGTGATTCATTGTTTAAACACTTTTGACGACCATCCTGTGCTAGTCGGGCATTGGCACAGCGCATTTCGGGTAAATGTCGGCTGGTACGGGGTGAACGTCACATGTTACATATTTTAATTTTGTTTTAAATGGTTATTTGGAGGTTAATGACTTGAATTTAATGGTTTTGGATATTTAAATAATAAAAATAATAAATTTATTCCGAAATATGTAGGATTTGCAGTTTCATGTGAATTGACAATTTAAAAGAGTTATTTAAAGTTCGTAATTGAATTATACTAACGTATCTGTTTATTAAACGACGTTTAAACATATATTTTATAATTTTATTATAAAACGAGCTGCAACTATGCGATATTTTGTAATATTACGTTTTGAGCTTTAAACGAACGTACAAGATCCAATATAAGTAGGAATTCATTGAAACAAGAAACGTCGGAATTTACTAAGTAATAATTTTTTAATGAAACGGAAAAATCGAGTTTTCATATTATAGATTTTGTTAATCAAATTTTCAAATAGTCGCTATGGAATTCGTTTATAAAATATAATGTTTTATTATATAAAAATAAAGGATTTTTATTTTATTGAATATCGATTTTTCTTAAAACTCAACCCGGGGTATTTTATTTTGATACTATATGGAATTCTTCCTGAGTATGTCCAATTATAATATTTTATTATTATTATGTTGATGTATTTTAAAATTGATTTATTTTAATTTAATTTAGACCCTTAGAAAGGGACTTTATTCAAACGGCCTCTGTTTTCAACGAAACGAATTTTATTAAAACCGTAATGGCTAATTATTGCTAGATTTCAAGTTTCGCGCCAACTGGAGTTATTCTTTGAGCGTAGAAAAATAAAATGTAAATAAATCGACCATTTAAACTCAAACAAGTGCCATTTGCGCAAACAAACTCGGAATTCAACGAAACAAGTTTCGTTGGGTCCGTAATATCGAATTATGCCATGGCATCCATTCTCGTCAGGAATGGAGCTCGTATGTGATCATACGAACCAGTAAACGTTGTACGAAAATGGCGAAGGCACAAATAAAAATATCATTAATCAACTTCAAATAAAAAATGTCAGTCACTTAATCAGAAATATATATATATATATATATATATATATATATATATATATAATATGTCACCGTCCTTTCCTGAATTATTTCACATGCGTTTTGAATATTTCACATGCCTTAGCATGTTCGCTGTCCAACACTATAAATCAGAGCCCCTTCACTTCTTTCTTCCCAGTTCTAATTCTTTCGAAGAAAAAAACAAGTGATTCCTTCAAACAAAAACCTGCATTATTTTCTTCCCATGCAAACTAAAAGCAAGAACCAAGTCGCCTCCATTGCATATTCTAAATACAAAAAAATACCCATATATATTCATGCAAAAAGCAAGGAAGCAGTAAACGAAGCTGATGGGAGAGCTAGGGGTTGTAGGCTTCTGAAGGCGGCCAGAGTTGGTCGAGGGGTAGTCTTGTCAGCATCGGTCTAAGGGGAGTCTGCGCAGTGCAGTTTGTAGTGGAATGGAAGGGTCATCTTCGATAATAGGTTGTCGTGGGTGAGCTGCTGGGTGTCAATGGTAGTGTAGGCCGGTCAGATGTGGGGCAAAGAATGTGACTGAGGGGGCGTTCCCATGCCCGATGCGGTAGCATCGATCTGGTTAGGGTCGTGATGGCCAGGGAGGTGTTCGGTGGGCACAGACGAAAGAAATGCATCGATGAGTGGTTTCTGGCATTTTGGGTCCTCATCAAGAGCCAAGTCTCATGGCAGTGGAGCTGCTCTGAGGGGGGTGGCTCCGATATGGTCGGTCAGGGTTTCGTTTTATCAAGGTGGCGGTGGCGATCGTTTAAAAGGGGAAGGAACGGTGGAGTTGGGTAGTTTGCAAGAGGGACAACTTGGTTATAGGCAAAAGGAAACGAATTGTAGGAGAAGGTAAATAGGGGGAGCGAACTAAGATTCTAAGTGGGCTTAGGCCTTATGTTTCAAAACAAATAAAAAAAGGGTGGTGATGAAGAGATGTATCATGTTGCCTGATAATAAGGAATGGTCCAGGAAAAGGATGGGGAAGAAACAATCGGGAATTCGTGAACAGGCAAGGAGAAACCGCGTAATAACGTTGATGACGAGGATTGGAGAATTATACGGTAATTATAATTTAATTAGTGGATAGTTAGTTAACAATGTATAGAATTATTAATTATTATATTATATAGATTGGCAATCGTGATATCTTTTTCATACATATTCAAAATCGGGAAAAACCAGGTTCATTGGGATCGTGGCAATGAAGGCTACGCTTTCAAGCTGGAATGGAGTGATTCAGATACAATTAGAACTTCGTTTAATTTTAAACACCTGTTTAAAATTAAATGAAACAATGCGCGAATTGTCAATCAAAACAAATGGTGAGTTAACTCTCACACTTTTCTGGAATTCTATGATGTGTTAAATTCATATAAAAGTATAATTCATCATTGATAATAACAATTGGATGATTGGATGCTTTGGTTGCTTATTGGTTGGTTAACGGTTATCGACATTTATATTATGTCGTATTAGATGGTGTTGATTTAAATAATTATTTAATATGTTATTATCAAATGATATAATAATCTACGATGCAGGGAAGAACAGGTTGGAGCGATTCGACCGGATTCCTCAAATATTTTGTATGTTGTTTGTTTTTTATTTTATTTTATTCAAATATGAACTTTTTACCCCAAATGACATTACAGCCTGATTGGATATTGATGATTGATTGGATATTGAATGTTGAATTGAAATTCAACTTTGATGTGATGTTTTTTTTATCAATAAACAGTATTGATGAAGTTATTAGCAACAAATGGTCTAAACTATGACGTTAATTCACCGTTTGGCGTATTGGCGTAACTGAAGTTATAAAATTTATTTCTATTTAAAATAGAAGTTTTAAAGTAAATCGATATTTATAAGTGGTTTTATAAAAAATTTATATAATAATATGCATAGTAATTTCAATGTTTTAAATTAATAGAAGCTTGAGTTGAACCAGTGGGTTAATATTTAGCAAAATACTATTTTGAGAAAAACACTTATGCGATATTAGTAGATTAATTATATTATTCTAATGAGAGAAGTAGTTGAAATTAGTAAATAAGTGCTGATGTTTACGTTGATGTAGTCAATTGTTTAATTAAAATTGATCATTAGATTGATCGGTCTTCGTTAATCTAATGGAAATGGCTTAACGAATAATATTTTAATTTAATAATGTTTCTTAAATATTAATTATCTTTTTATTTAGTGATTTTTAAATGCTTATCAAATGATAAATCATAAGTGAAGTAGCATCCTTTAATAATGTCAGTTAAGTGATTTTCTGATCTATTTTCAATGAAGTAAACTATTCTTACTTTAGAGATTAATTATTATTATTATTAATTAAAGTAATTTACCTTGTTAAGTGGGATTCAATTAAGTAATTGAGTTTTGAATTAGAACTAAATGGAATTGTGTTAAGAATAACGTTATGCTAAAGCTTGTAAACTAGGATGTGAAGCTAATATGCCATTTTTAATTAAGTGTTATTTGATAATTGAGAAGACCGAAAAGAGATTTTTCGTAAGAGATTGGATAATAAAATTAAAGTAATAATTGGAAGCTTACGAAAAGATGAGTAATGCAAAGATTTCAATAAGATTTGTTTTTACTTAATTATTTAATTAAATAAAATAAAGTGAAATATGATCTCGAAAAGGAAACGATTAATGGATTCCATAAGAAGATTTAGAATTTGAATTCAAGTTGTAAATGAAGTTTAGAAAGAAGTTTGAACTCAGGCAACGGTTTTAAAATAAGTTTTTAATCGAGAAACTGGATTAAGTAAAATAATTTGGAAGAAAATTTGCAAAGTGAGAGGCTTTGTTGAATTTTTATAAAGGACTTAGTAAATGGGGTGTTAAACGAGTCCAAGAGTAAATGGATTCCGTTAAAAAGATTCAAAGCAAAAGAGTTTGCAAGTTTTACTTGAATAAAAGTTAAAAAGATTTAGACTGCGAATAATTGGCTAAACGTAAAGAATGGTTATTAAAAACCACAGTTTTAAGTAAAATAATAAATGGAATGATAGGTTTTGTGTTTCAAACTTTTATCTATTCTGAGATAAGAATGTCGTCGATCAAGGTCTGAGAGGTAATTAAAATACCCCAACTTGAATGGCTTCACTATTATCAAGGGATGGTATTAGTTTGTAAACGGTAAGGGTGTTGAAATTGGTTTATTATAAGAGAATATTGCAACATTAATCGCAAGATCTTGAATACAATTGAAACTTGTAAGTTTTGAAGTAAACGATGTATAATTTTGACATCATTGACCCAAGTTTGAAATGTGAATTTATTTATACCTTTGAATTGAATATACATATGGTGATTTTTCCAAAGTAAAGGAAGTGGGGAAAAAAAATTTGCTCAATATATGGTGATTTTTTGAAATAAGAAACAAAGTGGAGTTTGGTAAGAAAAGACATCGGTATTGTTTTCAAAACAATGGAATTTGAAATAAAAATATAAATCGATTTTTAAGAATCGACGATATAGTTTTAATGAATAGTTCCAAGTAAAATGATCCGAGCTGCCAATATACTTAACCATATTGTTTGCATTGATAGTTAAAACCCCAACTATCAATTGAATATTTATCCTGGACCTTTGACGTGTTGTTTTGAAGAGACCGGGATGGTGGAAACTAGACCCAAAGCCACTTCGAACCAATGTTGCGTTCGAAACTAATCTTCAGGAATACGTATAAAAATAAAGCATCGAAGACCATAGATCTTCATAAAGCGGATGAACCACTTATAATCTCTCGTTGGCCTCTTGAGATACACTTTTGTTCTGTCATGGTTGAAATCTATGGATTGCAAGAACTACTCGCTACTGATCCTTAGGGTGATTCTTGTAAAGGATGCGGTAGGAGGGTGTCTTCGGTTCATCCTGTTCCTAGATGAATTATATGGACGAATGTCTGACAGTTTATTTCCTGAAACTCACGTACGTTGTTTTTTACAAATATACCAAGTTTGGTGGCAGAGAAATTCTCTTTGCTTAACACCCAGAGTATATTTTTGGACGTCAATTAGTGATTTGACAGATCTGACGATGTGACATTCAAAGTTATGAGATGTTCTCTAAAAAGGAAAATGTAACCTCAAGCCAAGCAATCGGGAAATGACAAAAATCGGGCAGGCAGCATGGCTAGTTGGGTCACACCCAAGCAGGGTGTATTATCACTATCTAAAGAAAATTTATTTGTTCTTCTTCCGTTTCTGTATCTTATGGATATGGTTGGACGATCGACAACCGTGGGTGATAATATATTCGACACACTCAAGCTGAATGAGCGGTTGGTCATGTGTGGTCGGGTTGCAAGATGTTCTTGTTGAACCCTAGTATATCCCCTCTAGAGTACACTGATCGGAAGGAGATCCCATACCTTGTCATGTTTGAAAACCAACCTCCAATAAGCACCTTGCAGTTTTTTATTATATAATGAATATTTAGAGTGTGAGATGCAAGCGTTCTGCTAGATGATTATTTATTTGTGATTTGATAGACACTATTATAATAATACTGGATTTTGATATATCAAAAATGTTTTGGGTTATCGTAAGGTGAAAATTGTCTGTGTTTATGTGTGGACGGGTCTTACAATTATCCTCTTTCTTTCAAAAAGATTTCTAAAGTTAAGCAAGATTGTTTGTCGTGTGAATTTATCACTGAAAGTATTCCAGACTGATCCACGTGAATTTTTCTTTGCGTGAAATGTGCTCGGGTCAGACTGAGTATATTTCCAGGTTAGGTTTTGCTTAGAACTTCAGAAGAGGAGTTCGAGTCGAGACGTGTATCTATATTTACTGGAACTAGTTTATTCCACTGTATGTGTTGATTGAAATGAATGTATACCGTGATGTTGTAATCATATACATACAGTTCTTTTTGTAAAGAATTTTGATATATTATATTTTATCCATTCCGCTGTGAGACTCAGACCTTCTTATTCTTCTATTCTAATATTTCTTTCTTTCTTCTGTCGCCCTCTAATTTCTTTCTCTTAAATATCTGCTTTTCTATGCAATTTTAGTTGACACGGGTTGTTAAAGGTTGGCTTAAACTGTACGAAAATAGTGGGTCGTTATAGCTACGTACAAATAACCCACAATACTAGTACCATAATCAAATATATCCAAATGATCAACGTTTACCAGGCCAGCCAAAAAACCAAGTCTGATAGTCCCCTTATGTTCCTAAAAAAAATGTGGATCCAAAAAGGTATAACAAAAAGGTCATGATCATCGAAGTATGCATCTGCTCCGAGGTCTGAAGATCTACTATGTACTGCTGTAGAGTAGTGAGGGACACAACACCTCCTCAAACCAAATCCTGGGCTAAACCCGGTAAGTGATCGGAATAAGTCTCAATCTCCTGGTATGCAACTTCTATGGGAACAGGGACACAGTCAAGACGACCTATCTCTATCCCAGTGAGCATGTAAAAATCTAAAGGAGTCATCCCTAACTCGAACTCAGGAAAATGAAAAATGTGTATAGTAGGCCACCATTGTTCACTGAGAGCCTCTACATAGCAGTGGTCTACATCATGACCAACTACATCGCATGCTAATATGTCGAACCTAAACAAATGATTATTTAATGTTAACATAACTAACAATTAACATTCATGTACAATAAAATGGTTGTCTATCTACGTAATAGTTAATAAAAATGTATACTTGAGGTGTCGCAATAGCCACAGTAACTTGGTGTGAAATAGTCGTAGGCAAGTCGTGCAAGATCTGAAGGCTGTCAGCAGTAACAGTGGTATGAGACGGACCAAGGGCTGGTCCGATATTGACATCAGTGAAATATCGAATGATGCGCCTATCAATTTTCGTCGAACGTAACGGTGACATATTGACATGTTAATTGATAAAAAAATGAAAATTTAAAAAAATAAAATGAAAAAATCGATCAAAAGCGCTTGATACAGACGTAAAGTCCAGGCGTTTGTCAAACAAACATCCGCACTTTTATAAATGCGGACGTTTGTTCAACAAACACCTTAATTTTTAAAAAGTGAGAGCGTTTGTTCAACAAACGTATGATGTTCATGCGTTTGTTGAACGAATGTCTATTCATAAAAATGTTAGAAAATCTTCGGTTTCAACAATTCTGGGTGTGGAAAATCGAAAATCCGCATCCTGAACCGTTGGATATGCTCTAACAGCCCAAAATCATAACAGAAGTTAATTACAACAGTTCATTGGTGCATCTGCAAACTGACACGAACATGAACACCCTGATACGAGCAAATATATCACTCCTCGATCCTGAGTTCCAGTAACTTTCACTTCTGACATATTCCAAGCACCTTCCGGCATCAACTCTGATGAATCTCTGTCCATTTAGACGAACATGGCTGTCACGCACTGAATTCGCCCAACCTCCCAAGAGATGGGACAACGCTGATTGTAATGAGAACACGACGCATCAGAACATGAACAGGAGAACATTTTTTTGCTATTATCACAATTTACATCTACAAGAATATTAGATTACAAATAAATAATATACAACGGAAAAATATCAAAGATTTAGAAATTACATTTATTACATAAAACGTAATGTGCGGCGGAAAACATCAACTACCACAACTGAAAGAAATACACGGATACAAAGCTTTCCGAATATAGCTCCAGCTGTAATCCAGGATCCTATGAAAAGAAATATCTGCAAATCCAAAACTACTAGTTGCCCGTGTGGAAAATATGGGCACCCAGAGTTTAGGTTAAAATATTAAACTCCGAGTCAGTCATGGGACTGGTGTGAGAACTAAAACAGTTATTAATTTTATTTTTATGTTGGATAAATCAAGGGACCACGCCGTATATCACAGAACGGGTTTTCTCCCAAGAATACCATAAAACAAATAACGCAATGCTAAAGGAAAAAATGAAGCTATTATAAGACTCGGGTCCCATCACATAATGCAACGCAAGCCGGAGGATAGAGTTTTACCTTATAATAGCCAAACATGCTTGATATGCGAAATTTCTGTTGTATTATTATTAGTGCATAGTGAAGAAATCAACTTCAAATATAAATGTATTAATCATATGCGACATAGGTACCATTATATTATGTCGACATATAGGTTTACAACTAAAACCGTAAAATCACATATTGGAAATTGGATTTCCATCTATGAACCGAGGCAAGGGATCTTCCTCACCGATTTCGAGACACTCTAGCAAATGCCTCAGGATTACACACTTAGGCAACCCTTGGATCTTCAGGGCCGGTCGATCGTCGCTGATTAGTTATACCCTAAACTATACGTTAGCTGGTTCTATCGAACCTCTAAAATGGTCAATCACGTCGATCATCTAGGACCTTTTAGTCGGTCCTGATATCAAATCTGAGGTACCTCGCTATCCATCAAATAATATCCAACATCCACATAAGTAAATGTCTGGGCTCCATACCATGACATCACGTCTAGCTAGAAGCTAACGAATGCCCATTTCCCTGCAGTCACTATCCTGTTTTTGGTTCATACTGAGGTGTGAAGCTCGCGAATTAACGCAACACAAAGCTACGATACTTAAAGCCATGCTTTGATCATCATCCACAAAGCCTTGCTTTTCAACAAAAGCTTTGATCCATGCATCTCAGCATGCCACATTGTCAAATCCATACTATACCATTGATTTCCACCAATACATAACCTTTAAGCACGTACGTCTCAGAGAAGGGTGTTAAGAAAGAGTATAAATTCTTTGCCACCAAACAGATATATATTTAGCAGATCAATTAATACAGTGCAAAAAACAATGTCAGACATACAATCCATTTGCAAGTCTGTTCCGGGTTTGAACGAAACCGGAGGCACCTTATTCCTCGTCTCATACGTCCAATACAGGAGAGAGGCCCTCGCATATCCGACCGATCTCCAAGTACGTCTGGACTATCACCACTTATTACCTTGCCTTGGGTGTACATCCCAATCAAGACATTAGTAATCATCGAAACGATGTGAAGATCTCCGGTCTTCAACCATCGTCTTCAACGTCGACTTTCAATCGTCATATCAGTTATTCAGAATGGGTTAAACCCAGTCTTTCCCAATAACTCTTGTGTCTTATAATCAAGTGCTATAAAAACACATCATATGCCTCATTCCAACCCAGAATATTCTTTTATTCATATATTCTTGAAAATCATTTCAAAAGATTTGTAATATCTTTTCTCAACTTAAACCAACTTAAGGTTTATCAACTAGTCGGGATTAGCGAGCCTTGCTGATGTAATCATTCATTTTATTAACCCCATCCTAACTTATTCATCTCGTGGAGCAAAACTGGTGGTACTCCATATCTAACATCCATTGTGTTATCGGTAAAATTAATTGCCATTTCATGTTTCAAATCTAATTAAAGATTTAACTATCGCTTGGAGTAAAACTGGTGATACTCCATATCTCGATCATTTCTTGAATTCGGTAAATTTAATTACTTCATTCCCATTTCAATCTAATGAAAGATTCATTAAAACTCCACATAGGTTTACTCTCAAAAATCATTTCTTAATGATTATTCAAATTTAGGAAACAAATCCTGCCTTTACTTGGGTTAAAGAACCAATGTCATCTAAAACACAGTTCACGATAAACCCAAGATCATCTTCCATAAAAATGGAACCTTTACGGAATTCATAACAGTATATAATCGATATAAATTTCCATATCCGACTAGCACTATAAGTGGAATAACGGCAAGGCCTTTTAAATTTCATATATAGTAACGGTCTTCCTTCATAGAGCTCATTTAGATTATCACTAAATCGAGTTCCACTCAATTCCAATTTAGTTTATTAAATTGGAAAACTTCCCTTTGGAAAAATTTCCATTAAATCTTAGTTAAAAGATTTATAATTTCCAAATCATAACTTCACTGTTAATTGGGTTTAAGAACTAATGTCATTCAAAACACAGTTCACAACGAACCCAAAATCAACTACCATTTAATTCCAATTATATTTGTTAATTGGAAAACTTCATTAAATCTTAGTTAAAAGATTTATTCTTCTCTCAACTGGGTTTAAGAAAGGTGTTATTAAAGACACGATTCACGACAAACCCAAAATCCAATTTGATATTAAATACAAGGCTCTGAATAGAAATTATATCGACTTATATTCAATATCAAATTATGAAACCAATGGATATCGTATTAGGAATAGCGATATCTATATCTTCCAAATTCCTCAACAATATCCGTATAACCACGGAATCCGATATCGAAATATTCCGAAGATTATTTCCATTCAAATCCTTTCCAATTCATACATTGGAAAAATTCTAGTTATATTAAACCATATCAATTCTTTATTCTAGTTGTTATCCATTTCATTCAAATAAAAATATCTTTTATCTTTTCGAACTTGGAGTATTTCAATATTCTCGTGTCCATCCAAAATCGGACATCATAGTCATATTTTGTTTCTTCACTGAATATTATTTTAAAATATTCGTTATTTCTGAATTGGAATTAGACTCAATCAATCACCATATAATTTTATTTATATGGATTCGATACATCGCATGTATTCAAAAATAGTGTTAAACAACTATTAAACATACACATCCAGAGTGCAATTTTGCAGCTATATAAGCATTAAATAATTTAATAACACTTATAACAGTTTGTCAATCAATCGGTTGACACACAACTAAACAAAAGGGAGATGTGTGAAGTTATTATCATCTCTAGACCCATGTGAGGTTTTCAATCAACATCCAATGATCAATCTTATCTGTATACTTGGGCGATGTGTAAAATTATCGTCCCAAAACCCGTGTAGGATTTACATCATAATCCATGTGAACTTCACAGTTTAATATAATGATAACAATAAAATTGTTAACATCCATCAATCACCAAACAATACTTCAATCACAAGCATTCAACATATAGTCAGTTATAAAAATAAATAATTGTACAAAAGAATTGAGTGAGTGAGTTCTCACCCTGATTAGTTTTGAAATCATTGAAAAACGATAAACATTCGATTGTTTACGACAGACGTTTTTCTCCACCAAAAATTATCATGAGCTTCAAATCATCCCAAATTAGTTTCATTGCAAAGCTCTCGTCGATACGGTTCTAACACATCTTATTTCCCTTAATTCCGAGTTCGTATGAAAAAGTTATGATCGTTTAAAAAAAATCTCTGTTCGGCCATTAATGGTTGAGCAAAGGTCATCTGTTCGGCCATTAATGGCCGAATGGTTGTTAAACCCCAATTTTTTTTACATCTTAGGAAACATGTTCGAAATGATATTGTCCAATGCCCGAAGGCCTATGATGTTATATACATGCAAATGAGGCTTCTATAACTCACCAAAGCAACTCATAACACCAAACTCACATGCACAAACATTCATACAAGAGATTTCCAATGATCCTTGATTATAAATTCCAAAACGGGAAATTTTTCTAATCAAATGCGATATAAGCAAATTGTGTAGACTTAGAACTTTGCCGGGGCGACAATGGAGCTTCGCAATATCACCAAATCAACTCATAGCTTATGAATTAGATTGTGTGGACAATTCTAATCATAAATTTCGATTCAATGGAACATAAACTAATGAACCAGAAAGTGTATACTTATCTAACCAATTCATATGCATAAGTAATCCAAATGAATACTAAACTACACTTTTACAAGCTAAAAAACTTTTGGCATAGATGTGGGTTCATGAGTAACTCACAACGAACTCACATTTGTTTGTTGGAAGCAATAAATCCATTTAATAGCGATCTAGAACAACCTCTCTTCGATAAAAACACTAGAAACCAACAACCTATAATCATATTGAACACATTTCCTAAGAATTCGGTCATAGGAAATCTCAAAAATCAAAGAGAAAGCAAGCTAGAGAAGATAGAGAAAACGAAGAGGAGAATGAAGAAGCTTACCTAGGTTTCCTCTTCGATTTCCCCTTTGATTTGGGCTTGGATTTGCAAAACCTAGCTTAGGAATTTTAATTTCCCTTTCCACTCCCCATTTTCTAATTTTTGCCTAAGTGTTGAAGTGAATGAAGAGGAGGATGATTTGGGGGTTATATGGTGGGCTAGGTTAGCTCAACCAAGACCCAACCCAAGTGCCAAAATCAGCGAACTCGAAATAAATCGAAGCTTATACTTTTCGAACACGTAAACAACGTTTTGAACTTAATGGAAATGGCTTCGAGTCCAAATTCGTCCATATGCAAAAAGTGATATTTTGGTCATACATCCAATGAAAGAGACCAAATTTCTCCAACTCCAAAGGTATCGATGTTTATAGTTTTAAAAGTCAGAAACGACATTTTGAACCCAATGGAAGTGGTTTCGTCGAAAAAGGAAGTCGTTAGCAAAATGGCCATTTTTAAGGGCTATATATAATATTAAAATATATATAAATTCCATAGCGACTATTCTAAATTTTAATTTAGACATAACTTACAACTTATAAAATGAAATCTCAATTTCTTACATTCGTTAGAAAATTACAATTCAAAATATTCTAACGTTTCTTGTTTTATCAAATTCTGATTTATACTGAATTCTATACATTCATTCAAAGTTTAAAATCGAATTTTCAAACTACCGCGCCATTTCAAGCACGTTTAAATTAAATTTAAATTTAAATTTATACGTTCTAACTTCGATTTATTTAAATTTTAAATCGTTTACTCTCAAAATAATTCATCTAAAATGTTTAATTTCTATGAAAATGAATTAAAAATAAATTTTAAATTGGTTCTAAAAATACGGGTTGTTACAATCTTCCACACTTAAAATCTTTTCGTCCTCGAAAAGGAAGAAGGAATAGAAGGTCGTTTACTTAACCAACTCAACCTTCGCTTGACTCTAGTTCTTCAACTTTTCAATTTCCAAGAACTTTCTAATTTCTCAAAATTTGGCTAATGCCTTAAATTTTCGAAAAATTTCTCCATAAACTCCTTTATACGGGTTGATCGGTACAACTATAAATAGCCTCTACATGCTCTCATATATCAAAAGAAAAATCCAAAAGCTTAGCGGCTAGCCAATCGGCTCATAAAATCATCTAACCCAATAAATACAGTAAATATGTACCTATTTGTCGGGCATACAATTTTATTCCTCTTCTTAGCTTCCAAGCTATGACATGTTCGATATGTATACATGTGTGTTTATATATATATATATATATATATATATATATATATATATATATATATCCAATTCGTACTAAATTTACATTCATTTCAACATTATATTTGATTTGTCTTAATTTACCTTTTTTCTCTTATCGGTTTTATTATTCCAATATTTTAATCAGTCAAACTAGTTATCATCCATCACAACCAACAATCAATTAGTTAATTATCTTTTCAAATATATAACTTTTTTATGTACTCAAAAAATGTATTTCAATGCCAGATCACATACATAAACCCTAACTAAGTTTTGGTTCTCACACTAGTCAATTGGAATCATATAGATATCCCACTTTCGAAACTCAAACATAAACACTGATGATGATGCATCATCATCAGAATTATCCCTGGGCGACTAGAATGTGATTCTATTTTTATCCAGCATACTTGAGACTTCGAATATACGTGGATCAGACGTGTATGCAAAATCTTCTTATACTTGATAGTCCAAAATCAGTATAAAATAAAATACTCAAATACATATAATAAGATATAATTTTCAAAACTAAACTTATTTTTAGAAAAAGCACTCCCCGAATCATTCTAGGGCATTACTAACGCGGTCTCTAATGAGTCATTCTTATAGGATATTATTAATCCCATCTCCGATGAATTCTTTCGTTTGATTCTAACGTGTCTTGTTCTCGAGCTTTGTAAACCAAAGCTCTGATACCAAACTGTCACGCATTGAATTGGCCCAGCCTCCGAAGAGATGGGAAAACGCGGATTGTAAGGAGAGCACGACGCATCAGAACACGAACAAGAGAACATTTCATTGCTATTACCACAATTTACATCAGAGTACAAGAATATCAGAGTACAAAATAAATAATATACAGCGAAAAAATATTAGAGATTTAGAAATTACATTTATTACATAAAATGTAATGCGCGGCGGAAAACATCAACTACCACAATTGAAAGAAATACACGGATATAAAGCTTTCTGAATATAGCTCCAGCTGTAATCCAGGATCCTATGAAAAGAAATATCTGCAAATCCAAAACTACTAGCTGCCCGTGTGGAAAATATGGGCACCCAGAGTTTAGGTTAAAACAATAAACTCCGAGTCAGTCATGGGACTGGTGTGAGAACTAAAACATTTATTAATTTTATTTTTATGTTGGGTAAATCAAGGGACCATGCCGTATATCACAGAATGGGTTTTCTCCCAAGAATACCATAAAACAAATAACGCAATGCTAAAGGGGAAAATGAAGCTATTATAAGACTCGGGTCCCATCACATAATGCAACGCAAGCCGGAGGATAGAGTTTTACCTTATAATAGCCAAACATGCTTGATATGCAAAATTTCTGTTGTATTATTATTAGTGCATAGTGAAGAAATCAACTTCAAATATAAATGTATTAATCATATGCGGCATAGGTACCATTATATTATGTCGCCATATAGGTTTACAACTAAAACCGTAAAATCACGTATTGGAAATTGGATTTCAATCTATGAACCAAGGCAAGGGATCTTCCTCACCGATTTCGAGACACTCTAGCAAATGCCTCAGGATTACACACTTGGGCAACCCTTTGATCTTCAGGGCCGATCAGCCGTCGCTGATTAGTTATACCATAAACTATACGTTAGCCGGTTCTATCGAACCTCTAAAATGGTCAGTCACGTCGACCATCTAGGACCTTTTAGTCGGTCCTGATATCAAATCCAAGGTACCTCGCTATCCATCAAATAATATCCAACATCAACATAAGTAAATGTCTGGGCTCCATACCATGACATCACTTCTAGCTAGAAGCTAAAGTATGTCCATTTCCCTACAGTCACTATCTTGTTTTTGGTTCATACCAAGGTGTGAAGCTCGCGAAATAAAGCTACACAAAGCTACGCTACATAAAGCCATGCTTTGATCATCATCTACAAAGCCTTGCTTTTCAACAAAAGCTTTGATCCATGCATCTCAACATGCCACATTGTCAAATCCATATTATACCATTGATTTCCAACAACACATAACCTCTAAGCTCGTACGTCTCAGAGAAGGGTGTTAAGCAAGAGAATAAATTCTCCGCCACCAAATAGATATATATTTAGCAGAGATCAATGAATACAACGTGAAATACAATGTCAGACATACAATCCATTTGCAAGTCCGTTCTGGGTTTGAACGAAACCGAAGACACCTTATTTCTCGTCTCATACGTCCAATACAAGAGAGAGGTCCTCGCATATCCGACTGATCTCCAAGTACGTCTGGACTATCACTACTTATTACCTTGCCTTGGGTGTACATCCCAATCAAGACATCAGTAACATCGAAACGATGTGAAAATCTCCGGTCTTCAACCATCGTCTTCATTGTCGACTTTCAATTGTCATATCAGTTATTCAGAATGGGTTAAACCCAGTCTTTCCCAATGACTCTTATATCTTATAATCAAGTGCTATAGAAACACATCATATGCCTCATTCCAACCCAGAATATTCTTTTATTCATATATTCTTGAAAATCATTTCAAAAGATTTGTAATATCTTTTCTCAACTTAAACCAACTTAAGGTTTATCAACTAGTTGGGATTAGCGAGCCCTGCTAATGTAATCATTCATTTTATTAACCCCATCCTAACTTATTCATCCCGTGGAGAAAAACTGGTGGTACTCCATATCTGACACCCATTGTGTTATCGGTAAAATTAATTGCCATTTCACATTTCAAATCTAATTAAAGATTTAACTATCGCTTGGAGTAAAACTGGTGATACTCCATATCTCGATCATTTCTTGAATTCGGTAAATTTAATTACTTCATTCTCATTTCAATCTAATTAAAGATTCATTAAAACTCCACTTAATTTTAATCATAAAAATCATTTCTTAATGATTATTCAAATTTAGGAAATGAATCCTGTCTTTACTTGGATTAAAGAACCAATGTCATCAAAAACACAATTCATGATAAACCCAAGATCATCTTCGATAAAAATGGAACCTTTACGGAATTCATAACAGTATATAATCGATATAAATTTCCATATCCGACTAATACTATAAATGGAATAACGGCAAGGCCTTTTGAATTCCATATATAGTATCGGTCTTCCTTCACAGAAGCTCATCTCGATTATCACTAAATCGAGTTCCACTCAATTCCAATTTAGTTTATTACATTGGAAAACTTCCCTTTGGAAAAATTTCCATTAAATCTTAGTTAAAAGACTTATAAATTCCAAATCATAACTTCACTGTTAATTGGGTTTAAAAACTAAAGTCATTTAAAACACAATTTACAACGAACCCAAAATCAACTACCATTTAATTCCAACTATATTTGTTAATTGAATAACTTCATTAAATCTTTGTTAACAGATTTATTCTTTTCTCAATTGGGTTTAAGAAGAGTGTTATTAAAGACACCATTCACGACAAACCCAAAATCCAATTTGATATTAAATACAAGGCTCTGAATAGAAATTATATCGACTTATATTCAATATCAAATTTTGAAACCAACGGATATCGTATTGGGAATAACGATATCTATATCTTCCAAATTCCTCAATAATATCCATATAACCACGGAATTCGATATCGAAATATTCCGAAGATTATTTCCATTCAAATCCTTTCCAATTCATACGTTGGAAAAATTCTAGTTATGTTAAAATCATATCAATACTTCATTCTAGTTGTTAACCATTTCATGTAGATAAAAATATCTTTTATCTTTTCAAACTTGGAATATTTCAATATTTTCGTGTCCATTCAAAATCGGACATCACAGTCATATTTTGATTCTTCACTGAATATTGTTTAAAATGGAATCAGACTCAATCAATCACCATATAATTTATTTATATGGATTCCATATATCGCATGTATTCAAAAATAGTGATAAACAACTATTAAACATTCAATTCACATCCAGTGTGCAATTTGCAACTGTAGAAGCATTAAACAATTAAATAACGCTTATAAGAGTCTGTCAACCAATCAGTTGACATACAACTAAACACAAGGGAGATGTGTGAAGTTATTATCATCCCCGGACCCTTGTGGGGTTTTCAATCAACATCCAATGATCATTATTATCTGTATACTTGGGCGATGTGTAAAATTATCGTCTCAATACTCGTGTGGGATTTACATCACAATCCATGTGAAATTATATTTTTTTTCACAGTTTAATGTAATAATAACAATAAAACTATAAACATCCATCAATCACCAAACAATACTTCAATCACAAGAATTCAACATATATTCAGTTATAAAAATAAATAACTGTACAAAAAAATTGAGTGAGAGAGTTCTCACCTTGATCGGTTTTGAAATCGTTGAAAAACGGTAAACATTCAATTGTTTACTTTGGACGTTTTTCTCCATAAAAAATTGTCATGAGCTCTAAATCACCCCAAATTAGTTTCATTGCAAATCTCTCTTCGATACCAACGCATCCTGTTTCGCTCAATTCCGAGTTCGTATGAAAAAGTTATGATCGTTTTAAAATTTTAATTTTTTTCTCTGTTCGGCCATTAATGGTCGAACGGCTGTTAAACCCCAAATTTTTTTTGCATTTTTTCCCGGAAAACATGTTCCAAATGATATTGTCCAATGCCCGAAGGCCTACGATGTTGTTATATACATGCAAATGAGGCTTCTATAACTCACCGAAGCAACTCATAACACCAAACTCACATGCACAAACATTCATACAATAAATTTGCAATGATCCATGTTATAAATTCCAAAACGGGCAAATTTTCTGATCAAAGCAATCAAATGCGATATAAGCGAATTGTGAAGACTTATAACTCTGTCGGGGCGACAATGGAGCTTCACAATATCGCCAAATCAACTCATAGATTTTAACTCAATGAAACATAAACTAATGAACGGGAAAGTGTATACTTATCTAACCAATTCATATGCATATGTAATCCAAATGAATACTAAACTACACTTTTATAAGCTAAAAAACTTATGGCATAGATGTGGGTTCATGAATAACTCACAAAGAACTGACATTTGTTTGCTGGAAGCAATAAATCCATCTAATAGCGAGCTAGAACAACCTCTCTTCGATAAAAACACTATAATCAACAAGCTATAATCATATTGAACACATTTCCAAAGAAACTAGTCATAGGAAATCTCAAAAATCAAAGAGAAAGCAAGCTGGAGAAGATGGAGAAGATGAAGAGGAGGATGGAGGAGCTTACCTAGGTTTCCTCTTCGATTTCCCTTTTGATTTGGGCTTGGATTTGCAAAATCTTGCTTAGGAATTTTAATTTCCCTTTCCACTCTCCATTTTCCAAGTTTTGCCTAAGTGTTGAATTGAATGAAGAAAAGAAGGGTGATTTGGGGGTTATATGGTGGGCTAGGTTAGCTCAACCAAGACCCAACCCAAGTGCCAAAATCCGCGAACTCAAAATATATTAAAGGAATACTTTCGAACACGTAAACGATGTTTTGAACTCAATGGAAATGGTTCCGAGTCCAAATTCGTCCATATGTAAAAAGTGATATTTTGGTCATACATCCAATGAAAGAGACCAAATTTCTCCAACTCCAAAGGTATCAATGTTTATACTTTTAAAAGTCACAAACAACATTTTGAACCGAATGGAAGTGGTTTCGTCGAAAATAGAAGTCGTTTGCAAAATGGTCATTAATGGCTATATATAATATCAAAATATATATAAATTCCATATCAACTATTCTAAATTTTAATTTAGACATAACTTACAACTTATAAAACGAAATCTCAATTTCTTACATTCGTTAGAAAATTATAATTCAAAATATTCCAACATTTCTTGTTTGATCAAATTCTAATTTATATTGAATTTGTACATTCATTCAAAGTTTAAAATCGAATTTTCAAACTATCGTGTCATTTCAAGCTCGTTTTAATTAAATTTAAATTTATACGTTCTAACTTCGATTTATTTAAATTTTAAACCGTTTACTCTCAAAATAATTCATTTAAAAATATTTAATTTATATGAAAATGAATTAAAAATAAATTTTAAATTGGTTCCAAAAATACGGGTTGTTACAATGATCGGAAACCAGTTTGATCTCCAATTCCTGGAAGCAAGTGACAGCCCTTCTTCTCTCCAAAACCATGACAATCGAACAATGGTCGTTACATTGATCTGCGCGCTCCTTCCCAGGTCCACTCTTAATTTGAAGTCCATTCATGCCCAGTGCCTTCTCCCTGCATCTCTTCTTCTGTTGTTTAGTCTGCCATAGGCGACCCTGTGGCCCCGCCTCTAACAACACACCCTATATCCAATCACGGATATTTAGAATCACTGATCATCTTATATCTGGGCATGAAGCCATTGCAGTGGGACACCCTCTGCTGCCACAATATCACACGCGCGCCCAATTGCGTTGGTCTTTAAAGTTTACTGTGAGAGGTTTGAGTACGAAACAGTACGGAGTTACGTCAAAAAGTGGTTGTGGGTAATTTGATAAAATTATCCTCACTGTAATATACAACTAGGATGAGGCTCGTACTTCGCACACGGACAGAAATAGATTGTAGTGTCAGGGGATGATGATAGGTTTGTAGTTGCATCAACTTTTGATCAAAAAGTATGGTATAGTAAGCTTGTAACATATACATTGTGCATGATTAAATGTAAATATGCAGATGTGGGAAAAGGATGGCAATATCCCAACATAAGAGTCGATGAAAAAAAAACAGTGCTAAGTGATATAACGTAGTAATTTTTTGCTCAACGTCAAACAAAAGATAGGTTTAGATATAAATAAAAATTCATACGCATGGTTCAAAAGCACAGGCTGATGAAACAAAACGCGGATGATCAATTGAAACGAAGTAATGGATTGATGTAAGTGTCTTAAACATTGAATTTTGAAAGGTTACAGCATGCTAGTTTAGACTTAATATTGATATAGTTTAGAAGTTTCAACCATGGTATATATTTTCAGTGTTTACCAAATATAAAATATTACATGTTCTTTTTCCATATTTCCAATGAAAATATATGTGAAAACATATTTTTATGTACAATCAAATTTTATTCATTTAAAAAAAAAAAACTAAATTTTGAGTGCTTATTGTTTTCTTCTTAAATAAGTTTAAAATTAACCAATACTAACATATCTTCATAATCGGAAAGAGGTATAAAGCAAGTTCAAAGTTTTCAAGATATCAAGACCAATCCTATGTGTATCTTTTCATTGTCTAAATTTAGTTCTACTGTTTTCAAATATTCATCAAATCCTTCATTTGTCTTTTTACTGTAGTGGGGTTGAATCATGATTAGTATAACTTATGGGGCTTCTCATGCTTGGATATGAATTGAGTTTCTCGCGTTAAACAAAGCTATAACAATGAGAAAAAATGTTTACAAATATACCAACCATTTGCAGACAATCCGTCTAATATGTACGGTTTTATGGACTAAGAGATACAAACTTGGTATTGTGCCCAAAACAGACCAGATAATATTTAGGCTTCAGGCTTCAGTTACTCTTCTAGTCTAATTGTCACCGGCTCAGTTGTGCTCTTCATTGGTGCTCTTCACCTTCAAGCTAAGTACAAGTATGCTTCTGCAGTCTACTCATTGCAGTGACAGTACAACTTGGTTTTCATATTGCTTGCAGTGCAGCCTACTTATTTCAACTTTCACAATAAACTCTAATTCTTTGGCCTTCACGTTGCAGTGCACCACGTCCTCTTCTTTTAGAAATTAACTCACTCCTCGGTTTATAACACCCAGATATTCTTCCATTTTTTGTCTCTCATCAACAGGGGCGGATGTAGGTAGTAGGCACATAGGGCCAAGGCCCCACCTCAGATTTTTATTTTACTTTATAAAAAATGCCTTAACCCGTTTCAGCCCTACCTAGAAAGAGGAATGATGCCCTATGTGAACTATCATAATGATCATTGATTGGTCTTAGTCAAAAAAGATGTGCTGCTGCATGAACACTGCAGCTATTTTTGTTGAAGTTTTGGCTCTTATTTTTTAACTTGCGATTTTTTTTTATTTTTTTACACTAAAAGTATGCCCTACCTTGAGGAAGGTGCTGGCTCCGCCACTGCTCATCAACTGCACACAACAGCTCAAAGCTTCATATTCATGGTAAATCTGATATAGACTTTTAATTTGCATATTCGTAAGCAGGACAATTATTTGGGCCGATGTTGCACCAGTTCTACGAATGTCATTTGGGTTTTTATAATCAAACGCAGTGAAACTAAACTCAGAGATTCCATGAAATCACCGGCCATAAAAGAGAGAATCGGTTGATTCTTTCTCAGTCCTTGTTATGTATCATTTTAGACTGACTGGTAATGTGTACGATGTTTGGAAATATATGCCCTATATCAGTTTATGAAGAAGAAAACCTCCTCGAAAATCTATCTTAAACACAATGGCACACATCTTATCATAAGCCATGTCTACTTATATTTGGTAAGTTATATGTTATTATATACAGCAATGCATGTGGATCAGAAAGAGTAGTCCATGAACTTTGATTTATTCTTTTTTTAGTAGTTAATGGTACAAAAAAAGTATGTTGTAATTTTGTATATGTAGACACCTTTGTGGCTGGATGCATGGATGCTAAATCGTAGTTTGTAGATAGGCAATTAAATTAATTCTTCAAGTACATTTGCTAAATGACATGGCTTGATGTGTTTGTTTCATGCGAGTTCAAAGGACATGGAATGAACTGCATTAACAAAACTGCATGCCCAATATTCATTGTCGTTTTCCAAAGCTATTTCATGATTTTTAAAAGAAACAGTGCTGTGCTATTTCATGTACAGTGCTATTGCCGAATGTGTACTAATTGCCATTCATCAGGAGCAAACTTGTATAATTATATTGTCAGTAAACGTACACAAAATCTGAAAGCACTATGTCCGCCAATGAATAAATTTTTTTTTTTTTTTTTTTTTTTTTTTTCAAGCAGGGACATGTTGGTTGATATACTCTGCTGAAGACAGAAAATAGAAGTTAGCTGGCAACGTACAGGGATACACAGACAATAGTGACAACAAAAAAAATGAGTTAATAGAAAAGATTGAAATAAAACAGAACAAGATTATCCATTTAGAAAAGCAAGTGACAGCAGTAGACTGCCATGGTGTCGCTCCAACGTTGCTTCTTAAGATGCGTATAAGCAGTCTTGTTCTTCAGCATATCAGAGCCAAGTAGATCATCTCCAACCTCCTAGTTGAGACATATAAAAATAGTAATGGTGTTAGCGAGGATTGGTAATGACACATATGTAAAATTAGTACTGGCTATGAATACTTAACATATTTTATCATAAGCCGATCAACATCAAGTAAAATGTAAATTGAGTTTTTACCCGACCGTGGCAACATTCAATTTTTCTGTGAAAATGACAGTATAACTGAGATTTTAATTATGCATGGTTTTCCTACATCATAGAACTATCCAAGCCAAAATTCATCTTTCAAATATTTAATTTTGAATAAGATCGATAATAGGAATCGCTAAGGGAGCTACCTTAGATGTATACATAAAATATTACTTTACAAATATATTTTACTTATATTGTTTAAGTGCAGACTACTGTCATCATGTGCATCAAATTCATATTTAGTACTAATATAGATAGATTATCCTTCAGACGCAATAATTTTCTCATGCACAACACATGTGGGACGTTGGCAAAATCCGTGCAGTCCTTTTTCACATTTTAAAATAGTAGTTAACTTCCATTTTGTCAGGGTTATGTTCCCAGTTTTAAAGTATAGTGACTTTACTTTTGTACATGCTTATTATTGAAAATATATGTACATCTCTCTTATTTTTATACCATAACAATAAACAATCATAACATCTTTATTTCCTACGTCGTAATACTCATTTTTCCCCCCAAATATGTAGACTTTGGCAACATTTGTTTGACATGTTGGATATTAAATGTTTGATGCTTCATGTTGTGTATCTGTAAACTTTTCCAACGGTGAATGTGTTTATCAAAATAAATGATAATTTAGGCTAAAAGTTCGCTGATGCTGATGCTGCTAAATGAAATCTTGAATTTTTAATAGTTTTTGTAATATCAACCGTATAGTTGTAATGAATAGAAAGATTTTCATTAGATTATATGATCAAATTACGACAACAATGATTCTACAATAGTGTGTGTGTGTATAATAGTTGTTATATCAACCGTATAGTTGTAAGTAATCGAATTAAGATACATAGACTCAGCTAGCAATCGAATGAAATATATTCTTCAGTTGAAGTTTTGTGAGTTGACATTAATATAAACAAACTATTATACATAGTCACGACTGTATTAACATCATGTCTTAAACTAAACTTTATGTATACAAAAATAACTGGATTAACGTTACTTAAAAACCTTATAATATGATAGTTAAACCCAAAAAGGTTTGCAGCTAGGTAGTTTACTACTAAGTGGATAGACCACTCAAAAAGCCTGTTAAGTTATAGATAGACACTCTGCCTATCCCCAGTTTCTCATTGTATGCATTATTTGTTGTAGTTAAAAAAATTTTGAACGCTACACTATTAAAACCGGTTGGCATTGCCAAAAACTTGGTTTAAAGCGCATTTGGTAATAGATCAAAAAATCTATTTAATGTCAAGAGCAACTACTACAAATTTCAAAGCAGAAGAAATTAATCATTGTATCAACTGATTGTCTTATAAAATTTGGATATATTAACACATTGAAGTCCGTTGACAGCATTACTTTTCACGAAGAAAGTACAGTCGTTTAAGGTAAAAGGAATAACTATAGACCAACGGGTATCCACATTAATATTAACATAACTTGAGCTAGTATACGCTAAACCAATGTCTACCTTGTTTAGAGTTATTGCATATCATTGTTTTAAAAAAAACCACCTCGATACTCGCCGCAAGGCCCGCCTCGAGGAAATAAAAAAGAATTTTTTTTGAGATTTATTGCAAAAGGCTTTTTACCTCTGTAGCTTACGCCTCAACAACTTGAGGGTTACAAAGCGTATAAAGTGTACGCCTCACATGCCTCAAACAGCTCAAGCATACAACTTGGAATCCTTTTTATGTTTAGTTGTAGTTATTGACACAAATAAAAGCCACTAAACTTTAATAATTCATGGAAATTAAAAAAGACAAAATTTAAGAAAATAAAAATTAGCATTTTTTACTTAAAAATTTCAATATCGACATGATCAAGTAAGATTGTTTATGAAATAATGATCATGAGCAATGTAATGAATTTTCTCATTGTTATTTAAAGAATGTTTTTCAATAAACTTTGTTAAATCTCGAAATAAATTATGCAAATCGATTTAAATTGATAGACCGTATCAAAATTAGAGTTTGATGTGATCTTCAAACAGTTTTAACAAATAAAAATTTGAATCATATGAGTTTCGATTATCTATTTTTAATTTATAATAAATATATACTTGGTAAGACTCAGACCTTTAATTATTTGTTTTTCATTTTTTGCATTGGTTAACTTAAAGTGTGGATTTCTTTATTTGTTTTGCATTTTATTTTTACCCAAAAACGCCTCATGTACGCCTTTTGCGTTTTTAAACTTTGTTGCATATACACATGCTCAAATCGTTGACATGGAATTTGCATTGCTAATTTGTACATACTTCATAGTCTTCAATACCAGCATGGTAAAAAGAAAAACAAAAATGGATATGGTACGAGATTGCTAGTTATTAGAAGGTAAAATAGCAGCAACAATTCATCCCCATTAGGTAGAAAATATACAAAAGATTAACATGATGATGTTAATAATTAAAGTTTAAGCCTATAAAATTAATGCATATTAAAAAGCATCAATTTCCTAAAATTGTTAACTCGGCTACAACTACTATGTGCTTCACATTCGTTGATGTGAAACAGCCTTGGAGTACTACCCGTCAAATTAATTTATGCGTAAATTTACAATAGCATGGTGCACATGATTTCTAATGGCAACTGCAGCTGCAGCTTTAGGAATGATAACAGGTCAATTAGGCACATATCAAAAATCGTTGATTAATTTTGTCCTATTGATAGAAAACTATTAAGTTTGGTTACTGGCAGTGATATAAAAGGTATAGGATTCGAGAGTTTAGATATTTGGTCAGCTTAATTTAATTTTAGGCTATGAATTTTTTATGTTCATGGAACACAACAAAGAATTCAATTAAGGGTGTTGTAGACACCATGAGTAGACATAATAACATAGCAAAAACTGAATGTTTATGTGAATTCAAATAGTGGGTTCAGTAGGAATTTAAGGTCAGCAATTTCATTTAGAAGCACAGATCAAGTAGTGGGAAAATGATTAAAAAAATGGTTTATGTGAATTCATAGACTTATTTGATGATAAAAATTGAATATGATGTTTCAAAGTATAATACTCGTTCTTTTAAAATTGTAAAGGTAAGTACCAAGTTTTTGCATCACAAAAGATGCAAATCTGAATTGTGCAATTTATGGGAATTACTGAACCATGGTTGATGCTACAACGGTTAGATGTTGTATTGTAAACAAAAAAATTACAGATCAGTAACGTATGTGTGAATGTGTATCTGTGTATATACTGTTGGGAAGAAAAGTTTATAAAAGCTATGGTACTCATCTCTTCATATCCAATTCTAGATAAACATTATCTACATTAAATTATGAAGTTCAGATAGTAACATATGATTACGGACTGAACTACGAAACCAACAGGTAGGAGAGGTTCGCTAAAGTATACTTGCATTGCATGGTAAGAATATTTGAAACACAGGCACAACATGTGATGAAACAAAGTTGTATCCAACAAATAAAGTATATCATCCAGATTTTCCAAACCTTATATATATTGATCTTAGGATGTAGATATTCACGGAGTGGCACATTGTACTACATGAATGTGGAAGTAGATTGAAAACGCAAGTTACATCAGAAAGGGCAAATGGAAACACAGTAAATCAAGATTATTTGAAACAACGTCATTTCACCGAAATACAATGTTTGCATGTGATATCGAGGTTGAATTCGGGCATGTAACAGGGTAGCAAACTTACATTCAGCAAAAGGTTATAAATCTGGTCGAAATAGATATTTGCAAGTAGGTAGAAATCAAAGCTGTGTTGATGTAAAATTAACCGAGTATGAGCAGTCGAAAACCACCTCGAGTCCGCAGGGTTGTTGTACTTGATCGGAACACGATGCAATCCAGGTTAAAGGGCATGGTTTAATAAGTGCGCAGGAGGTCGGTAGAAGAATCCGTCAATTCTTCAGCAATGTTCGCTGGTGGATCCATGGTGGAAAACGGCAAGAACCAATTGCCGATTCCGGGGGATGCATTCAACGTTGATGACGATTTGTAGCCGTATTGGGAACGGGTAAAGACGTGGTTAGGTTAGGGTTTTCTGACATCTCAATCGAACAGGGAATAGGTAGGCGTTGGTGCGGAGGAGTATGGATGGAGGGCTGCCGTGAGTGCGGAAGTCGGACGGGTCGATGGAAGCGGTCGGTGGAAGAGTAGGAAATTTCGGATGCGGTTGCTAGAAGAAAAGGAAATATGGATGGGATCAGAATCTGGAAATTTGGAGTTGGGTGGAATATATTTTTGACCCATCGCACGTGGTTGATTAGAACGAACGTAACCCCCGGATTTTGAAATACTGAGAGCGGACGTAGCCACGGCAGCAGCCAGCAAGTCTGTTTTCCTGCTTTCTTGTTTAAGCAATAGCATTTGCGGCTTCAAATGGAACGGAAGTCATCCCTTACTCAAAATAGGCATCCAACAAAAGCAACCTTTCCTCGTTTTTCTCGTAACCATACAATCTTACTGACTTTTTTTCCACTGCTTCTCTTATATATACGTGGATCTCCTTACTTCTCTCTCTCTCCTCTCACTATATAACCATACTTCTCCCTCTCAAAACTTTACGCGCGCAGAAGAGGCAAGCCATGTCTCTATTTCAGTAGTTCCTGGCTTGCTTTCATCTGAATTAGGGTCTAAGTGCACTTTCAGGCTTAATCACCAATCCAATAGTAAATTTCAGTTAAGCCTATATTCATTCCCATCTATATCTATATTATTTACCATCACCTTCTCCGTACATGATGGAGCACTTAATTAGACCCTTGTACTTAGCCTTGTTTACCTTCCTTGTAATCATGTCTTCATCTTTGGCTAACGAGTTAGGAGACGATGAAGACTACAAATATTGGAGGAAGCGCGAGGAGCATGCTCAAAAGATCGCCCAAGTCTCTTATGTGCGCGATCCTTTCACCATCACCAGTTCCTTCAATCAAGCCGTTAATATGTAAGTTAATATTGTACACATGCAAGTCTCTACGTTTCATTCAGCCTACATTGTATGTAACGGTGGAACAAGCTAGTAAAATTTTTGGGTTTTTTCCAGTGCCTTGAAAAAGAACTACACGAGGAGAAGTTTGAAATCATCCTACTCGGGTGCGTGTCAAGCGACCAACCCGATAGATAGATGCTGGCGATGCAACCCAAACTGGGCCAACAACCGCCAGAAGCTAGCTAGTTGTGCCAAGGGCTTTGGACGAAAAGCGTGGGGAGGCGGCAAACACGGTAAAATCTATGTAGTCAGTGATCCCTCGGATGATTATCTTATCCACCCCAAAGAAGGCACCATCCGCCATGCTGCCACTAGCAAGGAGAATCTTTGGATCATCTTCGACCGCGACATGACCATCACGCTTTCCCAAGAACTTATCATCGCGGAAAACAAAACTATCGACGGCCGTGGGTAATGTTGAAAAATAAACATGGTTTTATTAGCTATTTATTTTAGGGCTTTAATTAATTTTAAAGTATAGCTTGCAGCATATAAAAATATGTTTTCCTGAAAAATACGTTTTGAAATTGTCTTATTTTAATGTACGCAAAGAGGAAGTTTATTATACAAAGTACTAACCATCGTATTAAATGCGTTTTCACCATTCATTTTGGGATATAGAACGTAGGGTGATGATAAAACACATACAATTACTAATGCCATAAAATTTTTAACAAATATAAGTATAAAATTTATTCTTCATATTACCATTTTTCTATTTTTCCAATGGGTAAGAATTGTTGTAAACTGATTATCATGTTTAAACTATTGTGCATGTCATACAATCATAACACATAACTTTACACAAGGTAGTAAATAGCCATTTAGTAGGAAAATGTCGTCATACTTAAAATATGGTCGCCCCTTTTATTTTGTTGTTAAGGAGTACAAAAATGAATCATGATTGTATTTTTAAGAAATATTTTTCGAGACGTCTCTAGCAACACACCTAATATATCAAGTGTGCCTCTATTAATACCCCAGTTGCTCCCCCCCCCCTCCCCCATTAAAAATAATCAAAATTTTAATTTCAAGTATGCTCTTTAATAATTAATTAGATAACAAAGATGTAATATTTGGATAAAGAGATGATCAATACAAATAAGGAAACAAAGAGGCGCTGGTTCAATCAATTCAACGCTCGATTTGAGCGTTAAATGCCAGTTTTCAAAATTCAGTCCCCGCTTGCTAAAACCGTAATTCTCTTTTCCCTGAATCTAGAAAGAACACGAAATCAAAGAAGAGATTTACCATTGTGATGTTTTGATCTTTTTTCCAAACGTCGAGTCTCCATTGCTAATTATTACAAAGTTGGTTTGAAAGCGTAAACAATTTTTTTAGAAAGAAGCGGATAATGGAGAAAGGAAAGTAACATGAAACAGGAAGGGAAGGTTTATTTGGAATAAACGGAGTGCAGAGAGAAATATACGGGGTGCATGTTTTATTTTTTAATCAGCGGGGTGTGAAGAGCAAAACATGAGGTGACAATAGACGAACCCTATATCAATCAAAGTTTGTAAAAAAGTTTTTGTTCATTATTTAAAAACTTGCTTCTTTCAATTTTCACTTGCTACCTAACCTAATTCTTACGTCTATAAGTCTCTTTGCAATAAAATTACAAACAGACACGACATCCACATCGCATACGGCGCCGGCATCACGATCCAGTTCGTATCCAACATCATCATACATGGGATCCACATCCACGACATCATCCCTAGATCAGGCGGCACCATTAAAGACAAGTGGGATCACTACGGCTTTCGAGGAAGAAGTGATGGAGATGGGATATCCATCTTTGGAGCATCCAACATTTGGCTCGACCATCTTACTATGTCCAATTGCAAAGATGGCTTGATCGACGCGGTACAGGGATCGACAGCGATCACCGTTTCCAACTCTTACTTCACCAACCATGACGACGTCATGCTCTTGGGCGCCAGCGACGCCTACTCCAATGACTCCATAATGCAGGTTGCCCTCCCATTCAATGACATTTTTATATAATAAGAGTTGTACTTTATTCAACTATATTATTCACAGTCGTTTGGAAATTCTAAAACCTAAGACCTCTAAATCCTAAATTTACATGTTTTTCTTTCTTTGTTAGTCCCCCTCAACCCCTCCTTCCGTCTTTTTTCTGTGAAATTGGCTATACTAAAATCCTAGACAGCCTTATCATGCTACATGCCAATTTATATTGAAATCATGCTACTCAGGTTTTGAACATATACATGATATCTCGCACCAATGCCGAGTCGTCCAACTAAGTGGTGCTGGTTTAATTTATAGTGTTTTACAACTTACACCTTGGGATTATGTAGGTTACTATCGCATTTAACCATTTCGGGGAAGGGTTAGTGCAGAGGATGCCAAGGGTAAGATGGGGCTTTGCCCATGTAGTAAATAACGACTACACACACTGGATAATGTACGCAGTTGGAGGGAGCATGCATCCTACCATTGTTAGCCAAGGGAACAGGTACATTGCACCGGACAATCCTTACGCGAAAGAGATAACCAAAAGGGATTATGCAGACTACTCGATATGGAAAAGCTGGAACTGGACATCGGAAGGAGACCTTTACTTGAATGGAGCCTTCTTCAATGCGTCAGGAGTGAGGGACTCGTACGTGATAAGGAAGCATTTTAAGAGGCATGATGTGTTTAAAGCCAAGCCTGGATCTTTTGTTACTAGGCTCACTCGTTATGCTGGTGCACTTGATTGCAAGGTTGGGAAACCGTGCTAAGTTACAATTGTACGCGCGTACTGTAGCTATTTGTATGGTTATTTGTTTATATCCGTATCTGTATGAAATTGTACTATGATCATATACGTGTCCTTCTTAAGACTGTTTGCGCCTTCACATAAAAAATTTCCGTAGTATCACCATACATAGCGCTCATTTCGAGACTATTAAGTGAACTAATTACATTCCAAAAATAGGTTAAACATCTGAAAATACTACTAGCCAAAACTTATTGTTCATAAAGAAGCACACTCGCTTTTGCAGAAGCTAAACATCAAAATAAATATTTACATATAGTAGGCATGACGTATAAAAATTAAATTTTATTAAGACACAGTTTTAGGCATTTGAAAACCTTTTTGTTAGCAAATTTTATAGTTAACACTCCAAAACATTGTATTCATGTAGATTCATTAGCTTGGAAAAGGAATAGGTCAGGTTTGGATACCGTTTCTATGATAAAATTCATGTTAGATGCTTTCGACGACTTCCGAAAGTAAGTCCTGTAGAAAACAAGATTCAATGATAAGATTTCGGAAGAACAAGAAATAGAAAACTGTCTGGAAATAGTTTGAGTTCTATGTTGAATTGGATTCCGCTTTATATAGGTTTGTGTATGAACCTTTAGGTTGGACTATAGGCCCTTGCAGCGGCGACTTGGAATTCTTAAAATTTGGTGATAAGTTATCACATGGATATCTTAGATACTCTTTCGACAAAAGAAGGCCGAGGGTCTTTTGGTGTTACAAAAGGGAACGCTGGGTTTTTGGAAATTTAGATCATCTTGGGAAACCATTGTTTGATTGTAAGTTTATGTGTTTCGGTAGGGCTAACAAAAGGCTTCTCGAGTAATTGGGAAGGGATCTTGGATCCTAGCGGAACCAAGTTGTCTTAGGGAATCATCGTCATGTGGAAACCATGTGATGCTTTGGGTGTTTCAATCTCAAAGCAGTCAAAGTTGGCTTATTTCAGAATTTATGACATTTCGTAGACTTCCAGTAGGTGCTTCAACCAGATCTCTATCTTTCGGATGAAACCTGCAAAGTCATGACGATAGTGCAGTAATAATTAAGTAATTATAAATCCTTGGTTACAGACTTTCCCAAATCGATTTAGAAATTAGAGTTCATAACTCAAACTTATATACTCAAGATTGAGAATGAGAGATTGAATTCCGATTCCGGACCGCTAGGGTCATATTTATAGGTGCGGATTTGCCCTTCCTTCGTCATATGGAATTCGCCCCGGCTTTTCTACGGAAGTTGATGTAGAAGTTTAGCGAAGATGCCGCCCACCATTTCTTTGGAATAGTTACACGTTGTCGTTGTTGCTTTCTCCGGGGACCTTTTCCGGAAACGGAAGCCCTGGCTAGCTACTAGAGAAGTGTGCTTGTAGGAGCTCCCGGATGTTGATGCCGCTTGTGGCATCGTTTTCCCTTTGCGCACGAAGCTTGCTTACGATGATTAATTGGTGGAGGCTTAAGCTTTACATATTTCCTTTTTGTGTAGTGCGAAACGTGTATTGAGCTTAGCTCTGCACGCTTAGATATGACGGATCCAACGACCATACCCTTTGATTTTTGCCGACATGGACTTTTCTTGAGAAGGAAAACCTTTACCTCTTCATTTCTGACTCCGAAGGCTAATGTTGACTGTAACACTACAACAAAAAAAGTATTTTACAATGTTGAATAAACGTTGTTAAAACACATTAACAACATTTTCCCTGCAGTTGTAATATGCATAGTTGCATGAAATATACATTTTTTACAACATGTTATTAGTATTGTATAGATCGTTGTAAATAATATATTTACAACATTTATGTACCATAACATAATTCTCATATATCAATTTGAAGACTTTGCATGACGAATTACAAATGTTGTAAAATATAGTTTTTACAATGCACTGTAAGCATCGAGGAAATTACTCATGCATTGATAATTATAAAACGTTGTGTTTCGTTATTTTAATATTTCCAATGCGTTGTAGATATATATTTAAAACATTGCTAAATTATTGTAAAAAGTAGCATATTTAACATTTAGAATGAGTTGCTTCTTTTTCTACAACGCTTTTATAACATTACAAAAAACAGCAAGCGTATATTTAGTTATTTCAATCATACTTAACAAACGTTGTAAACATACATTTCACAACTTCTCACAATTATTGTAATAAACAATTTGTACAAATTACAACACTACATAAAAGGTATGCATAAAACCATCAAAAATGTTGTATATGACATTTAACAAACATAAATCATATGCATAAAAATTATTGTAATCACATACGAGTATAATCTAACATCCACATATATTTAAAAATAACACTACTTACATATACTACTTTTAACATAAACCAACATTGGAAAAATCAATGTAATCACATAACCTGAACCAATGTCCTATACATCAATAACACTCACCAATTTTCCAATATACACCAATAGTTTAGATTGCGCTTCATCTTTTTCTCAGTTCATACCAGGCTAATTTTTGGCTTCTAGTTTGGCATGCTTTAGATCAATGCCTCAATTCATCATAGTTGCAGAGCAGCTCGCTGCCATATAGCCTCTGCTTTGCAAGCCTACAAACACTTGTTGCAGCAACTTCAACGAATGCTTTCTCTCCAGTGATGCCAATTTGACTCCAAGCACTGCAGAATAAAATCGCAACAAACTGGGTTCATGTTCCTTTAAAACTGAAAGTATGTACAAGGTACTCTAACAATTTATAAATTCATGGTTGAAAATGATTACGTAGGGTGAAAAATCCTCCACCTATATTATGATTCAACTAACATTCACTCCCATTACCTATATAATTAGACCTATCAAAACGGTCGGTCGGGTGATAAACAGATCAGGTAAAATTTGACCTGACTCATTCAAAGCATAAAACACGTTCCGTTTAACCTATTTAACAAACAGGTTCACCTTATCCAATCCGATTATTTAAAAGGTTGACCCAACCCGACCAATTTAACCAAAAACAACTATAAAAGAAAAAGAGGGAAAAAAAACTGGTGTAAATGAAAAAAACTGCACTGCATCAAGAATCAAAAACTGCAACAGGAACAATGAGAAAATACTTCATTCAGTGTGACCTTCTCAGCATGATCTTCATTAATTTACAGTAATTCAACTTAAAGATTAGGTCTAATATAATATGCAGACAATAATAGATGAATATGTAACCATAATTTTTGAAACAATGGGGAAATAGGTACCTAATGCTTTCAAGTATCTGATGAAGTCTAACACAGCATAACCCCATTCTATATCAAGCAATTTATCTCCATGAAGTCTCAGTTGCTTGTACGTAGTAAGAAGAATCCCAGAGTTTGAATTTACAACATGATTGAGTAACTCACTCCGCTTTGGTTTTGAAGATTCAGGCTTTGAAAACTTAGGCCTTTTCCTGTAGCTTTCATTGCTATCTATAGAGGCTTCACTCTCATAATCACTATCACTATCACTGCCACTTGATTTTGATGATTTTTTGATTATCTGTTAAGCTGACCTCCCACCTCCAGCATGTTGCACCTTCCCGATCACTGTCTTTTAACCCAAACCTCAAGGACAATTTAATAAAAAAGCATAACATGTTAAAACGACTCAAGAATAAACAAAAGAAAATTAACATGATAAGATTTACAACTTCCTTGATTAAATTCAGCTTAGAAATCGATAATTCGGTTAAAACTGAGTTAAAAAATTAGTTGTTTAACTCCGGTAAAAACAGAATTTTTGTTTGTTTGCAGCAATTAACTTCTCTTTGAGCATTTAATTTGAAGTATTATCATTATTACAATATAAATAAATTTTCATTTTGGCCCATCCTACGTTGCATTTACATGTATATGATCCCAATGTTGATAGGATCATTTCACTTCTATAGCCATATAAAAATAACTTGAGAAAAAAAAAAACAATAATTTGTTGAAATTGCTACATTTTATATAATGTTGTTGCTGTTAGAAAGCATTTTGAAACTTATTTATCATATCTACGATTCAACGACTTGAAAACTGTGAATTTGCTTGATGAAATTCCTAACCATCTTTAAACCTTTCTCAATTATGACACTTTCAGGATGAAACCGAACTCCTTGGATATCTTTATATTTCCTATGTCGGGCACCACCCATCTTCAAACCATGCTGTGATATCGAGACAGTCACCAGGAAAGCTATCTTTATTGATAACAAGACTGTGATATCTTGTAGCAGTGAAGGGTTGGGAAAACCACTAAAAACATTATCATCATGTTTTTCATCATAATAAACACGAGAGCCTTTCCCATATACAACACCTGAAGGAGAACATACCATCTTTCCTCCAAATGCTTCTTCTATGCACTGCAATCCCATACAAACTCCAAATAAAGGAATTGTAGGTCCAAGTTCAAGTACAGCTTGCAAGGATATTCTTGATTCTTTAGTAGTACCAGTCCCAGGCGAAATCAGAATTCCTCTTGGATTTTTCCTTTGTATTTCCTGCACTGAAATCTCGTCATTTCGATACACCTCAAATGAGCCCCAACCTCTCTGATATACTAGCAAAGATTATAGGTAAAACTATCATAATTGTCAATAACAACAATTGGTCTCTCATCTTTCTTCTCCATCGCATGAATTCTAGCTCCAACAGCTTCATCCACCGCATTCAATCTTGTGTTCTTAATCTTCAGTCATGCATGTCCATTTCCAATTCTTGGAGAATATTTAGATCGGAGTCCGCAGTTAGGAACAGGAGGGGGGATACGAGAGGAAGAATCAACCATGGTTTTGAACTGAACAGAGTTTTGGTTTTTTTATTATGAAATTTGTAGAATTGTTAAAAAAAATAGTTAAATATCAGTTTTAAACTTGTCTCGCTTAAAAACTCCAGTTTTTTTAATTAAAAAATAGTTAATTGCGTTTAGCTCAGTTTTCTATTGAACTATGATTAAAACCAAGCTTAACAGAGTTTTTAACTGAGCTTTTTAACACAGCTAAAAACAGAGTTTTATCTTGAATTAAAAACTGAGCTAAAACTCAGCTTAAAAATTGAGTTTTCGATTGACTTAAAACTTTGTTTTTCACCAAGTCAAAATGCATGGTATATCCACAATTCTTGGAATCAAATCACTGTATATTCACAACAATTTAAACGTCAAAAGGAAAGAATAAAAACTTCACCTAATTTATCATCAAATAAGTCAAGACACTTGGGTGAAGTCATGGTCAGGTTACTTTTATATTTGCATGACATGTGATGGATTTAGCTAAATACTTGATTCTACGATTTTATTTTGCATAAACGAAAATGGTCTCTAAACATACACCAAATGCAAATGCAAAATTCATAAAGCATGTGCTATTTTCATACTTGTCCACGGCATATTCTATTGTAACAAAATAAAAACACAATTTTATAATAATGAGAGATTCACTAGGACCGGTCAGATGACTCGGTCCAACAAATCAACAAAAAGGGTTATAAAACATAATTTATCCCATGATTTGTATTTTGTATGATTCAATGTATTTGTATTGACAATATCATAGTTTGCACTAAAAGTATAAACCGTTTTCAATTTTTACTGATACATTGATTTATATTTCTAATGAATAAGATGATCAACATAATGTATGGTTCAATCAAAAAATGATATGATAATTAAGAGTTATTAATTATTTGTGAAGTTGAATTTGAAAAAATAACCAAAAATATCACATATCCTAAGCATGTAGAATAACCTATTTGATAATGTGTAGATATGACGAGCCAATACATTACATGTACCCTTTTTCTAGTGAGGCTGGCTAATAAAGTGCCGTCACAACTTAATATATCTTCAGTAAAGTATCTCATAATAGATGAGTTCGTAACTGAGATGTTAGATAAGAATTTTGCAAAATTTTATTCTCAACTATTAAATTGAGTGAAAAAAATAAATGTGACTTAAACTGCTGTCGACAACAATTATGATTTATTCTTTCGAGATGTATTTATGTGCAATGCAAGATATAAAGCAAATGTAAAATAAGCATTGCCATAAAAAGGCACATACAGAATTCCAACATGTTTAGCTTGGTTGAATCAACTTTGCAAACATGTAAAGTACAAACAAACACAAGATTGAATCCATACAAAACTTTATTTCATTCCAACACTACTATGTTATTTAGAAGTAAATCAATAAGTGTCACCAAGAAAATTCTTTATACATCCATTGAAACGTATTTTGAAACGAGTTAGAATTAAAACCAACTGAGATGATAACAAAAGGTTAAAATATTATACACAAATATCATCCTGTTTTAATAATTCTAGATTTTAAAAAATGGAGCTTGATGAGATTACTATTAGTAATGAATATACAATCACAGAGTGTATAAAATGTATCAACACCTTGCATTTAGATCCCTCTTAAATACCATTTTATATCCACATTTATCGTCTATAATGAAAATAAGCAAATATGTTGTTTGAAGACCTTAGTGTTGCTAGCATTGAAGCTTAGGCTGCTCTAGATCTAAACTGTGAGTTTTGTTTCATATTTTGTTGTCATTTTTCATTCGAGATAATTAGGAATGAGGAATGTAGGTTTTGGTGAATGTAGAATTTTTTTTTATAGGAAATTGAACGATAACAATTCCACGAAAAGAAATAGGCGTGATTTCTCTGGACGACTCAGATAGCTAGTTGGATTCGAGATCTAATGGTTGATGCTCCCCCAATATCAGCATGTGGATTAGTCAGGAGGCGGTAAAAATAACGTGTGAATGATAATTCTTAGACCCCATGGTGAATATTTAAAGGTTACAACACAAAGCGTATTAATGATATAAGAAAAGCTTTGAAGCAATTTTGAACCAATTTTATAAATCGTATTTTATAAAATATTTATAAATTCGTTTTAAAACGATTTCAACTCCATTTTCAATTTTAAATCAATATAGAATATTCTATATCTTTATCATATTAAAATGATAATATTTCCAAAATATTGAAATGACAACTTTTCGATATTCATTATAAAATGAATAAAATCGATCGATAAGTCTATTCGGGTTAAAAATGGCATTCCTATACTTAACCCGGCTTCATATTTTTATATTTTTATATGTTTGTGTCTATCCAAAAATGGACATAAAAATCATAATTTTATTCTTCACTAAATTTATTTTAAAATACTCTTTATTTTAAAATATTCTTTATTTTAAAAGATTCTTTATTTAAAACAATCTAAATCGGAATGCGACTCAATCAATTACCATATAATTTCAGTTATACAGATTTTCATACATCGCATGTATTTAACAATAATGAAAAATAATCATTCAACAGTCCATTTACATTCAGAGTGAAGTTTTACAACTGTGTGAGCATTAAAATAAATAAATAACGCTCATCACAGACTCTTAATCCATCGATTGAGTTATAACTAAATATTGGGACTAGTGTATGTCAAATATCATCCCAATACCCGTTTGGGGTTTCCAGACAACAACAGTTTATTTAAATACATCATTGGTTAATAAATTTAACCAATTATAATTCGATTTGAATTATTTTCTATTTAACAATTTTCCCTATTTAAATTATAAATAAATATTATAATTTAATTTCAACATAACATATTTTTTAACAAGTAATTATTATTTATTCTTGTCTAACATTATAAAGGTGACATTTTGTCTAACGAAACATATATTTTAACATGTAACCCTTTTATTTAACAAAACGTATTCTAACAAGATGACATTTTATTTCACAAAACATTATTCTAAATAAATGACATTTTTATTTCATAAAACATGTTCTCAACATATGATTATTGTTCTAACTTCGCTAACATAATAATGATAATGTTTTAATCTAGCAAAAAATCATATTTTTAACATATGATCAATTTTCTAATATCGCTAACATGCAAGTGATAATGTTTTTCAGTAGACAAAACACATAATGACAAATGATTCTTTTTCTACTACATGTAACTAATAATGTTTTGAATGAACAAAACATAAAATGACAAACGATTATTTTCTACTACATGTAACTAATAATGTTTTGAATAAACAAAACATAAAATGACAAATGATTATTTTCTACTACATTTTATGTTACAATAAAAAAGTATTTTATTGTCTACACCTTTTCTACATTTAAAATGTAAAAATAAAAAGCATATTTTATTCGCATAACACTTTCTATGTCTCTAATGACAAACAAAAAGAATATTTTATTTGCATAACAATTTAAATGTTTCTAATGACAAATAAAAATGATATTTTATTTGCATAACAATTTCAATGTTTCTAATGACAAATAAAAAGAATATTTTATTTGCATAACAATTTCAATGTTTCTAATGAAAAATAAAAAGAATATTTTATTTGCATACCATTTCTAAGTTCAACATGACAAATAAAAAGGATATTTTTGTTTGTAACAATTCCTATGTTCATATGTGATAAATAAAAAGATGAATTCTTATTTGTATGCAAATTTCTATCTTTTCTAATGACAAATAAAAAGAGATTTTACTTGCATAATAATTTCTATATTTTCTAATGACAAATAAAAAGAGAATTTTACTTATATACAATTTTCAATATTTTCTAATGACAAATAAAAAGAGATTTTTTTTCTTGTATACAATTTCAATATTTAGCATGACAAATAAAAATAAATAAATTTTATTTGTATACAATTTGCAACAATTAACATGACAAATAAAAATGAATATTTTTATTTGTATATAATTTCAATATTTAACATGACAAATAAAAATGAATATTTCTATATATATTCAATTTCAATTTCAACATGACAAATAAAAAGAAATATTTTTATTTGTATACAATTTTATTTTATTCCATTATATTCAATTAACTCAACAGATCACCACAAACAACATCAACCAGTTCAAATCAAATCGCGTACAACAACAAGCTGAATTTAACAGCGTATATGTAGGAATTTCTGAACACGATAATAATTAATTAATTTTAATTATTTAAAAAGAAATCTTACCTTGATCGGTTTCAGAATTAGATAAAACGATTATTTTTAATAAAATCAAACATATGTTCAATTTTATCAAAAATCCATACGGTCTCTGTTTCAGTTCTGATCTGCTCCATGTTGTAATCTCGATTTTACGGTTCCAACGGTGCTTGGTTTGCTGAATTCTAAAATCATTTGAAGAAGTTTGTTATTTTAAACATTGATTTCATTAATTAAATAAATAATTAATCAATTCCTAATTACTTCATTATCAGTTAATTAGCCGTGATCTGCTTCGTTCCAGGCAAACTGTCGATACCCGAAACCCATCATCCCAAAGACAAATCGCCTACGCCGCCTCACCCAGTTCATCAGCAACCCATCAGAGGCCACCCAGATCTGCGCCGCCCTATTCTCGATCAACGCCAGCAATGGCATAATGTTCGGTGGCCCGAGCCTCTTTGAAAATAGCCTCGAACGAGGTTCTTTTGAGCACAAAATTCCCAACCGTTTCTCCACTAAATTAGATCATGACCGATCAGTTTAAAGATCTGGTTGTGCTCTTCATTTTTGCCTTTGAATTTTTTTTGAAACAAGATCATGGATTGGAAGAAAGAATTGGAAGAAATTCGGAGCATTTTGTGCGTTCGTTTCTAATATGGCGGCTACGAAGAATGAAATTAGGGTTCTGTTGGAATTGGGGTTTATTTATACTATAATATTATTATTATTTAATTCATTAATTCACAAAAAAGCCCGTTAATTCCTACTAGCTCCAAATCCAGCCCAACGAATATCTCCCCTAGCCAAATACCCCTATTTCGGGCACAATGGATTAGGTCTCATCAGCCCATTTGATTGTTTCAGCATAATTTCCTTTAATTTAAGTTGTAAGACATTTAATTATTTAATTTGATCGTACATTTTAATTTACCGGGGCCATATACTGATTCCAAAAGTTCCGAAAAAATAAATCTAGCTATGTTTTGATGGTACGGTCCTAACAAATTTAATTTCGTCAAATTTGGAGATCGTTTGAAAAATGACCATTTTCTGGTCGATCCAATTTAACTGAAATTGACAAAACACATTTTCTTTTTCCATGCTCACATATTAATTCCAAAAATTATGAAAATTGGAATGTAGTAATAATTTGACATTCTGAATCCAGCAAAAGTGGTTTCGTCAAAAACGGAGGTCGTTTGCAAAATGGCTATTTTTAAGGGCCATACATATATTAAAAATATATATAAATTCTATAGCAACTTTTCAGAATTTTAAACTGGACATAACTTTCAATTTATAAAGTGGAATCTCATTTTCTTACATTCGTTAGAAAGATATTGTTAATCAGATTCAAATATTTCTGGTTTTACTGAAATCCGATTTATTTTGAATCTTGTATGTTCAATTGAAATTTAAAATCGAATTTTCAAACTGCCCGCCATTTCAAACTCCTTTTATAATTAAAATAAATTTATTCGTTCTAACTTCAATTAAAATAAATTTTTAGTCGTTATTATTTAAAATAAATCATTTTAAATATCCAAAAATTGCTAAAATAAAATTTTTAAATTGATTCAGAATTTTCGGGTTGTTTCAATCTCCCCACTTAAAATCTTTTCGTCCTCGAAAAGGAACGGAGCTGAAAGTTGTTTTATTAACCAACTCAACTTTCATTATTTTATTGGTTTCAATAATTTTATTAGTTGAACTAATAACCACACAACACAAACATCAATCAATTAGTTGATTAGCTTTACAAATATATATAACTTTTATAATTCAAAAATCATATTTTCTAAGATCGGATTATATATATAATTACAAATACGTTAATTATAAACTTGTCACTCTCAACTCATTTTAGGGCATTTCTAACCCCATCTCTAACGAGTTTTCTCATTCTAGGATACTACTGATCCTATCTCTAATGAGTATTCTTTTATAGGATATTCCTAATCCTACCTCTGATGAGTCTTTGTTCAGTTCTAACGAGTTGTACCCCAAAGATTTGAGTTAACCGAAGCTCTGATACCAGCTGTAACTACAACGGATTTCGCCCAGACCTAATCGATCGCTAAATCGACCAAGACCGTTCGAATCCCGCATACGCTAACTTTGGACATACAACACATCAGAACAACAACAGAAGACTTTTATAAACATTTTAATAATGTTATATCAGAGTACAAAATATATCAGAGTACATCGAAAAAAAACTACAGCGGAAGATTAATTTACACTGAGTTTAATATAGTGCAGCGGAATAAATAAACTAACACAGTGGAAGACTATCAATGCTCTGGACACAGCTTTAAGCCTCGATCTAGAATCCTTCTCAATAAATAAATATCTACAAAAAAACAAGCCACTCGACTGCCCATGTGGAAAATATGGGCACCTGCTAATCACTGGACCACGCCGCTAATGCGGAACGGGTTTACTCCATTGGATTGCCAGTGCATAAAATAAACTAAATCATTTAAACAACGCAATGCTTTTTAGAAAAAATGAAACCATTATAAGACTCAAGTCCCATCACACAATGCAACGCAAACTGGAGGATAGAGTTTTACCTTATAATGGTCAAATATGCTTGATACATATAAAGGAAAGTCATTTGATATTATTATTAGTGTCTATATTGTTTCAAAAACATTTTCAATCATAACGTATCAATCATAGGCGGCAAAGCTGTAACACCCCGCCTCCGCTAGGGTCACTCGCAAAGGAATGCACTAGCTTTAGAGGGGCATTATTGGTAAACATGCACAGAAATATCACAAGACAGAACATATAAAATAGCGGAAGTAAAATCGAACTTTCATAAACATCAATAATTAAGGTCTAAAGCCTTTTACATCAGAGTACATCAAAACCTGTCTTGCAATAGTAAAGAAGCATAAAGACTTTTTCATAAATTATTCCCCAAGTAAAAACAGTAAAGTAGCCATAGCCAAGAAAAGTCCAAGCCATCCATGATGACCTTCAAGCAGAAGAAGTCCAAACTAAACGACAGTATTTCCTCCCTGTAACCTGGGGGGGAAACGGAAGAAAAGAGGCGAAACAAAACGGGTCAGTCAAAAAGACTGAGTAAGCCCTATCTACTATCAGCATAAAAACTAGTAAAGTTAACTGACATGAGAAACTGAGATGAACATAAGCATGATGACAAGATAGATAAGCTAAATCAAAATAACATGATGAACTACTGAACTCAGACAAACTAAAGTGTCATGATAAATTACGATGTCAAGATAAAACAAGGTATCCCATCGTCAAGTTCCTGTCAAGTATAATATCCCCAAGATATCTATCACGTATAACATCCCATGGTATATATCCTGTCTTTTAGCCCTGCACCCACCGTACTAGTATCCCCACCGTATCATGTGTTAACCATGAATGACCCTTACTCAAAAGTCGTGTAATGGTCTATGTCAACCTAATATATCGCATATATAGGTTACTCAACTTGTATGTTTTATTCCATGTAAATGTTCAGTCCCTTGCCGTAGACCATACGGGCTTTCCCACGAGATTCTATACTACTTTAACATAGTTCCATGATCCTTAAGATCGTTTTGGTTTGTCACCCTATATCTAACTAGGGTCTTTCAACATGAATCATCGTTTGTACAACTAGGACTTATGCTACCTAGGACTACTAGGGATTATGCTTACCTATTGCACGTTTTCGTATCTCGGTTTTGGTTCAACCACCCAGGGCCACTAGGATTTACGCTAACCGTCAACCGCGCCCTTTTTCCCACGCATTCATCGTGAATCGTTTTTCCATGACTGTATGCACATGTATCACATCGTGCCATCCGAGTCCTGTCACAGGGCAGACCAGGAAATACAGGACTCGGTCGGGAGCTTTCGATTTATCTGCCGATGCAGATGCTAAGGTCTGTTTTTTCTATACGTGGCTATGGTCCCACGAGACCACTCCCTCAACTAGTGAAAGACAAGACAGGATAAATCCTGTATGAGAACACACTACTGGCCAACCCACAATCCTAGCCTTACCGCAACCATAATTAGATAGCAATTATGGTCTTTTGGGTGTTCTCTGCCTTTCCGTACGTACACGCTTGACCAAAGATGGTAGGTAGCCTGACGAAATGCTATCTAGGGTACGACCGTGTATCGTCGACTATCCCCTATCCATCCCCGTCTTTAGGTCGCTCGTATAGCAACCAAGGCATACTCTTGGTTCTTCTAACGCAGACCTTAACCTCTCATGAGCCTAGTATGATCACCTGGCAGCTCATAGAGGGATACCAAGAATATCCTCACGTTCCCCGAAGCCGCTGCTTCGTTACCCAGTTCGCTGGAGCCTTTATCTAAATCAGATACTTGCTCCTACTCGTATACTTAAACGATGACCTACCGTATTAGGTTACTCATCTATCTATGAACTGGTCTAAATTTCCTTGACTAAGAATCATTACTTAGTTATTCTTCAACTAAGGTTTACCACTTAGCCTTATTCCCGTTATCCTTGTTAACTACGGTTATCCACCTAATCCTCAGAACTAGGGTTTACATAATGGATTAAGTGTCACTTAAGTTCATGACTTAACCCGTCTACAAATCATGTCAAAATTGGCTAAGTATCCAAGTTCAAGACTTAACCATACAAACCATGCTCAAGTTGGTTAAGTATGTATTAACTTGACCCTATCAAATTATTGAGTCAAATCGGTCAAGCGTATTTAAGCGATTCGTGGTTTAGCCTTATCATGTTTTCACGTTAGGTTGGTTAAGTATAGGTTAACTTAACCTTATCAAATAACCGAGTTGGAGTGTTTAAGTATAGGTTACTTAATCACTTCAAAATTACCGAGTTAGATTGGTTAAGTGTTGGTTAACTTAACCACTTCAAATCATCGTGTTAGATTAGTTAAGTGTTTAACTTAACCCCATCAAACTACCAAGTGGGATTAATTAAGTCTAGGCTAACTTAACCCCATCCGATTTCCATGTTTAGACTAGTTGAGTCTAATCTTAACCCCATCCATTAACTGTATTTTTCGGTTAAGTGTCATTAAGAAAACTTACTTAACCTTACCAAGTTATCGCGTTGGATTGATTAAGTGTTGGTTAACTTAACCCCGTCCACTAGTCGTATAAAAATGGTTAAGTGTCATTAGGCAAATCAAGTTACTTAACCTACCCAACCTTGTCATGTTTTGTTAAGTATCATTAGCCTAATCAATTTACTTAACCCATTTGTCCATGTCATATTTGGTTAAGAGTCATTAATCAAATTAACTTAACCCTATCATGTGGAATTAATTACTTAATTCACCTCAAACTCTCACATTAGACTTTGTTGTGGTTACTAGTTAAGCCGGTCGGTTCCGGGTAGCTTTACACCACAACTTGGTCTAACCTCGGGTTCAAGCACAACATGACCAACTTCTCACATCGGGTCCTATTGTTTGCAACTACTAGTTAGGCCGGTCGGTTCCGGGTAGTTTTACGTTGCAAACTCAACCCAACCTCGAGTTGGTCACTTTCATGTTTAGTCTAGTGTCATGTTCATATTCAAGTTTTTAAGAATATGGGTAGACCTAACTTAATAGGTAAATTCCCAATTCCATAGTATGGGTAGACCTAACTTAATAGGTAAATTCCCAATTCCATATTTTCAAACATACTCACATGTCAACTTCCATGTTATCTTTCAAGCCATGTTTTCAAGTTGTATTTTCATGTCATTAGAAATTACTCATAACATAACCCAACGCTTTTAAACTCGCATATACGTTCGCAACAACGTAATGGATTAAAAGAAGAGACTTGGCAAAGGCATGACAAAAATGGATATTAAGCCACAAGTTAATCATGGTGGCAAATGAGGCACAAATGTGTTCATTAACTTGCATGTTACATTCTTAAGCCTCAAAAACGTGCATAAACCCAAACTTGGCACATAAGCGAATCATGGTGACAAAAGACATGGAATGATGACTAGTAACTCGCATATATCATCATATAAGGGTTATGACTTCATATGCAAGTTGACATAAAGGTTATGAGGGTTCTCATGTTGCATAATGCAACATTTCAACATAAAGGTTGTAGCTTTTAGCCCACAAGATCAAGATAATGACTTCATAAACTTGCATGACATGATAGCATGTATCATACTCAATGATCAAACCCAAACTTGCAACATGAACATTTAACTTCATAGTTAATATCTAAGAGTAGGGAAAGGGCTTACATTGCTATGAAGGCACAAAAGATATGACAAAGCCCTTATGCAATCAACTAGACCCAAAATGCAAGCTCTAACATAAAAACCCTTGAGCCAAAATGATCAAAACCCTTGCTTTATGACGCAAATATAGAAACTTGACTTGAATGCAAGCTAATGACACTCATACAAGCTTGAAAACACTTGTATGCATGGAAAATCTCTCATAGAAACAATTTAGAAATTTTATGAAGAGAGTGGAGGCCATGAGAGGTAAAATTTTGCCATAGTTTAGTTGTATGAATGAATAATGATGATTTAGGGTTAGGTTATGGTCTTATTTATAGATTAGGCAAGTGTTTTAGGCCATAGGATTAAACCCTAGTTGCAATCTCAGCCCTTAAAAGCGAATCTGGCCCCCAAACTCAACACAAACCCAAAATGGTGCACCAGGCAGAACTGCCCGGCTGGACCAAGTCGACAGGGCTGTCGACTTGGGTCCAACCAAGTCGACTCCCAAGTCGACAGGGCTGTCGACTTGGGTGCTCTGGCGGGAATTTTCCCGCCTGGCCCAAACTGGCCCAAATTTCAAAATTCAAACTTGAATTTGAAATCTGTTTTTACTTTGAAATTTTCTGAAAACTTCGTTGGGCCTTAATCGGGTCATACGGACTCCGATTTTCGAAAACTCGGACTCTATTTCGCGTATTTTTCCGAGACGAACGCAATGGCATAGCCCGTTTTACTTGATTCAGAATTTAAAAATGAAATTCTGCCTTGATTCTCGTTTTAACATGTTGTCGAAATACGGGTTGTTACATTCTCCCCACCTTTTAGGATTTCGTCCCCGAAATCTCCAAGTTAGGAAGAACATATCCTACCATCCATCATTCATCTACTCAAAACATCATCCACAAGCAACGATTGTCTTTAGATGATTTCTAATGCTGTATGAATATATGCAAAACGTGTGTGTACATGTTCCTTAGCTAATGCTAATGATCCGGCCTGAATAATCTTTCTAATGCAAAATATGTATAGTGCCATGAATCCAACATGCATGCAAATAGTCCTAGTCATATAGATACTATATGCGTGCACAATCATTCATTCATATGCAACAACCGCATGATAATACATTCGATTTCATCCATAAACAAGTATAAATACTCGTGCATATGCAATATGAAATGTGACCGAGTCGAGCTAGTATCTAATGTGTATTCGCGCATCCACGAGCAACCACTTGCAACCACTTGCAACCATATCAATCATAACATGTTTCAAATACATGTTTACATCCATAGGGTTCTACCTAGGATTCCCTGAAACAGGGCCGAGAAGATAAAAAAGACAAACTCCTTACGGGATTTGTAACAGAAAATAGGACCGAGAGGATGTCCACGAAAGATAGCCTACAAGTAAGCTCTACAGAAAACAGGGATCAAGGATATACTCCCAAAAAAGAGATATCGTGCGCGTATCTAGTCTTTGACCATCAAAGTCGTATTTCCTTGAGCTTAATTCCATTGTGCCTTGACCGTCTTTTAACTTCGCGATTTCGTAGCTTCTTATTTCCTGTTTCCATAACATGAGCTGGAACTCATTTCTTCGTCGCCTCTCGTTCCACTTGCACTTATCCTTTTCCTAGAATACTTGGCACAAACATGACTGCGTACTCATGATCTCATGCAAGCTTTCCAAAATTCACTAGTGAATCTTGGATCTCGTTTATATACTATAAGGTATTCCATGTAGAAGAACTTTCTCTTGAAAGTAAACAGATGTCAACCAGGTTATCAAGCGCACTTACTAGGGTGATCTCTATAACCCATGCATAAATGAAGTAAACCATCCGTCTTATTGGCGAACTCCACTCGATCGGGCTTCAAATTTCCAATAAAGACATCAAGGGATTCTAAGTAACTAGTCATGACAGAACCTCAAAAAGGTTACACGATACTTCGAGGGTATTACCAAGGCTAGTCAAAAGGTCTAACTACCCTCCTATCAAAACCGAGAGTGGCACCCCCCCTACTGGATAACCACTTCATCCCTAGAATCCATCCATAGCTTATAAACATAAGCATTATTTCCAAACTCAACACTTGGCATAGACATTCTCAAATCCAAACAAGTCATGTATAAATGGACTGATTCTCCAATAGGACTTTGAGACAAAAATGGGATTCTCTATTACGCTAGTACTTAAGGTGCAGAGGCTCAACTATCGAAGCAGACTTAAATGATACGAAAAACGAAGTCCTAACGGGATGATAGAGAAGAAAAGCTAAACCTTTAACAAGATCGTTACCCTCCTTCCGAGGTACCCTAGAAATGAAAGCATACTATTGCCCTCCCGATGATCTTGTCCTTGTCCCATAATACTTAACTATCCGCCCCGTTTTACCATGCCAAAGGTACTCTCTCGTCATGGGTTTCATTGTTCATCTTTCTCCCTCCTTTGAGGACTAAGCCATACCAACAAGTTGCTCATCCTTAAGCTCGTATCCTTTATCCTCTTTCTCACTATCCTTTCTTATAACGCGGCCACTGGTCTCTCGAGAACCACCTCCATCGTATGGAAAGCACTTTCGTGGATAGAAAAGACTAGTCGCAGTTAAAACCACTGTGACTACAGATGGAGGAAAGAAAGGAAAAGAGATTCAATTAAGGAAACAAGGATAGTGCTAATGGCCTTTGGGGAATAGCCTTTTTCTTTTAAAAGAAAATTTTCTTGAAAAATGCTTCTTTATAAACGATTTTCAAATAGTTTTCAGAAGGTCTTTAAAAACTATTGCCCAGTCTGGTAACCTTCTGCTCTGATACCACGTGTAACACCCCGCCTCCGCTAGGGTCACTCGCAAAGGAATGCACTAGCTTTAGAGGGGCATTATTGGTAAACATGCACAGAAATATCACAAGACAGAACATATAAAATAGCGGAAGTAAAATCGAACTTTCATAAACATCAATAATTAAGGTCTAAAGCCTTTTACATCAGAGTACATCAAAACCTGTCTTGCAATAGTAAAGAAGCATAAAGACTTTTTCATAAATTATTCCCCAAGTAAAAACGGTAAAGTAGCCATAGCCAAGAAAAGTCCAAGCCATCCATGATGACCTTCAAGCAGAAGAAGTCCGAACTAAACAACAGTATTTCCTCCCTGTAACCTGGGGGGAAACGGAAGAAAAGAGGCGAAACAAAACGGGTCAGTCAAAAAGACTGAGTAAGCCCTATCTACTATCAGCATAAAAACTAGTAAAGTTAACTGACATGAGAAACTGAGATGAACATAAGCATGATGACAAGATAGATAAGCTAAATCAAAAGAACATGATGAACTACTGAACTCAGACAAACTAAAGTGTCATGATAAATTACGATGTCAAGATAAAACAAGGTATCCCATCGTCAAGTTCCTGTCAAGTATAATATCCCCAAGATATCTATCACGTATAACATCCCATGATATCTATCCTGTCTTTTAGCCCTGCACCCACCGTACTAGTATCCCCATCGTATCATGTGTTAACCATGAATGACCCTTACTCAAAAGTCGTGTAATGGTCTATGTCAACCTAATATATCGCATATATAGGTTACTCAACTTGTATGTTTTATTCCATGTAAATGTTCAGTCCCTTGCCGTAGACCATACGGGCTTTCCCACGAGATTCTATACTACTTTAACATAGTTCCATGATCCTTAAGATCGTTTTGGTTTGTCACCCTATATCTAACTAGGGTCTTTTAACATGAATCATCGTTTGTACAACTAGGACTTATGCTACCTAGGACTACTAGGGATTATGCTTACCTATTGCACGTTTTCGTATCTCGGTTTTGGTTCAACCACCCAGGGCCACTAGGATTTACGCTAACCGTCAACCGCGCCCTTTTTCCCACGCATTCATCGTGAATCGTTTTTCCATCACTGTATGCACATGTATCACATCGTGCCATCCGAGTCCTGTCACAGGGCAGACCAGGAAATACAGGACTCGGTCGGGAGCTTTCGATTTATCTGCCGATGCAGATGCTAAGGTCTGTTTTTTCTATACGTGGCTATGGTCCCACGAGACCACTCCCTCAACTAGTGAAAGACAAGACAGGATAAATCCTGTATGAGAACACACTACTGGCCAACCCACAATCCTAGCCTTACCGCAACCATAATTAGATAGCAATTATGGTCTTTTGGGTGTTCTCTGCCTTTCCGTACGTACACGCTTGACCAAAGATGGTAGGTAGCCTGACGAAATGCTATCTAGGGTACGACCGTGTATCGTCGACTATCCCCTATCCATCCCCATCTTTAGGTCGCTCGTATAGCAACCAAGGCATACTCTTGGTTCTTCTAACGCAGACCTTAACCTCTCATGAGCCTAGTATGATCACCTGGCAGCTCATAGAGGGATACCAAGAATATCCTCACGTTCCCCGAAGCCGCTGCTTCGTTACCCAGTTCGCTGGAGCCTTTATCTAAATCAGATACTTGCTCCTACTCGTATACTTAAACGATGACCTACCGTATTAGGTTACTCATCTATCTATGAACTAGTCTAAATTTCCTTGACTAAGAATCATTACTTAGTTATTCTTCAACTAAGGTTTACCACTTAGCCTTATTCCCGTTATCCTTGTTAACTACGGTTATCCACCTAATCCTCAGAACTAGGGTTTACATAATGGATTAAGTGTCACTTAAGTTCATGACTTAACCCGTCTACAAATCATGTCAAAATTGGCTAAGTATCCAAGTTCAAGACTTAACCCTACAAACCATGCTCAAGTTGGTTAAGTATATATTAACTTGACCCTATCAAATTATTGAGTCAAATCGGTCAAGCGTATTTAAGCGATTCGTGGCTTAGCCTTATCATGTTTTCACGTTAGGTTGGTTAAGTATAGGTTAACTTAACCTTATCAAATAACCGAGTTGGAGTGTTTAAGTATAGGTTACTTAATCACTTCAAAATTACCGAGTTAGATTGGTTAAGTGTTGGTTAACTTAACCACTTCAAATCATCGTGTTAGATTAGTTAAGTGTTTAACTTAACCCCATCAAACTACCAAGTGGGATTAATTAAGTCTAGGCTAACTTAACCCCATCCGATTTCCATGTTTAGACTAGTTGAGTCTAATCTTAACCCCATCCATTAACTGTATTTTTCGGTTAAGTGTCATTAAGAAAACTTACTTAACCTTACCAAGTTATCGCGTTGGATTGATTAAGTGTTGGTTAACTTAACCCCGTCCACTAGTCGTATAAAAATGGTTAAGTGTCATTAGGCAAATCAAGTTACTTAACCTACCCAACCTTGTCATGTTTTGTTAAGTATCATTAGCTTAATCAATTTACTTAACCCATTTGTCCATGTCATATTTGGTTAAGAGTCATTAATCAAATTAACTTAACCCTATCATGTGGCATTAATTACTTAATGCACCTCAACCTCTCACATTAGACTTTGTTGTGGTTACTAGTTAAGCCGGTCGGTTCCGGGTAGCTTTACACCACAACTTGGTCTAACCTCGGGTTCAAGCACAACATGACCAACTTCTCACATTGGGTCCTATTGTTTGCAACTACTAGTTAGGCCGGTCGGTTCCGGGTAGTTTTACGTTGCAAACTCAACCCAACCTCGAGTTGGTCACTTTCATGTTTAGTCTAGTGTCATGTTCATATTCAAGTTTTTAAGAATATGGGTAGACCTAACTTAATAGGTAAATTCCCAATTCCATAGTATGGGTAGACCTAACTTAATAGGTAAATTCCCAATTCCATATTTTCAAACATACTCACATGTCAACTTCCATGTTATCTTTCAAGCCATGTTTTCAAGTTGTATTTTCATGTCATTAGAAATTACTCATAACATAACCCAACGCTTTTAAACTCGCATATACGTTCGCAACAACGTAATGGATTAAAAGAAGAGACTTGGCAAAGGCATGACAAAAATGGATATTAAGCCACAAGTTAATCATGGTGGCAAATGAGGCACAAATGTGTTCATTAACTTGCATGTTACATTCTTAAGCCTCAAAAACGTGCATAAACCCAAACTTGGCACATAAGCGAATCATGGTGACAAAAGACATGGAATGATGACTAGTAACTCGCATATATCATCATATAAGGGTTATGACTTCATATGCAAGTTGACATAAAGGTTATGAGGATTCTCATGTTGCATAATGCAACATTTCAACATAAAGGTTGTAGCTTTTAGCCCACAAGATCAAGATAATGACTTCATAAACTTGCATGACATGATAGCATGTATCATACTCAATGATCAAACCCAAACTTGCAACATGAACATTTAACTTCATAGTTAATATCTAAGAGTAGGGAAAGGGCTTACATTGCTATGAAGGCACAAAAGATATGACAAAGCCCTTATGCAATCAACTAGACCCAAAATGCAAGCTCTAACATAAAAACCCTTGAGCCAAAATGATCAAAACCCTTGCTTTATGATGCAAATATAGAAACTTGACTTGAATGCAAGCTAATGACACTCATACAAGCTTGAAAACACTTGTATGCATGGAAAATCTCTCATAGAAACAATTTAGAAATTTTATGAAGAGAGTGGAGGCCATGAGAGGTAAAATTTTGCCATAGTTTAGTTGTATGAATGAATAATGATGATTTAGGGTTAGGTTAGGGTCTTATTTATAGATTAGGCAAGTGTTTTAGGCCATAGGATTAAACCCTAGTTGTAATCTCAGCCCTTAAAAGCGAATCTGGCCCCCAAACTCAACACAAACCCAAAATGGTGCACCAGGCAGAACTGCCCGGCTGGACCAAGTCGACAGGGCTGTCGACTTGGGTCCAACCAAGTCGACTCCCATGTCGACAGGGCTGTCGACTTGGGTGCTCTGGCGGGAATTTTCCCGCCTAGCCCAAATTTCCAAATTCAAACTTGAATTTGAAATATGTTTTTACTTTGAAATTTTCTGAAAACTTCGTTGGGCCTTAATCGGGTCATACGGACTCCGATTTTCGAAAACTCGGACTCTATTTCGCGTATTTTTCCGAGACGAACGCAATGGCATAGCCCGTTTTACTTGATTCAGAATTTAAAAATGAAATTCTGCCTTGATTCTCGTTTTAACATGTTGTCGAAATACGGGTTGTTACAATAGCTACCATATACTATGTCGCCATACTAGTTTTACAATGAAAACCGTATGGTGTCGTATTGGAAGTTGGATTTCCATATGAACCAAGGCAAGAGATCGTCCTTACCGAATTCGAGACCCTCTAGCCCGAGCATTAGGATCAGTCGCAACTGCACCTTGGATCTTCAGGGCCGGTCCACAAATACTTTAGTGAATTAGTAATGCCTGAACAATACGTTTCTCTGCCCTATGGGGCATAAAATCTGAGCCACTAGGGACTCAATATCCGGGGCGCCTCATTCTATCATCCGCATAAGTAAAATGTCTGGTCTCCATACCATGACACCACTCCTAGCTAGAAATAAACGCATGTTCTCCCTGCAGTCCTCTCCCATTTTTGGTCCATACAGGGGTGTGAGGCTTGCGAAGTATCGCTATACACAAAGCTATGCTAACTAATGCTGTGCTTTGATCATCATCCACAAGACTCTGCTTTTCAACAAAGGCCTTGATCATTTGCATCTTAGCATGCCACATTGTCAATCCATACCATACCATTGATTTCTGCCAATATATAACATCTAAGCTCGTACGTCTCAGAGAAGAGTGTTAAGCAAGAGAATAAATTCTCGGCTACCAAACAGATATATATTTAGCAGTGATCAACGAATACAGCATAAAGGAATACAACGTCAGACATACCATCCATTTACAAGTCCGTTCTGGATCTGAACGAAACCGAAGGCACCTTATTCCTCGTCCCATATGTCCAATACAGGAGAGTGGTCCTCGCATATCCGTCGATCACCAAGTACGTCTGGACTATTACGACTTATTACCATGTCTTGGGATGCCTCCCAATCAAGACATCAGTAATCATCCAAACGATGTGAAAATCTCCGGTCTTCAGCCACCGTCTTCATCTTCGACTTTTAATCGTCGTAGTAATTATTCAGAATGGGTTAAACCCGGTCTTTCCGAATAACTCGCGTATTTTATAATCAATAAACAAGTGTTATAAAACACATCATACGCCTCATTCCAATTCAGAATATTCTTTTAAATATATATTCACATTATTAGGGAAAGGTTCCCATTAATTTTATCAAAGATAAATTCTTTTAATCATTTAATATCTCATTCCCATTTTTAATCTTACTAAAGATTCATTAAACCTCTATTTTAGTTTTAACCTCAAAAATCATTATTTAATGATTATTCAACATTAAGAAATTAATCTTATCTTTAGCTGGGTTAAAGAACAAATGTTTTTTAAAAACATTGTTCACGATAAACCCAAATTCATCTTCCATTAAATATGGAATCTTCAGAGAAATCAGATCAATATATAATCGATATAAATTTCCGTATCAGACTAATAATATAAATGGAATAACGTTAAAGCCTTTTAAATTCCATATATAGTAACAGTCTTCTTTTACAGAAGCTCATCTCGATTATTATTAAATCGAATTCCCTTCAATTCCAATTTAATATATTAAGTTGGAAAACTTTATTTTGGAAAATTTTCATTAAATCTAAATAAAAAGTTTTGTAAATTCAAAATCATATCTTCACGGTTAGTTGGGTTAAAGAACAAATGTCATTTAAAACACAGTTCACGATAAACCCAACTCACATTTCACTTTATTCCAATTACTAAATATAATTGGAAACTCTAATAATCTTAATTAAAAGATTAATTCTTTTCAAACGGGGTTTAAGAACAGTGTTATTTAAGACACCTTTCACGACAAAACCAAAAATCCAATTTATTATTTAATTCCAATTTAATATTAAGTAATTGGAAAACTTCATTAAATCTTAATTTAAAGATTTATTCTAGTTAATAACTAGTCCATTTCGATAAAAATATATTTTTATCTTTTCAAATATGGAATTTTTCATCCAAAATCTTTCCAAATTATTAATTATGATTTTACATATTTTTTCCATATTTTAAATAATTTTATTATGGTCCGTACAGTCGGTTTCCAATAATGACCACTGAACTGCATCCATAGTGACCTTTTTCAAATTTGATTTGGACATAATTCCCAATCCAACCGTTAGATTTTAAAACTTTTATATTCATTGGAAAGCTCTTTTCGATACGAACCCAATGGTTCCGGTTTTAGGAGAATCCGACTGTCGGATCTCCCGTTTGATCAATTTGAAGTTAATGGTCGAAACTCGCGAACGGTCGTTGTGCGGCGCGTTCTATTCAGGCCATTATGTATATATATATATATTTATATATATATATATATATATATATATATATATGTTTCGACGATCTCCATTTAAATCGTATTTTATAAAATATTTATAAACTGTTTTAAAACAATTTCAACTCCATTTTCAATTTTAAATCAAAATTGAATATTTTATATCTTTATCATATTAAAATGATAATATTTCCAAAATATTAAATTTTGAAATAACTACTTTTCGATATTCATTATAAAATGAATAAAATCGATCGATAAACCTGTTCGGGTTAAAAATGGCGTTCCTATACGTAACCCGGCTTCATATTTTTAAATTTTTGTGTCTATCCAAAAATGAACATAAAAATCATACTTTTATTCTTCACTAAATTTATTTTATAATACTCTTTATTTTAAAATATTCTTTATTTTACAAGATTCTTTATTTAAAACATTCTGAATCGGAATGCGACTCAATCAATTAGCATATAATTTCAGTTATATGGATTTTTATACATCGCATGTATTTAACAATAATGATAAATAATCATTCAACAGTCCATTTACATCCAGAGTGATGTTTTACAACTGTGTGAGCATTAAAATAAATAAATAAAGCTCATCACAGACTCTCAATCTATCGATTGACATATAACTAAATATTGGGACTAGTGTATGTCAAATATCATCCCAATAACCGTGTGGGGTTTCCAGACAACAACAGTTTATTTAAATACACCATTGGTTAATAAATTTAACCAATTATAATTCGGTTTGAATTATTTTCTATTTAACAAATTTTCACTGTTTAAATTATAAATAATATTATAATTTAATTTCAACAAAACATATTATTTAACAAGTAATTTTTTTATTCTTATCTAACATGATAAAGGTGACATTTTGTCCAACGAAACATATATTTTAACATGTAATCCTTTTATTTACCAAAACATATTCTAACAAGATGACATTTTATTTCACAAAACATTATTCTAAATAAATGACATTTTTATTTCACAAAACATGTTTTCAACATATGATTATTGTTCTAACTTCGCTAACATAATAATGATAATGTTTTAATCTGGCAAAAATCATATTTTTAACATATGATCAATTTTCTAATATCGCTAACATGCAAGTGATAATGTTTTTCAGTAGACAAAACATATAATGACAAATGATTCTTTTTCTACTACATGTACCTAATAATGTTTTGAATAAACAAAACATAAAATGACAAATGATTATTTTCTACTATATGTAACTAATAATGTTTTGAATAAACAAAACATAAAATGACAAATGATTATTTTCAACTACATTTTATGTTACAATAAAAAAAGTATTTTATTGTCTACACATTTTCTACATTTCATATGTATAAAGAAAAAGAATATTTTATTTATATAACACTTTCTATGTCTCTAATGACAAATAAAAAGAATATTGTATTTGCATAACAATTTAAATGTTTCTAATGACAAATAAAAATGATATTTTATTTGCATAACAATTTCAATGTTTCTAATGACAAATAAAAAATATATTTTATTTGCATAATAATTTCAATGTTTCTAATGACAAATAAAAAGAATATTTTATTTGCATACCATTTCTAAGTTCAACATGACAAATAAAATGGATATTTTTATTTGTAACAATTCCTATGTTCATATGTGACAAATAAAAAGATGAATTCTTATTTGTATACAAATTTCTATCTTTTCTAAACATGTATTAGCGACGGATTTGTGACGGGTAGCACTAGTCGGTAAATTTCACGTCGGTATTTTAGTGACCATTTTGCGATGGAAGTTAGCATCAATTCTCCGACACATTACCGTCGTTTGTCAATATATTTAAATTTAATTTTAAAATTTAGTACCGATATTTTAACGACGGATCTATATTTCTTTAATATATATTTTAAAAAAATTCCGTTGGAGATCCCTTGCTAAACAGCAAGGGATTAGAAACGGATAATTTCAACTTTTGCTTCACCTTAGATATCTGTCGGTAATTCGTCGCAAATGCTAACATTTTAGTAAGGTTATTAGTGACAAAATTTTCAATTTCCGTCGGCAATCACATACTGATTTACAAAACCCACTTGCATTCCCTTTCTATTCCGTTGGTAAATATTACTACAAAAAAATACTAATTTACAACTGAAGGACGCCAATGTTAATAAAAAATACATAGCTAATATGAACTCAAAAATAACACCATTCATAATCAAATAATGACATAGAATATCAATTAACATACAAGCACAATACATAATTAAGTTGTCAAATTCAATACATAATCTACATAATACATAATACATTGACAGTACAGAACTACAGATATATTAATTTTTAATACATTGGCAATCAGTCATCTCCACTCACTTCCACCACTGCTCCTTGCCTCCTCAGTCCTCATATCAGCTTAAATCCGAAATCTGAAATAGTGAAATGAAATCCTAATATAAAGAAAGACTATTATTGATCATAACAGCAAAATTACAAAATTACAACTTACTATGTTGCAAGACTACCATGCTGAGTATGCTGAATGCATTGGATTATTGATCTAAAGCAAGACTACTATGCTGCACAAACTTACAATTAAAATGCACAAAATTACTATGTTACAAACATACAATTCCTACTGCTTCTTAGATGCAAAACCTTCCCTAATTTATCACAACACCCTATATAAAATACTTTTAATCTTTCAGTTTTAAGAATAGCAATTAAGCATCGAATGTCCCTATTTTATATAACATAAGGCTGCAGCACATGTGATGAAAAGAAAACTGCAGTAGCAATATGAAGCTACTGACCATGACACAAAAATATATGTTACAAAAATACATGAAATTTTAGTACTTCAAAGCAGCAGTTTTCTTCTAGGAATGCATGCTTGAACATGTATAAGTATGTGTAAAATCTGAAAATAATAAGCAAATTTCAGAGCAGTTAACACAGTGTACGTGTACCATAACAGGATAAAAATTCAGCAAGAAACAAGAAGATATGATAGGTATTCCATAACCAATTATCAAGCACGTAACACTTCATCAAAATAAGCTCTCTAAAATATCATGCTGGCAGTTACCTTACAAGGTCAACATCCTGGTCATTCAATAAGCTTGGAACCAGTGATGATGCATGAGAGCAGATAAAGTACCTGAATGTTATTAAAAACAGTTTGTAGAGCCTGTAGGTATCATTAGGCACAGTCAATCCTTTAATCAGAAAAAAAATCTATTATTGGTACCAGTTTTATATTTTGGAAAAAGGAAAAAAAGTCATGGTACTTCTCTTTAGATGTACATACATACATACGAAGAGGTGTATGTGAACAATGGAGCCGCATGCAGTGAGATCATTTAACATGTCATATTCCAGTTCTTTAGTCAGTCATCTTCGTTTTGCCACGGAGACCTCTAAAAATTCATAGTACTTGATACATATGCCTGGAAAAAAAAAATCCAGGTTTTGTTTCCTCATGCCAATCAAGTCCAACTCAGAGATACTTAGGTTTGAAGTTTGAACTAAATTAATTTTGCAAGTCATTTTGTTGAGCGTTCACCGTAGTTTTTTTTTAAGTGGGCTCCTGTTTTAGCTTGAGATTGCATAGCATCTTTCTCACTATTACCGAATTTGTAGTGATCCTGCATTTTTTATTGTCATTGACATCTTTCCCAGTTCTGTTAGAAAGTGGACATTTTGTTATGTTGAATAAAATATTGGCATATTTACTTGTTTCAATTTCATGGGATATTAACATTGTCCTTTTACTTATTATTGCAATCAAATGCTTCTCGATTGTGATAGATTTGTTGTTTATGAGTTCACAGGTACATTTTTGTTGTGAAGGATTTATATTTTTCTTTAGTCGTAGTAGTTTATAATATATTTTTTATTCAGAGTGATTCAGTTGGAGTAATATATAGTTTACTGTAAACTTTACACCATAAATCAGTATTTCTGAAATTCTGGAATTGATCATTCCTGAATTTAAACTTTTTCCCATGTTAATTAGGTTTGCCTATGGTAAATAAAGTATTTTCTTTTTGTTCTTGAATGATATGGTAGACGAATTTTCTTAAATATTTCAGTAATATCTTAATGGTTGCAAAATGTTTGTTTGTATGCTGCTCATGTTTGATCCCATTCTGTACTGTGTTGTAGATTTGTGCACAATTCAGTAAAGCTAAAATGGTTAGTATTGGGAAGAAATTGATGGCAGATCAAGTTCCAGAATGGAAAGGGTAAGCATGTATCGGTACTTCATTTTGTAATTATGTTTGAGGCATAGCACTGGGTTAACTTTTGTTAAAGCCACAATATACATTAAATGTAAATTGCCATTCTTAGTGAATGGTAGTAGGTGAAATGAAGAAAAAATTATGATAGCATATCAAAATCTCAAACTGTCTACATCCAAATTGAATTTAGAACGACTCTTTCTTTTTCTTTTTATTATTATGATTTTAAATGAATATGCTTCTGCAGCAGTGTCTCCAGCAGCTAATTTCATATTATAAATTTCGAAATTTTTACCTAAATAATGTTCAACATGATATGGTGTTTGGATATAGAATATCGAAACATTTTCAGAAATCATTTCTTGCAATTTTGTTTTCAGCCCACTTGTAAAAATTTCTGAAAATGAATGTCTAGATCTCATGCTTATCCACAATTTTATATCACTTAATGCTTTAAATCATTAGCAGCTTATGTGATTGGTTGGGGTATTTAAATTGAGTGACAGCAAAAGAGCATTGTCAAGTAATAACAAGCAAATCAAGTCAACAACTGTTTAATACATAAACAAATAAACTCACATGCTTTCTCCTCCTCGTCGATCTCGTTGGTCGTTGCCATGGTTTCAGTTTTTGGTAGATTCAACCGCCGAAGCCAAGCGCTAGCCAGAAGGAGATGAGCACGAGCAAATAACAAGCAAGCAGCCTGGAGATATGTCTAGCTTCAGATTTGTTTGCATGGTGTTTCCTGTGTCTGCACATAAATGCACAAGAAAGAATCAAATTACTCTTTGATGCAAAACTATGTGAAAAAATGTCTAACACAACACTAAAATAACAACTTTAGCTTTGGTAGAACAGATTTCGATCTTTAAAGTATTGATCTTACTTGATTGTTTTATCGCCGATTCCACATTTAAATGGCCTTCCTGATCAAAATGACCGTTGCTGGGACTGTTCGATTTATTGATTGTAACCCAGGTCCCCAATGGCATATCCATCACTTTCCTTGTTTCCTTTAAATATAATAAAAAAAGTGGTCACATGTTATGAAACTCAATATCTATTTTTATTTAGAGAAAATTAATGTCCATACTTGCAAGAGAAACTAGAAACAAATACTCTAACATCATTTTTTTTCATCTTACATTAACTTATTCCATAGTCATCCTACTAAAGCATATTTTGCCAAACATTTTAAAGGAAAATTTACAAATATCTCCACTTTCAAGATAACAGGAAAATATACCAATTTTTTTAATCCATAGTCATCCTACTAAAGCTTAATTTAATTAACTAGCTTACAAACTAGTTAGAAGGTAACAAAAGAGCATACCGAAGAAGTTACCTAAATTAATCATTCTTTTGTACTCAATGCCAGCCAGTATAAGTTATCATCCCTTTCACAAAAGTAAAATAACATTTGATATGTAATAAACATCTTTCTAGCTTTCATTCCTGCTTTTCACATAACCATTTAGTGGAGAACTATTAACTAAAGATGACTCTTCATATGAAATAGCGTAAGACCCATTCCACTCATCACTCTATGTGAGATTTTTGGTCTTTTCTCTGTAAAGAAAAATACATTTAAGCTAGTACCAAATGGAAATATAATTCTTAGTGACCCATTATTGGTATATTTTAAAACTCATATATCATATGAATATGCTATGTATTATACAAAACTGTTCAGTTTGAACGAATGGAAGTTGACCTTAAAAATATTGTTATACTTGTTTCAAACAAAAAAAATACAGTACATAATTAGTGAAGGGTGCTACTATTCACACCCCAGTTTACACTTCCGGCCACCTATATAAATTTAATACAAATGATTATTTTTTATATTCTTCTGGCCACCGTATCTTATTCCTTCACTCAGTCATTCACCACCGTACTTCTCCTAAAAAACACGTACTTCTCTACAATTTCACATCATAAAGTCTAACAAAAGCCAATATTCTTCTGTGTCTATTAGAGATGAAAGATAAAAATAAAAAAGAGATTAGAATTGCTTGATTTTTATTATTTTTTATTATGATATAGAACATGTTGTTATGATTTTTTTAACGGTTAGGGTTATCCATTGTGTTTTAGAAAGAAAAAAAATTCACTACGCTGGAAATTTCATGCTTGGAGGACATTAAATTTGATGATGTTGTAATAGAGAATGACAATTTAAGTTTTGATTTGTAGAATTTTTATCTGTATAACTTACGTAACGTCTTTTATGAATTGATACTTTTTTTAATCATTTTATAGATGGAGTATTTGAATGATGATAAATTGGATGATAAACATGATGGTTGTGATAATATGATGCAAAATGTTCGATTAAATGACTCAAAAGACATAAATGTTAATTTGTGACGAATCATTTCACAACCGATGAAGTACTCGTTCATTAAAATTAAAATTGCTAATATGGTTATGAAAATGGATTATGTTAATTTTTTCTTGAACTACTTGACTTTTAGCATTTGATTTGCAGTGGAAGAGCTGTAAGTGAGGAAGTGTTCATGTAGAGCTAGCTGCTGGTGGCCTCTCCATTTCAGGTTTTTAACTTACACGGTGGCCAGAAGAGGATATTTAAAATATTTGGGGTGCTTTTAGTTTTGGTAGGAAGTGTAAACCGGGGTATGAATAGTAGCACCCTTAGTGAATGTATAGGACTTTATGTACCTTGTTAGTCTATTATAATTAGACTTGAACATCAACCCATTAGTTAAGCTAAACAATTACGATTTTTCACATAGAGGTTGCATGAAACACAACTCTTTCAATTTAGGATTGTAATTATTCCATCCAAGTTACAATCCACATGACCTTCAAAACTGAATATTGCCAAGCTAAAAAAACAGAAGTGTGAATGGACTAAGAATAAAGTATGCAGATTACATATTACCAAACTATAATCTGACGTCTGGATATATTATACAACTTTAAAAATAATCGATTAGGAACTTGAATTCCCAAAGATTCGGAAAAAATGATAACTAATCAATTTACCGAAACCAAATTGAAGAGAAGATTACACAAATTAAAAATTACTAGGATAATCACCTTATTTTTGGCAGTGAATATAATATTAAAACTCTTCTCTCATCTTCCCTTTAGAAACCCGCATACTGGTACGATATTGTTCATCCTCTCCCTTCAATTTATCACAACTCCTTTTCCCGAAGTGATTCTTCAAACAATTGCGACTAGATCTGAGAGCTGCTAAAGCCCGTACCTTAAAGCCATCTCAAACAGGCAACTGGCGAAGAGAAGACGTCGATGAGTAAGAGAGAAACTTGATCTGTGTGAACTAAAATGATTTGAAAGCTGAAAACTGGAAATCAGATTAGGGTTTTTAGTATTTGGGAAAGAGGAAGAGAGAGACGGAAAGCGAAGAGATAATTAGGCAAACAACAATTTTTACGCACTTCATCTATGGTTTATGTTGCTTGTTTGAGAGCTAGTATCCACCGTTCAAGCACAATCCAATGATTCAAAATAGCAGTCCATATCATGGTGTCCAGTTCATCTCAATAAATTTACTTTTATGACATGGATCGTTAATTTCAAGTAATAAAATATTTCACTATATCAATGAACGCGCAGTATCTTTTACAATATATGAAAAAATTTCATTGAAAATTAAACATGCCAAGGTATTAATAGAATGTTCTCTATCACGGTAATTAATAGAAGTTTTGAACATATCCATTTTACACTGGTTGTCATTCTTTATTATAATACAAGGTTTAATAAAGATAAATAAAATTTATGGAACATATTTATAGCAATGCCAATTCAATTATCTACCAAATGAGATAATTAACAACATTTAATGAAAGTTATTACACATAACATTTTTAACAATATTAAAACAATATCGTTTGTAGTACGAACTACAAGACCTTATACTGATTTTGTTTAATTAATAACAAACTATATGAGTTTTGTATTGTTGAATTATGAGTTTATAATGTTTGCTAGATAATCTTGAGCCTAATATGACTTAAGCAAAAAAAAAAAAAAAAAAAAAAAAAAAAAAAAAAAAAATCGTATAGCGCAAAAAATAGCATTGTTAAATTGTTTTTTACAAGTACTTGAAAATATATTGTAAGCATACTTTTTAAGAACATTCGTGTAAATTACGTTGTTATGAGAAACTTATTATAACGTTTCTCTAGATTAAGAACATTCGTGTAAATAATGTTGTTATGAGAAACTTATTATAACGTTTCTCTTGATAAAGGTTGTGAAATGTCTACCATTTTTACAATAGTTACACAAACTGTTGAAAAAACAATGTTGTAAAAATGAATATTTCTTGTAGTGTACAGAATCAACTACAAATTTAACACGTCAATTTAATCTTATTTTATTTGATGGGGGTCACCTATAATTTCAGCAACGAAGCTACATATTTTACTTGCAAACCGGGATAAGTAGGAAATTGAGCTACATGTATAAAATATTTTTGTTTTTTGCAAGTATTTACCTGCAATTTCAACAACGACGTTCTTATCTTTGTGAAGTAAACGCGGCGATTCAGAAACAGGAGGCACCGAGGCGGTGATTGAAGAGAAGCAACTGTAATTATTAATTTAAATTTGTACTTTATCTTAGTCAGAATTCATAGAAAATTTTTAAATTAGAATATGAAGTATTATACAATTTAAAATAAACTATTAAATGAACTTTTTCAATATTTTAAAGATTAGAAATTTTGGTTACTCTATGTCAAACAATAATTGGTTTTATAAACTTTATGATTTATTTCAAATTTATTCAAATGATTTCAAAATTTCAAAATATAAAATATATTTATCAACTATAATTATAAAATATGAGTATCAACTGTTATTATTAAATACATTTATTTAAAATTAGTTTTGAATACTAGATATCATTTCATAAGTATTAAAATTTATTATTAGTTATTAAATAATTATTATATTAAACTGATATTTTCATTATTTAGGGGAATAATTATAAAAGAACAATTTAAAATTTTGGGATTTAGCATAAAATATAATGACATACTGACTGAAATTTGTGATAAAAGCAGAGGACTTAATTAAGAATTTAGTAATTACATTGGTTATGAGCAAAGATTATTTTGCTAATTATAAATAAGCAATGATTATAAGTTATTTATTATAGAAAGTAAATTATTATTTATTATTACTTATAAATCATTAATTAGAACAAATTAATTATTAATTATTAAACATGTTAATAATTATTAAAAGATAACACTAAAGTATATCTTAGAAAAATAATATAAACAACTCTTGCAAATCTGTTGGAATTCTGCTGCAAAATAGTTTCAATAAATATTCGTCGGTATTCTGCTTGGATTTGCAGCGGAAATTAGCGGTAGAATTTTTCTGTCGGCAATTTGACGCAATTTGCAACGGCTTAGTGAGGGATGACAGAAGACGACGGTAATAAATAAAAGAAAAAAAGTTGAAAAAAAAACTATCCCTTGCAGATCACATGGAAATCCGTCGCAAATTTCCGCTTCTAAATTTTTGACGCTAAATCATTGTTTTCTTGTAGTGCGGAGGATATAGTTTAACCTTATAATGGTCAAACATGCTTGATACGTATAAAGCAAAGTCATTTGATATTATTATTAGTGTCTATATTGTTTCAAAAACATTTTCAATCATAATGTATCAATCATAGGCGGCATAGCTACCATATACTATGTCGCCATACTAGTTTTACAATCAAAACCATATGGTGTCGTATTGGAAGTTGGATTTCCATCATGAACCAAGGCAAGGGATCGTCCTTATCAAATTCGAGACTCTCTAGCCCGAGCCTCATGATCAGTCGCAACTGCACCTTGGATCTTCAGGGTCGGTCCACACATACTTTAGTGGATTAGTAATGCATGAACAATACGTTTCTCTGCTCTATGGGGCATAAAATCCGAGCCACTAGGGGCTCAATATCCTAGGCGCCTCATTCCATCATCCACATAAGTAAAATGTATAGGCTCCATACCATGACACCATTCCTAGCTAGAAAGAAACGCATGTTCTCCCCGCAGTCTCTCCCGTTTCTGGTCCATACCGGGGTGTGAGGCTCACGAAGTATCGCTATACACAATGCTATGCTAACTAAAGCCGTGCTTTGATCATCATCCACAAGACTCTGCTTTTCAACAAAAGCCTTGATGATTTGCATCTTAGCATGCCACATTGTCAATCCATACCATACCATTGATTTATGCCAATATATAACTTCTAAGCTCGTACGTCTCAGAGAAGGGTGTGTTAAACAAGAGAATAAATTCTCCGCTACTAAATATATAAATATATATATATATATATATATATATATATATATATATATATATATATTTAGCAGAGATCAACGAATACAGCATAAAGGAATACAACGTCAGACATACCATCCATTTACAAGTCCGTTCTGGGTCTGAACGAAACCGGAGGCACCTTATTCCTCGTCCCATATGTCCAATACAGGGGAGTGGTCCTCGCATATCCGTCGATCTCCAAGTACGTCTGGACGATCACGACTTATTACCTTGTCTTGGGATGCCTCCCAATCAAGGCATCAGTAATCATCCAAACGATGTGAAGATCTCCGGTCTTCAGCCACCTCTTCTTCTTCGACTTTTAATCGTCGTAGTAATTATTCAGAATGGGTTAAACCCGGTCTTTCCGAATAACTCGCGTATTTTATAATCAATAAACAAGTGTTATAAAACACATCATACGCCTCATTCTAATTCAGAATATTCTTTTAAATAAATATTCACATTATTAGGGAAAGGTTCCCATTAATTTTATCAAAGATAAATTCTTTTAAATTTATTCTTTTAATCATTTAATTATCTCATTCCCATTTTTAATCTTACTAAAGATTCATTAAACCTCTATTTTAGTTTTAACCTCAAAAATAATTATTTAATTATTATTCAACTTTAAGAAATTAATCTTGCTTTTAACTGGGTTAAAGAACAAATATTATTTAAAAACATTGTTCATGATTAACCCAAATTCAACTTCCATTAAATATGGAATCTTCACAGAAATCAGATCAATATATAATCGATATAAATTTCCGTATCAGGCTAATAATATAAATGGAATAACGGCAAAGCCTTTTAAATTCCATATATAGTAACGGTCTTCTTTTACAGAAGCTCATCTCGATTATTATTAAATCGAATTCCCTTCAATTCCAATTTAATATATTAAGTTAGAAAACTTTATTTTGGAAAAATTTCGGTTAATCTAAATAAAAAGATTTGTAAATTCCAAATCATATCTTCACGGTTAATTGGGTTAAAGAACAAATGTCGTTTAAAACACAGTTCACGACAAACCCAATTCACATTTCACTTTATTCTAATTACTAAATATAATTGGAAACTTTAATAATCTTAATTAAAAGATTTATTCTTTTCATACGGGGCTTAAGAACAGTGTTATTTAAGACACCATTCACGATAAACCCAAAAATCCAATTTATTATTTAATTCCAATTTAATATTAAGTAATTGGAAAGCTTCAATTAAATCTTAATTTAAAGATTTATTCTAGTTAATAACTAGTCCATTTCGATAAAAATATATTTTTATCTTTTCAAATATGGAATTTTTCATCCAAAATCTTTCCAAGTAATTAATTATGATTTTACATAATTTTTCCATATTTTTAATAATTTTATTAAGGTCCCTACAGTCGGTTTCCAATAACGGCCACCAAACTGTCCGTAGCGACCTTTTTCAAATTTGACTTGGACATAATTTCAAATCCAACCGTTAGATTTCAAAACACTTATATTCATTGGAAAGCTCTTTTCGAACAAACCTAACAGTTCCGGTTTTAGGAGAATCCGATGGTCGGATCTCCCGTTACATCAATTTGAAGTTAATGGTCGAAATCCGCGAACGGTCGCTGCGCGGCGCGTTCTATTCAGGCCATTAAATGTATATTATATATATATATATATATATATATATATATATTTTATCGACTTCCATTTAAATCGTATTTTATGAAATATTTATAAATTCGTTTTAAACGATTTTAACTCCATTTTCAATTTTAAATCAATATTGAATATTCTATATCTTTATCATATTAAAGTGATAATATTTCCAAAATATTAAATTTTGAAATCACAACTTTTTGATATTCATTATAAAATGAATAAAATCGATCGATAAACCTGTTCGGGTTAAAAATGGCGTTCCTATACTTAACCCAACTTCATATTTTTATATTTTTGTGTCCATCCAAAAATGGACATAAAAATCATAATTTTATTCTTCACTAAATTTATTTTAAAATACTCTTTATTTTAAAAGATTCTTTATTTAAAACATTCTGAATCGGAATGCGACTCAATCAATTACCATATAATTTCAGTTATATAGATTTTCATACATCGCATGTATTTAACAATAATGATAAATAATCATTCAACAATCCATTTACATCCAGAGTGAAGTTTTACAACTGCGTGAGCATTAAAATAAATAAATAACGCTCATCACAGACTCTCAATCCATCGATTGACGTATAACTGAATATTGGGACTAGTGTATGTCAAATATCATCCCAATACCCGTTTGGTGTTTCCAGACAACAACAGTTTATTTAAATACATCATTGGTTAATAAATTTAACCAATTATAATTCAGTTTGAATTATTTTCTATTTAACAAATTTTCACTGTTTAAATTATAAATAAATATTATAATTTAATTTCAACAAAACATATTTTTTTAACAAGTAATTATTTTTTTATTCTTGTCTAACATGATAAAGGTGACATTTTGTCTAACGAAACATATATTTTAAAAGTAACCCTTTTATTTAACAAAACGTATTCTAACAAGATGAAATTTTATTTCACAAAACATTATTCTAAATAAATGACGTTTTTATTTCATAAAACATGTTTTCAACATATGATTATTGTTCTAACTTCGCTAACATAATAATGATAATGTTTTAATCTAGCAAAAATCATATTTTTAACATATGATCAATTTTCTAATATCGCTAACATGCAAGTGATAATGTTTTTCAGTAGACAAAACATATAATGACAAATTATTCTTTTTCTACTACATGTAACTAATAATGTTTTGAATAAACAAAACATAAAATGACAAATGATTATTTTCTACTACATGTAACTAATAATGTTTTGAATAAACAAAACTTAAAATGACAAATGATTATTTTCTACTACATTTTATGTTACAATAAAAAAGTATTTTATTGTCTACACCTTTTCTACATTTAAAATGTATAAATAAAAAGAATATTTTATTTACATAACACTTTCGATGTCTCTAATGACAAATAAAAAGAATATTTTATTTCCATAACAATTTAAATGTTTCAAATGACAAATAAAAAGGATATTTTATTTGCATAACAATTTCAATGTTTCTAATGACAAATAAAAAGAATATTTTATTTGCATAACAATTTCAATGTTTCTAATGACAAATAAAAAGAATATTTTATTTGCGTACCATTTCTAAGTTCAACATGACAAATAAAAAGGATATTTTTATTTGTAACAATTCCTATGTTCATATGCGACAAATAAAAAGATGAATTCTTATTTGTATACAAATTTCCATCTTTTCTAGTGACAAATAAAAAGAGATTTTACTTGCATACATATTTCTATATTTTCTAATGACAAATAAAAAGATATTTTTACTTATATACAATTTTCAATATTTTCTAATGACAAATAAAAAGAGATTCTTTTTCTTGTTTACAATTTCAATATTTAGCATGACAAATAAAAATGAATAAATTTTATTTGTATACAATTTGCAATAATTAACAAGACAAATAAAAATTTATATTTATATTTGTATACATTTTCAATATTTAACATGACAAATAAAAATGAATATTTTTATTTGTATACAATTTCAATTTCAACATGATAAATAAAAAGAAATATTTTTATTTGTATACAATTTTATTTTATTCCGTTATATTTAATTAATTCAACAGATCACCACAAACAGCATCAACCAATTCAAATCAAATAGCGTACAACAACAAGCTGAATTTAACAACGTATATGTAGGAATTTCTAAATACGATAATAATTAATTAATTTTAATTATTTAAAAAGAAATCTCACCTTGATCGGTTTCAGAATTCGATAAAATGATTATTTTTAATAAAATCAAACATATGTTTAATTTTATCAAAAATCCATACGGTCTCTGTTTCAGTTCTGATCTGCTCCATGTTGTAGATCTTGATTTTACGGTTCCGACGGTGCTTGGTTTGCTGAATTCTGATTTCATTTTAAGAAGTTATGTTATTTTAAACATTGATTTCATTAATTAAATAAATAATTAATTAATTCCTAATTACTTCATTATCTGTTAATTAGCCGTGATCTGCTTCGTTCCAGGCAAACTGTCGATACTCGAAACCCATCATCCCAAAGACAAATCGCCTATGCCGCCTCTCCTAGTTCATCAACAACCCAACGGAGGCCACCCAAATCTGTGCCGCCCTACTCTCGATCAACGCCAGCAATGGCATAATGTTCGGTGGCCCGAGCCTCTTTGAAAACAGCCTCGAACGAGGTTCTTTTGAGCATGAAATTCCCAGCCGTTTCTCCACTAAATTAGATCATGACCGATTTGTTTAAAGATCTAGTTGTGCTCTTCGTTTTTGCCTTTGAATGTTTTTGAAACAAGATCGTGGATTGGAAGAAAGAATTGGAAGAAATTCGGAGCATTTTGTGCGTTCGTTTCTAATATGGCGGCTACGAAGAATGAAATTAGGGTTCTGTTGGAATTGGGGTTTATTTATACTATATTATTATTATTATTTAATTCATTAATTCACAAAAAAACTCGTTAATTCCTACTAGCTCCAATTCCAGCCTAGCGAATATCTCCCTTAGCCAAATACCCCTATTCTGGGCACAATGGACTAGGTCTCGTCAGCCCATTTGATCGTTTCAGCCCAATTTTCTTTAATTTAAATTATAAAACATTTAATTATTTAATTTGATCGCACATTTTAATTTACCGGGGCCACATACTGATTCCAAAAATTCCCGAAAAATAAATCTAGCTATGTTTTGATGGTACGGTCCTAACAAAATAATTTCGTCGAATTTGGAGATCGTTTAAAAAATGGCCATTTTTTGGTCGATTCAATTTGACTGAAATTGACAAAACACATTTTCTTTTGCCATGCTCACATATTAATTCCAATAATTATAAAAACTGGAATATAGCAACAATTTGACATTCCGAATTAAACAAAAGTGGTTTCGTAAAAAACGGAGGTCGTTTGCAAAATGACTATTTTTAAGGGCCATATATATATATTAAAAATATATATAAATTCTATAACGACTTTTCTGAATTTTAAACTGGACATAACTTTCAATTTATAAAGTGGAATCTCATTTTCTTACATTCGTTAGAAAGATATTGTTAATCAGATTCAAATATTTCTGGTTTTACTGAAATCCGATTTATTTTGAATCTTGTACATTCAATTGAAATTTAAAATCGAATTTTCAAACTGCCCGCCATTTCAAACTCCTTTTATAATTAAAATAAATTAATTCGTTCTAACTTCAATTAAAATAAATATTTAGTCGTTATTAGTTAAAATAAATCATTTTAAATATCCAAAATTCACTAAAATTGCTAAAATAAAAATTTTAAATTGGTTTAGAATTTTCGGGTTGTTACAATCTCCTCCACTTAAAATCTTTTCGTCCTCGAAAAGGAACGGAGCTGAAAGTTGTTTAATTAACCAACTCAACTTTCATTATTTTATTGGTTTCAATAATTTTATTAGTTGAACTAATAACCACACAACACAAACATCAATCAATTAGTTGATTAGCTTTACAAATATATATAACTTTTATAATTCAAAAATCATATTTTCTAAGATCGGATTATATATATAATTAAAAATACGTTAATTATAAACTTGTCACTCTCAACTCATTTTAGGGCATTTCTAACCCCATCTCTAACGAGTTTTCTCATTCTAGGATACTACTGATCCTATCTTTAATGAGTATTCTTTTATAGGATATTCCCAATCCTACCTCTGATGAGTCTTTGTTCAGTTCTAACGAGTTGTACCCCAAAGATTTGAGTTAACCAAAGCTCTGATACCAGCTGTAACTACAACGGATTTCGCCCAGACCGAATCGATCGCTAAATCGACCAAGACCGTTCGAATCTCGCTATCTTTGGGCATACAACACATCAAAACAACAGAAGACTTTTATAAACATTATAGTAATGTTACATCAGAGTACAGAATGTATCAAATTACATCAAAAAAAATTACTATAGCGGAAGATTAATTTACACTGAGTTTAATATAGTGCAGCGGAACAAATAAACTAACACAGCGGAAGACTATCAATGCTCTGGACACAGCTTTTAGCTTCGATCCAGAATCCTCTCAATAAATAAATATCTACAAAAAAAACAAGCCACTCGACTTCCCATGTGGAAAATATGGGCACCCGTGTTTGCAAGTGAAACAAACTATGAGTCAGTCATGGGACTGGTACGAGAAATCTTACTTAACTTATCTAATAATAAGGCTAATCACAGGACCACGCCGCTAACGCGGAACGGGTTTACTCCATTGGATTGCCAGTGCATAAAATAAATTAAATCATTTAAATAATGCAATCCTTTTTAGAAAAAAATGAAACCATTATAAGACTCAAGTCTCATCACACAATGCAACGCAAACCGGAGGATAGAGTTTTACCTTATAATGGTCAAATATGCTTGATACATATAAAGCAAAGTCATTTGACATTATTATAAGTGTCTATATTGTTTCAAAAACATTTTCAATCATAACGTATCAATCATAGGCGGCATAACTACCATATACTATGTCGCCATACTAGTTTTACAATCTAAACCGTATGGTGTCGTATTGGAAGTTGGATTTCCATATGAACCAAGGCAAGGGATCGTCCTTACCGAATTCGAGAATTTCTTGCCCGAGCCTCAGGATCAGTCGTAACTGCACCTTGGATCTTCAGGGCCGGTCCACAAATACTTTAGTGGATTAGTAATGCCTGAACAATACGTTTCTCTGTCCTATGGGGCATAAAATCTGAGCCACTAGGGACTCAATATCCGAGGCGCCTCATTCCATCATCCACATAAGTAAAATATCTGGTCTCCATACCATGACACCACTCCTAGCTAGAAAGAAAAGCATGTTCTCCCTGCAGTTCTCTCCTGTTTCTGGTCCATACCGGGGTGTGAGGCTTGCGAAGTATCGCTATACACAAAGCTATGCAAACTAAAGCTGTGCTTTGATCATCATCTACAAGACTCTGCTTTTCAACAAAAGCCTTGATCATTTGCATCTTAGCATGCCACATTGTCAATCCATACCATACCATTGATTTCTGCCAATATATAACATCTAAGCTTGTACGTCTCAGAGAAGAGTGTTAAGCAAGAGAATAAATTCTCCACCACCAAACAGATATATATTTAGCAGGGATCAACGAATACAACATAAAGGAATACAACGTCAGACACACCATCCATTTACAAGTCCATTCTGGGTCTGAACAAAACCGAAGGCACCTTATTCCTCGTCCCATACGTCCAATACAGGAGAGAGGTCCTCGCATATCCGTCGATCTCCAAGTATGTCTGGACGATCACCACTTATTACCTTGTCTTGGGATGCCTCCTAATTAAGACATTAGTAATCATCCAAATGATGTGAAGATCTCCGGTCTTCAGTCACCGTCTTCATCTTTAACTTTTAATCGTCGTAGTAATTATTCAGAATGGGTTAAACCAGGTCTTTCTGAATAACTCGCGTATTTTATAATCAATAAACAAGTGCTATAAAACACATCATACGCCTCATTCCAATTCAGAATATTCTTTTAAATAAATATTCACATTATTAGGGAAAGGTTCCCATTAATTTTTTAAAGATAAATTCTTTTAATCATTTAATTATCTCATTCCCATTTTTAATCTTACTAAAGATTCAGTAAACCTCTATTTTAGTTTTAATCTCAAAAATCATTATTTAATGATTATTCAACTTTAATAAATTAATCTTGTCTTTAGCTGGGTTAAAGAACAAATGTTATTTAAAAACATTGTTCATGATAAACCCAAATTCATCTTCCATTAAATATGGAATCTTCAGAGAAATCAGATCAATATATAATTGGTATAAATTTCTGTATCAGACTAATAATATAAATGGAATAACGACAAAGCCTTAAATTCCATATATAGTAACGGTCTTCTTACAGAAGCTCATCTCAATTATTATTAAATCGAATTCCCTTCAATTCCAATTTAATATATTAAGTTGGAAAACTTTATTTTGGAAAATTTTCATTAAATCTAAATAAAAAGATTTGTAAATTCCAAATCATATCTTCACAGTTAATTGGGTTAAAGAACAAATGTCAGTTAAAACACAGTTCACGATAAACCCAATTCACATTTCACTTTATTCCAATTACTATATATAATTGGAAACTCTAATAATCTTAATTAAAAGATTAATTCTTATCATATAGGGTTTAAGAACAGTGTTATTTAAGACACCTTTCACGACAAACCCAAAAATCAAATTTAATATTAAGTAATTGGAAAACTTCATTAAATCTTAATTTAAAGATTTATTCTAGTTAATAACTAGTCCATTTTGATAAAAATATATTTTTATCTTTTCAAATATGTAATTTTTCATCCAAAATCTTTCCAAATTATTAATTATGATTTTACATATTTTTTCCATATTTTTAATAATTTTATTAAGGCCCGTACAGTCGGTTTCCAATAACGACCACCGAACTGCATCCATAGTGACCTTTTTCAAATTTGATTTGGTCATAATTCCACATCCAACCGTTAGGTTTCAAAACTTTTATATTCATTGGAAACCTCTTTTCGATACGAACCCGACGGTTCCATATCTAGGAGAATCCGACGGTCGGATCTCCCCTTAGATCAATTTGAAGTTAATGGTCGAAATTCGCGAACGGTCGCTGTGCGGCGCGTTTTATTCAGGCCATTAAATATATATATATATATATATATATATATATATTATATATATATATATATATATATATATATATATATTTCGTCGATTTCCATTTAAATCGTATTTTATAAAATATTTATAAATTGTTTTAAAACGATTTCAACTCCATTTTCAATTTTAAATCAAAATTGAATATTTTATATCTTTATCATATTAAAATGATAATATTTCAAAAATATTAAAATTTGAAATCACTACTTTTCGATATTCATTATAAAATGAATAAAATCGATCGATAAACCTGTTCAGGTTAAAAATGGCGTTCCTACACTTAACCCGGGTTCATATTTTTAGATTTTTGTGTCCATCCAAAAATGGACATAAAAATCATAGTTTTATTCTTCACTAAATTTATTTTAAAATACTCTTTATTTTAAAATATTCTTTATTTTAAAAGATTCTTTGTTTAAAACATTCTGAATCGGAATGCGACTCAATCAATTACAATATAATTTCAGTTATATCGATTTTCATACATTGCATGTATTTAACAATAATGATAAATAATCATTCAACAGTCCATTTACATCCAGAGTGACGTTTTACAACTGCATGAGCATTAAAATAAATAAATAACGCTCATCATAGACTCTCAGTCCATTGATTGACATATAACTAAATATTGGGACTAGTGTATGTCAAATATCATCCCAATACCCGTGTGGGGTTTCCAGACAACAACAGTTTATTTAAATACACCATTTTCACTGTTTGAATTATTTTCTATTTAACCAATTATAATTCGGTTTGAATTATTTTCTATTTAACAAATTTTCACTGTTTAAATTATAAATAATATTATAATTTAATTTCAACAAAACATATTTTTTAATAAGTAATTTTTTTAATTCTTGTCTAACATGATAAAGGTGACATTTTGTCCAACGAAACATATATTTTAACATGTAATCCTTTTATTTAACAAAACATATTCTAACAAGATGATATTTTATGTAATAACCCGGAAATCTGAGCCAATTTATAATTTTTATTTTGGCAATTTTAGCGAATTTTGATTATTTAAAATGGTTTATTTTAAATAATAATGACGAGAAATTTATTTTGAATAGAATTAGAATGGAAATATTTATATGAATCGGCATTAGAATATAAATATTTATTTATAATTATAAAAGGAATTGAAAATGGCGCGGTAGTTCGATATTTCAATTTCAAAATTCAAATGAATGTACCGGGAGCAAAATAAATCGGATTTTAGCGAAACCAAAATATTAGAATCTAATTGAGAATATCTTTCCTACGAATCTGAAAAATCGAAATTTCATAGCGGGAATCAAAAGTTATGTCCAGTTGAAAATTCAGAATAGTCGCTATGGAATTCTGGCCCTTAAAAATGGAAATTTTGCAAACGACCTTGGTTTTTGACAAAACCAATTTTGTTGGATCTGGGATATAAAATTATTGCTAGATTCCAAAATTCGTAATTTTCTGAATTAATATGTGAGCGTGGCAAAGGAAAACGCGTTTGACCAGTTTTAGTTGATTTTAATCGACTGGAAAATGGCCATTTTTCAAACGGTCTCAGAATTTGACAAAACTAATTTTGTTAGGACCGCATCGTCAATACGAAGCTAGAAAATATTTTTTTGGAATTTTTAGAGTCCGTATGTGGCCCCGGTAAATTGAAATGCGCGTTCAAATTCAATATATAGAGATATATGTTGATTTTGATGAAAACTGATCGAAATAATCGAATCAGCTTGCGATACATATCCCATTGTGTTCAGAATGGGGGTAAAACGCTAGGGACGACAGGCGGTGGGTCTCGTTTCGAGTTCGAAATAAAAAGTTGATTTTTAAAATTAAAATAATATATATATATATATATATATTCCTTTACATTAAGCCCCCCTTCTTTATTCTCTCCCTCCTTTTCATTTAGTAAAAAGAAAAAAAAAAGAAAAAAAAACCCCGTCGCCCCATCGTGGAGCGCACCGCCTACACGCCCGCCGCCCATCGTGGCTCACCCACCGCGCCGAACTCCGGCGAGCCATCTTCCCCTCCGGTGAACCCCCCTCCCCCCCCACGCGCTCCTCTGTCCATTCGATTTCCCCCAAAGCCCCCTTCTCCAATTTGAAGCACCGCATCCCAAGACCCCAAGCCCCCCTCCGCCTCCCACCAGCGACAGCCCCTCCACCTCCAACGCGCCCCTCAGCCTCCCCCTTCCTCTTTTGATTTTTGCTGTAAGTGTTTAGAATTTTATTTATATAAAATCTTAGAATTTTTATTAGATAAAGCTTAGAATTTCTACGAAGATTAATTTTGTTTATTAATGTAAAGTAAGAATTTTTTATTTTTTTATTTAAGAGAAAGATTTGTTTTTTCAAAAGAGGGAAAATATGATTTCTCATGAAAGAAAGACGTGATTTTTAAATTATAAAAGATAGTTTTTTTTATTGCCAATAGGAAATTTAGATTTTCATTCATGAGAAGTTTATATTTTTATTCGTGAGAAATTTAGGTTTGTATTCTCAAAAAGATTAGATTTTTGTTTATAAAAAGCTAGGATTTTTAATCATACAAAGATTTGATTTTTAATAGAATAAAAATATGATTTTTATATAATGTAAAGAATAAAAATATAATTTTTATATAATGTGTAGAACAAAAATATGATTTTTATATAATGTATTGAAATAAAAGATATGATTTTTATTATACGTATAGTGATATAAAAATGTGATTTTTATTTATATAGCTTTGGAATGAGAATGTGATCTTTAATGTGAACAGCGTGACAAAGATTATGTTGGGAGTACGGGCAAATCCAGATGTTCAGAAATTCTGGAGGAGTGGAACCCTCGGTGAGAACTCCTCACCTTTAATTTATTTCTAGTTTGAAATATATACTAGGATGCAGACGGTGTTTAGTAGCACCCGACACCCATCGTCCACAGACCATGGATGACTTGTTTGTTTGATTTCTGTGTTGTGAAATTTGATTGTGTGATGTGGAATGAAATAAAATATTTTATAGTGGAAAATATTTTATAGTTAAAAATATGATTTTTAACGTGTATATAAAATAAGTAGTAATAAACAAATCGGACGATTTGTTTATATACACTGATTTGACTGATATTGACTGGGACGATAAATTTTACACATCGCCCAACTGGACAAATAAAATATGTGTTTGTTGATTTGAAACCCCACACGGGTATTGGGATGATATTTGACGTACACTAATCCCGATTGTTTAGTGTATGTCAATCGATGGGTTGACAGACTGTGTAAGCGTTAATTATTTATATTTAATGCTTATGCAGTTGTATGGTGCACTCTGTATGATGGTTGATGATTTATCGTTGCTATTATATACATGTGTTGTAGAGAATCCATATAATTAACGTTATATGGTAATTGATTGGATCTCATTCCAATTTGGAAAATAAGGAATATTATAAAAGTATATTCAAGCGTTGAATAGAAAAAAATATTCATGTGTTGAATAAAATAAATATTCATGTGTTGAATAGAAGAAAACATTCATGTGTCGAATAAAAGCCATGTTGATTAGATTGACGCCATTTTGATGTGAACGATATTTATATCGATTTTATTCATTTTTATGAAGAATATAGAAAATGAAGTGATTTCAAAATATAACGTTTTGAAAATATATCGATTATAGATTAATGATATGGAATATTCAATTTTGATTAGAAATTGAATATGAAGTTGAAATCGTTTGAAAACGAATTTAAAACGATTTATAAAATACGTTTTAAAAAGGAAATCGACGAAGTATATATTATATATATAATATAATGACCTGAATAGAACGCGCCGCACTGCGGCAGTTCGCGAATTTCGACCATTGACTTCGAATGGACATTACGGGAGATTCGACCGTTGGATTCTCCTAAAACCGGAATCATTGGGTTTGTATCGAAAAGAGCTTTCTAACGAATATTAGAAATCTAACGGTTGGATTTGGAATTATGTCCAAATCAAATTTAGAAAAAGGTCGCTGTAAGTGCAGTTCGATAGCTGTTGATGGAAATCGACTGTATAGGCCTTGATAAAATTATTAAAAATAGTAATAATTTGTGTAAAATCATAACAAATGATTTGGGAAGAATTGGGATGAAAAACTCCATATTTGAAAAGATAAAAATAGATTTTTATCGAAATGAACTAGTTTTGAACTAGAATTATAATTCTATTTATTTTTAAAATAAATAAAGTGGATTTGAAAAGGTTTTGAAAATAACCAGAATTTCCAATAATTGAATTGGAATGGATTTGAATCGAAATTTTCTTTGGAATATTTCGATGTTGGATTTCGTGATTATACAGATATTGTTATGGAAATTTGAAAGATATATTTATATCGTTATTTCCAATACGATATGTGTTGGTCGTAGAATTTGATATTGAATATAAGCCGATATATTTTCTATTCAGAGCCTTGCATTCAATATCAAATGGGATTTGGGTTTGTCGTGAATGGTGTCTTCATTAACACTGTTCTTGAGCCCAGCTGAGAAAAAGATTAAATCTTTTTATTTAGATTTAATGAAGTGTACCAGTTAAATGGTATTTAATTGGAATTGAATTTAAATTGATTTCTTGGTTTATCGTGAACGGTGTTTTAAATAACACTTGTTCTTTAACCCGATAATTCATGGAATGTGATTTTGGGTTTATAGTGAACCGTGTTTTAAATGACATTGGTTCTTTAACCCAGTTAAAGACAGGAGGTGGTTTCCAAATTTAAATAATCATTGATATTGATTTTTGGGAAGATTAAAACCAAGTGGAGTTTTAATGAATCTTTAATTAGATTGAAATGATCGAGGATGGAGTATCACCAGTTTTGCTCCCGGCGATAGTTAAATCTTTAATTAGATTTGAACGTGAAATGGTAATTGATTTACCAATAACACCGTGGTGTTAGATATGAAGTATGACCAGTTGTACTTCATGGGGTGAATAGGTTGGGATTGTGAAATAAAATAAATGATTACTTCGGTGTGGTTCGCTAATTCCAACTAGTTTGAACTGATATTCAAAGAAGATTAAAGAATAAATTTAAAGAATTTATCTTTGATAAAATTAATGGGAACCTTTCCCAAAGTATAAGAATATTTTGATAAAAGAATATTCTGAATTGGAATGAGGCGTATGTTGTGTTTGTGTAACACTTGTTTATGATATACGCGAGTTATTCAGAAAGACCGGGTTTATCCCATTCTGAATAACTGATTCGACGTGGTGTCGAGGATGAAGACGGTGGTCGAAGACCGGAGGTCTTCACATCGTTTGGGTGATTACTGATGATCTTGATTGGGCTGTACACCCAAGAGGAGGGAATCAGTTGGTGATCCAGACGTACTTGGAGATCGATGGATATGCGAGGTACAAGGTGCCTCCGGTTTCGTTCAGACCCAGAACGGACTTGTATGGAATGATTGTCTGACATTGGATTTTGCTCTGTGTTGATTGATCTCTATTAAATATACATCTGCCTGGTGAAGGGGAATTTATTCCCTTACTTCACCCTTCTCTGAGACGTACGGGATCAGAGGGTGTATATCGATAGACATCAGGCGCATGGTGTGAATTGCCTGTGTGGCATGCCTAAGTGGAAAATGATCAAGGCTTTTGTTGAAAAGCAAAGTCCTGTGGTTGATGATCAAAGCACCGCCTGTGTGGCATAGCTTTGTGTAGCGTTGATTCGCGAGCCTCACACCCCGGTTGTGAACCAGAAACGGGAGAGGACCTCAGGGAGGGCATGCGTTTCCTTCTAGCTAGGGTGGTGTCAGTGCTTAAACTGGCTGACATTTATATACTTTTCACCTGTGTGGTTGTTGCTGTTGCGAGGCTCCTCGGATATATCGGTGACTGTGTGGAGCGGATGGAGTCATTTGGCTCATTTACGCCCCAAAGGGCGGGGAAACGTAGTGTTCAGGCATAATAATCCACATCGGTGGACCGGCCCTAACGATCCAAGGCTTGTCTGCACGCTTGCCTGAGACTCGGGCTAGACAGTCTCGAATTCGGTAGAGGACAATCCCTTGCCTCGGTTCGCAGATGGAAATCCAACTTCCAATACGTGACTTTGCGGTTTTGATTGTAGAACCAATATATGGCGACATAGTGGTATTGGGCACTTATGCCGTCTATGATTGATACTTATGATTGAAATTGTTTTGACACTATACACTTATAGTAATAATAAAAGACGAAATTTCACGTATCAAGCATTATTTGGCTATTATAAGGTAAAAACCCTACCCTCCGGCTTGCGTTGCATTGTGTGATGGGACCTGGGTCTTATAATAGCTTCATTTTTCTTTATTTCGCATTGCACTGTTGTTTTATGCACTGGTATTCCTAGGAGGAAACTCGTTCCATGTTATACGGCGTGGTCCCTTGATTTACCTAACTTTAAAATAAAGATTAATAACTGTTTTAGTTCTCACACCAGTCACATGACTGACCTGGAGTTTATTGTTTTAACCTAAACTCTGGGTGCCCTTATTTTCAAAACGGGCAGCTAGTAGTTTTGGTTTTGCAGATTTATATTCACAGGAACCTAGTTTACAGCTGGAATGATATCCGGAAAGCTCTATATCCGTATATCTCTTTCAGTTGTGTATTGTATTATTTTCCCGCTGCTATGTAATGTATTGTAATCTCTGATATTGTATAATGTGTAATATTGATTTATACTCTGTATATTCCTGTATTCTGATGGAATTGTTGTAATTAACAATGAAATGTTCTTCTGTTTGTGTTCCAATTTGTCGTGTTCTCAAAAGAATCAGTGGTTTCGAACAGTCTTGGTCGGTTTAGCAACTGATTCGGATAGAGTGAAATTCCTTTTTGTTACATTTTATTACAAAACATTATTCTAAATAAATGACATTTTTATTTCATAAAACATGTTTTCAACATGTGATTATTGTTCTAACTTCGCTAACATAATAATGATAATGTTTTAATCTAGCAAAAATCATATTTTTAACATATGATCAATTTTCTAATATCGCTAACATGCAAGTGATAATGTTTTTCAGTAGACAAAACATATAATGACAAATGATTCTTTCTCTACTACATGTAACTAATAATGTTTTGAATAAACAAAACATAAAATGACAAATGATTATTTTCTACTACATGTAACTAATAATGTTTTGAATAAACAAAACATAAAATGACAAATGATTATTTTCTACTACATTTTATGTTACAATAAAAAAAAGTATTTTATTGTCTACACATTTTCTACATTTTATATGTATAAATGAAAAGAATATTTTATTTACATAACACTTTCTATGTCTCTAATGACAAATAAAAAGAATATTTTATTTGCATAACAATTTAAATGTTTCTAATGACAAATAAAAAGGATATTTTATTTGCGTAACAATTTCAATGTTTCTAATGACAAATAAAAAGAATATTTTATTCGCATACCATTTCTAAGTTCAACATGACAAATAAAAAAGATATTTTTATTTGTAACAATTCCTATGTTCATTTGTGACAAATAAAAAGATGAATTCTTATTTGTATACAAATTTCTATCTTTTCTAATGACAAATAAAAAGTGATTTTACTTGCATACAAATTTCTATATTTTCCAATGATAAATAAAAAGAGATTTTTACTTGTATACAAATTTCAATATTTTCTAATGACATATAAAAAGAGATTTTTTTCTTGTATACAATTTCAGTATTTAACATGACAAATAAAAATGAATAAATTTTATTTGTATACAATTTGCAACAATTACCATGATAAATAAAAATGAATATTTTTATTTGTATACAATTTCAATATTTAACATGACAAATAAAAATGAATATTTTTATTTGTATACAATTTCAATTTCAACATGACAAATAAAAAGAAATATTTTTATTTGTATACAATTTTATTTTATTCCATTATATTCAATTAACTCAACAGATCACCACAAACAACATCAACCAATTCAAATCAAATCGTGTACAACAACAAACTGAATTTAACAGCGTATATGTAGGAATTTCTAAACACGATAATAATAAATTAATTTAACTATTTAAAAAGAAATCTCACCTTGATCGGTTTCAGAATTCGATAAAATGATTATTTTTAATAAAATCAAACATATGTTCAATATTATCAAAAATCCATACGGCATCTGTTTCAGTTCTGATCTGCTCCATGTTGTAGATCTCGATTTTATAGTTCCAACGGTGCTTGGTTTGCTAAATTCTGATTTCATTTGAGAAATTATGTTATTCTAAACATTGATTTCATTAATTAATTAATTAATTAATTCCTAATTACTTCATTACCTGTTAATTAGCCGTGATCTCCTTCGTTCCAGGCAAATGTAGATACCCGAAACCCATCATCCCAAAGACAAATCGCCTGCGCTGCCTCACCCCGTTCATCAGCAACCCATCAAAGGCCACCCAGATCTACGCCGCCCTACTCTCGATCAACTCCAGCAATGGCACAAAGTTCGGTGTCCCGAGCCTCTTTGAAAACAGCCTCGAACGAGGTGCTTTTGAGCATGAAATTCCCAACCGTTTCTCCACTAAATTAGATCATGACCGATCAGTTTAAAGATCTGGTTGTGCTCTTCATTTTTGCCTTTGAATGTTTTTGAAAGAAGATCGTGGATTTGAAGAAAGAATTGGAAGAAATTCAGAGCATTTTCTGCGTTCGTTTCTGATATGGCGGCTACGAAGAATGAAATTAGGGTTCTGTTGGAATTGGGGTTTATTTATACTATAATATTATTATTGTTTAATTCGTTAATTCACAAAAAAGCCCGTTAATTTCTACTAGCTCCAAATCCAGCCCAGCGAATATCTCCCCTAGCCAAATACCCTTATTCCGGGCACAATGGACTAGGTTTCATCAGACCATTAGATCGTTTCAGCCCACTTTTCTTTAATTTAAATTAAAAACATTTAATTATTTAATTTGATCGTACATTTTAATTTACCAGGGTCACACACTGGCTTCGAAAATTCCCGAAAAATAAATCTAGCTATGTTTTGATGGTACGGTCGTAACAAAATTAATTTCATCGAATTTGGAGAAAGTTTGAAAAATAGCCATTTTCTGGTCGATCCAATTTGACTAAAATTGTCAAAACACGTTTTCTTTTGCCATGCTCATATATTTATCCAAAAATTATGAAAATTGGAATCTAGCAATAATTTAATATTCCGGATCCAACAAAAGTGGTCTCGTCGAAAACGGAGGTCGTTTGTAAAATGGCTATTTTTAAGGGCCATACATATATATATATTAAAAATATATATAAATTCTATAGCAACTTTTCTGAATTTTAAACAGGGCATAACTTTCAATTTATAAACTGGAATCTCAGTTTCTTACATTCATTAGGAAGATTTTGTTAATCAGATTCAAATATTTCTGATTTTACTGAAATCCGATTTATTTTGAATCCTGTACATTCAATTGAAATTTAAAACTGAATTTTCAAACTCCCGCGCCATTTCAAACTCCTTTTATAATTAAAATAAATTTATTCGTTCTAACTTCAATTAAAATAAATTTTTAGTCGTTATTATTTAAAATAAATCATTTTAAATATCCAAAATTCACTAAAATTGCTAAAATAAAAATTTTAAATTGGTTCTGAATTCCCGGGTTGTTACACATGAGGTGAGGCCCAACTTATGGAAGAAGTCTGCCCGGACCCGTCCGACATATCCAACACCCATAAGTTGTAGGCCTAATGTTGGAGGTCTATCCCATTATAACCATAAATGGACATGGTAACGAATTGGAATACTTAACCTAGTTGAATCCATTGGGATTGTGTGAACATAAACATGAATAGGGGTTAATTAAACTTGGTTGAACAATGGGAAGGTTAAGTTAAGCATACCTAGGTTGGGTGGGTAATATTTGAATATAGGCCCACAAAACTTAACCAATTGGGGGTTATGTATTAAAGACACCTATAGGTAAGCTTAACCGGTAGAAAATTGAGGTTATATAATTAAAGACACCTTTTAGGGCAAATATAACCTGTGGAAAACCTATTGGGGGATACAAGAAAACGGGGAGAGCTTCTATCATATTGTGTGGGACCCATTTCAATCAGTAACCCGGAGTAGGTATCCAACAAAGTACTCCGAACTAGGTCGGAGAAGGGGCACACTTACTGAACTGATTGTAAGAGATCCAAATGTGGAGGACGGTGTGGGCGGCGCAAACCGACCGGGTCATGTGCGTGCATGGGCCCGACAGAGATGGATAAAACGATCGTGAAACCTGTAGATATGGGGCTGTGCATATCAGCGAAGGGTTGCCCCTTTAGGACGTGATACATCCTACGGTGGGGCCGACACTGGGTATCTACGCGGATTAGGGAGCTGATCGATTAGGGTAGTAATCAAGGTACATTTGGATGTATGCTTAAGTCTACCACCTTATAGTGGAAGGGATCATCTCATTCTGGATATACTAGTAGTAGTGCAGAGTAATCGTTAAGGAAGCGTATACACCCTATCTTGTTTACCTTGTCATACGTGCCTTTTATGTAGTTATCTCTCTTATCCACTTTATATGTCTGTCATGTTACTTTTATTTATTTACTTGCTAAAAGTAACTAGACTCGGCAGACTTTATGTCTGACCCTTTTTGTTTCCTCTTCTTTCTTCCGCTCCCCCCCCAGGTTCTCAGGGTGGGAATACTCAGGCTTGACCGTGATTCTGCTTACATTTTTCTGGAGTTGCTTGGATGTATGGCTCAAGCTCCTATCCTTGTTGCTATGGCTATATTTTGTTTGGGGAATTTTGTTTCTATCATGTACTCTGATGTTTTAAAGTACAAGACAGTAGTTTTTATGTTATAATGGTTTTTGTGTATTTCAGACATGTGATGTTTTTGAACCACGATGCTTTATTATAAATAAAGTTATAATTCCGCTGTTATTTTATATCTGTCTTGTAATATTTTCGTTTCTGCTTACCTATAATGCTTCACGAAACTTAATGCATTCCCTTTGTGAGTGACATTAACAGACGTGGGGTGTCACATTGACGAGTTAGTTCTGGCACATGCTTTCCCCCTGATTTATTTGGTTCTAGCAATTGCCCCCCTCCACTAGTGAAAGGGTGTTTTTGACTTTTCAAGTCGACAAGTCCAACAGACATCTTTTCTAAGCGACGCCTCAACTTTCCCACCTTTGAAACCCTAATTCATCCGTTCAAATCTAATTGGATGGTCGTACGACTGGTGACTGTAACGACCCGAAAAATTTTGGCTTCGAAAATCGACATAAATACATCTACCGTAACTCATGTCGACCTTCCAAACACCGAACACACCGAAATGTTTATAGAAAGAAATTAGATAGTGAGATAAGAAAGAAATATTAGAATATAAGAAGAAGGAGAACCAACACAACACAGAGTCTCACACAGCAGCGGAACAAAATATAATATAGACATAAACCTTTATTGGGAGCTTTAAATAAAACTTACAATCATCAGAGTGCATTATCACATCTGGACAGCTATAATAATCTATCCTCATATACGGTCACACAACGGAATAAATACTAGATATCATACATCTGAACACCTCCAACTCATCTTTGGACTTCGCAGCTCCCAATAACCTGGACCTGTACAACCCGATCTAACCCAAGCATTACAAACACGAGGTCAGTCTGGTGAACCAGAGTGAGATAAACACACTAAGTTTAAGGGGAATCATCCAACTTGATTTTAAAGTTCAAAAATATTTTCGAAAGAAAAAGATAATCGTAAGACCAAATCCACACATAAATACGGACGGTTTTTACCTTACGATAACCTAAAACATTTTTGAAAATAATATATATTATGATATTATAATAGTATGTCTAAATGCAAATACATATCAATCTAGCAGAATGCTTACATCTCACGCTCTGCATAAATAATATACATTCAAAACTGCGAGCGCTTATTGGAGATTGGATTCCAACTATGACAAGGTATGGACCACCTGCCGATAGTGTATCTCTACAGGGGAATACTCTGGGTTCAACAAGAACGTCTTGCAACCCGGCCTATACATGACCGACCACTCATTTCGCTTGAGTGTATCGAATGTATATCATCAATGGTTGGGATCAGCAACCGTTTCCCAAAAAAAGGACAGCATCGAAATAGATTAAAGAAGGAAATAGATTTTCTCTAGATAGGTGATCATACACCCTAATGGGAGCGACCCACATAGCCACGCTGTCTGCCCGATTTATGTCATTTCCCGGTTGATGAGGCTTGATGTTATGGAAATTAGGATGCGCCCCTTATCTATGTTTGAAATAGAAGCCTATGTTTGAAATAGAAGCCACGTCCATCCCAACTTTTAATTTCAAACCCGCTCCCTATTTTTAGAACTTCCGCCTTTTACGTTTTTTGGCCAAAAAAAATGCGGTCTCAGGTAAAAAAATATATATTCTAAAATCTGGAAATATTCTTGGAAGTTCACGCAATTAATTTTTTTTCCGCATATATGTGTGCAACTATTACCAGTAGTTGCATACATGTATGCAACTAATGCATAGGCTGTTTTGTTTTGAAATTATGGACCGGAACTTGCATACATGTGTGCAACTATTTGAAATACTTGCACACATGTATGCAAGTATTGCATGAAGGGATTTGAAATGATACGTATGCATGTCAATACTTGCACACTTATATGCAAGAAATGTGAAATACTTGCACAGATGTATGCAAGTAAATCAAGACAGATGCATTACATGAAAAACATGCACGGATGTATGCAAGAAAACACAAATATGTGCATACTATTATGCATTTAACTGCATTTTCATTGTTATTATGTTTTTTTGGGGTTTTGACCGGTTTTCAGGTGGTTTTTTGATCTGATTTTTTTAACGTTTACGTATTTTATTTAAATAAGAATTTACGTGATTTTTTTAAATATTTTTTTTATTTATTTACTGAATTTTCGAAAAATAGGGACTAAATTTATAATAAGTTTATGACCGGATGTGACCTTAATTTTGAAACTTTATAGGGACCTGTGCCAAACAGACCCTAGAATTTACCTTTATTATTATTTTTAGAACATCTGGCCACCATTTACTTCGAATGCCACATTGTCAGATCCATTAAATCACTAATTACGTCCACAAAAATACTCTGCAGCTAACAGAAGTACGTTTGTAAAAATCAATGTACGTGATTCTTAAGAAATACTCTATCAGACATTTGTCCATACAAGTCATCAAATAATAGGATGAACCGAAGGCACCCTCCTACCACATCCAATATAGGAATCACCCCATGGATTAGTAGCGGGTAGTCCTTGCAAATCCGTAGATTCCAATCACGACAGAATCACTGTCGAAATATCTCCGGCTGCTAAACCAGAGAAATTCAATAAGTAGTTCTTCTGCTCATGAAGATCAATGGTCTTCAATTGCTCCATCTCCAATCAACATCTTCACGTATTTGTTAGTTCGGAATGGTTTTTGAATATAATTCGATCCCGGTCTTTTCGTACCAACAATCGTATTGGTCAGATTTGATAGTCAGTGATTTAACTATCAAATAAATAATCATGTGAATGAAATGAGTTTACCGATTCAGTACTCGGCATTACTTGGCCTTTTATTTTAAAAACGATTAACGATAGTAAATTTCTTAACATTCCGAATATAGCTTTTCATTTCCTTATTTAACAAAAGGTTATTTTCTAAACTATTTATCTACATACTTAGGAAAATATTCTATAATCATGTTCAATACTATTCTACTATCATTTCAAAACATGTCTACCTCATTACTCATATTCTAAAATTGGGAAAATGATCCATCTTATCTCGCCCGTAAAACAACATTGCGAAATCTCTCTTATTTTATTACTTGAATACAATAACCAACTCTTATTCTATTAGAATAAACCATTCCCAAAACTCCATTTTTTAATTTCCTTTTTACCTTAAAAATACGTTATAATTTCTCACAATCCCCTTTTTATTTCCTTTACTTCGCAGATATTATTATATACAATATATTCTCAAATCTTCTCTTTTCCGTTACTTTGGAAATCCCATTATATTCTCAACTCCCTCAATTAATGTTACGTTATTATTTCTCATATGGAAATAATAAAATTTTCATACCCTCCTTCCCATTACAAACTAATATCATCCTCGAATAATCCTGAAGTCATCCAAGTTGGGGTATTTATTTACCTCCCAGACCTTGACCAACAACGTTCTTATCTTAAGATGGATATGAGTTGTAATTCAAAAACCGATTTTTATTCTAATACCAAATACATCTCATTTAACCATTTTACTTATAATATGTCTTATAAAACTTCTTACTTTTTGAAAATCTTTTTCTCAAGTATAACCATTATTTCTTAATTCACTGATTAAGAAATTACATACTAATATATCACCTTTCCTTTATTTTTATTTTCTTAAACAATACATTTTATTACTCGTATTTTTTTGTTAAAAATCCTGTTACTCACTTCTCTACCAAATTCACTTTTAACCCTCCCGCTTGGAATCTTATTTCACCAATTCTACTTAATTCCATATTAAGTAACGTTAGTTAACGCTTAAACACCCATCTCCTTTTTAAACTTTTTTTATAAAATTTTGGTTTAATATAAACCTTTTTACTCTTAGTTTTCTTTTACCCAATTCAAACAATTCATTTAAGCAATCTTATTCGTTTAAAATTCTTTTTTTAACTTCGTTACAAAACTCGGGTTTAATATCAAATCCGTTCATAATCTTCTTTCCCAATTCAATTTGATTTCCTTTCAACTTCGATTATTTTTTAAACGAATTTCAAATAAAAAGTAATCTTCTAAATTATTATTAATTAAAATAATTATTTACTACAACCATTAACTACAGTAGTAGTTAATTCCTTAATTAACTAAAATAAATAGTAAATTTCTTTTAAAAATCTTATTAAAATCAAAACAAATATTTAAACCATTTCATTAAATTAATTCAAAACAAATTAATTTAATAATCAATTCCGGTTAAAATGGCTGACTTAGTCAACTCAAATACGATTATCTCGTTAGCTGATCCCAATTAGTTCTCACATTAAATTAATTAATAATATAATTAATTTAAATAGTCCCGTTTCTTAACAAAAACAATTATTCAAATCTTAACAGTTAGGTTAATTTTATACCCGCTTGCTTATAGGTCTGATAAATATCAGAATTTGCTTTATAAAATCAGTTAATAATTAAATCTAAACTTAAATTATAATTATTTTCTTTTAACAAATTTTTATTCAAAATACAGATTTATAAATTGGTCTGCAGTTGTAAAATAAATTTTTATAACTTCATTTCGTCGATTTACCTGACGGTAAATCGATATTTATAAAACGATTGATTTATACGCCATATACTACCAATTACTCAACCAATATTGCCCATTAGTTTAAATAAAACAAATATTGAATTTCTGGTCAACATTCAACAACCAAATCAATCATCCAATCAGAATAGTTCATAAAATGATAATATGAAAATAAATAAAATTAAATATATTTGAGGAATCCCGTTGGATCCCTCCAACACATTCTTCCCTGCATCAAATATGTTATATCAAATACGATCATTTAATTCAAATAAATAATGGTCCTCATAACAGTCAATAACGATAATTTAATACAACCAATTTGTTTTACACAACCATAACAATTCAAACAATTTATTAAATTAAACACGTTTATTTATAAACGTGACCAATAAGGTAAGGTACCTTAATGTGGTCCAATCGTTAAAATAACGATTTGGTGTGTCACTGAAATGAAACAACGTTTAATTTCATGGATTCAATCAATATATGAATATATATTTAACAACGAACAGTCAATCATTGGCAACCATAGCACACAAGATAAAAACCCAACTTATATAAAATATAAGTGGGAAGATCTGAGTAAGTTTAACTCACATTGATTTCTATCGTTGTCAGAACGGTTCATTTTACAAGCCTCCACCTATGTTCAATTCCGTCCGTTCCACTTCCGTAATATTACGCCCATTGATTTGGTTCCAACGTTCCTTGTTTTCGTCTGTTTTCTGTCAACTACAATCGTGATACACAAATTATAATTATTCGTTGTGCACAAATTTCAAAACTTAAATATGTTTTATTTACTTAATTTTCTATTTTCCCTTACTTAGCCTTAGTTAGGCATAATTTATAGGCAATTACCTAGTACGTTATAAATTGGACTGATCACGTTTTATATATTTAAAAGGGTGGGCATGTTATAAACTTAGGCTGGACATAATATATTATTAAACTAAGGTATGAATAATACTATAAATAAGACACATATAAAGAAAAGAACGATTTGGCCTAATATAATATACATATATATTATTCAGGGTAGGCATAGTTAGGCGTATCAAATTGTGGCTAGGCACTATACTTAAGCATGTATTTAACTGAGAAAAACCTTTAGGCAAAACAAAAAGAATTAGGCACAGTTTATATCATACGGTTTAAGGCAAATTTTGAAATATAACAGGGCATGTGCACATATAAGATGGATAGGGATAAACTAATTAAGATAACTAGCCATGTTAAATTAAACTTGTTTTTCCATTAATTATCATGATTAGGAAAACCCAACTACATTAGGCATTTTAATGTAAAGGTTGGACATAGTAAAACTTCTCTTATCCTTACCTGTTACCCTCTTAACACTCCCTCCGCCATTTCTAGTCACCGTTGCTCACATTCACCCGCTCCACCGGACGGTCGTCCAATCCTCCAAAACCACTAGCGCCAACACCACTCTCCGGCTACTCCTCACCTGAACTCCGGCGATCCCTCCTGGCCGACCCTTCTAGTCCCACTGCCTTTTCTGTTTGTATATTGTTTGTTACTTTTCTTCTTTTCCCTATTGTATTGATTTTCGAAACTTCTGCTGTTACCAATACAAACTCCCCACCTTGCTGTTTATTACTCACGCAACATGCTTCCTGTCTTGCTCACGAGACTCTCATCCTTCCCACCGCATGCAAGCTTCTTCCCCACTTTATGATCTTCCTAAAACCTGCTATGCACGTCGAGCTTTACATCGTTCCTGCTCACCACATTCTCTTTTTTTCTTCTTCTTTCGTTTGTAATGCCTGAAGGCCCTGAACCCAACTCGTTTTCTACCACACTGGTTTCTGAATGCAACGCTCCAGCTAGTTAAACTCGTGCATGGATTCTTCATTTATTTATTTTTATTTTCTGCTAATAGGTTTCAGTTTTGATTTAATTATGAAATGGTTTGTGTTTTATTTAATGGCGGAGGAAGTTGTTTCTGAAATGGACGAAGTTTGCTGTATTTATAGTGGGTAGATCCTTGGCACCCAAGTTTGAGGCTTGGTAGGTATGCAGCACACACGCTGGGGTAGATCGGTGATGTGGAAATTCAAGGATGGAGAGTAGCATGAGAAATCTGTATAGGATGAGAGGGCGTACATCTTCTTTTCCTTTCGGTGGAAGAAATAGCTGTGTGTAGCTATAAGAAATTGCTGTGTGTAGATTATTAGTTTTCTTTTCCTACTTTGGTTAGGGACTTAGGGTAGCCTGTTGCGCACCTTATTGACTTAGTAGTTAAGTATAGATATATTATTATTATTATTATATTTTGATACAGCATTTGATTTTACCGTCAACCGCTGTTACCATCAATCAATTAATATACACACCGCCATATCCGATTTTGAAACATAACACACTTCTACGTTTCGATGTTTTGGTCACACTGAAATTAATTTCGTTGAAAACTGGCTACATATGCACAACGACATTATTTAAATTTTAATCTTTTTGTCGGTTCACCCTTAAATTGCACGTACAAATAAAACGACTCTGATTGGTTGCAGATTGGAAATATAGCAATAATTAGCCATACGTATTCCAATAAAATTCCTTTCGTTGAAAACGGAGATCGTTTGAAAAGAAAATTATTTTCAAGGCTTATATAATATTGATATAATGAAATTAAATCCAGAACAATTCTATTAAAATAATAATTTATTATTATCATATTTCTCCAAGTGAAATATTATACAGCTTCAAAATAAACAAATATATATGTATATTACTGTCAATATTCAAGATTTTGGGCTAACGATATTCAAACTATATGTAAAATCCCTTAATATTTATTTAGTAAACGTTATCGTTTACTAACGAAATCTATTGCGACTATTCGAAAATTTAAACTGGACATAACTAACAATCTATAAGATGAAATCTCCATTTTTCTCTTCCATTAGAAAATATAATCAAATTGATTCAAACGTTTCTTGTTTCACAAAATTCCATCTTGAAATGGATTATGTATATTCAGTTGAATTTAAAAACGTAAATTATAAACTACCGTGACATTTCGGGCTCGTTTTATAATTATATATAAATTTAACGTTTAAATGTCGTTTTGATAAACGAATTAAATATTCAAATCCATACATATTCCAAATATAATTTTTAAAACAATAAATTAAATATTGACTACCAAAAATATGGGACATTACATTTTTCTCCCCTTAAAAGAATTTCGTCCCCGAAATTACTAAGGTGAGAAAAATGTTACAACCCATTAACTTTAAAATCCAATTTTATTAAATCGAAAACTAATTCATTATTATCAATATAAATTTTCAAAAATATTGAAAATCTTCTCACACTTTAGACTCCTGGAAAAATTCGGTAGTCTCCCCTGTACGGAGTGACATCTGCGATATCGCCGGAACAAATAATATATATGCATCGATCCATACGGTCGGAAAAACAAAAATCAAAACCAAAATTTTATATTTTCACGTAGGCGTACCTTTTACGAGTGCTATTGAGCGTTCTTGCTCGATTTACGTGCAGTGTACACAACCAAACTTAATTCTCTAGCCATCTAGCACCTGTACTTAATTCGTTGAACCGGTAAGTCACAAATACATGAAATTCCAAATAACATTTCATTGATTAACAAGTATAACTTCACAAATCCCAAGAACTAAACATAAACTATCAATTCAATTTATGTAATATAAGATTATATCAACCAATCCTAATTCATATGCGGTTTCATTCCGATTTATAATTCTAGAATTTAGTTTCTAATTCATTCAACTTTATTATTAAATCGTTGATTTATTATATTCAAACAATCCGCAAAACAATCAACAACAAATACACAACAAATTCAATCAATTGAATTTACATTCAATTTCATTTTTACTTTGGTTTGAACATCAATCGCTTAGTATTCAATTGATTTCTATTTAGTTATTATTCACTAAATTCTAAATTCCAAAACTAATTTATTTAATTTCAATATCACTCTAAATTTAATTTCACTTAACCAAGTTAAGATCCAATTAAAATTTTCAGTCCAATTTGAATTCCGTTCAAATCAATCAACACATAATATCTCAATAATTTCATAAAATTATTTCTTTTCTATAAAAAAATATAATTTGGGTAAAATTATTTCATTTACCCTCTTTACAAAACAATATTGAATCCATTACCAATTCAATGCTTCTCAACACTTGAACTGGTCAACAAACACAATACAAAACATTTGTATAATTTTTTTACAAATACGCACTCACATATACACACTCGAACTCAATCTAGGGTATTACTAACCCTATCTCTATCGAGTTATGCCACAGAGCCAAGGTTATTACTAAACCAATAGCTCTGATACCACAGTAACGACCAAAAAATTTTCGGTCCCAAAAATCGACATAAATACATTTTCCGTAACTCATGTCGACATTCCAAACACCGGAACGTTTGTAGAAAGAAATAACATGGTGAGATAAGAAAGAAAGTGTGACGACCCAAACCCCGTTCCACGGTGGCAAGGGTAATCTTTGGAATATAACACATAAATAGATAACAACAGAATAGAAATAAATAAATACACCAGATAATGTACAATAGAATATACTGGATAAATATAAACATCAGAGTTACACAGTATACAGGATCATACTTAGTACAAATACAGTTCAGCTATACATAAATATCTACAGCGGAATCAAAACATAATATGTACAATAGGAGCTGAACAGCATAAAAAGAGATAAATGATAGAATCCATCTTCAGCTCCAGCTATCCAGAAAGAGCCTGCTAAAACCTGAATACAAGGCTGCCCGTGTAGAAATAGGGGCACCCAAGTTTGCAAGTGAAACAAACTACGAGTCAGTCATGGGACTGGTATGAGAAATCTACTTTAACTTATTTTACAATATGGCCCATCACAGGACCACGCCGCTAACGCGGAACGGGTTTTCTCCATTGGATTGCCAGTGCTTTAAAACAAGTAAATCATTTAAACATCGCAATGCTTTTTATAAAAATGAAGCCATTATAAGACTCGGGTCCCATTACACAATGCAACACAAACCGGAGGATAGAATTTTACCTTATAATGGCCAAAATATGCTTGACATGATCAAAACAAATCATTTGATATTATTGCTAGTGTTTATATGTTTCAAAAACAATTTGAATCATAACTATCAATCACAGACGGCATGGGTACCATATATCATGTCGCCATATATATATATATATATATATATATATATATATATATATATATATACAATCAGAACCGCACGACGTCGTATTTGGAAATTGAATTTCCCTCATGAACCAAGGCCAGAGATCGTCCTCACCGCTTCGCGACTCTCTAGCCCGAGCCTCAGGAACAGCCGCAACTGCCCCTTAGATCGTCAGGGCCGGTCCACCCGATGTGGATTATAATGCCTGAACACTGCATTTCCCCACCCTATGGGGTGTAAACGGGTCATATCCGATCGCTCATCGGCTCCAAAGAGACCGATCTAACCGAGGCTCCTCGCAATCCATCATCCACATAAGTAAAATGTCAGGCCGTGTAAAATCTGATACCACTCCTAGCTAGAAAGAAACGCAGGTCCTCCCTGATGTCCTCTCCCGTTTCTGGCTCATACCGGGGTGTGAGGCTCGCAAAACAACGCTAAACAGAAAGCTAGCTATTCAAAGCCGTGCTTTGATCATCAACCACAAAGCTCTGCTTTTCAACAAAAGCTTTGATCATTGCATCTCAGCATGCCACACAGGAAATTCATGCCATGCAACTGATGTCTATCAATCACACAAAATGAAATCCAACGCCAGACACACAGTCCATTTACAAGTCCGTTCTGGGTCTGAACGAAACCGGAGGATCTTTATTCCTTGCACATCCGTACAATCAACATGTACGTCTGGACGGCTACTACTTCAGCCCCTTCAAGGTAGCTACTCCTATCATGAGCATCAGTAGCACCCCTCCATTCGACGTGAAGATCATCAGTCTTGCACCGTCTTCGTATCTTCGACTTTTAATCGTCGATCAATTATTTGAAATGAGAATTAACTCAGCCTTTTCAAATAATTCACGTATATTTAGAATTTCAAATCAATTCATTTCAATGGTCAAATTATTCAACATTAATTATTCTGTTCTTTAATGTAATTTCCACGCCAAACACATTCAACCATCAAATATCCAATAAACCGAGCAAATTCAGTTTATTTCCATTCCATATCGTTTATAATATTTTATCATGATTTATCGCTATTTTTATTTATTTAAAAATAGCCAATTCATTCAAACGACGCTTCAGGCCATAACGCAGCCGTGGCACTGTTTTTCTTCAGATTTGATTTACACATATCTGAAAATCTAGCCGTTGGATCTTCACAAATTTTATATCATTAGAAAGATCTTTTCAAAACGAATCCAACGGTTTCAGTTTTGGGGAAATCCGACGGTCGGATCTCCCAGTACAATCATTTGAAGTTTCGATTTCAAAATACGAACTGCAGCGTCGTTATTCGATTTATTTTAATTATATTTATATGTATATATAAATATAATCGATTCTGGCGCTGTTTTTCTTCAGATTTGAATTAAACATTCCAGACAATCCAACCGTTGGATCTTTACAAAGTTGGTGCCGCTGGAAAGATATTTCCAAGGCGAACCCAATGGTTGAGGTTTCAGGAAAATCCGATGGTCGGATCTCCCGCAATAATCGTTTGAAATCACGGTTTCAAAATACGAACTGCAGCTTCATTATTCGATTTATTTTAATTATATATATACATATATATATAATCGATTCTTCGATTTCAAAACCATATTCATTTCATACATTTGATAAAAATGATATTTTTATCCAACAGATATTTATTTCAACACATCACTACTTTTAACAATTCATATATATAATAAAAATGTGATTTTTATTATAAAACAATTTATTTCATAACACGATTATTTTATATATTTCAAATAGGTGATAAAAATGTGATTTTTATTATAAAACAATTTATTTCAAAACACGATTATTTTATATATTTCAAATAGGTGATAAAAATGTGATTTTTATTATAAAACAATTTATTTCAAAACACGATTATTTTATATATTTCAAATAGGTGATAAAAATGTGATACTTATTATAAAACAATTTATTTCAAAACACGGTTATTTTATATATTTCAAATAGGTGATAAAAATGTGATTTTTATTATAAAACAATTTATTTCAAAACATGAATGTCGTTCAACACATGAATTTCTATTCAACGCATGAATATAGTTTCAACACATGAAAATAAATCAAACACTGAAATATTTCAGAAAATTTCGGCAGCATAACGGCAGGGTAGTTAAAACCAGCACCGTATCGATGTATGGCTCCTCGCTCTACCTTAAAACCTTGCGGTTTTTGACAATGGGGATTTCATGCATCTAATTCGTACGCAGACGAGCCTGTTTTTCTTTCATTTCCATAACCTACTCTAATTTTTTTTCCAACCACAAATGGGTATTTTTCAACCATAATCAATCATTCTCAACCACAAACAATTCTATCAACCATTCGCATTATTCATCAAATTTCACATCAACCAATCCAAACAATATCACAACCAATATATATCGTCCATGGTCTGTGGACGAGGGGAGTGTATATATATATATATTTATTCGTATATAAATATATTTCAATTCACTTCAATTCATTTCAATGTCATTTCATCACATATATAATTTTTACAACGCATATATAACTTATACATCGAACATACAACTTATACATGAGGTGTACAACGCTTATATAACTCATACATCGACTATATAATTTATACATCGTCATTTCCATATCGCTTATAGTTTAGAAATCTCACATTGGGTTCCACTCCTCCAAAAATTGCAGAAGGCTCAGAAAAATATGCGGTCTCTTCTAGAATGTAGAAGACGTCCTCACGGTCCCGGCGTCTCTTGTTTCACTGAATTTCGACCACATAGCAAAAAGATATGATTTTTATTGTGAAATCAAAAACCGTAGCGCTTTAAAGTGCTATTAAATAGTTTAAAATTAACACAGCCGTACCTCTCTGAACCTGTTCAAAACTAGGTCAGCGATTATCGATCAAACCGTGCAGTGATTCGACGATCGGCTCTCGCAGCGGCGAAGATCTTGGAGAGGTGCCTCTGCGCACGGTGGAGCGGTGGAGTTCAGTGGCTCCGAGTGGCGGTGGCGGCGGCTTGAATCGACGACTTCAGGGAGGTGATTCGCGAGCTATAGGCGATGAGACGGAGGGTGGTGGGTATGGATTCAAAGCTCTCATCGAGGGCTACAAAATCCTCAACTGGGTCGAGGTCTGAATCGAAGTGGTTTGGACGGAAAATGGATGGGAAGGATTGAAGGAGTTTCCGCCTTTAATCGGATGTCGGGGAGAGAGAGAGAGAGAGTGAGGCCCAATCAGATTTTTTTATTTAATTTATATATTTTTTAAATTCTAAAATACCCCTTATCTCATACGAACTCCAATCCACACCCAACGACTGTCGTCCCTAGCTAAACACCCCCATTCCAAACACAATGCGATATGTTTCGTAGGCCCACTCGACTGTTTCAGTCAGTTTTCCTTCAAATTAAAATATAAAACATTCAATATTCGATTTGAACGTACATATCAATTTGCCGGGGCCACATACTGATCCTAAAAATTCCCAAAAAATAAATCTAGCTATTTTTTGATGATACGGTCCCAACAAAACTAGTTTCGTTGAATTCTGAGACCGTTTGAAAAATGGCCATTTTCTGGTCGATCCAATTTAACAGTAATTGACCAAATACATTTTTCTTCGCCACGCTCACATATTAACTTCAAAAATTATGGAATTTGAAACCTAGCAATAATTTGACATCCCGGATCCAATAAAAGTGGTTTCGTCGAATTCTGAGGTCGTTTGTAAAATGTCTATTTTCAAGGGCTATATATTCTCTATAGCGACCTTTCTGAAAATTCATTTGGCCATAACTTTTGATTCCCGCATGAAACTTCGATTTTTCAGATTCGTTAGAAAGATATTCATTAACAGATTTAAATATTTTTGGTTTCACTAAAATTTGTTTTATTTTGCACCCGGTACAGTCAGTCAAAGTTTGAATTGAAATTTTGAAACTACCGCGCCATTTCAGGCCTTGTTTATAATTTAAAATAATTATATTTATTTTCAAACATCGATTCAAACGTGCTTTCCATCGTTATTATTTAAAACATTTATTTTAAATATTTAAAATCCACTATTTTAGCCAATTTAAAATTTTTAAACTGGTTCAGATTTTCCGGGTTGTTATAGAAAGAAATATTAGAATAGAAGAAGAAGGAGAACCAACACAACACATAGTCTCACATCGCAGTGGAACAAAATATAATATAGACATAAATCTTTTTGAGAGCTTTAAATAAAACTTACAATCATCAGAGTACATTATAACATCTGGACAATTATAATAACCCGTCCTCATATACGGTCACACAGCGGAATAAATACTAGATATTATATGTCTGAACACCTCCTGCTCGTCTCTGGACATCGCAGCATCTGATAACCTAGACCTATACAACCTGGTCTAACCCGAGCATTACAAATACGGGGTTAGTCTGGTGAACCAAGTGAGATAAACACACTAAGTTTAAAGGGAACCATCCAACTTGATTTTAAAGTTCAAAAATATTTTCGAAAGAAAAAGATAATCGTAAGACCAAATCCACACATAAATACGGACGGTTTTTACCTTACGATAACCCAAAACATTTTTGAAAATAATATATATTTTGATATTATAATAGTGTCTAAATACAAATAAATATCAATCTAGCAGAACGCGTTTATCTCACGCTCTGCATAAATAGTATACAATCAAAACCGCAGGCGCTTATTGGAGATTGGATTCCGACTATGACAAGGTATGGAACCACCTGCCGATAATGTATCTCTAGAGGGGAATACACTGGGTTCAACAAGAACGTCTTGCAACCTAGCCCACATGTGATCGACCACTCATTTCGCTTGAGTGTATTGAATGTATATCACCAACGGTTGGGATCAGCAACCGTTTCCCGAAAAAGGGACAACATCAAAATAGATTAAGGAAGGAAATTGATTTTCTCTAGATAGGTGACCATACACCCTATTGGGAGCGACCCACATAGCCATGCTGCCTGCCTGAATTTTATCATTTCCCGGTTGATGAGGCTTGAGGTTAGAATTTACTTTTATTATTATTTTTAGAACATCTGGCCACAATTTACTTTGAATGCCACATTGTCAGACCCATCAAATCACTAATTGACGTCCTCAAAAATACTTTGCAGTTGATAGAAGTAAGTTTGTAAAAATCAATATACGTGATTCTTAAGAAATACCCTATCAGACATTCGTCCATACAGGTCATCCAAGAACAGGATGGACCGAAGGCACCCTCCTACCACATCCCATATAGGAATCACCCCATGGATTAGTAGCGAGTAGTCCTTGCAAATCCGTAGATTCCAATCACGACAGAATCACTGTCGAAATATCTTTGATCGCTAAACAAGAGAAATTCAATCAGTAGTTCTTCCGCTCATGAAGATCAACGGTCTTCAATTGCTCCATCTCAAATTAACATCTTCACGTATTTGCTGGTTTGGAATGGTTTTCGAATATAATTCGATCCCGGTCTTTCCGTACCAACAATCGAATTGGTCAGATTTGATAGTCGGTGATTTAACTATCGAGTAAATAATCATGTGAATGAAATGAGTTTACTGATTCAGTACTCGGCATTACTTGGCCTTTTATTTTTAAAACGATTAACGATAGTAAATTTTAAACTTTTAAATATCTTAACATTCCGTATATAGCTTTTCATTTCTTATTTAAAAAAAGGTTATTTTCTAAACTGTTTGTCTCCATACTTAGGAAAATATTCTATAATCATGTTCAATACTATTCTACTATCATTTCAAAACTTTTCTACCTCATTACTCATTTTCTGAAATTGGGAAAACGATCCAACTTATCTCGCCCGTAAAACAACGTTGTGAAATCTCTCTGATTTTATTACTTGAATAAAATAACTAACTCTTATTCTATTAGAATACACCATTCCCAAAACTCCATTTTTTTATTTTCTTTTTACCTTGAAAATACGTTATAATTTCTCACAATCCCCTTTTTATTTCCTTTACTTCGGAGATAATATTATATACAATATATTCTCAAATCTTCTCTTTTCAGTTACATTGGAAATCCCATTATATTCTCAACTCCCTCAATTAAAATTACGTTATTATTTCTCATATGGAAATAATAAATTATTTTTACCCACCTTCCCATTACAAACTAATATCATCCTCAGATAATCCCAAAGTCGTTCAATTTGGGGTATTTATTTACCTCTCAGACCTTGACCCATAACGTTCTTATCTTAAGATGGATATGAATTGTAATTCAAAAATCGATATTTATTCTAATACCAAATACATCTCATTTATCTACTTTACTTATAATATGTCTTATAAAACCTCTTACTTTTTGAAAATCTTCTTCTTGAATATAACTATTATTTCTTAATTCACTGATTAAGAAATTACTTACTAAAATATCACCTTGCCTTTATTTTTATTTTTTTAAACATTACATTTTATTACTCGGATTTTTTTGTTAAAAGTCCTGTTACTCACTTCTCTACCAAATTCACTTTTAACCCTCCCGCTTAGAATCTTATTTCACCAATTCTACTTAATTCCATATTAAGTAACGTCAATTAGCGCTTTAACACCTCATCCCCTTTTTAAATTTTATTTATAAAATTTTGGTTTAAATAAACTTTTTTTGTAACAACCCAGAGATTCTGAACCAATTTAAAATTTTTATTTTAGCAATTTTGATGGATTTTGAATATTCAAAATGATTTATTTTAAATAGTAATGACTAAAAAATTATTTTAATCAAAGTTAGAATGAATAAATTTTAATTTAATTATAAAAGGAGTTAAAAAAAGCGCTGTAATTTGAAAATTTGAATTTAAACTTTGACTGAGCGTACAGGATGCAAAATAAAACAGATTTTAGTGAAACCAAAAATATGTAAATCTATTTAAAAATATCTTTCCAACGAATCCGAAAAATTAAAATTTCATAGCGGGAATCAAAAGTTATGGCCAGTTTAATTTTCTGAATAGTCGCTGTGGAATTTATGTATATATATTTTAATATTAAAAACAACCATTTTGCAAACGACCTCCGTTTTCGATGAAACCACTTTTGTTGGAACCGAAATGTCAAATTATTGTTAGGTTTCAATTTTCATAATTTTTAGAATTAATATGTGAGCGTGGCAAAAGAAATCGTGTTTTGTCAGTTTTAGTCAAATTTAATCGACTTGAAATTGTCCATTTTTCAATTGGTCTCGGAATTCGACGTAAATAGTCTTGTTAGGATCGTATCGTCAAAACATAACTAGAAATATATTTTTTGGAATTTTTAAAGTTAGTATGTGGCCCCGGTAATTTAAAATGTACGTTTAAATTTAATATATATTGATTTATATTTTAATTTAAAGAAAACTTATCGTAACAGACGAACTGGGTTAAGAAACATATTCCATTGTGTCCGGGATGGGGGTTATTAGCTAGGGGCGACACTCGTTGGGGTTGATTTGGAGTTCAGAACGATATACGAGTTATATTGAAATTAAAATGAATTAATTAAATAAATAAGATAAAAACAATACATGTATAAATACACAATCCACGTATTCCATACTCCCCAACCCTAATCTCCATCTACGTTTCTACAGCCGCCTCTTCAAAATAAATGGCAAAAATGCTCCAAACTTTAATTGATAATTTCTTCTGACCAAAACCGAATTACACTAAAAATCCAAAACAAAAACCATTAAGCTCCTCGAGATCTTTGCACTGATCGGTTATGATCAGATTTTGTTGAGCGATTTCATCAAAATTCGTATCCAAATTCACGTCGGTTGAAGGCTTTTTCGGGGAAAAGGGGGGCTTGAGTTGAACGTTCTTCGGGGTAGAGGTGGAGCACGCGTAGGCGAATGTTGGGGCGGCGCTGGATCGGTCTCAGGCGAAGTATTGGTGGTGTGGTGGTGGCTTGACATAGTCGAAGATGGGTTCGGTATTTGCCAGGAGTTGATAACGAAGAGGAAAGGTTATTAAGGAGTAATTAATTAAAGTTAACAATAATTAATTAGTTTAATATTGTCGTTAGTATTCAAAATACCGTATCTTATTCGAATCAAATCAGAATGGAACGAAACGAAGTTCGTTGGAATCGTGAAGACGAGATCTACGCGATGAAACAAACCAGATCCGAATCGGAGCAAATCAGAAATTTGGGGAAAATCAACTTTGAACTGTACAGAATTAATATCATGGTGAGATTTCTCGTTTTAAATATAAAATAAAAATTTATATATGTATGTGAATTAATTTTGATTGATCTTGATTGTGATTGTAATATCATATGCGTGTGAAAAATTTAGTTGGTTGACTGACCGTGTTGATGATTTTGTCGATTTATACTTTGTTCAAAATATGTTGTGTAAAAGAAAAAAGAAATAACATTCTTGTCAGAAAATGTTGTATTAAATAAAAATGACATTTTATTGTATAAAATGTTACATAAGGAAAAATACATTGTTGTTATAAAATGTTACTTTGAAAATAAAATACATTTTTGTTATAAAAAGTTGCATTCAAAATAAATAACATTTTTGTTAAGAAATGAATATTTAGATTAAAAATAACATTTTCATTAGAAAATGTTTAATTAGATTAAAAACATCGTTTTGCTAGAAAATGTTTATTTAGATTAAAAATAACATTTTCATTAGAAAATGTTTATTTAGATTAAAAAACATCATTTGGTTAGAAATGTTATATTAGAGTTAAAATGTCTCTTTTGTTAAAAATATTACATGTTAATAAAAATGTCTCTTTTGTTAAAAATATTACATGTTGATAAAAATGTCTCTTTTGTTAAAAATATTACATGTTAATAAAAATGTCTCTTTTTTTAAAAATATTACATGTTAATAAAAATGTCTCATTTGTTAGAAATATTGTATGTTTATAAAATGTCATTTTAGTTAAAAATGTGTCATTAGAATAAAATCTCACTTTTGTTAGATAATATTGCGTTAGAATAAAAATAACACTTTTTTTTAGAAATGTTGCATTAGAATAAAATAACATTTTTGTACAAAATGTTTGATTTGAATAAAATGTCGTTTTTGTATAAAATGCTTGATTAGAATGAAATGTCATTTTATTTAGAAATGCCATGTTAGAATATAAAGGTCTTTTTATTTAGAAATGCCATATTAGAATATAAATGTCATTTTATGTAGAAATGTCATGTTAAGATATTAATGTCATTTTATTTAGAAGCGCATGTAGAAATGATTAAAATGATCATTAGTTAGAAACATAAAAATATGTTAAAGATTTAAAACATTATCATTGTTATGTTAGTGATATTTGTAATAATTCAAATCGAATTATAATCACTTAAATTTATAACCAATGATTTCTTTAAATGAACTATGTGTTGTTTGAAAACCCCACATGGGTATTGGATGATATTGAACACTATTCCCAATTTTTAACTGTATGTCAATCGAGGGATTAACAATCTGTGCTGAGCGTTATTTACTATTTATTTTAACGCTCACACAATTATTAATTTCACTCTGGTTGTGGATGGAATGTTTAATGATTATTTATCATTATTGTTATATATATATATACATGCGATGTATGAAATCCATACAACTGAAATTGTATGGTAATTGATTGAGTCGCATTCCGATTCAGAATATCTTTTGATATAAAGGATATTTCTATATAAAGAATATTTTAAATATAAGGTATCTGTTAAAAATAAAGAATATTTTTAATAACCAATATTATGAAAATAATATTCAATAAAGAATAAAATCATGATTTTATGTCCCTCTTTGGAAAGACACAAAAATATAAAAATATGAAGCCGGATTTAGTAGAGAACGCCATTTTTAACCCGAACGGGTTATCGATCGATTTTTATTTATTTTAAAATGAATATCGAAGAGAAGTGATATATAAATCTAATATTTTGAAATATAAATATTGTAATATGATAAAAAAATATAGAATATTCAATTTTGCCTTAAAATTGAAATTGAAATTAAAATCATTTTTTAAATGAATTTATAAATATTTTATAAATATGGTTTAAATAGAAATCGACGAAATATATATTATATATTTATTTAATGGCCTGAATAGAACGCGCTGCGCAGCGACCGTTCGCGAATTTCGACCATTAACTTCAAATTGACGTAACGGAAGATCCGACCGTCAGATTCTTCTAAAACTGGAACCGTTGGGTTCGTATCGAAAAGGGCTTTCCAATGAACATAAAAGTTTTGAAATTTAACGGTGAGATTTGGAATTAGGTCCAAATCAATTTCAGAAAACGTCGATGTAAGTGCAGTTCGGTGGCCGTTATTGGAAACCGACTGTACATGCCTAAATAAAATATGGAAAAATTATGTAAAATCATAATAAATGATTGGGAAAGATTTTGGATGAAAAATTCCATATTTGAAAAGATAAAAATTTATTTTTATCGAATTGAACTAGTTATTAACTAGAATAAATCTTCAAAATAAGATTTAATGAAGTTTTCCAATTAATTGATATTTAATTGGAATTAAATAAGATAAATTGTATTTTGGGTTAGTCGTGAATGGTGTCTTAAATAACACGGTTCTTAAACCCCATAAGAAAAGAATAAATCTTTTAATTAAGATCATTAGAGTTTTCAATTATATTTAATAATTGGAATTAAAGGAAATGTGATTTGAGTTTATTGTGAACTGTGTTTTTAACGACATTTGTTCTTTAACTCAATTAACAGTGAAAGTATAATTTGGAAATTATAAATCTTTTATTAAGATTTAATGGGAAATTCTCCAAAGTAAAGTTTTCCAATTTAATATTTAACGGAAGATGATTTTGGGGTTTATCATGAACAATGTTTTTAAATGACATTTTTTCTTTAACCCAGTTAAAGATAAGATTAATTTCTTAAATCTGAATAATCATAAAGTAATGATTTTGGATATCAAAACCAAATTTGGGTTTTAATGAATCTTTAAAAGGGCGATTAAAGGATAAATTAAAGAATTTATCTTTGATAAAATTAATGGGAACCTTTTTCCAAATAATGTGAATATATGATTAAAAGAATATTCTGAATTGTGATGTAGCGTATGATGCGTTTTATAGCACTTGATTTTTATTATAAAATACGCGAGTTATTCGTAAAGACCAGGTTTAACCCATTCTGAATAATTACTACGACGATTAAAAGTCGAAGATGAAGACGGTGGTTGAAGATCGGCGATCTTCACATCGAATGGATGAGGACTACTGATGCCTTTGATTGGAGTTGCTGCCTTGAGAGGGTTCCAGTGGTTCCGGACGTATTGTTGATTGTTCGGAGATGCGAGGTATAAGGTGCCTCCGGTTTCGTTTAGACCTAGAACGAACTTGTAAATGGATTGTATGTCAAACGTTATATTCCTTTAAACTGTATTCGTTGATCGCTGCTAAATATATATCTGTTTGGTGTTTAACACCCTTCTCTAAGACGTACGAGCTTAGAGGTTATATATTGGCAGAAATCAATGGTATAGTATGGATTGACAATGTGGCATGCCAAGATGCATGGATCAAGGATTTTTTTGAAAAGCAGAGCTTTGTGGTTGATGATCAAAGCACAACTTTAATTAGCATAGCTTTGTATAGCGTTACTTCGCGAGCCTCACACCCCGGTATGAACCAGAAACGGGAGTAAGGACTGCAAGGAGGACATACGTTTCTTTCTAGCTAGAAGTGGTGTCAGTGACTTACCATCCCTGACATTTTTACTTATGTGGATGATGGAATGAGGCGCCTCGGTTATTTGAGTCCCTAGTGGCTCTATTTACGCCCCATAGGGCGGGGAATCATATGGTTCAGGCATTACCAATCCACTAACATATTTGTGGACCGTCCCTGTAGATCCAAGGGACGATGCGTTCTATTCCTGAGGCACGGGCTAGAGTGTCTCGAATTCGGTAAGGACTATCTTTTGCCTTGGTCCATGATGGAAATCCAACTTCCAATACGACCCATGCGGTTTTGATTGTATAACTAGTATGGCGACATAGTATATGGTAGCTATGCTGTCTATGATTGATATTATGATTGAAATGTTTTTAAAACATATATACACTAATAATAATATCAAATTCGTTTTATCGTATTAAGCATTTTTGACCATTATAAGGTAAAACTCTATCCTCCGGTTTGCGTTGCATTGTGCGATGGGACTTGAGTCTTATAATGGTTTCATTTTTATAAAAAGCATTGTGTTGTTTAACGATTTACTTTATTTATGCACCAGCAATCCAATGGAGTAAACCCGTTCTGCGTTAGCGATGTGGTCCTGTGATTAGCCCTATTATTAAATAGGTTAAGTAAGATTTCTTATACTAGTCCCATGACTGACTCGTAGTTTGTTTCACTTTGCAAACTCGGGTGCCCTCTTTTCGACATGGGCTGCCTTGTATTTAGGTTTTAGTAGACTCATTCTGGATAGCTATGAAGTTGAAGATGGATCCTATTATTTCTATTGGGCAGTTCAGACTCCACTTAGTATATCATGTTTAACTCCGCTGCATTGTGTTTTAGTTTGTTGTAATTTAATCTTCCATTGTAATATAATTCAATATACTCTGATATTCTGTACTTTGATGTAACATTATTATAATGTTTATAATAGTCTTTTGTTATTTGTTCTAATGTGTTGTATTCCCAAAGTTAAAGTATTCGTGGATTTCCAACTTTTGGATCAGACCTTTGTGGTTTATGGTCGATCCAAAGGGCGGGGATTTACGGGTCTTTACAGCTGGTATCAGAGCTCTGGTTAGCTCAAATCTTTGGGGTACAACTCATTAGAACTGAACAAAGGACTCATCAGAGGTAGGATTAGAAATATCCTATAAAAGAATACTCATTAGAGATAGGATCAACAGTATCCTAAAATGAGAGAAACTCGTTAAAGATGGGGTTAGAAATGCCCTAGAACGATTTGGGAGTAACAAGTTTATAATTAACGTATTTGTGATTATATATATAATCCGATCTTAGAAAATATGATTTTTGAATTTATAAAAGTTATATATATTTGAAAATTTAATCAACTAATTGATTAATGATTGTGTTGTGTGAATATTAGTTCAACTAATAAAATTATTAAAACCAATAAAAGAATAAAAATATAATTGGTAAATTAAACAATATTTAGCTCCATTCCTTTTCGAGGACGAAAAGATTTAAAGTGCGGGAGATTGTAACAACCCGGAAATTCTGAACCAATTTAAAAATTTTATTTTAGCAATTTTGATGGATTTTGAATATTCAAAATGATTTATTTTAAATAGTAACGACTAAAAATTTATTTTAATCGAAATTAGAACGAATAAATTTTATTTTAATTATAAAAGGAGTTTAAAAAAGCGCGGTAGTTTGAAAATTTGAATTTAAACTTTGACTGACCGTACAGGATGTAAAATAAAACGGATTTTAGTGAAACCAAAAATATGTAAATCTATTTGAAAATATCTTTCCAACGAATCCGAAAAATCAAAATTTCATAATGGGAACCAAAAGTTATACCCAGTTTAATTTTCAGAATAGTCACTGTGGAATTTATATATATATATTTTAATATTAAAAATAATCATTTTGCAAACGACCTCCGTTTTCGACGAAACCACTTTTGTTGGAACCGGAATGTCAAATTATTGCAAGGTTTCAATTTACATAATTTTTAGAATTAATATGTGAGCGTGGCAAAAGAAAACGTGTTTTGTCAGTTTCAGTCAAATTTAATCGACTTGAAATTGGCCATTTTTCAAACGGTCTCAGAATTCGATGAAACTAGTTTTGTTAGGACCGTATCGTCAAAACATAACTAGAAATAATTTTTCTAGAATTTTTAAAGTTAGTATGTGGCCCCGGTAATTCAAAATGTACGTTTAAATTTAATATATATTGATTTATATTTTAGTTTAAAGAAAAACTTATCGTAACAGCCGAACTGGATTAAGAAACATATTCCATTGTGTCCGGGATGGGCTTATTAGCTAGGGGCGACACTCATTGGGTTTGATTTGGAGTTCAGAACGATATACGAGTTATATTGAAATTAAATGAATTAAATAAATAAATAAAATAAAAACAATGCACGTATAAATACACAATACACGTATTCCGTACTCCCCAACCCTAATCTCCTTTTACGTTTCTACAGCCGTGTAATAACCCGAAAATCCGAGCCGATTTTAAATTTTTATTTTGGCAATTTTAATGAATTTTTAACATTTAAAATGAATTATTTTAAATAATGACGACGAGAAATTTATTTTGAATAGAATTAGAACGTATATATTTATATAGATCGTCGTTAGAATATAAATATTTATTTTTAATTAAAAAAGGAATTGAAAATGGCGCGGTAGTTCGAAAATTCGATTTCAAATTTCAAATGAATGTACAGGATTCAAAATAAACCGGATTTTAGCAAAACCAAAAATATTAGAATCTAATTGAGAATATCTTTCCAACTAATCCAAAAAATCAAAATTTCATAGCGGGAATCAAAAGTTACGCCCAGTTGAAAATTCAGAATAGCCGCTATGGAATTCTGGCCCTTAAAAATAGAAATTTTGCAAACGACCTCGGTTTTCGACAAAACCACTTTTGTTGGATCCGGGATGTCAAGTTATTGCTAGATTCCAAAATTCGTAATTTTTCGAATCAATATGTGAGCGTGGCGAAGTAAAACGTGTTTTGACAGTTTCAGTCAATTTCGATCGACCAGAAAATGGCCATTTTTCAAACTGTCTCAGAATTTGACGAAATTAGTTTTGTTAGGACCGTATCGTCAATACAAAGCTAGAAATAGTTTTTCTGGAATTTTCTGAATCAGTATGTGGCCCCAGTAATTTAAAATGTACGTTCAAATTGAATATATATAGATTTATATTTTGATTTTGACGAAAACTGATCGAAACGATCGAATTGGCCTACGTAACATATTCCATTGTGTTTGGAATGAGGGTAATTAGCTAGGGACGACAGGCGGTGGGTCCCGTTTTGAGATCGAAATTTAAAGGTACTTTTTGGAGGATAAAATAAATAAAAATATAAATAATTAAACCCCTCTCTTCTCCCTCCTAGTCAACGCCCCTCACCCACTTTATCCCGTCAGTTCAAAACCGAAATAAATAGAAAAAAAGAAACGATGAACGCTCCCCATCGACGGAGCCTCCCACCGCCGCTCCAGGTGCGCCGCACCTCACCCCAGAGACGCCGCCGATCCCCTTACCCCACATCTCGTGCCTTTCTCTCTCCTCTCCACTAAACCCTAAAACCCGTCAAGCTCCACCTCCGACCACGCAAACCACCACCGCCACCCCTCTGCTCGCCGCCCCCCAAACGACTTCCTCACCTCCCCCTTCCTCCTTCGATCACCCCCGAGGAACCCAAGCCCGAATCAGCGCTCACCACCAAAGACAGCCACCGCCGCACCACCTGGTCCTCTCCCCGACCACCCAACCCCCTTCGCCGCCTCTCACTGGGCCTACGCTACCAGCCCCGCTCGTGGACCCCCCTTCCAGCACAAAGCAACTATTTTTACGGTGCAAGTGAGTTTTGTTTACCTTTTCCATCTTTTTTTCTTATATGCTTTTAGATTTAATTAAAAGTTTAGATTTTAATTTAATTAAGGTTGAGATTTTTAATGTCATCAAGTTTGAATTTTTAACCAAGAAAAGTTTGAATTTTTAACATAGAAAAGTTTGAATTTTTAACATAGAAAAGTTTGAATTTTTAAAACTAGAAAGTTTGGATTTTTAAAGCTAAGTAGGACAAAAAAATTTATATAGAAAGAATAAAAATATGATTTTTATATTATAGAAAGAATAAAAATATGATTTTTATATTATAGAAAAAAATAAAAATATGATCTTTATATATGTAGCGATGGGATAAATATATGATTTTTATATATGAAATGCCATTGTAAAAATGTGATTTTTAATGTGAACAGCAGGAAAATATAGCGATGGTAGCAACAGAAATCAAAACAGAATCCATACCGTTCAGAAATAGGTAATGCAGGAATGGAACCCAAAAGTGAGAACTTCTCACTTTTAATTTTATTTTCTAGTTAAAATATATACTAGGATGCAGACGGTGCTTAGCAGCACCCGACACCCGTCGTCCACAGACCATGGACGACTTGGTTGCTTGTTTGATTTTGTTATGAAATTGATTGTGTGTGGTGGAATGAAATAAAATATTTTATAGTTAAATATAAAAATTTTAATGTGTATATAAAATGAAATAAATATTTATAAACAAATCGAACGATTTGTTTATATACACACATTTGACTGATATTGATTGGGACGATAAATTTTACACATCGCCCAACTGCACAAATAAAATCTGTGTTTGATTGTTTGAAACCCCACACGGGTATTGGGATGATATATGACATACACTAATCCCAATAATTAGTTGTATGTCGATCGATTGATTGACAGACTGTTATAAGCATTAAATATTTATATTTGATGCTTATACAGTGTAGAACGCACTTTGGATGATCGTCATTGTTGTATACATGTATTGAATGAAATCCATATAACTGAAATTATATGGTAATTGACTGAGTCTGATTCCAGTTCAGAATTAACGAATATTTCAAAATAATATTCAGTGAAAATTGAAATGTGAAGCCGTGTTAAGTAGTTAAACGTCATTTCAACACGAACGAGAATTTGGCCAATTTTATTCATTTTTATGATGAATATCGAAAAGTGATTTCAAAATCTGATGTTTCGAAAATATTGAAAAGATATAGGATATTCAATTTGAAATTGAATTGGAAATTGAATGGAAATCAATTTGAATTGAATTGAAACGAATTGAAATCGAATTGAAATTGAATTGAAAACGAATTGAAATTGAATTGAAATCGATTTGAAATGAATTCAGAATTGAAATTGAAATTGAAATTGAGTTGAAATCAAATAGAAATGAATGTAAAATGAATTTATAATGGAAAATTCAATTTTGATTTGAAATTGAATGGAAGTTGTAATTGTTTTTGAAATGAAATTAAAAAAATTTATAAAATTCGTTTTAAAAGGAAATCGAAGAAATATATATAATTTATATATTATATACATAATGGCCTGAATAGAACGCACCGCGCTGCGGTAGTTCGTGAATTTCGACCATTGACTTCGAACGGACATTACGAGAGATCCGACCCTCGGATTCTCCTAAAACCGGAACCGTTGGGTTCGTATCAAAAAGAGCTTTCTAACGAATATGAGAAATTAGAAATCTAATGGTTGGATTTGGAATTATGTCCAAATCAAATTTGGAAAAGGTCGCTGTAAGTGCAGTTCGATAGCCGTTTATGGAAATCGATTATACGAGCCCTGATAAAATTATTAAAAATATCCATAATTTGTGTAAAGTCATAGTAAACGATTTGGAAAGAACTTGGATGAAAAATCCCATATTTGCAAAGATAAAAATATATTTTTATCGACATAAACTAGTTTTGAACTAGAATTATAATTCAATTATTTTTAAAAAATAAAAAAATTGGATTTGAAATGGGTTTAAAAATAACCAGAATTTCCGATGTATGAATTGGAATGGATTTGAATCGAAATTTTCATCGGAATATTTCGATGTTGGATTCAGGATTATACGCATGTTGTTATGGAGATTTGGAAGATATATTTTATATCGTTATTTCCAAAGCAATATTTGTTGGTTTCAGAATTTGATATTGAATATAAGCCGATATATTTTCTATTCAGAGCCTTGTATTTAATATCAAATGAGATTTGGGTTTATCGTGAACGGTGTTTTAAATAACACTTGTTCTTTAACCCGATTATAAATGGAATGTGAATTGGGTTTATTGTGAACTGTGTTTTTAATGACATTCGTTCTTTAACCCGATTTACAGTGAAATATGATTTGGAATTTATAAATCTTTTTATAAAGATTTAATGGGATTTCCCAAAGTTTAATAATCATTAATATTAATTTTTGGGATGATTAAAACTAAGAGGAGTTTTAATGAATCTTTAATCAAATTAAAATGGGAATTGATAATTTAAATTATCAAATATAGGAAATGATCGAGAATGGAGTATCACCAGTTTTGCTCCGAGCGATAGTTAAATCTTTAATTAGATTTGAACGGAAAATGGTAATTAAATTTACCGATAACACCGTGGTGTTAGTTATGGGGAATAACAGTTTTGCTCTATGGGATGAATGGGTTGGGATTAGGAAATAAAATAAATGATTACTTTGGTGTGGTTCGCTAATCCCGACTAGTTTGGAAAACCATAATTTGGTTTGAAATGACATCCAAAGGAAGATTAAAGAATAAATTTTAAAGAATTTATCTTTGATAAAATTAATGGGAACCTTTCCCAAAAGATGTGAATATTTGAATAAAAGAATGTTCAGAATTGGAATGAGGCGTATGTTGTGTTTTTTCTAGCACTTGTTTATTATATACGCGAGTTATTCGGAAAAACCGGGGCTATGCCCATTCTGAATAACTATTTCGACGATAAGTCGAAGATGAAGAAGGTGATTGAAGACCGGAGGTCTTCACATCGTTTGAACGATTACTGGTGATCCTGATTGGGGTGTACACCCAAGAGGAGGGAAATAGTTGGTGGTCGTCCAGATGTATTTGGAGATCAATGGATATGCGAGGTATAAGGTGCCTCCAGTTTCGTTCAGACCCAGAACGGACGTGTAAATGGATTGTGTGTCTGACATTGGATTTTATTCTGTGTTGATTAATTTCAATTAAATATATATCTGTTTGGCGGCGGAGAATTTATTCTCTTTCTTAATGCCCTTCTCTGAGACGTACGAGCTCAGAGGTTATATATCGATAGATATCAGTCGCATGGCATGAATTTCCCGTGTGGCACGCTGAGATGCAGTGATCAAGGCTTCTATTGCAAAGCAAAGTCTTGTGGTTGATGATCAAAGCACGGCCTACGTGGCATAGCTTTGTGTATAACGTGAATTCGCGAGCCTCACACCTCGGTATGAGTTAAAAACGGGATACAGGCCGCTTGGAGAACACGACGTTTCTTTTTAGTTATGGGTGGTGTTAGTGTTTTACAAGCCCTGGCATCGTTGATTATTATACCTATGTGGATGTTGGATTGCGAGGCGCCTCGATTATAGGTCTGTAAGGACCGGGAAACGTGTGTTCAGGAATTGCCAATCCTCAAACGTAAAAGAGAACCGGCCCAGCCGATTCCAAGGGTTACCAGAGTGTGTAGTCCTGAAGCATTTGCTAGAGTGTCTCGAAGTGATGAGGATCTTGCCCCTTGCCTCGACTCATGACGGAAATCCAATTTCCAATACGTGACATTTCAGTTTTGATTGTAGAGCCTAGTATGCCGACATAGTGGGATGGGGCGCTCATGCCGTCTATGATTGATACTTATGATTGAAATTGTTTTGACACTATCCACTTATAGTTATAATAAACGATGAAATTTCACGTACCAAGCATTTTTGGCAATTATAAGGTAAAACCCTATCCTCCGGCTTGCGTTGCATTGTGTGATGGGACGTGGGTCTTATAATAGCTTCATTATTCTTTATTTAGCATTGCCTGTTTGTTTTATGCACTGATTTTCTTGGGGGTAAACCCGTTCCGTGTTATACGGCGTGGTCCCTTGATTTACCCAACTTTAAAAATTGAATTAATAACTGTTTTAGTTCTCACACCAATCACATGACTGACCTGGAGTTTATTGTTTTACCCTAAACATTGGGTGCCCTTATTTTCCGCACGGGCAGCTAGTAGTTTTGGTTTTGCAGATTTATATTCACAGGAACCTAGTTTACAGCTGGAATGATATTCGAAAAGCTCTGTATCCGTTTATCTCTTTCAGTTGTGTTTTGTATTATTTTCCGCTGCTATGTTATGTAATTTAAATGTCTGATATTTCTCTGATGTATAATATTTATTCATACTCTGTATATTCTTGTATTCTGATGAAATTGTTGTAATTAACAATGAAATGTTCCTCTGTTTGTGTTTTGATGTGGTTTGTTCTCAACTCAATCCGTGCTTTCCTTCACGGGGAAGTTCAGGTCGTTTCAGTTGGTATCGGAGCTCTGGTTTACAGAGCTCGAGAACAAGACACATTAGAACCATACGAAAGAATTCATCAGAGATTGGATTAGTAATATCCAATAAGGATGACTCGTTAGAGATGGGATCAGTAGTATCCTAGAACGAGTGTGAAGAGTATATTTTTAAAATGAAAACAAATTGTTTTGAAGATTTAAACCTTATTCAACGTATTTGAATATTTATTTGTATTGAATTTGGACAATCCAATATATAAAGATTTAGCATATACGCCTTGCAAACGTATATTCGAAGTTTTAATATACTGGATAGATATAGAATCACACTCTAGTCGCCCGGAGATGGTACTGATAATTGCCATGACATCATCAGTTTTTATGTTTGAGTTTCGAAGGTGTGATATTTATATATTTCCAATTGACTGGTGTGAGAACCAAAACTAGATAGGGTTACTTGTTGTGAATTGGCATTAAAAACATGATTTTTTGTATATGTATCAAAATTATGAATTTGAAACGTTAATTCACTAATTGATTGATGGTTGTGTTGTATGATTATTCATTTAAACCATTATGTGAAAGAAAGGTAAATTTAGGCCTAATTGAACCAAATATTGAACTGTATTGAAATTTGTTTGGAATTGCATACATGTACATATATATATGTGTGAACAGGTCATTGCAAGGAGGCTAGAGCAGAGGAATAAAATTGTTTGCCTGACAAATAGGTACATGTTTATTGTATTTCTATGGGTTTGGATGATTTTATGAGCCGATTGGCTAGCCGCTTGGCTGTTTCTTTTTCTTTTTGGATTGTTGAGGGCCATGGGAGGCTATTTGAAATATCCCGAAGCTCCCGGTGCAGGGGAGGTTACGGCAAAAAATTTATAAAATTTAGGGTGTTAGCCAATTTTTTGAAAAATTTGAAAAGTTCTTAGAAACTGAAAAGTTGAAGAACTTAAGTCGTAAAGAAAATAATGAAAGTTGAGTTGGTTTATTAAACAACTTTCAGCTTCGTTCCTTTTCGGGGACGAAAAGTTTTAAGTGGGGGAGATTGTAATAACCCGAAAATCCGAGCTAATTTAAATTTTTTATTTTGGCAATTTTAATGAATTTTGAACATTTAAAATGAATTATTTTAAATAATGACGACGAGAAATTTATTTTGAATAGAATTATAACGTATATATTTATATAGATCATCGTTAGAATATAAATATTTATTTTTAATTATAAAAGGAATTGAAAATGGCACGGTAGTTCGAAAATTCGATTTCAAAATTCAAATGAATGTACAGGATTCAAAATAAACCGGATTTTAGCGAAACCAAAAATATTAGAATCTAATTGAGAATACCTTTCCAACGAATCCGAAAAATCAAAATTTCATAGCGGGAATCAAAAGTTACGCCCAGTTGAAAATTCAGAATAGTCGCTATAGAATTCTGGCCCTTAAAAATGGAAATTTTGCAAACGACCTTAGTTTTCAACGAAACCACTTTTGTTGGATCCGGGATGTCAAGTTATTGCTAGATTCCAAAATACGTTATTTTTCGAATCAATATGTGAGCGTGGCGAAGTAAAACGTGTTTTGACAGTTTTAGTCAATTTCGATCGACCAGAAAATGGCCATTTTTCAAACGGTCCCATAATTTGACGAAATTAGTTTTATTTGGACCGTATCGTCAATACGAAGCTAGAAATATTTTTTTTGGAATTTTCTGAATCAGTATGTGGCCCCGGTAATTTAAAATGTACGTTCAAATTGAATATATATAGATTTAGTTTTTGATTTTGACGAAAACTGATCGAAACGATCGAATTGGCCTACGTAATATATCCCATTGTGTTCGGAATGAGGGTAATTAGCAAGGGACGACAGGCGATGGGTCCCGTTTTGAGATCAAAATTTAAAGTTACTTTTCGGAGGATAAAATAAATAAAAATATAAATGATTAAACCCCTCTCTTCTCCCTCCTAGTCAACGCCCCTCACCCCCTTTATCTCATCAGTTCAAAACCAAAATAAATAGAAAAAAAAAGAAATGATGAACGCTCCCTATCGACGGAGCCTCCCACCGCCGCTCCAGGTGCGCCGCACCTCACCTCAGTGACGCCGCCGATCCCCTTACCCCCCTTCTCGCGCCTTTTGTCTCTCCTCTCCAGCAAACCCTAAAACCCGTCAAGCTCCACCTCCGACCATGCAAACCACCGCCGCCACCCCTCTGCTCGCCGCCCCCTCCCCCCTAGTCGACTTTCGCACCTCCCCCTTCCTCCTTCGATCACCCCCGAGGAACCCTAGCCCGAATCAGCGCCCCACCACTAAAGACAGCCACCGCCACGCCACCTGGTCCTCTCACTGACCACCCAACCCCCTTCGCTGCCTCTCACTGGGCCTGCACCACCAGAGCCCGCTCGTGGACCCCCTCTCCAGCACAAAGCAACGATTTTTACAGTGCAAGTAAGTTTTGTTTACCTTTTCCCTCTTTTTTTCTTATAAGCTTTTAGATTTAATCAAAAGTTTAGATTTTAATTTAATTAAAGTTGAGATTTTCAATGTCATCAATTTGAATTTTTAACATAGAAAAGTTTGAATTTTTAACATAGAAAAGTTTGAATTTTTAAAACTAGAAAGTTTGGATTTTTAAAGCTAAGAAGGACAAAAAAATTTATATAGAAAGAATAAAAATAAGATTTTTATATTATAGAAAGAATAAAAATATGATTTTTATATTATAGAATGAATAAAAATTTGATTTTTATATTATATAGATAGTAAAAATTTGATCTTTATATATGTAGCGATAGGATAAATATATGATTTTTATATATGAAATGCCATTGTAAAAATGTGATTTTTAATGTGAACAGCGGGAAAAGATAGCGATGGTAGCAATGGAAATCAAAACAGAACCCATACCGTTCAGAAATAGAAAATGGAGGAGTGGAACCTAAAGGTGAGAACTTCTCACTTTTAATTTAATTTTCTAGTTAAAATATATACTAGGATGCAGACGGTGCTTAGCAGCACCCGACACCCGTCGTCCACAGACCATGGACGACTTGGTTGCTTGTTTGATTTTGTTGTGAAATTGATTGTGTGTGGTGGAATGAAATAAAATATTTTATAGTTAAAAATATAAATTTTAACGTGTATATAAAATGAAATAAATATTTATAAACAAATCGAACGATTTGTTTATATACACACATTTGACTAATATTGATTGGGACGATAAATTTTACACATCGCCCAACTGCACAAATAAAATCTGTGTTTGATTGTTTGAAACCCCACACGGGTATTGGGATGATATATGACATACCCTAATCCCAATAATTAGCTGTATGTCGATCGATTGATTGACAGACTGTTATAAGCGTTAAATATTTATATTTAATGCTTATATAGTGTAGAATACACTTTGGATGATGGTTGATTGTTTATCGTCATTGTTGTATACATGTATTGAATGAAATCCATATAACTGAAATTATATGGTAATTGACTGAGTCATATTCCAGTTCAGAATTAACGAATATTTCATAATAATATTCATGAAAATTGAAATGTGAATCCGTGTTAAGTAGTTAAACGTCATTTCAACACGAACAGGAATTTGGTCGATTTTATTCATTTTTATAATGAATATCGAAAAGTGATTTCAAAATCTGATGTTTTGAAAATATTGAAATGATATAGTATATTCAATTTGAAATTGAATTGGAAATTGAATGGAAATCAATTTGAATTAAATTGAAACGAATTGAAATCGAATTGAAATTGAATTGAAATCGATTTAAAATGAATTCAGAATTGAAATTGAAATTGAATTGAAATCAAATAGAAATGAATGTAAAATGAATTTATAATGAAAAATTCAATTTTGATTTGAAATTGAATGGAAGTTGAAATTGTTTTTGAAACGAAATTAAAACGATTTATAAAATTCGATTTAAAAGGAAATCGACGAAATATATATAATGGCCTGAATAGAACGCACCGCGCTGTGGTAGTTCGCGAATTTCGACCATTGACTTCGAACGGACATTACGGGAGATCTGACCGTCGGATTCTCCTAAAACCGGAACTGTTGGGTTCATATCGAAAAGAGCTTTCTAACGAATATGAGAAATTAGAAATCTAACGGTTGAATTGGGAATTATGTCCAAATCAAATTTGGAAAAGGTCGCTGTAAGTGCAGTTCGATGGCCGTTTATGGAAATCGACTGTACGGGCCTTCATAAAATTATTAAAAATATCCGTAATTTGTGTAAAATCATAGTAAACGATTTGGAAAGAACTGGGATGAAAAATCCCATATTTGAAAAGACAAAAATATATTTTTATCGAAATGAACTAGTTTTGAACTAGAATTATAATTCAATTATTTTTAAAAAATAAATAAATTGGATTTGAAATGGGTTTAAAAATAACCAGAATTTCCGATGTATGAATTGGAATGGATTTGAATCGAAATTATCAACCGAATATTTCGATGTTGGATTCGGGATTATACGGATGTTGTTATGGAGATTTGGAAGATATATTTTGTATCGTTATTTCCAAAGCGATATTTGTTGGTTTCAGAATTTGATATTGAATATAAGCCGATATATTTTCTATTCAGAGCCTTGTATTTAATATCAAATGAGATTTGGGTTTATCGTGAATGGTGTTTTAAATAACACTTGTTCTTTGATCGGATTATAAATGGAATGTGAATTGGGTTTATTGTGAACTGTGTTTTTAATGACATTCGTTCTTTAACCCGATTTTACAGTGAAATATGATTTGGAATTTATAATTCTTTTTATAAAGATTTAATGGGATTTTCCAAAGTTAAATAATCATTAATATTGATTTTTGGGAAGATTAAAACTAAGAGGAGTTTTAATGAATCTTTAATCAGATTAAAATGGGAATTGATAATTTAAATTGTCAAATATAAGAAATGATCGAGAATGGAGTATCACCAGTTTTGCTCCAAGCGGTAGTCAAATCTTTAATTAGATTTCAACGGAAAATGGTAATTAAATTTACCTATAACACCGTGGTGTTAGTTATGGGGTAATAACAGTTTTGCTCTATGGGATGAATAGGTTGGGATTGGGAAATAAAATAAATGATTACTTTGGTGTGGTTCGCTAATCCCGACTAGTTTGGAAAACCATAATTTGGTTTGAAATGACATCCAAAGGAAGATTAAAGAATAAATTTTAAAGAATTTATCTTTGATAAAATTAATGGGAACCTTTCCCAAAAGATGTGAATATTTGAATAAAAGAATGTTCAGAATTGGAATGAGGCGTATGTTGTGTTTTCTAGCACATGTTTATTATATACGCGAGTTATTCGGAAAGGCTGGGTCTATACCCATTCTGAATAACTGTTTCGACGATAAGTCGAAGATGAAGAAGGTGGTTGAAGACCGGAGGTCTTCACGTCGTTTGAACGATTACTGGTGATCCTGATTGGGTTGTACACCCAAGGGGAGGGAAATAGTTGGTGGTCGTCAAGACGTATTTGGAGATCAATGGATATGCGAGGTATAAGGTGCCTCCGGTTTCGTTCAGACCCAGAACGGACGTGTAAATGGATTGTGTGTCTGACATTGGATTTTATTATGTGTTGATTAAATTTTATATAATATTCATCTGTTTGGCGGCGGAGAATTTATTCTCTTGCTTAACGCCCTTCTCTGAGACGTACGATCTCAGAGGTTATATATCGATAGATATCAGTCGCATGGCATGAATTGCCTGTGTGGCTCACTGAGATGCAGTGATCAAGGCTTCTGTTGCAAAGCAAAGTCTTGTGGTTGATGATCAAAGAAGGGACTACGTGGCATAGCTTTGTGTATAACGTGAATTCACGAGCCTCACACCTCGGTATGAGTTAAAAACGGGATACGGACCACTGAGAGAACACGACGTTTCTTTCTAGTTATGGGTGGTGTCAGTGTTTTACTAGCCCTGACATCATTGATTATTATACCTATGTGGATGTTGGATTGCGAGGCGCCTCGATTATAGGTCTGTAAGGATCGGGAAACGTGTGTTCAGGAACTGCCAATCCTCAAACATAAGAGAGGACCGGCCCAGCCGATTCCAAGGGTTACCCAGAGTGTGTAGTCCTGAGGCATTTTCTATAGTGTCTCGAAGCGGTGATGATCTTGCCCCTTGCCTCAACTCATGACGGAAATCCAATTTCCAATACGTGACATTTTGGTTTTGATTGTAGAGCCTAGTATGGCGACATAGTGGGATGGGGCGGTCATGCCGTCTATGATTGATACTTATGATTGAAATTGTTTTGACACTATACACTTATAGCTATAATAAAAGATGAAATTTCACGTACCAAGCATTTTTGGCTATTATAAGGTAAAATCCTATCCTCCGGCTTGCGTTGCATTGTGTGATGGGACCTGGGTCTTATAATAGCTTCATTGTTCTTTATTTAGCATTGCGCTGTTTGTTTTATGCACTGGTTTTCTTGGGGGTAAACCCGTTCCGTGTTATACGGCGTGGTCCCTTGATTTACCCAACTTTAAAAATTGAATTAATAACTGTTTTAGTTCTCACACCAGTCACATGACTGACCTGGAGTTTTTTTGTTTTACCCTAAACTCTGGGTGCCCTTGTTTTCCGCACGGGCAGCTAGTAGTTTTGGTTTTGCAGATTTATATTCACAAGAACCTGGTTTACAGCTGGAATGATATTCAGAAAGCTTTGTATCTGTTTATCTCGTTCAGTTGTGTTTTGTATTATTTTCCGCTGCTATGTTATGTAATTTAAATCTCTGATATTTCTCTGATGTATAATATTTATTCATAATCTGTATATTCTTGTATTCTGATGAAATTGTTGTAATTAACAATGAAATGTTCTTCTATTTGTGTTTTGACGTGGTTTGTTCTCAACTCAATCCGTGCTTTCCTTCACGGGGAAGTTCGGGTTGTTTCAAGCCGCCTCTTCAAAATAAATGGCCAAAATGCTCCAAACTTTAATTGATAATTTCTTCTGACCAAAACCTAATTACACCACAAATCCAAAACAAAAACCATTAAGCTCCTCGAGATCTTTGCACTGATCGGTTATGATCAGATTTTGTTGAGCGATTTCATCAAAATTCGTATCCAAAGTCACGTCTGTTGAAGGCTTTTTCGGGGACAATGGGGGCTCGAGTTGACCGTTCTTCGGGGTAGAGGTGGAGCACGCGTAGGCGGATGTTGGGGGCGGCGCTGGATCGGTCCCAAGCTAAGTATTGGTGGTGCGGTGGTGGCTTGACATAGTCGAAGATGGGTTCGGTATTTGCCAGGAGTTGATAACGAGGATGAAAGGTTATTAAGGAGTACTAATTAAAGTTAATAATAATTAATTAGTTTAATATTGTCGTTAGTATTCAAAATACCGTATCTTATTCAAATTAAATCAGAATGGAACGAAACGTAGTTCGCTGGAATCGTGAAACGAGATCTACGCGATGAAACAAACCAGATCTGAATCGGAGCAAATCAGAAATGGGGGAAAAATCAACTTTGAATTGTACAGAGTTAATATCATGGTGAGATTTCTCGTTTTAAATTTAAAATAAAAATTTATATATGTACATGAATTGATTTTGACTGATCTTGATTGTGATTGTAATATCATATGCGCTGTGAAAAATTTAGTTGGTTGATTGACTGTGTTGATGATTTGTCGATTTATACTTTTGTTCAGAATATGTTGTGTAAAAAAAAAAACATTCTTGTCAGAAAATGTTGTATTAAATAAAAATGACATTTTATTGTATAAAATGCTACATAAGGAAAAATACATTGTTGTTATAAAATGTTACTTTGAAAATAAAATACATTTTTATTATAAAAAGTTGCATTCTAAATAAATAACATTTTTGTTAAGAAATGAATATTTAGATTAAAAATAACATTTTCATTAGAAAATGTTTATTTAGATTAAAAACATCGTTTTGCTAGAAAATGTTTATTTAGATTAAAAATAACATTTTCATTAGAAAATGTTTATTTAGATTAAAAAACATCATTTGGTCCGAAATGTTGTATTAGAGTTAAAATGTCTCTTTTGTTAAAAATATTACATGTTAATAAAAATGTCTCTTTTGTTAAAAATATTACATGTTAATAAAAATGTCTCTTTTGTTAAAAATATTACATGTTAATAAAAATGTCTCTTTTGTTAGAAATATTATATGTTTATAAAATGTCATTTTAGTTAAAAATGTTTCATTAGAATAAAATGTCACTTTTGTTAGATAATATTGCGTTAGATTAAAAATAACACTTTTTTTTAGAAATGTTGCATTAGAATAAAATAACATTTTTGTACAAAATGTTTGATTTGAATAAAATGTCATTTTTGTATAAAATGTTTGATTAGAATGATATGTCATTTTATTTTGAAATGTCATTTTATTTAGAAATGTCATGTTAAAATATAAAGGTCTTTTTATTTAGAAATGCCATATTAGAATATAAATGTCATTTTATGTAGAAATGTCATGTTAAGATATTAATGTCATTTTATTTAGAAGCGCATGTAGAAATGATAAAATGATCATTAGTTAGAAATATAAAAATATGTTAAAGATTTAAAACATCATCATTGTTATATTAGCGATATTTGAAATAATTCAAATCGAATTATAATTGGTTAAATTTATAACCAATGATTTCTTTAGATGAACTATGTGTTGTTTGAAAACCCCACACGGGTATTGGATGATATTGTACACTATTCCCAATTTTTAACTGTATGCCAATCGATGGATTAATAATCTGTGCTGAGCGTTATTTATTACTTATTTTAACGCTCACACAATTATAAATTTCACTCTGTTTGTGGATGGAGTGTTTAATGATTATTTATCATTATTGTTATATATATACATGCGATGTATGAAATCCATACAACTGAAATTGTATGGTAATTGATTGAGTCGCATTCCGATTCAGAATATCTTTTGATATAAAGGATATTTTTATATAAAGAATATTTTAAATATAAGGTATCTTTTAAAAATAAAGAATATTTTTAATGACCAATATTTTGAAAATAATATTCAATGAAGAATAAAATCATGATTTTATGTCCCTCTTTGGACAGACATAGAAATATAAAAATATGAAGCCGGATTAAGTAGTGAACGCCATTTTTAACCCGAACGGGTTATCAATCGATTTTTATTCAGTTTAAAATTAATATCGAAGAGAAGTGATTTATAAATCTAATATTTTGAAATATAAATATTGTAATATGATAAAAAATATAGAATATTCAACTTTGCCTTAAAATTGAAAATGAAATTAAAATCATTTTTTAAATGAATTTATAAATATTTTATAAATACGATTTAAATAGAAATCGATGAAATATATATTATATATTTATTTAATGGCCTGAATAGAACGCGCCGCGCAACGACCGTTCGCGAATTTCGACCATTAACTTCAAATTGGCATAACGGAAGATTCGACCGTCGGATTCTTCTAAAACCGGAACCGTTGGGTTCGTATCGAAAAGAGCTTTCCAATTAATATAAAAGTTTTGAAATCTAACAGTTAGATTTGGAATTATGTCCAAATCAATTTCAGAAAAGGTTGCTGTAAGTGCAGTTTGGTGGCCGTTATTGGAAACCGACTGTACAGGCCTAAATAAAATTATTAAAAGCATGGAAAAATTATGTAAAATCATAATAAATGATTAGGAAAGAGTTTGGATGAAATATTCCATATTTGAAAAGATAAAAATATATTTTTATCGAATTGAACTAGTTATTAACTAGAATAAATCTTCAAAATAAGATTTAATGAAGTTTTCCAATTAATTGATATTTAATTGGAATTAAATAAGATAAATTGGATTTTGGGTTTGCCGTGAATGGTGTCTTAAATAACACTGTTCTTAAACCCCATAAGAAAAGAATAAATCTTTTATTTAAGATTATTAGAAGTTTCAATTATATTTAATAATTGGAATAAAAGAAAATGTGAGTTGAGTTTATTGTGAACTGTGTTTTTAACGACATTTGTTCTTTAACTAAATTAACAGTGAAAGAATAATTTGGAAATTATAAATATTTTATTAAGATTTAATTGGAAATTCTCCAAAGTAAAGTTTTCCAATTTAATATATAATGGAAGATGATTTTGAGGTTTATCGTGAACAATGTTTTTAAATGACATTTTTTCTTTAACCCAGTTAAAGATAAGATTTATTTCATAAATTTGAATAATCATAAAGTAATGATTTTGGATACTAAAACCAAATTGGGGTTTTAATGAATCTTTTAAAAGTGGGATTAAAGGATAAATTAAAGAATTTATCTTTGATAAAATTAATGGGAACCTTTTTCCAAATAATGCGAATATCTGATTAAAATAATATTTTGAATTGGGATGTAGCATATGATGTGTTTTATAGCACTTGATTTTTATTATAAAATACGCGAGTTATTCGGAAAGACCAGGTTTAACCCATTCTGAATAATTACTACGACGATTAAAAGTCGAAGATGAAACGGTGGTTGAAGACCGGCGATCTTCACATCGAATGGACGAGGACTACTGATGCCTTTGATTGGAGTTGCTGCCTTGAGAGGGTTCCTGTAACACCCCACTTCCGTTAAGGTCACTCACAAAGGGAATGCATTAACTTCGGTGGAGTATCATAAGTGTATAGAACAGATAAATTACAAAACAGACAAAATTTATACAGCGGAAAATAAATTAAACTTCACTTTTATTGATAAAACAACAGCTTGGTAAAACAGCTTGTACAAAGATTGTTTTCCAACACCAAAACACCAATACCCATTACAACAAAGCATCTGTCCTGTTAAACAAAATAAAGAAGCATAAAGTGACAATGATATTCCCCAATAAAGCATGAGCCAGCCATAGTAGTGGAAACGAGAGTCCAAAGCAATACGTCAAAGAATCTTCAATCTTGGAGAGAGAAACAGTCCAAACTAAGCTGAGCTATTCCCTCCTTGACTACCGGGGGAGGGGGGAAGGAAGAAAAGAGGCGAAACAAACTAGGTCAGACGTAAGTCTGGTAAGTCCAGTGACTATTCAGCATGTAAACAGGTAAAAGGCATCATGACATGAATAAAATTGGATACAAGACATAACCATGATAATAAGCATAGCAAGACAACAAATGATGAGCGCTAGATATGACAAGGTACACAAGATAGACAGGATATGATGGTTGCGCTTCTAATTATTAGGATATTTCCTACACCGCACCGTTCGATATGACAAGTCAAGAGACGCTGAATGCGCTTCGGTTCTTTCTCTGATTTCCTATTTTCTCTGCACCACCCAACTAGCATCCTAACTAGTGTCTTTTATAGAGTGACTCGTATTCCCTACTAGTGTCCCAACTAGTATCCTGTGGAAAAATAAGATGATCCCAACCCCGCAATTGTGGTAGCCTTCAGGTGTACATCTAGTTTGAGGATCTTACCTCAATCAGCCTAATTTCCATGGATATGTTAGATGTACCCTTACTACCCGATCGATCGACTCCCTAACTCGTATGTATTCATTACTTGTGTCATTCGGCCCCGCTTGTATGTAGATACCTGTGCTGGTCCCACCATGGGGTGTATCAATTCCTAAGGTGGCAACCCGACACAAATTCAAGATGCACAGTGTATACTACTGATGCCCAGTGCCTGCTTTTCCAGCTCTGGAGCACGTGCACGCCCGTACTCCGTCGAGACCTACACAGCTACACCACCCACCGCTATTTTGACCGCTTATAATCAGCCCAGTAATCATGCCCCACTCTGCCTAGTTCAGGGTACCATGATACAACTATGTGGGTTACTGCTGAAATGGGTCCCCATTACTAGGGTTTCCTACTGGTTAAGCTTGTGGGCCTATATATACAAATATTACCCACCTACACGAGATGTACTTAACCCTCCCGCTGATTCAAACATGTTTATTTAACGGTTAAGTCTGTGGGCCTATATATACTAATATTACCCACCTACCCAAGGCTTACTTAACCCTCCCACTTATCAAGTCAATATGTATTATTGGTTAAGCTTGCCTTAACCCAATCCACTTAATTCATGTAATATTGGTTAAGTGTTGTCCATTCATGTTAACTTAACCCACCCACACATCATGTTGTATTGGTTAAGTGTTTCCCATTAACTTAAACCCACTCGTTCATCATGTTATATTGGTTAAGTGTTTCTTATTAACTTAACCCTACTCATTCGTCATGTTATATTGGTTAAGTGTTTCTCATTAACTTAACCCTACTCACTTGTCTATTTAACATGTTACAATAATTAAGTGTTCTAAATTTACTTAACCCCACCTTCTTGTCTAATTAACATGTTATAACAGTTAAGTGTTCTAAATTTACTTAACCCCACCTTCTTGTTTAATTAACATGTTATAACGGTTAAGTGTTCTAAATTTACTAACCCCACCTTCTTGTTTAATTAACATGTTATATTGGTTAAGTGTAGCCTTAATTAACTTAACCCTACCATTTTTAGCCTGTATGTTCCTTAGCTTTAATTCATTCATTAAAGACCAACCTCTCACATTAGATCTATATTGTTGCGGTCGCTGGATGTGCCGGGCGGTTCCGGGCAGTCATACACCGCAACTCAATCTAACCTCGGGTTTTTGGGCTTAATGCGCTAAACTCTCACATTAGATCTATATTGTTATGGTTGTTGGATGTGCCGGGCGGTTCCGGGCAGTCTTACACCGTAACTCAATCTAACCTCGGGTTAGCCATATTCATCTTTTAATTAATTTACATATTTAAAATTTTTGTTCATATGTAAATTATCCACAAGTGTTGTCAATTCAAGACATGCCCCATTTACTCTCTAAATTATATCCATAATTCTTGGTATACAAATTCTACCATTTCATGCTACTAATCATTTTCATGATTTTGAGCTAATCTATGCCAATAGCATGTAGTTTAATATTTTTCCCCCAACGTCTCCCCCGTTACTCGTTCGCATAATTCACATAGAACGCTAGGCTTGCAAATTAGCCTAACTTATAAACAAAAGGAAAAGAAAGGGACATGTAACATTCCAACAGGCATAAAACAACATAGATCAATATGTGTAATATAAATTTGGCATAGAACGACATAAACTTAATTAAGCATATAGGCGTGATCTTGCATTTAAATTAGATCCAATTAACATGCGAACTAGCATAAGTTTAATTGTAAAAACATGAACTTATATAGATCTTAAACATGGATACTAGCTTGGATCTAACATATAACATGTATGAACATAACTTAGCATGTAATTTAATATACATAAAAGAATCACAAATTTAATACAACATGATAGGTTTAATTTTATCTGTCCCAATAGTCTCATAGGCATAGGATGTATAACGTGATAGGTTTCATCATATAAGTCACAACAGTCCAATAGGCATGATATGTTTTCTATGTCAGTCACAACAGTCCAATAGGCATGATAGGTTTTTCTATGTCCGTCGCAACATTTCATTAGGCATAAGCAATTCAGAATTGACAAAAGGATAGGCACGAATAGAAGTAGGCATAGTTCTAGATCCAGTTATTACATTCATGATTTCTTATTAGGTGTTTAAATCGGAATAATAACTGAACTTACAGAAAAAGGGGATCTTGATTTCTGGGATCTGATTTCTGAATTTGAAAAGCTATCCTTTGATGTAGACGTTAGATTTGATGTTCTTCTTAATCGATTACTAGTTTGGATTTGATATTCTAGTTTGGAGAGGATGAAAGAGGCTAGGCTAGCTTGTAGACGAACAGCATGACGGCACCATAGTTTTAGGGTTATGAGTTTAGGGTCTAGGTTTAGCTACGAATATATAGATGTCCAGGATTAATTCTAGCCTTAAGATTAGTCTAGGAGAAATCAAAGCCATCAAACCAAAGAGATGTGTCATCCAGCCAACCATAGCATGACACATAAGCTCTAGTACCTCAGAAATTAGTCATTGCCCAATCAGAGAAGGCCACATTCAAAAAAACAATCCTTAACCAACAAAAATGCTCCATGTGCGCCACATGATGCGTACACGTCATATATATATATATATATATATATATATATTTTATTTTTTATTTTATCTATTTTCCCAATTAACCATTTTCACACTAAACCACTTTTTGAACTGCGTTCACACTAAGCCACTTTTTAGCCATTCCCCTAAATCAAAAATATGGTGCTAGCGGGGATCGAACTCTATACCTCTTGTATGCAAGTCACAAGTTCTAACCAAATGAGCTACTAAGTCTTTTGCTTACAAACCTTAGAATAATGCTAAACATTATTCTTTTCTCATTCCTCTTTTTCATGTTTCGCTGCAATATTTAATTTAAAGATATCTTCTTCATTTTAAATCGGTTTTCTGCAAACCATAGGTCTAAATTGACTAGAAAATCGCCACGAACGTAATGACGCTAATTTCGTGACCAAATTCCTGAAGCTCTTAAATTTTTTATTTTTTAATTGTTCGCATGCGTTTCTTCGCATTTCATGTATTGCCCTTAATTAACTTATTACATGAAATATTTATTGTCATTATTTAACTTTTCTCTTAAATATGTCTATGTACATATTTCCACATTTTTAATTTCATTAAAAATATGGGGTGTTACATTCTCCCCTACTTAAAGGATTTCGTCCCCGAAATCTCTGAGTTAAGAAGAATGTATCCTACCATCCAATCATCAATCTACTCTTCCATCATCCATAAGCACCCATTGTCCTTAAAAGATTTCTAATGCTTTTCATGAACATATGCATAGTGTGTGTATATGTTCTTACTCTAATGCAAAATCAGGCGGTCTACTGACTCAGTCGACCTCCTTAATGCAATTCATGATAGTGCCATGCGTCCATTATGTATGCAAAAGAATCCTAATGATACATATCATTTTTACATGCGTGCACAAATGCAACATCCATATAATAACACATTCAATATACATCCATTAAATTAATTATGCACACTTATTCATACGCAATATGAAAGTGATTGAGCCGATCTAGTGCCTAATGTGTGTGTAAATGCATCCACGAGTAACCACTAGCAAACACTTGCATCCACTAAACATAACATTTCTCAAACACATGTTTACAACTATAGAATTTTCCTACCTAAAGATCGAAGATGTAATCGAGAGGACATACTGAACGATAGAACAAGTATAAACAAAGCGATAGAACAAGGAGAAGTTAAGAACATACCCTCCAAAAGGAAAGGGTACGGCGTACACATCTTGTCTTCCGTCTCCCAAGTCCCGTCTCCTTGATCATCTCCCCGTTGGACTTTAACCACTTGACCTCTCGGTTGTGTAACTTCTTGACCCCCGATCCAAGGATGCATGTAGGAGCTCGTCTTATCGTGGCATCTTGCTCCACTTCCACTTCCCTAAGCATGCTCGGCTCCACTACTTCCACAGTATCATGTAAACGCTTCTTCAAGGATTGTCTTCCTCAAGCTCTCATCTCGTGATACGCAAAGTCTATCTCGCGCCTCGGGGGTAAACCCCGAACTTCATCAAAGACGTCATCAAACTCACGGACCACACGAACAGATTTCAAATCATCGATAAATGCGTCAAGAGATTCTAGGTAGCTAAGCATCACTGAACCCCTAGGTCATAGGAAATATAAAGGGTCTTTCCACAATGAGTCAACAGTCTAACTACCCTCTTTTCACAGTCTAGGATGGCACCATGCCTGGCTAGCCAATCCATTCCTAGAATCAAGCTATAGCCTGAGAAACCAAGAACGAAGGCGTTGCATTCAAGCCCAATGCCCAAGATAGACACTCTCAAATCCCGACAAACCATAGATAAGTGAGCCGAACCACCAATAGGATTTGAGACTACAATAGGATCCATAACTAAACTAGTATTTAGGTGCAGTGTTTCAACTATCGAAGAAGATACAAACGAGTGCGAAGCGTAAAAGTCGAAAAGAGTTCTAGGAAAAAAAGAAATCAAATCTTCAACCAAAACTTCCTATCTCTTTCCGATATACTGACCACGAGAACACAACCTGCCCTTCCGAAGATCCTGTACTTTGTCCTTACCCTTGACAATCCTGATAAGATGTCCTGTCTCTTCGTAATGATAACAACTAGTCTTCTTCTTCTTCTTCTTTCTAACGTCTTTCTTTAAGTGGCCAGGTATTTCACAATTGTGGTACTTCCTTTTTCTCTTGGCCCTTGTTATCCTTTCCGCCTTTCTTTGGATCCACTTTCTTATCCTGTGTCCTATCCATGTCTCCCTGCACGTTCTCCATTCGTGACCTCCCACCAAAATGAAGCTTCATCCTTCATTAACCAAGCAGTTGGTCGAACCTTCCTCCCATCGTCTATATCAAAGGTACCAACAAGTCCTCCACTTCGTTGAGCCAACTTCTAGCCTCAACAAACGTCTCAGTCCCATGAAGCGGTTTTCCGCAGGAAGTCCTTACACATCTTAGAAAAAGCATCTATACGCGGAGGAAGAGATTCAAAAAGGGAAAGAGGAAGGAACTCGAAACAAAGAATCGAAAGAAAGATATATGGCTTTTGGGGATTATGTTTTTCAAAATAAACTTTCCTTTTGAAAATACTTCCTCTTGTCGCGGGATCTATTATTTCTTCCACCCTTCTTATATTCCAATCCCTTGTTTGTAATTCTTCCACTTTGGCCTCTTTCATTTCACCTTTCTATTTCTGCGTGGATAAAGCCATATCAACAAGCTTCTTATCCTTGGGCTTGTGCTCCTTAGCCCAAAACTCCCTTACTCTCATCCTTACCATCCTTGTGTATCTTGTTGACAAGTTTCTCGAAACTACCTCCATCGCACGATAACCTACAAAGCTTGAAAGAAGATTAGTCGCAGATGAAGCTACTACGGCTCCAGATGGAGGTTGGGCACTACTTCGCCCCCGACATGTCGTATGCCTACGAGACTATGGCGGAAAGAAAGGAAGAAGAGATTCAAATAGAGAATTGAAAGATAGTGCATATGGCTTTGGGGAATATGCCTTTCAAAATCAATACTTTTCTCTTGAAAAACGCTTCTTTAAAACATGTTTTTGTAAATATTTCTTTATAAAAATACTTTTGAAAACGATTTTCAAATTCCTTTTTATCTGTTCTGGTAACCTTTAGCTCTGATACCACGTGTAACACCCCACTTACGTTAAGGTCACTCACAAAGGGAATGCATTAACTTCGGTGGAGCATCATAAGTGTATAGAACAGATAAATTACAAAATAGACAAAATTTATACAGTGGAAAATAAATTAAACTTTACTTTTATTGATAAAACAGCAGCTTGGTAAAACAGCTTGTACAAAGATTGTTTTCCAACACCAAAACACCAATACCCATTACAACAAAGCATCTGTCTTGTTTAACGAAATAAAGAAGCATAAAGTGACAATGATATTCCCCAATAAAGCATGAGCCAGCCATAGCAGTGGAAAAGAGAGTCCAAAGCAATACATGAAAGAATCTTCAAGTTTGGAGAGAGAAACGGTCCAAACAAACCTGAGCTATTCCCTCCCTGACTACTGGGGGGTGGGGGGAGGGGGGAAAGGAAGAAAAGAGGCGAAACAAACTAGGTCAGACATAAGTCTGGTAAGTCTAGTGACTATTCAACATGTAAACAGGTAAAAGGCATCATGACATGAATAAAACTGGATACAAGACATAACCATGATAATAAGCATAGCAAGACAACAAATGATGAGCGCTCAATATGACAAGGTACACAAGATAGACATGATATGATGGTTGCGCTTCTAATTATTAGGATATTTCCTACACCACACCGTTCGATATGACAAGTCAAGAGACGCTGAATGCGCTTAGGTTCTTTCTCTGATTTCCTATTTTCTCTGCACTACTCAACTAGCATCCTAACTAGGGTCTTTTATAGAGTGACTCGTATTCCCTACTAGTGTCCCAACTAGTATCCTGTGGAAAAATAAGATGATCCCAACCCCGCAATTGTGGTAGCCTTTAGGTGTACGGATATGTTAGATGTACCCCTACTACCCGATCGATCGGCTCCCTAACTCGTATGTATTCATTACTTGTGTCATTCGGCCCCGGTTGTATGTAGATACCTGTGCTGGTCCCATCATGGGGGGTATCAATTCCTAAGGTGGCAACCCGACACAAATTCAAGATGCACAGTGTATACTACTGATGCCCAGTGCCTGCTTTTCCCACTCCGGAGCACGTGCACGCCCGTACTCCGTCGAGACCTACACTGCTGCACCACCCGCCGCTATTTTGACCGCTTATAATCAGCCCAGTAATCGTGCCCCACCCTGCCTAGTTCAGGGTACCATGATACATCTATATGGGTTACTGCTGAAATGGGTCCACGTTACTAGGGTTTCCTACTGGTTAAGTTTGTGGGCCTATATATATACAAATATTACCCACTTACACAAGATGTACTTAACCCTCCCACTGATTCAAACATGTTTATTTAACGGTTAAGTCTGTGGGCCTATATATACTAATATTACCCACCTACCCAAGGCTTACTTAACCCTCCCACTTATCAAGTCAATATGTATTATTGGTTAAGCTTGCCTTAACCCTATCCACTTAATTCATGTAATATTGGTTAAGTGTTGTCCATTCATGTTAACTTAACCCACCCACACGTCATGTTGTATTGGTTAAGTGTTTCCCATTAAGTTAACCCCATTCGTTCATCATGTTATATTGGTTAAGTGTTTCTTATTAACTTAACCCTACTCATTCATCATGCTATATTGGTTAAGTGTTTCTCATTAACTTAACCCTACTCACTTGTCTAATTAACATGTTATAACGGTTAAGTGTTCTAAATTTACTTAACCCCACCTTCTTGTCTAATTAACATGTTATAACGGTTAAGTGTTCTAAATTTACTTAACCTCACCTTCTTGTTTAATTAACATGTTATAACGGTTAAGTGTTCTAAATTTACTAACCCCACCTTCTTGTTTAATTAATGTGTTATATTGGTTAAGTGTTGCCTTAATTAACTTAACCCTGCCATTCTTAGCATATCCGTTCCTTAGCTTTAATTCATTCATTAAAGCACCAACCTCTCACATTAGATTATATTGTTGCGGTCGTTGGATGTGCCGGGCGGTTCCGGGCAGTCTTACACCGCAACTCAATCTAACCTCGGGTTTTTGGGCTTAATGCGCTAACCTCTAACATTAGATCTATATTGTTACGGTTGCTGGATGTGCCAGGCGGTTCCGGGCAGTCTTACACCGTAACTCAATCTAACCTCGGGTTAGCCATATTCATCTTTTAATTAATTTACATATTTAAAATTTATGTTCATATGTAAATTATCCACAAGTGTTGTCAATTCAAGACATGCCCATTTACTCTCTAAATTATGTCCATAATTCTTGGTATACAAATTCTACCATTTCATGCTACTAATCATTTTCATGATTTTGAGCCAATCTTTGCCAATAGCATGTAGTTTAATATTTTCCCCCCAACGTCTCCCTCGTTATTCGTTCGCATAATTCACATAGAACGCTAGGCTTGCAAATTAGCCTAACTTATAAACAAAAGGGAAAGAAAGGGACATGTAACATTCCAACAGGTATAAAACAACATAGATCAATATGTGTAAAATAAATTTGGCATAGAACGACATAAACTTAATTAAGCATATAGGCGTGATCTTGCATTTAAATTAGATCCAATTAACATGCGAACTAGCATAAGTTTAATTGTAAAAACATGAACTTATATAGATCTTAAACATGGGTACTAGCTTGGATCTAACATATAACATGTATGAACATAACTTAGCATGTAATTTAATATACATAAAAGAATCACAAATTTAATACAACATGATAGGTTCAATTTTATCAGTCCCAATAGTCTCATAGGCATAGGATGTATAACATGATAGGTTTCATCATATAAGTCACAACAGTCCAATAGGCATGATAGGTTTTTCTATGTCAGTCACAACAGTCCAATAGGCATGATAGGTTTTTCTATGTCAGTCACAACTATCCAATAGGCATAAGCAATTCAGAATTGACAAAAGGATAGGCACAAATAGAAGTAGGCATAGTTCTAGATCCAGTTATTACAGTTATGATTTCTTATTAGGTGTTTAAATCGGAATAATAACTGAACTTACAGAAAAAGGACGGATCTTGATTTCTGGGATCTGATTTCTGAATTTGAAAAGCTATCCTTTGATGTAGACGTTTGATTTGATGTTCTACTTAATCGATTACTAGTCTGGATTTGATATTCTAGTTTGGAGAGGATGAAGGAGGCTAGGATAGCTTGTAGACGAACAGCATGACGGCACCATAGTCTTAGGGTTATGAGGTTAGGGTCTAGGTTTAGCTACGAATATATAGATGTCCAGGATTAATTCTAGCCTTAAGATTAGTCTAGGAGAAATCAGAGCCATCAAACCAAAGAGATGTGTCATCCAGCCAACAATAGCATGACACATAAGCCCTAATACCTCAGAAATTAGTCATTGGCCAATCAGAGAAGGCCACATTCAAAAAAACAATCCTTGACCAACAAAAATGCACCACGTGCGCCACATGATGCGTACATGTCATATATATATGTATATGTATATTTATTTTCTATATATATATATTTATTTTTTTATTTTATCTATTTTCCCAATTAACCATTTTCACACTAAACCACTTTTTGAACTGCGTTCACACTAAGCCAATTTTTAGCCATTCCACTAAAACAAAAATATGGCGCTAGCGAGGATCGTACTCTGTACCTCTTGTACGCAAGTCACATGTTCTAACCAAATGAGCTACTAAGTCTTTTGCTTACAAATCTTAGAACAATGCTAAACATTATTCTTTTCTCATTCCTCTTTTTCTTGTTTTGCTGCAATATTTAATTTAAAGATATCTTCTTCATTTTAAATTGGTTTTCTGCAAACCATAGGTCTAAATTGACTAGAAAATCGCCGCGAACGTAATGACGCTAATTTCGTGAGCAAATTCATGAAGCTCTTCAAATTTTTATTTTTTAATTGTTCGCATGCGTTTCTTTGCATTTCATGTGTTACACTTAATTAACTTATTACATGAAATATTTATTGTCATTATTTAATTTTTCTCTTAAATATATCTATGTACATATTTCCACATTTTTAGTTTCATTAAAAATACGGGGTGTTACAGTTCCAGTGGTAGTTGTCCGGACGTATTGTTGATTGTTCGGAGATGCGAGGTATGAGGTGCCTCCGGTTTCGTTCAGACCCAGAACGAACTTGTAAATGGATTTTATGTCTGATGTTATATTCCTTTATACTGTATTCGTTGATCGCTGCTAAATATATATCTGTTTGGTGTTTAACACCCTTCTCAAAGACGTACGAGCTTAGAGGTTGTATATTGGCATAAATCAATGGAATGGTATGGATTGACAATGTGGCATGCCAAGATGCATGGATCAAGGCTTTTGTTGAAAAGCAGAGCCTTGCGGTTGATGATCAAAGCACAACTTTAATTAGCATAGCTTTGTATAGCGTTACTTCGCGAGCCTCACACCCCGGTATGAACCAGAAATGGGAGTAAGGACTGCAGGGAGGATATACGTTTCTTTCTAGCTAGAAGTGGTGTCAGTGACTTACCAACCCTGACATTTTTTACTTATTTGGATGATGGAATGAGGCTCCTCGGTTATTTGAGTCCCTAGTGGCTCTATTTACGCCCCATAGGGCGGGGAAACATATGGTTCAGGCATTACCAATCCACTAACATATTTGTGGACTGTCCCTGTAGATCCAAGGGACGATGCGTTCTATTCCGGAGGCACGGGCTAGAGTGTCTCGAATTCGGTAAGGACTATCTTTTGCCTTGGTCCCTGATGGAAATCCAACTTCCAATACGACCTATGCGGTTTTGATTGTATAACTAGTATGGCGACATAGTATATGGTAGCTATGCCGTCTATGATTGATATTATGATTGAAATGTTTTTAAAACATATATACACTAATAATAATATCAAATTCGTTTTATCGTATCAAGCATTTTTGACCATTATAAGGTAAAACTCTATCCTCCGGTTTGCGTTGCATTGTGTGATGGGACTTGAGTCTTATAATGGTTTCATTTTTATAAAAAGCATTGTGTTGTTTAACGATTTACTTTATTTATGCACCAGCAATCCAATGGAGTAAACCTGTTCCGCGTTAGTGATGTGGTCCTGTGATTAGCCCTATTATTAAATAGGTTAAGTAAGATTTCTTATACCAGTCCCATGACTGACTCGTAGTTTGTTTCACTTTGCAAACTCAGGTGCCCTCTTTTCCACACGGGCTGCCTTGTATTTAGGTTTTAGTAGACTCATTCTGGATAGCTATGAAGCTGAAGATGGATCGTATTATTTCTATTAGGCTGTTCAGACTCCACTTAGTATATCATGTTTAACTCCGCTGCATTGTATTTTAATTTGTTGTAATTTAATTTTCCGCTATAATATAATTCGATGTACTCTGATATTCTGTACTCAGATGTAACATTATTATAATGTTTATAATAGTCTTTTGTTATTTATTCTGATGTGTTGTATTCCCAAAGTTAAAGTATTCGTGGATTTCCAACTTTTGGGTCAGACCTTTGTGGTTTATGGTCGATCCAAAGGGCGGGGATTTACGGGTCTTTACATTTTTACTCTCAGTTTCCTTTTACCTAATTCAAACAATTCATTTAAGCTATCTTATTCATTTAAAATTCTTATTTTAACTTCGTTACAAAACTCAGGTTTAATATCAAATCCGTTCGTAATCTCCTTTCCCAATTCAAGTTGATTTCCTTTCAACTTCGATTATTTTTTAAACGAATTTCAAATAAAAAGTAATCTTCTAAATTATTATTAATTAAAATAATAATTTACTTCAATCATTAACTATAGTAGTAGTTAATTCCTTAATTAACTAAAATAAATAGTAAATTTCTTTTAAAAATCTTATTAAAGTCAAAACAAATATTTAAACCATTTTATTATATTAATTCAAAACTAATTAATTTTAATAATAAATTCCAGTTAAAATGGTTGACTTAGTCAACTCAAATACGATTATCTCGTTAGCCGATCCCAATTTGTTCTCACATTAAATTAATTAATAATATAATTAATTTAAATAGTCCCAGTAAGTCGTTTCTTAACAAAAAAAATTATTCAAATCTTAATAGTTAGGTTAATTTTAAACCCGCTTGCTTATAGATCCGATAAATATCTAAATTTGCTTTATAAAATCATTTAATAATTAAATATAAACTTGAATAATATTTTATTTCTTTTAACAAATTTTTATTCAAAATACAGATTTACAAATCTGTCTTCAGTTGTGAAATAAATATTTATAACTTCATTTCGTCGATTTACCACACGGTAAATTGATATTTATAAAACGATTGATTTATAGGCCATATACCGCCAATTACTTAACAAATATTACCCATTAGTTTAAATAAAACAAATATTGAATATCAGGTCAACATTCAACAACCAAATCAATCATCCAATCAGAATAGTTCATAAAATGATAATATGAAAATATATATCATTAAATATATTTGAGGAATCCCGTTGGATCCCTCCAACCTGTTCTTCCCTACATCAAATATGTTATCTCAAATACGATCATTTAATTCAAATAAATAATGGTCTTCATAACAATCAATAATGATAATTCAGTATCAACCAATTTGTTTCACACAACCATAACAATTCAAACAATTTATTAAATTAAACACGTTTATTTATAAACGTGACCAATAAGGTAAGTTACCTTAATTGGGTCTAATCGTTAAAATAACGATTTGGTGTGTCACTGAAGTGAAACAGTGTTTAATTTCATGGGTTCAATCAATATATGAATATATATATTTTAATAACAAACAAATAGCTAATCATTAGCAATCATAGCACACAATAAAAACCCAACTTATATAAAATATAAGTGGGAAGAACTGAGTGAGTTTAAATCACATTGATTTCCATTATTTTCAGAACGGTTCGTTTTGCAAGCCTCTGGCTGCATTCAATTCCGTCCGTTCCACTTCCGTAATATTATGCCCATTGATATGGTTCCAACGTTCCTTGTTTTCGTATGTTTTATGTCAACATACGAGCGCGATACACAAATTATAATTATTCGTTGTTCACAAATTTTAAAACTTAAATATGTTTTATTTACTTAATTTTCTATTTTCCCTTACTTAGCCTTAGTTAGGCATAATTTATAGGCAATTACCCAGTACGTTATAAATTGGATTGGTTACATTTTATATACTTAAAAGGGTGGGCATGTTATAAACTTAGGCTGGACATAATATATTATAAAACTAACATATGAATAATACTATAAATAAGACACATATAAAGAAAAGAACGATTTGGCATAATATAATATATTTATATATTATTCAGGGTATGAGTTAGGCGTATGTAGTGGCTAGGTGTGACAACCCCAATTTCGACAGACCGAATTTTTGTCAAAATTCCAGTCTATCGAAATTCGGATTGGTTTTCTCTGGTATCCTACAGAAAAGACAGAGACATAAAATATGCCAGAGCTCCGAAAAATATCTCACAGCGGAAAGGATAAAATATAGTATAACCAAAACATAGCCTTACTGTATTATTAATACTGCCTAACCAGTATCCAAAGCTATCATGCCTCTGCCACAATCTAACCTGCGAGTGTGTTATGAGGAGGGGATCAGAACACAAGTTCTGGTGGCTGGATTTAAACTATACACTTTGGATAATCTTACGTATACCTTTCAATCATATTTTTCTTATTTCTTAGGTTACTTGGGTTAACAGCACTCAAGGCTTACACACACATCGTACCCATTTACTTCCCAGTGAATTAACCTAATACAGTATATGTAGCTATCTCTCAATATTGAGATACACCCCATGGTACCCCACTCGCACGGTCTCCACCGTATCATCGCAGGAATATAGCAGTCCCTAATCCTACGCCCAAATGTCGTACGGATTTCTGTGTATATGTCAATGCTACGTCTGCAAAGAACCACTACTTCTATATTCCGTAAGCGTTCGGACTGCCATCTTTGAACCATTCGATCGAATTAGGTTCCATCCTCGAATAATGCCCTCTAGTCTTATGATACACCACCTAGAGCAACATGAGTGTACCTAGACTTTCCCACATACGCATCGTCAATCGTTCTCGATGTCTATTGCACATGTTCTCTATATGTGCGCCCGAGTCCCGTGGCAGGGCTAATCAAGAAACACGGAACTCGGTCAGGAGCTTTCAGATATCTGCAGATTGCAGATGCTAGTGTCTGCTTTTACAGTGGCTATGGTCCCACTAGACCCCTCCCTCAACCAATGAAAGGCACCCAAGAATATCAAGAATGAGAACTTAACACCGGCCCCCTATGCCCTTCAAACCAATTGGCCAACCTCACCCATAACTAGATAGCAAAGTATATGGTCTTTTGGAGTTCTCCACCTTTCCACTTTACGTACTGACTGAAGATGGTAGGTAGATGACGAGTTGCTATCACAGGGCACTAATTGGCCTCACCGAATCACGCTGGTCCATCTTAGTCTTTTGATTGCCCCTTATTATTGCAATCAATGCATACTCATTGGTTCACCTACGCGGTCCTAGCCTCTGTGAGTACAGGCGGATCATCTGCCACTCACAGAGGAATACCAAGAGTACCTTACGTCCCCGGAAGCCGCGTGCTTCTTAACCCAGTCTGATGGAGCCTACAAGAATATCAAGATGGACATGCGCACCTCTTTGTGTCTTTTGACACCCCGATGATCTATCCCTTATGGTTATTCATCCTCTAACGTATGGACTGGTCCAAGCGTCTCAGTTTTATATGTAATTAGACCCTACGTCTAACCATTCTTTTACGCGCTTGTCACAACTCACCAGGTTTCCAGTTAACTTGGTTATTCCAATTCATATTAAATTCTTATTCAAATTACCAAGTTTCTCTTGCTTATTAATTTCAGTCATACAACTTAATTCATTTAAGTTTATTAATAAGATTACAACATGTTATTCTCTAGATTGTGGCCCAAGGTCTGTGATCCACAATCCCTTTTATATTCTTGTTTGATTTCAATAACATGTTTTACTTAATATGTAATTAAGTATATCCAATTCACATGTTTCCAATTAATATGTCACTTACCATTTATGATTATATATAACTTATTTCAATTCATAAGTTTTCCTCATCCTCTCTCATTTAATCATAATTCCACTTTACGTCGTCAATACGACTTATCGTTGTTTACTTATTAACTTAGTTCTATTAACTAAGGCCCATTAATAAGTTTCTCTATCCATTTATTATGACCTATGTTATAATTTCCCCTTGTCCCTAGGACAAGTCTAAACATGTTATTTTTACCAACGGATTTCAAACTCCCAGACTACTTAATTTATAATTAAGTACAATATATTTTTCCCCCTTTTCTTAACTGGTTTCAGGTTTTCCCCTTTTCGGATTACTTAATTTACAATTAAGTGTCACTTAACTTAATTCACCAGTTATCCCATTCCCTTACTAGTTTATTATAACCTAAGTTATAATATTCACTTGTCCTTAGGAAAAGTCTATCTATTATACAACATTTTCATTAATGTTATTTATTTATAATAGGTTATTATCATTCCCCTTTTAAACCATTTACTATTGTAAACCATTATTCTGCATTCACTGTAATATATGTTCCTTATTATATTAAGGAAAACACTTCATGCACCTTATCAACTTGATAAAAGGAATCAATGATTTATTTTCATAACGTTTTCCCATCTAAATCCGTGGTAGCAAGTAATTTCTTTACTTTTCTATATTTATTGTGGCTTACTTGCGACAACGTTTTCAGAAATAAGTCATTTAGGGAAATACATCACTTTTCCCTCTTATCATACTAACTCAGTTCATTACATCCCTTCCTTTCTTATTTTCTGAGTTAGACATTTAATTACCATCCTTGCCATATTCATATCTTGTTATATACATGTATTTATTTATATATATAAGCACTAGACCTCTCACATTAAGCATACACTTGTGGACGTTGGATTTGCCGGGCGGGTCCGGGCAGACTTCTACCACAAGCTGACTTAACCTCGTATCTTAGCACATGTTGTTAATTCTTGCACTTAGGCCTCTCACATTAGGTTCAACATTAGTGACTGCTGGATATGATTGTCGGGTTCGGGACGACTTCCGCCACTAATGCAACCTAACCTCATGCCATAAGTGTATTTACAATTTCTAATTTTAATCCTAGGCATATTCATTTTCATTCAATAACTTATGTTCATATCAAATTGCGCTTCCAAATTAAAATCACAAAATGTAATATATGTTATGTTCATTACTTGAAAATTTTAGACATATTATCCTTTTTACTATAATATAGTTTACAGTAATCTTATTTACATGTCGTCCAATTTTTCCCTATATTTTGTCGCATGTCATTTTCAACATATGTTTAATTCTACTAAGACATGTAAACATTTAATCGGTTAATTTTTTTTAACATGTCGTTCAATCAATAATATGTCCCAAGTAAAGCATGTAATTGCAATCACTAAATTGGCTATTCATATCCTAACAAGTTTATTTTCTCCAACATGTAAACATTCAATAACTTAATCAATTCAACATAGGAATTTCCTGACATATTCATATAACCATTTCAATTCATTACAACAGTAATTTATAATTAAACTGGTAATTTCACAATTTATTAAAATGGGTAATGCAAAACGATATTCGTAACATTATCTAAAGGCTATAGCTTAAACCCACTCACCTTTAAGCTTTCCCCAAATTTTGGATCTGATCCGTTCTATCATCCATTGTTTTCCTTTTGCCTTTAATTTGATTCACAATGACCATGGATTTATTATTTCATGAAAAGAGAAGGGAAAGAGAAATAATTTAAATAGATTGGTTCTTAGAGGTTTACCTTGCTTTCATGATTCAATTATCTTTTTATTAATGTTGATTCCCTCTTCTAGATCTGAATTCATAATCCTCCTAGGCCCCAAATTTTAATTTCAGAAAAGATTTGAGAAGAGAGAGAGAGAGAGAGGGAGCCATGGCAGAGCTCCAGCGCACCCGCCGAATTATGATGTTTAGGGTTAGGTCTAGGGTTTTATTTATAGGTGCTCAAGACCTTATCGTATACGTAGCGCTGAGTCAGCATTGAACCCAGTTAAGAAAATAGTCTAGGTTCACAAATGAATCTAGCCAAATCTTATCGTACACGCAGTGCTGAGTCAGTATTGGGTCCCGCAAGCTGTTTTGGTGTAGAAATTTGAATTTTGAATTGTTTTTACGTAGAAATTTGATTTTTGAACTTTTGAATTTCTAGAATTTATTTAACTGTTTTATTCACATGAAATATTCTTATATGTATACAATTCCTCTAACGACCATTTTACGCGTATATATATATATATACGCACAACTTTCGTTTTATTTTCAAAATTCAAACGATGTTGCACCGTTATTTGATTCTTGCCATATTTCATTGACTGTAGCCTTATCTTGAATTTTATCTTTCGTATACATATATTTCTGCATGTGTGTATATATATATATATATATATTCTCATATATATATACATATATTTTCTTTATTTCCTTATATGTACGTTCTTATCCTTTCAAATTTTGAATCTGTATACGTATATATATTTGCATGTTCAGTTGGCCCTCTCTAAAACAAAGATAAAAATTATGCCGTCGCCGGGGTTCGAACCCCCAACCTCCATGTTACAAATCTAATGCCTTAAGCAACTAAGCTATGAAGTCTTTTGTTAATAAGTCTTAGAACAATGATAATTATTGTTATCTCCTTACTTCTATTTTTCATGTTAGTTACAATACTTAAATTAAACCATTGCATGAATCTTTTTCTTTTAATGTTAATGCATTATGTTTGCAAATCAATGCATGCAACATATTACATTGCATTCAACCAATCCTTTCTTTCTTTCAATGCATGCATTACATTTTTTTCCAGTTCATGTATTTATTACATGCAATCTGTATTTTATATTTTAATTTATTTGTATGTATATATATATTTCTCTTGTGCGTATACAAACTTATAGGCTTAATAACTTCTTCATATGACGTCCGTTTTACGCAAATCAGGTGTCTATCTTGACCAGAATTCTGAGACGGACGCAATGGCGCAGTCTATTTTACTTAATTCTCATTATTTAATTAAGTTATTCCTATTTTATTATCTTAAAAATACAGGGTGTTACATTCTCCCACCCTTAGGAAATTTCGTCCCCGAAATTTAATAAGGGTAAAATCAATTAATCCCTCGCATAATATACTTCCATCATGTGTGCATCCAATTTTAACAAACATTGTGCACTTGTGCAAAGTGAAATACAACATAATAATGCATGTATGCCTACGCGGTACCTCCTATGTGTATGCAAATTTCTCAAAAATCCTTTTTAAAATATGATGCTCACATCCTAGATATACTGGCAGTTCTACATGAATGCAATATTTTGAAAATCAAAATGCTTTTTCATCCAAATTTTCCCACACTCTTACTGAGTAAGAGCATAGTTCATCCAATTGTTGCATCCATAATCCTACCAACCAACTTTAAATTTCGAATTTCAGAAAAACCTAATTTTCTAAATTCGATTTCTTATGTTACAAAAAGGTGGAAAATGGAAAATTTCAGACCTTCCGTTTTTCTTTTATATACTTTTTTCCAATCGTACTTGGATTTTATGAAACAATGTATAATGATTTCCTATTTTCCTACCAAGCACATCCCACATAAGAAAATTTTCTTTGTTGTAGCTTTTTTCGTCTTATCTTGCAAAAAAAAAAAAAAAAATCAAGTCGCAAAATTGGAGTAAATACATACGACTATTTTCCTCAATGGGGTTTATGACTTGTTCTTACCTATAAGGTCAGTTCAGTCTCCTACAACAAGGTGCAAACATCCACTCTATTCTCATTTTTTACAACTTATTTTGTCCACCCAAAAAAATTCTCTTTTAAACAATCTATCAAAAAGAATTATCAAAAGAATAGAGACTTCAAAACTTTCTTGATTAAAAATTCTTGTATGAAATATAACTAGAAAAACTAGCGAGCTATACATGCTCTATAATATGCAGCTTTTACTGAGAGAATTTTACTTTAAAACTCAATATATACTTCTTTACATATTATAAAACTATAACTTTTAAGATTAAAACTTGAAAACACCATAAACCATTTTTTTTCCCAAAACTTTTATAATCTCAAGTTCTTAAAAGTTAATAATGGAATTAGACTCGAAGTGGGTTTCCAACTTTTCTAGGTTCTCCTAGACACTCCCCAAGGTTAATTCTCTCAAACATATATATTCCTAATCCATTTTTCTGAAACGACCCGAACTTCCCCGTGAAGGGAAGCACGGATTGAGTTGAGGACAAGCCACATCAGAACATAAACAGAAGAACATTTCATTGTTAATTACAATAATTCAATCAGAATACAAGAATATACAGAGTATGATTAAATAAAATACATTCGATAAATATCAGAGATTACAATAAATTACATAGCAGCGGAAAAACAATACAAAACACAACTGAAAGTAGTACACGGATACAGAGCTTTCTGAGCATCGTTCCAGCTGTAAATCAGGATCCTGTGAATATAAATCTGCAAAACCAAAACTACTAGTTGCCCGTGTCGAAAATAGGGGCAACCAGAGTTTAGGTTAAAACAATAAACTCCAGGTCAGTCATGTGACTGGTGTGAGAACTAAAACAGTTATTAATCTTTATTTTTAAAGTTAGGTAAATCAAGGGACCACGCCGTATAACACGGAACGGGTTTCCTCCCAAGAATACCAGTGCATAGAATAAACAACACAATGCTTTTTCGAAAAATGAAGCTATTATAAGACGCAGGTCCCATCACACAATGCAACGCAAGCCGGAGGATAGGGTTTTCCCTTATAATAGCCAAACATGCTTGGTACGTTTAAAACAAATCATTTGATACTATTATAAGTGTATAGTGTCAAAACAATTTCAATCATAAATATCAATCATAGACGGCATGGGTACCATATATCATGTCGCCATACTAGGCTCTACAAATAAAACCAAAACATCTCGTATTGGAAATTGGATTTCCGTCATGAGTCGAGGCAAGGGGCAAGCTCCTCTCCGATTCGAGACACTCTAGCAAATGTCTCAGGACCACACACAGCGATCCTTGGATCTTCAGGGCCAGTCCTCTCTTACTTTTGAGGATTAGTTATTCCTGAGCACACGTTTCCCGGTCCTAACAGATCTATATCTGAGGCGCCTCGCATTCAAACAACCATACAGGTGAAAAGTATATAAATGTCAGCCAGTTTAAGCACTGACACCACCACTAGCTAGAAAGAAACGTCGTGCTCTCCCTGTAGTCACTATCCCGTTTTTGACTCATACCGAGGTGTGAGGCTCGCGAATTAATGTCATACACAAAGCTGTGCCACACAGGCCGTGCTTTGATCATCAACCACAGGACTTTGCTTTTCAACAGAAGCCTTGATCATCTGCCACTTAGGCATGCCACACAGGCAATTCACTCCATGCGACTGATTTCTATCGATATATAACCTCTGAGCTCGTACGTCTCAGAGAAGGGCGTTAAGCAAGAGAATAAATTCTCCGCCGCCAAACAGATATATATTTATTCAACTTATAAATATATCTTTCTTCTATTCAACACCTGAATATATATTTTATTCAACACATAAATATATCTTTCTTCTATTCAACACCCGAATATATATTTATTCTATTCTTTATTTTCCCAATTGGAATGAGGCCCAATCAATTACCATAAAATGTTAATTATACGGATTCCATACAACACATGTATATAATAGCAATGACTAATAATCAACCATCATTCAAAGTGCACTACACAACTACATAAGCATTAAATACAAATATTTAACGCTTACACAGCCTGTCAATCAAACGATCGACATATCACTAAATAATTGGGATTAGTGTACGCCAAATATCATCCCAACACCCGTGTGTGGTTTCAAATCAACAAACACATATTTTTATTCACACACACGTTAAAAATAATATTTTTAACAATCAAATATTTTTAACTATATAAATGTTTTATTTCATTTCACATCACACAATCAATTTTCACCACAACAAACAATCAAACATACAAGCCATCCATGGTCTGTGGACGACGGGTGTCGGGTGCTGCTAAGCACCGTCTGCATCCTAGTATATATATTTTTAACTAGAAAAGAAAATTTAAAGTGAGAAGTTCTCACCATAAGCCAAACCAGACGCCACGACTCTTCTTATGTAGAAATCTTCGTCATGCTCGCCTTTTGTCAATTTCGTTGCCCGTAGCCACTACATATATAAAAATCACATTTTTATACCGCTACTATATAGATAAAAATTCTATTTTTATACCGCTACTATATAGATGAAAATTCTATTTTTATACCGCTACTATATAGATGAAAATTCTATTTTTCCACCAGTGTTCACATGATAAAGATTATATTCTTCCCTCGCCATTCTCTATATAAAATTCACATTTTTACATATAGAGATCGTATTTTTATATCTCTACTACTTATGTAAAAATTACTCCTTTACAACGCTACTTCCATGATAAAAATTATATTTTTATCTTGCTAGTAATATAATAAAAATTATATTTTTATTACTCTACATGAATAAAAATCATATTTTTATTCTTCCTATGATATAAAGATCGAATTTTTATTATCTATATAATATAAAATTCATATTTTTATTACTCTACCTAAGTAAAAATCATATTTTTTTTATCTACATTATATAAGAATTATATTTTTAATCTTCATATCTAATAAAAATCATATTTTTAATATTCCTATCATATAAAATTTATATTTTTATAATCATAAAAATCGTATCTTTATAGTTTGAAAATCGAATATTTCCTTAAATAAAAATCACTCCTTTCCTTTAAACCTAGATTATAAAAATCAGATTTTTAGTTCAAATCTATTTATAAAAAAAAACCAGATTTTCAATTCAAAGTTATTTATGTAAAAAAACAGAAATTAAATAATGTTTTTAATTTACACAAATATAAAACTGAAGTATAAGAAATAAAAAAAAAGAGAGGGGCTCACAGTTTCCGGGTTTTTACTGAGGAGGAGGTGGTGCTGGCGTTTGCAGTCCGTCAGGGAGGTGGTTGGGGCAGCGCCAGGGTCTGTCGGTGCAGGGAGGGGGGGTTTGGGGCTCGCGTGTGGAGAGGAGGGGGCTGGAGCCGCGCGAGGAGAGAGGGAGGAAGGGGAGAAGGGGCGTGGTGATCGAAGGTGGGGTGGAGGGCGAAGGCGAGGTTGTGGCGGTCCCAGTTCGTCGTCGTCGAGATTTTTTTTATTTATTAAATTTTGATTTCTTAGGTCAACGGGAGGGAAAGAGGGGGGATTAAGGAGAAAAAAAGAGGGGGGTGGGGGTTATTATTAATTATTTCAAAAAGGTACCTTTTTATTTTGACCTCGGAACGAGACCCACCGCCTATCGTCCATAGCTAATCACCCCCATTCCGAACACAATGGGATATGTATCGTAAGCTGATTCGATCATTTCGATCAGTTTTCGTCAAAATCAACATATAACTCTATATATTGAATTTGAACGCGCATTTCAATTCACCGAGGCCACATATAGACTCTAAAAATTCCCGAAAAATATTTTCTAACTTCGTATTGACAATATGGTCCTAACAAAACTAGTTTCGTCAAATTCCGAGACCGTTTGAAAAATGGTCATTTTCCAGTCGATCAAAATCAACTGAAACTGTCCAAACACGTTTTACTTCGCCACGCTCACATATTTATTCAGAAAATTACAAGTTTTGGAATCTAGCAATAACTTGACATCACAGATCCAACAAAAGTGCTTTCGTCGAAAACCGAGGTCGTTTGCAAAATTTCCATTTTTAAGGGTCAGAATTCCATAGCGACTATTCTGAATTTTCAACTGGACATAACTTTTGATTTCCGCTATGAAATTTTGATTTTCCGGATTCGTTGGAAAGATATTCTCAATTATATTCTAATATTTTTGGTTTCACTAAAATCCGGTTTATTTTGAATCCTATACATTCATTTGAACTTTGAAATCGAATTTTCGAACTACCGCGCCATTTTCAATTCCTTTTATAATTTAAAATAAATATTTATATTCTAACGACGATCTATATAACTATATACGTTCTAATTATTATTCAAAATAAATTTCTCGTCGTTATTATTTAAAATAATTCATTTTAAATATTCAAAATTCATCAAAATTGCCAAAATAAAAATTTTAAATTGGCTCGGATTTTCCGGGTTATTACAATCTCCCCCACTTAAAACTTTTCGTCCCTGAAAAGGAACGAAGCTGAAAGTTGTTTAACTAATCAACTCAAATTTCTTTATTTTCATCAAGGCTCAAGTTCTTCAACTTTTCAGTTTCTAAGAACTTTTCAAATTTTTCAAAAATTTGGCTAACACCCTAAATTTTCGAAAAATTTCGCCATAACCTCCTTGCACCGGGGAATTTGGGATATTTCAAATAGCCTCCCATGGCCCTCACCAATCCAAAAGAAAAAGCCAATCGGCTCATAAAATCATCCAAAACCCAAGAAATTAGTAAACATGTACCTATTTGTCGGGCAAACAATTTTATTCCTCTTCTCTAGCCTCCTTGCACTGACCTGTTCACATATATATATATATGTACATGCATGCATTTGCAAATAATTTTCAATACAGTTCAATATTTGGTTCAATTTGGCCTAAATTCACCGTTCATTCACATAACGGTTTAAAGGGATAATCTTACAACACAACCATCTATCAATTAGTGGATTAACGTTTCAAACTCATAATCTTGATATATAGTAAAAATCACATTTTTGGTGCCAAATCACAACAATAGACCCTATCTAATTTTTGGTTCTCACACCAGTCAATTGGAATCATATATAAATCCCACTTTCAAAACCCGAACATAAATATTGATGATGCCATGGTCATTATCAACATCATCTCCGGGCGACTAGAGTGTGATTCTATATCTATCCAGTATATTAAAACTTCGAATATACGTTTGCAAGGCGTATATGCAAAATCTTTATATATTGGATTGTCCAAATTCAATATAAATAAATATTCAAATATGTTGAATAAGTTTTAAATTTTCAAAACAATTTTTCATTTTAAAAATATACTCTTCACACTCGTTCTAGGATACTACTGATCCCATCTCTAACGAGTCATCCTTATTGGATATTACTAATCCAATCTATGATGAATTCTTTCGTATGGTTCTAATGCGACTTGTTCTCGAGCTCTGTAAACCAGAGCTCTGATACCAACTGAAATGACCCGAACATCCCCGTGAAGGAAAGCACGGATTGAGTTGAGGACAAGCCACATCAGAACACAAACAGAAGAACATTTCATTGTTAATTACAACAATTCCATCAGAATACAAAAATATACAGAGTATGAATAAATAAAATACATTCGATAAATATCAGAGATTACAATAAATTACAAAGCAGCGGAAAAACAATACAAAACACAACTGAAAGTAATACACGGATACAGAGCTTTCCGAGCATCGTTCCAGCTGTAAATCAGGATCCTGTGAATATAAATCTGCAAAACCAAAACTACTAGCTGCCCGTGTCGAAAATAGGGGCACCCAGAGTTTATGTTAAAACAATAAACTCCAGGTCAGTCATTTGACTAGTGTGAGAACTAAAACAGTTATTAATCTTTATTTTTAAAGTTAGGTAAATCAAGGGACCACGCCGTATAACACGGAACGGGTTTCCTCCCAAGAATACCAGTGCATAGAATAAACAACGCAATGCTTTTTCGAAAAATGAAGCTATTATAAGACCCAGGTCCCATCACACAATGTAACGCAAGCTGGAGGATAGGGTTTTCCCTTATAATAGCCAAACATGCTTGGTACGTTTAAAACAAATCATTCGATACTATTATAAGTGTATAGTGTCAAAACAATTTCAATCATAAATATCAGTCATAGACGGCATGGGTACCATATATCATGTCGCCATACTAGGCTCTACAAATAAAACCGAAACTTCTCGTATTGGAAATTGGATTTCCGTCATGAGTCGAGGCAAGGGGCAAGCTCCTCTCCGATTCGAGACACTCTAGCAAATGTCTCAGGACCACACACAGCGATCCTTGGATCTTCAGGGCTGGTCCTCTCTTACTTCTGAGGATTAGTTATTCCTGAGCACACGTTTCCCGGTCCTAACAGACCTATATCCGAGGCGCCTCGCATTCCAACAACCACACAGGTGAAAAGTATATAAATGTCAGCCAGTTTAAGCACTGACACCACCACTAGCTAGAAAGAAACGTCGTGCTCTCCCTGTAGTCACTATCCCGTTTTTGACTCATACCGAGGTGTGAGGCTCGCGAATTAACGCCATACACAAAGCTGCGCCACACAGGCCGTGCTTTGATCATCAACCACAAGACTTTGCTTTCCAACAGAAGCCTTGATCATCTGCCACTTAGGCATGCCACACAGGCGATTCACTCCATGCGACGGATTTCTATCGATACATAACCTCTGAGCTCGTACGTCTCAGTGAAGGGCGTTAAGCAAGAGAATAAATTCTCCACCGCCAAACAGATATATATTTATTCAACACATAAATATATCTTTCTTCTATTCAACACCTGAATATATATTTTATTCAACACATAATATATCTTTCTTCTATTCAACACCTGAATATATATTTATTCTATTCTTTATTTTCCCAATTGGAATGAGGCCCAATCAATTACCATAAAATGTTAATTATACGGATTCCATACAACACATGTATATAATAGCAATGACTAATAATCATCATCATTCAAAGTGCACTACACAACTACATAAGCATTAAATATAAATATTTAACGCTTACACAGCCTGTCAATCAAACGATCGACATATCACTAAACAATTGGGATTAGTGTACGCCAAATATCATCCCAACACCCGTGTGGGGTTTCAAATCAACAAACACATATTTTTATTCACACACACATTAAAAATAATATTTTTAACGATCAAATATTTTTAACTATATAAATATTTTATTTCATTTCACATAACACAATCAATTTTCACCACAACAAACAATCAAACATACAAGTCATCCATGGTCTGTGGACGACGGGTGTCAGGTGCTGCTAAGCACTGTCTGCATCCTAGTATATATATTTTTAACTAGAAAAGAAAATTTAAAGTGAGAAGTTCTCACCATAAGCCAAACAAGACGCCACGACTCTTCTTATGTAGAAATCTTCATCGTGCTCGCCTTTTGTCAATTTCGTTGCCCGTAGCCACTACATATATAAAAATCACATTTTTGTACTGCTACTATATAGATAAAAATTCTATTTTTATACCGCTACTATATAGATGAAAATTCTATTTTTATACCGCTACTATATAGATGAAAATTCTATTTTTCCACCGGTGTTCACAAGATAAAGATTATATTCTTCCTCGCCATTCTCTATATAAAAATCACATTTTTACATATAGAGATCGTATTTTTGTATCTCTACTACTTATGTAAAAATTACTCCTTTACAACGCTACTTCCATGATAAAAATTATATTCTTATCTTGCTAGTAATATAATAAAAATTATTTTTTTATTACTCTACATGAATAAAAATCATATTTTTATTCTTCTTATGATATAAAGATCGAATTTTTACTATCTATATAATATAAAAATCATATTTTTATTACTCTACCTAAATAAAAATCATATTTTTATTATCTACATTATATAAGAATTATATTTTTAATCTTCATATCTAATAAAAATCATATTTTTAATATTCCTATCATATAAAAATTATATTTTTGTAATCATAAAAATCGTATCTTTATAGTTTGAAAATCGTATATTTCCTTAAATAAAAATCACTCCTTTCCTTTAAACCTAGATTGTAAAAATCAGATTTTTAGTACAAATCTATTTATAAAAAAAATCAGATTTTCCATTCAAAGTTATTTATGTAAAAAAACAGAAATTAAACAATTTTTTTAATTTACACAAATATAAAACTGAAGTATAAGAAATAAAAAAAAGAGAGGGGCTCACAGTTTCCGGGTTTTTACTGAGGAGGAGGGGGTGCTGGCGTTCGCAGTCCGTCAGGGAGGTGGTTGGGGAGGCGCCGGGGTCTGTCGGAGCCGGGGGAAAAGGCTAGGGCACGGCGGTTGAAATCGAAGGAGGGGGGGTTTGGGGCTCGCGTGTGTAGAAGAGGGGGCTGGAGCCGCGCGAGGAGAGAGGGAGGAAGGGGAGAAGGGGCATGGCGATCGAAGGTGGGGTGGAGGGCGAAGGCGGCGGCGAGGTTGAGGCGGGCGCGGTTCTTCGTAGTCGAGCTTTTTTTTAATTAAATTTTGATTTCTGAGGTCAACGAGAGGGAAAGAAGGGGGGGGGGGGTTAAGGAGAAAAAAGGGGGGGTTATTATTTAATTATTTCAAAAAGGTACCTTTTTATTTTGACCTCGGAACGAGACCCACCGCCTGTCGTCCATAGCTAATCACCCCCATTCCGAACACAATGGGATATGTATCGTAAGCTGATTCGATAATTTCGATCAGTATTCGTCAAAATCAACATATAACTCTATATATTGAATTTGAACGCGAATTTCAATTCACTGGGGCCACATATGGACTCTAAAAATTCCCGAAAAATATTTTCTAACTTCGTATTGACGATACGGTCCTAACAAAACTAGTTTCGTCAAATTCCGAGACCGTTTGAAAAATGGTCATTTTCCAGTCGATTAAAATCAACTAAAACTGTCAAAACACGTTTTACTTCGCCACGCTCACATATTGATTCTGAAAATTACGAATTTTGGAATCTAGCAATAACTTGACATCACGGATCCAACAAAATTGGTTTCGTCGAAAACCGAGATCGTTTGCAAAATTTCCATTTTTAAGGGCCAGAATTCCATAACGACTATTCTGAATTTTCAACTGGGCATAACTTTTGATTCCCACTTTGAAATTTTGATTTTCCGGATTCGTTGGAAAGATATTCTCAATTAGATTCTAATATTTTTGGTTTCACTAAAATCCGGTTTATTTTGAATCCTGTACATTCATTTGAACTTTGAAATCGAATTTTCGAACTACCGCGCCATTTTCAATTCCTTTTATAATTTAAAATAAATATTTATATTCTAACGACGATCTATATAACTATATACGTACTAATTCTTATTCAAAATAAATTTCTCATCGTTATTATTTAAAATAATTCATTTTAAATATTCAAAATTCATCAAAATTGCCAAAATAAAAATTTTAAATTGGCTCGGATTTTCCGGGTTATTACATTTTCTCTGTTCTACCTTTTCTAATTTGTAAGGTTTTACTGCCAAATTCACTAACCCGAATTACTAATCATATGGGGTTTACTTTCCTTCCGTACAAAGTATATTGTACACTTCCCAACCAAACTTCCTAAGGGCCTCAAATTTCCTTATTCAATCCTTTAGTGTACAAAACAAACATCCCATTTCATACCATATTATACTCTTTTTATTTAGTGGGTTCCTCTATGGATCTAGGTATATATATAATATATTTATATTTTTAAAAATACAAATACGTTCACTCACTATTTATATAGGAATTCTAAACCTAAGCTCTGATACCAGATGTGACAACCCCGATTTCGACAGACCGATTTTTTTTCAAAATTCCAATCAATCGAAATTTGGATTGGTTTTCTCTGGTATCTTGCAGAAAAGACAGAGACATAAAACATGTCAGAGCTCAGAAAAATATCTCACAACGGAAAGGATAAAATATAGTATAATCAAAACATAGCCTTACCGTATTATTAATACTGCCTAACCAGTATCCAAAGCTATCATGTCTCTGCCACAATCTAACCGGCGAGTGTGTTATGAGGAGGGGGTCAGAACACAAGTTCTGGTGACTGGATTTATACTATACACTTTGGATAATCTTACATATACCGTTCAATCATATTTTTCTTATTTCTTAGGTTACTTGGGTTAACAACACTCAAGGCTTACACACACATCGTACCAATTTACTTCCCAATGAATTAACCAAATACTGTATATGTAGCTATCTCTCAATATTGAGATACATTCCATGGTACCCCACTCGCACGATCTCCACCGTATCATCGTAGGAATATAGTAGTCCCTAATCCTACGCCCGAATGTCGTACGGATTTCTGTATATATGTCAATGCTACGTCTGCAAAGAACCACTACTTTTATATTACGTAAGCGTTCGGACTTCCATCTTTGAACCGTTCGATCGAATTAGGTTCCATCCTCGAATAATGCCCTCTAGTCTTATGATACACCACCCAGAGAAACATGAGTGTACCTAGACTTTCCCACATACGTATCGTTAATCGTTCTCGATGTCTATTGCACATGTTCTTTATATGTGCGCCCGAGTCCTGTGGCAGGGCTAATCAAGAAATACGAAACTCGGTCGGGGGCTTTTAGATATCTGCAGATTGCAGATGCTAAGGTCTGCTTTTACAGTGGCTATGGTCCCACTAGACCCCTCCTCAACTAATGAAAGGCACCCAAGAATATAAAGAATGAGAACTTATCCTCGCCCCCCTATGCCCTTCAAACCTATTGGCTAACCTCACCCATAACTAGATAGCAAAGTATATGGTCTTTTGGAGTTCTCCGCCTTTCCACTTTACGTACTGGCTGAAGATGGTAGGTAGATGACGAGTTGCTATCACAGGGCACTAACCGGTCTCGCCGAATCACGCTGATCCATCTTAGTCTTTTGATTGCCCCTTATTATTGCAATCAAGGCATACTCACCTACGCAGACCTAACCTATGTGAGTATAGGTTGATCATCTGCCACTTATAGAGGAATACCAAGAGTACCCTACGTCCCTAGAAGCCGCATGCTTCTTAACCCAGTCTGTTGGAGCCTACAAGAATATCTAGATGGACATGCGCACCTCTTTGTGTCTTTTGACACCCCGATGATCTACCCCTTATGGTTATTCATCCTCTAACGTATGGACTGGTCCAAGCGCCTCAGTTTTATATGTCATTAGACCCTACGTCTAACCATTCTTTTACGCGCTTGTCTCAACTCACCAGGTTTCCAGTTAAATTGGTTATTCCAATTCATATTAAGTTCTTATTCAAATTACCAAGTTTCTCTTACTTATTAATTTCAGTTATACAACTTAATTCATTTAAGTTTATTAATAAGATTACAACATGTTATTCTCTAGATTGTGGCCCAAGGTCTGTGATCCACAATTCCTTTTATATTCTTGTTTGATTTCAATAACATGTTTTACTTAATATGTAACTAAGTGTATCCAATTCACATGTTTCCAATTAACTTGTCACTTACCATTTATGATTATATATAACTTATTTCATTTCATAAGTTTTCCTCATCCTCTCTCATTTAATCATAATTCCACTTTACGTCATCAATACGACTAATCGTTGTTTACGTATTAACTTAGTTCTATTACCTAAGGCCCATTAATAAGTTTCTCTACCCATTTATATAACCTATGTTATAATTTACCCTTGTCCCTAGGACAAGTCTAAACATGTTATTCTTACCAACGGGTTTCAGACTCCCAGACTACTTAATTTATAATTAAGTACAATATATTTTCCCCTTTTCTTAACTAGTTTCAGGTTTTCCCCTTTTCTAATTACTTAATTTACAATTAAGTGTCACTTAACTTAATTCACCAGTTATCCCATTCCCTTACTAGTTTATTATAACCTAAGTTATAATATTCACTTGTCCCTAGGATAAATCCATCTATTGTACAACATTTTCATTAATGTTATTTATTTATAATAGGTTATTATCATTCCCCTTTTAAACCATTTACTATTATAAACCATTATTCTTCATTCACTGTAATATATGTTCCTTATTATATATTAAGGAAAACACTTCATGCACCTTATCAGCTTGATAAAAGGAATCATTGATTTATTTTCATAATGTTTTCCCATCTAAATCCGTGGTAGCAAGTAATTTCTTAACTTTTCTATATTTATTGTGGCTTACTTGCAACAATGTTTTCAGAAATAAGTCATTTAGGGAAATACATCACTTTTCCCTCTTATCACACTAACTCAGGTCATTACATCCCTTCCTTTCTTATTTTCTGAGTTAGACATTTAATTACCATCCTTGCCATTTATTCATATCTTGTTATATACATATATTTATTTATAAATATATATAAGCACTAGACCTCACACATTAAGCCTACACTTGTGGACGCTGGATTTGCCGGGCGGGTCCGGGCAGACTTCTACCATAAGATGACTTAACCTCGTGTCTTAGCACATGTTGTTAATTCTTGCACTTAGGCCTCTCACATTAGGTCCAACATTAGTGACTGCTGGATATGCCGGTCGGGTCTAGGCAGACTTCCGCCACTAATGCAACCTAACCTCGTGCCATAAGTGTATTTACAATTTCTAATTGTAATCCTAGGCATATTCATTTTCATTCAATCACTTATGTTCATATCAAATTGCGCTTCCAAATTAAAATCTCAAAACATAATATATGTTATGTTCATTACATGAAAATTTTAGACATATTATCCTTTTTACTATAATATAGTTTACAGTAATCTAATTTACATGTCGTCCAATTTTTGCTTATATTTTGTCCCATGTCATTTTCAACATATGTTTAATTCTACTATACATGTAAACATTCAATCGGGTAATTATTTTAACATGTCGTTCAATCAATAATATGTCCCAAGTAAAGCATGTAATTGCAATCACTGAATTCGCTATTCTTATCCTAACAAGTTTATTTTCTCCAACATGTAAACATTCAATAACTTAGTCAATTCAACATAGGAATTTCCTGACTTATTCATATAACCATTTCAATTCGTTACAACAACAATTTATATTAAACTGGTCATTTCACAATTTATTAAAAAGGGGAATGCTAAATGATATTCATAACATTATCTAAAGGCTATAGCTTAAACCCACTCACCTTTAAGCTTTCCCCAAATTTTGGATCTGATCCGTTCTATCATCCGTGGTTTTCCTTTTCCCTTTAATTTGATTCACGACCTAACGACCATGGATTTATTATTTCATGAAAAGAGAAGGGAAAGAGAAATACTTTAAATAGATTGGTTCTTAGAGCTTTACCTTGCTTTCATGATTCAATAATCTTTTTATTAACGTCGATTCCCTCTTCCAGATCTGAATTCATAATCCTCCTAGGCCCCACATTTTAATTTCTGAAAAGATTTGACAAGAGAGAGAGAGGGAGCCATGGCAGAGCTCCAGCGCAGCCGCCGAATTATGATGTTTAGGGTTAGGTCTAGGGTCTTATTTATAGGTGCTCAGGACCTTATCGTACACGCAGCGCTGAGTCAACATTGAACCCAGTTAAGAAAATAGTCCAGGTTCGCAAATGAATCTAGCTAATCTTATCGTACACGCAGTGCTGAGTCAGCATTGGGTCCCGCATGCTGTTTTGGCGTAGAAATTTGAATTTCGAATGTTTGAATTGTTTTGGCGTAGAAATTTGATTTTCGAACTTTTGAATTTCTAGAATTTATTTAACTGTTTTATTCACATGAAATATTCTTATATGTATACAATTCCTCTAACAGCCATTTTACGCGTATATATATATATATATATATATATATATATACACATACGCACAACTTTTGTTTAATTTTCAAAATTCAAACGATGTTGCACCTTTATTTGATTCTTGCCATATTTCATTGACTGTAGCCTTATCTTGAATTTTATCTTTCGTATACATATATTCCTTCATATATATATATTCTCATATATATACATATATTTTCTTTATTTCCTTATATGCACGTTCTTATCCTTTCAAATTTTGAATTTGTATACGTACATATATTTGCATGTTTAGTTGGCCCTCTCTAAAACAAAGATAGAAATTATTTCGCCGCGGGGGTTCGAACCCCCGACCTCCATGTTACAAATCCAATGGCTTAACCAATTGAGCTATGAAGTCTTTTGTTAATAAATCTTAGAACAATGATAATTATTATTCTCTCCTTACTTCTCTTTTTCATGTTAGTTACAATACTTAAATTAAACCATTGCATGAATCTTTTTCTTTTAATGTTAATGCATTATGTTTGCAAATTAGTGCATGCAACATATTTACGTTGCATGCGACCAATCCTTTCTTTCTTTCAATGCATGCATTACATTTTTTTTCAGTGCATGTATTTATTACATGCAATACGTATTTTATTCTTTATTTTATATTTTAATTTGTTTGTATATATATATATATATATTTCTCTTGTGCGTATACAAACTTCTAGGCTTAATAACTTCTTCATATGACGTCCGTTTTACGCAAACCAGGTGTCTATCTTGACCAGAATTCCAAGACGGACGCAATGGTGCAGTCCATTTTACTTAATTCTCATTATTTTATTAAGTTATTTCTATTTTATTATCTTAAAAATACGGGGTGTTACACTAGGCACTATACTTAAGCATGTATTTAATTGAGAAAAACGTTTAGACAAAATAAATAGAATTAGGCACAATTTAAATCATATGGTTTAAGGCAAAATTTGAAATATAACAGGTGCACATGCACGTATAAGATGGATAGGCATAAACTATTTAAGATAACTGGCCACATTAAATTAAACTTGTTTTTTTGTTAATTATTAGGATTAGGCAAACCCAACTACATTAGGCATTTTAATGTAATGGTTGGACATAGTAAAGCTTCTCTCCTCCTTACCTGTTACCCTCTTAACACTCCCTCCGCCTTTTCTAGTCACCGTTGCTCGCATTCACCCACTCCACCGGACGACCGTCCAGTCCTCCAGAACCACCAGCGCTAACGCCCCTCTCCGGCTACTCCTCACCTGAACTCTGGTTGTAACGTCCCGCCTTTTCGACCTTCTCAAATTGGTAATTTAACCGACTTAAAACGTTCAAAACGACGGATCGTTATTTAGCTTATAGAGTTTAAAATACAGAATCAACACAGAAAACACAATATTTAAATAATGTAGTACTGAAATAGCAGAATAGATCTTTTATTTATAAATCAAAAGTTTTGATACAAGATTTCCCGTCATACAACGGAATTTTTTAAAATACATTTGAATACATCGGAAAATATTTACTGTTTTCAAATCTTCAGAGTGCGCCGTCTTTGGAATCCCCAGCTTTGACAGTCTTCAAATCCTAATTTAAATTCGTACTGCTCGGGTCTGACCCAAGCATTTCATGTAAAACACAAAATACTCGAGTCAGGATTAATCATAGTTCAGGTAAATTTACTTCAGTATAAACCAAAGTAAAATAGTTAATCATAACTTCAATATAATTCTAATCCACACGTTTATATACCAAATCTACATGGCTGCATAGGTTTGGTTGCATAATCAAAAGTAAGATATCCCTCAGGTTTGAAATTGTAAGGTTATATATGGTCAAAATGTGCAGGGAATAAATACACGTACAGGTGAAACAGTTACCATGTAAAGATAATGTGTGCAGTTCTAAAAATAACATGGTCCTAGTATGTAGATCAAGGCATGCATTAAATCTATGCAACACAGTAAAACCCAAAATAAAAAAATGGATTTTTTTTCTTCAAATTTAAACCACATGAATAGGTCACCAAATTCCAGTTATGGAAATGCAGCAGGTTTCAATTATGCAACATGGTATCACTAAATATAATTAGCATGGAATAGTTTAAATGTACAAACAAGGGGGTTACTTACTTTAAAAAGTTCACTGCCTTTTTGTACTACAGTCCCAAGTTTTTATTTTTCAAGCCATTCAAGATAATGAAATCATACAACAGGTAAGGATCACATTCTGCGCAAGTGCAAGCACCAATTGAACTGGTGCAACTCGGTTGTGCAAGACAATAAATCCTTTCCAAGTGCACAAATAAAAAATGACGAGTATATTGGGGGTGTGTCATGGCATGGACATGAGTTACAACCATGCCAAAACAAGGAACAAAGTGAACCAAGTTATTGGCGGTTTACTTAGATTCAATATGTGTTACAGGGTATCAATTCAAATTGCATACCAGGTTAACATATAACTTGAGTTACAGGGTATCAATTCAAATGGCATAGCAGGTTAACATATAACTTTATTCATGGTCAAGTATATCTAGTAAGAAAGATCAAGGTAACACGAACTTAGATTTCAAGTCCAGGTCAGTGTTTAGTTTTGTCTAGGAACTAAGCCACAGATATAAATCAGTGCTGATTCCGCAACAAGAGTATACAATGGCAATCCTTTTTACCAACAGGCAATAGTTATTCAACAAGGCGCAAGTGACAGTAAGGGGTATGTGAGACGAAATGACACAGCAAAACATTTCATGGTTGGTGCAACCAAATGATGAAATCATATTTATATATATGTAACCAAGAACACCATAGTATAAACATAACTCAGGAGCTTATCCTACTTTTGACAAACTATTTTCGGTGTCCATGTACTAATTGTAGCCTATATACTACATCAATAATTTCTAACAAAACGATACTGAAATTATTGGAGAAAAGTAGTGATAGGCCACTTACAAATTTTATTCCCTACAAATACATAAATGGTGGGTTCATAAGTGGGTGCATGACAACCATCTTTGTAAACTAAATCCCAACAGGTAGTAAAACTGAGCTCATCAATGATCATAGCAAACAGTTAATTACAGATTATATCTAAAAGGCAATGTGCAAGAACCCACTACACATGGTGGAAGGTCAAAAACAAGTAATGTACACCATGGTACATGGCGAACAGCAGGCCATACACAATGAAAAATGTGAACATATGCAAACCAACATGAAGACAACGACAAAGCACTTCAAGGAAGGGGTATATAAATAGATTCATCTTTATTCTGGTTGTCCAAACTAAGGTAGATCATGATACTGGTGGAGGGTATATCATACATATTTTTCAGTGCATATACGATAACTACCCTCCTCAGGGACTATGTGCTTTTATGTTCATTTGTTAATGGGATTGAAGAGGGGTTATAAGTGATAATGATGCGCAAATGTGATCCATATAAAACTTGTTTTTCTTTCCATTTTAATGTATGATTTACTTCACAAACAAGAGCTATTTAATTTGGTGCTGCAACAACAATCAACAAAATGATATGCATCTAAGATAATGGACAGCAATCAAACAACAAAAGGCTAGGTCATATTGTAGGAATTCCAAGTATTCAGGGCCAGCAACATGACAAACCCAAAAAATTTCTATTTCCTTCTAGTTTCTATTGAAGTTAAATTCTTTGAAATAGTTAATTGTAAGTTGATACTTACCTTAAACCACAGTGAATTATCGCTAAGGACGAAGGACACGACAGTTGTTTTGGGGCGATCTTGGTGGCAACGTGTCGAACAAAGGCTGATCCATCGACAGCAGTGGTGCAATTGGCTTCAACGACGAGATAGCCGTGTCTAAGGTGTTTGCGGTCTTGATTTGGTGAAGGGAAAGTAGCGATTCGACCTCAGCATCGATGGGGGACGCCCGAAATTGAAGGCGACGACAAGGTGGGAGCTTCGGGTGGACAGGAACAAAAGGGCACACTTGCTGCTGCGGAGGTGAGCAAAACAGGTGAACCCGAAATGTGGTGACGGCTTGAGCGAAGGAAAGGAGCTGTCTTTGTCACTGTTATCGAAAATCGCTACTTTTTGGGGTGGAGGCGACGCGGTGGCTTAGTAGTGTAACACCCCACCTCCACCAGGGTGGCTCTTGCAAGCACTCTGACTTTGGAGGGGCGTTTGAATCAGGTAAACATGCATAATGATATATCAAGGCAGAACAAGAACATATGTATATATGTAAACAGAGTAAATAACATAGATAAAACAGCGGAAGATTTCAAAACATTTCAAAACAAGTCTGGTACAACATAGCTTTCCAAATAAACAAGTCTAGATAAAACAACATCAACTGAAAAACTGAAATAAATAAGTGCTATCCCCAATTAAGTGGTAACCATAGCTAGCTTCATGTCGAAATCGTACATGAGCTGAAATCCCACAAGCAAGCAATCCGAAATCCAAGCTAAGCTCCAGTATTCCCTCCCTGAGAACCTGGGGGGGGGGGGGAACGGAAGAAAAGAGGCGAAAGAAAACAGGTCAGTCAAAAAGACTGAGTAAGCCCTACTACAATCAATGTAAACTGATAAAGTTAACTGGCATGAGCAGCAGGGATGAACATAAGGATAACAATATATTAGCATGATGATTAACTAACAAGGTAGATAAAGGTGTCATCGCATAATCAGGATTAAGGTTTTGCACCACAGGTGTACTAGCAAACTAACATGACTTGAATAAACAAGTATTGATCCCTTGGCCCAAGCTTTGGCCCAATAACATGAAATGACCCTAATACAAGGTCCAACCAAACGGTCTAGTCGATCGGCTCCCTAAGCCTAACTCGTCACGTGTTGGTGTCAATACGGCCCAATCATAATTGTAGTCGAACTGTGCCGGGTCCACCCTTCGGGTGTATCAAGCCCTAGGGTGTCAACCCCTGGACACCATGAACATGAGTGCACAGTCCCGATCTACTGGTACCCGTGCATGTTTTCTCCGGCTACGGACTATGTGCACGACCAGAGTCCGCCCGGAACTACACCGGCGTACCCTCTGCCGTCGCTTTTGGTCACTTACCTCCAGTCCAGTAATCGTGCCCCCACCCTAGCCTAGTCCCTAGGGTCATGATGATACTAACTTGGGATTACTGCTGGAGTGGGCCCCCCATTGCTAGGATTTTTCTAGTGGGTTAAGTACGGTTTAACCCTCTTGCTAATCCTGGATTAACTTGGTTAAGTGTAACGATGAGTTCACGACTTAACCCCGATTAATCTACCAAGCCCAAATTGGTTAAGTATTAAGTGGACCATGACTTAACCCTAATCACGAGGCATTAATTAATTTAATGCGCCTTAACCTCTCACATTAGACCTTGTTGTGGTTACTAGTTAAGCCGGGCGGGTCCGGGTAGCTTTACACCACAACTTGGTCTAACCTCGGGTTCAAGGTACAACATGACCAACTTCTCACATTGGGTCCTATTGTTTGTAGCAACTAGTTAAGCCGGTCGGTTCCGGGTAGGTTTACGCTACAAACTCAACCAAACCTCGAGTTGGCCACACTTATCTTTTCTAAGTGTCATGTCCATCATGTTTCCAAAACATGTTACAAGTTTTCAAGCAATTGGGTAGACCTAACTTAATAGGTAAATTCCCAATGGGTAGACCTAACTTAATAGGTAAATTCCCAAGCTTATATTTTATGTCTTTTAAGTTTACCCAACCCCAAACGCAATCCCATCGCTTACATATCGCAATAGCGCATAAAGGATAGAAAGAGGGAACTTGGCATAATCATGACATAAAGGTATTGAAGCCACAAGCTTAACATGGTGGCATATGAAATGTTCATATGTTCATACACTTGCATATTACATTTTTAGGCCTCAAAAGCATGCATAAAACCAAACTTAGCATATTGGTGATACATGGTGCTAAATGACATGTAGAGATGGCCATAAGTTCGCATTTAGCCTCACATGCAAGTTATCATAAGAGATATGATAACTTACATGTTGCTAAAATGCAACCTTTGGCATAAAGCTTAAAGCTTTATGTTCATAAACCCAAAATAAGCTTGCATAACATGATAGCATGAACAAAATGTTCAACCCAAACTTGCATAACATAACTTGGCATACTTGCATATAAACTTGCATATCACAACATGATAAACTTGCATATAAACTTGCATATCACAACATGATAAACTTGCATATAAACTTGCATATCACAACATGATAAACTTGCATATCATACATTTAAATTTAGAGTTTAAGTATGAAAGTAGAATAGGGCTTACAATGCTTAAGAAGTCACAAAAATATGACAAAGCCCTTATGAAATCAATTAAACCCAAAATGCAAGCAAAACCCTTGAGCCAAAATGATCAAGACTCTTTCTTTATGATGCAAATATATAAACTTGACTTGAATGCAAGCTAATGATGCTCATACAAGTTTGAAAACACTTGTATGCATGGAAAATCACTTAGGAATTTATTTAGGAATTTTATGAAGAGAGTGGAGGCCATGAGAGGATTGATTTTGCCATAGTTTAGTTGTATGAATGAATAATGATGATTTAGGGTAGGTTAGGGTCTTATTTATAGATTAGGCAAGTGTTTTAGGCCATAGGATTAAACCTAGATTCAATCCAAGCCATCAAAGCATGTCTTGGGGAAGAAGTCAAGTGTAGGAACCATCTAGGGCCTTTAGATTAAAGATGAACCATGAGAACCATCCAAATGCAAAATCTGCATTTGAGCGAATCGGCCCACGGGTTGACAGCCAAACACCCTGGATTAACCCCTAGTCGACCCAGCGAGCTCGGGTCGACCTCAAAAATCGGCCGGTTCGGTTATTCCCCTCTCCCAATTCGCTGTTTTGAACATTTTTGCATATTTATTTATTTAATTTTCAATTATATATATATATATATCAATATATATATATTTCTCTGCGCAACCCATTTCACTTAATTAAGTATACTTTAATTTGGGAATTTTTCGTGAAACTTCGCGAGGCCATATCTTGGTCATACGGACTCCGATTTTCGAAAACTCGGACTCTATTTCGCATATTTTTCCGAGACGAACGCAATGGCATAGCCCGTTTCCCTTGATTCAGATTTTACAGTTTAATTCTGCCTCCATTTATGTTATAACATGTTATTCAAAAATACGGGTTGTTACATTCTTCCCTCCTTAAAGGATTTCGTCCCCGAAATCTCCAAGTTAGGAAGAACGTATCCTACCATCCATCATCCATCTACTCAATACATCATCCACGAGCAATCATTGTCCTTAAAAGGTTCTAAATGCTGTATGATCATATGCAAAGGTGTGTGTATATGTACTTATCTAATGCGAAAATCAGGAGGTTACTGATTCAGTAAACCCCCTTAATGCAAAATATGTTAGTGAAATGAGTCCATATGTATGCAAATTCCTAACATAATTTATAATCTCTACATGAGTGCACATAACATTCATCCATATGCAACATCCACGTGATAGCATAACAAGTCTTCATCCATGAATAGGCATAAACACTCATGCATATGCGGTATGAAAGTGTGTGAGCCGATCTTAGTGCCTAACGTGTATTATGCATCCACGAGTATCCACTTGCAAACACTTGCAACCACTTGCAACCATCAAGCATAACATGTTTCATCCAAAGGGTTTCTACCTAAGGTTCTCATGACAAGATTAACACGATAAACTAGATAAACATGGATAGCAAAGAGAAAGATATGCTAACAAAGAAAAGAGATTGAGAATGTACCCTCAAAAAGGAATGGATAAAGCCCACGCATCTTCTCCTCGGTTTCCCAAGTTGCGTCTTCTTCGGCTTCACCCCATTGAACCTTCACCAATTTGACCTCTCGATTCCTTAGCTTCTTGGTCTCCGTCCCCAAGATACGAATCAGAGCTCTCCTCAAGGTAGCCTCTTTCTCCACTTCTACATCTTTTAGAACACTTGGCTCAACAACCTCTGCTGATTCATGTAAACACTTCCGGAGATGCGAGACATGAAAAACATCGTGTACTCCAGCAAGCTTCTCGGGCAACTTCACTCTATAAGCCATCTGCCCGATCCTCTCTATAATAGGGAGTGGTCCAACAAACCTCGGTGCCAACTTCCCAACAGCTCCAAATCGGACCACATTCCGCAAAGGAGAAACCTTCACGAAAACCATATCCCCAACATCAAACTCCAAATCCGTTCTTCGCTTATCAGCATAGGATTTCTGTCGGTCTTGGGCCGCTTTCATCCATCTCCGAATCAACTCGATCTTCTTGGATGTATCTCTGATCATATCAGGCCCAAGTATAAGCTCATCTGTAGTCTCCCACCAACATGTAGGCGACTTGCACGGCCTCCCATATAAAGCTTCAAATGGTGCCTTCCCTATGCTTGCCTGATAACTGTTATTATATGCAAACTCAACAAGAGGAAGATGGTCTTCCCAAGTACCACCAAAATCCAGAATACAAAGCCTCAACAGATCCTCGAGTACCCTATTCACCCTTTCGGTTTGACCGTCCGTCTGTGGGTGATAAGCCGTACTTAGATTCAACCTTGTGCCCACAGCTTCTTGCAAGCTATTCCAGAATTGACTTGTAAATATTGGGTCACGGTCACTGACTATACTAGAAGGGACTCCATGTAGTCTCACAATCTCACGAAGATATACAGACGCTAGCCAAGATGCGGTCCTCTTGCTCTTCACCGGAATGAAATGAGCACTCTTCGTAAGTCTATCCACAATAACCCAAATGCTCGTATTCCCTTTCCTTGACCTTGGTAGCCCATCGATAAAATCCATGGAAATACTCTCCCACTTCCATAGTGGAACGTCTAGAGGATGCAATAGCCCACCGGGCTTCTTCGACTCGGCCTTAACTTGCTGGCAAATGATACATCTAGAGACAAATTCTGCCACATCCTTCTTCATCCCAGGCCAAAAGAAAATGCGCTTCATATCTTTATACATCTTATCTCCGCCCGGATGTATAGTCAACTTAGAGCGATGCGCTTCCTCAAGAACTCTTCTTACTAGATCTTCTACCATTGGAACACATAACCTTCCGTCTCTCCTCAGCCAACCCTTGTCATCAATAGAATATCGAGCGAGATGACTAGACGTCTCTCCTCGAATTAGCTTATCCATAATCTCAACTATCTGAGGGTCTTCTCTCTGCGAAGCCCCAACTTGATCAAGAAGGGTAGGTTTGAGTTCCAGAGATGCTAAAGAACCGGTCATCGACTCAATCACCAAAGAGAAATCAAAGGTTGCCACATACTCTAAATTCTTCATCTCAACGAATAGAGGACTTAGGGTCAACCTTCTTCTACTCAATGCATCTGCTACCACATTCCCCTTGCCAGGGGTATAAGCTATCTCAAAATCGTAGGACGCCAAGAATTCCATCCATCTTTGTTGCCTCAGATTCAGATCCTTCTGAGAAAAGAGATACTTCAATGACTTGTGATCGGTATAAAGCTCAAATCTTTCTCCCAGAAGATAATGGCGCCAAGCCTTGAGTGCATATACTATTGCTGCCAACTCTAAGTCATGAGTGGGATAATTCTTCTCATGCACTTTGAGTTGTCTACCGCCAAAGCATATCACTCTTCCTTCTTGCATAAGAACAGCTCCTAACCCCGTGCCACATGCATCGGTGTATACGGTAAATAACTTCCCTCCATCGGGCAAAGCTAGAACAGGTGCTGATGTGAGGGCTCTCTTGAGCTTCTGAAAAGCAAGCTCGCATTCTATGCTCCAAGCAAAAACTAAATTCTTCTTCGTCAATTTAGTGAGAGGAGCGGATATCTTTGCGAAGTCCTTGATGAACTTCCGGTAAAAACCCGCAAGACCTAGAAAACTTCTCACTTCGGTTGCATTCCTTGAAGTCTTCCAATCCTGAACTGCCACTACCTTAGCGCGATCCACCGCTAAGCCTTGCTTAGATACTATATGCCCAAGGAATCTAACTTCCCTTCTCCAAAAGTGACACTTGGAGAACTTGGCCTTCAACTGATGCGCTCTAAGCGTATCCATCACCGTGAGATGCCTTGCGTGCTCTTCCTCATCCTTAGAGAAGATCAGAATATCATCTACGAAGACCACGACAAACTTGTTCAAGAACTCCCTGAACACCCTACTCATCAAGTCCACGAAATATGCGGGTGCATTAGTCAAGCCGAACGGCATGACAAGCCATTCGAAGAATCCATCTGGAGTTCTGAACGCAGTCTTGTCTATACTATCTTCAGCTACCCTGAGCTGATGGAACCCCGTAGCAAGATCAAGCTGAGAGAAAACAGAAGCACCGACAAGCTGGTCAAAGAGATCATCAATCCTCGGTAACGGGTGTCTGTTCTTCTTAGTCAGCTTATTCAACTCTCGATAGTCAACGCAAAGTCGGAGAGAACCATCCGCCTTGGTAGCAAATACCACAGGCGCTCCCCATTCAGATATACTTCGTCTAATGAAGTTCTTCTCAAGCAACTCTTTCACTTGCTTACTTAGCTCCCGCCTTTCACGCGGAGCCATGTGCCGAACGGGCAAAGAAACAGGCTTTGCATTATCCACCAGATAAATGCGGAAATCAATCTCTCGCTTAGGGGGCAACCCCCTAACTTCATCGAAAACATCCAGATACTCTCGAACCACTCTCACAGACTGAAGAGTTTCCATTGACGAGTCAAGTGATTCCAGATAGCACAACATGACGGGACCTCTCGGATCACAAGAAATCTCTAGGGTGTTTCCGAGGCGAGTCACGAGCCTCACAACCCTATGCTCACAATCAAGAATGGCTCCATATCTGGACATCCAATCCATGCCCAATATCAATCCGTATCCCCTAAAACCAAGAACATAAGCACTGCATAAGAACTCTACACTCAGTATAGAGATCCTCAAATCCCCACATATCATAGACAAATGGGCGGATCCCCCAATAGGATTTGAGACACAGACGGGATCATCTACCAAGCTAGTACTAAGGTGCAAACTATCAACAAGATCAGATGAGATAAAGCTATGCGATGCACCAGAATCAAACAAGGTACGAACTGGAAAATCAGAAATATATACAAGGCTCTCAACAGAAATACTACCTCGATCGGGAACTGGAGCGACATTGAGAGCATGAACTTGCCCTCCTGAAGGTCCAGCACGCTGAGTCTGACCCTGGCCTTGCCCTTGCTTCCTCGGGCAATCCTTACTGAAATGTCCAGTCTCACCGCAGAAAAAGCATTCACCATTCTTCCTTTTCCTCTTCTTACAATCCTTAATAAGATGCCCAACTGAACCGCAATAATGGCACTTCCCCTTGTTGTTCTTGCCCTTGTTGTTCTTGCCCTTGTTGTTATTGCCCTTGTTGTTGTTCCCCTTGTTGCCTTGACTCTTGTTCTTGTTCTGATTGCCTTGACTGCTCTGACCACTTGGACTACCCTGATTTCCTTTTCCCTGGGAATCAGTCTTCTTGGCTTGAGTATCATTCATCTTGGTTTCTTTCTTGACATCTCCCTGAAGTAACGCCATATCAACCAAACTCTCAAACGTGGCCCCATGGGGAATATGTGACATAGCCAATCCCTGCAACGGCTCATTTAATCCTCTAGCAAAACGAAGAGCCTTCTTCTGAGGAGTATTCACCATATCCAAGCCAAAACGAGCTAACTGATTGAACTTGTTCACATATTCTTTGACAGACATATCTCCTTGTTTCAAAGTTATGAACCTCTCCATTTGCAGATTCTCCTCAGCAGAAGATAGAAACTTAAGCATGAACCTTGCCCTGAAATCGGCCCAAGTCTCAACAGGCCTAGTACCATTGGTGACTTCCCACCAATAAGCGGCTTCATCCTTCATAAGCCAAACCGCCAACAAGAGCTTCCTCTGATCGTCTAACCCAAAGATAGCAAACAAATCCTCGGTCTCTTTCAACCAATTTCTGGCCTCTACAAAAGTCTCAGTGCCTTGAAAGTTCTTGCCACCCATTGCTTTGAAATCTTTGCAAGTCTTTGCGAAGTCCACTTGAGGATGCTGAGGGGGAGGAGGAAGAGGAACCTCAGCGACAGGAGGAGGAGGAACATTAACCACCGGAGGAGGAGGAGGAACATTAACTACCGGAGGAGGAGGAGGAGGAACATCTGCGGGGCCGGCTTCGGTCGCCCTAGCCTCCAAAAGTCTCCTATACCAAACAGGTACGTGTACTCCCTCCGGAATAGCAAAGTTATCGGCCATACTGAAAACGAAGAAAAAGACAGATTCAGAATGGAGAAAAACGAAGGAATTTTGCTAATGGCTTTTTGGGGAATAGCCTTTAAAATAAACTAGACTTTTCTTTGGAAAATACTTTATACTTGGTTTTGAAAATAGTTTTCCAAAAGTTTTAAAAACCTTTTTGTTCCTTCTCGTAAACCATATGCTCTGATACCAAATTGTAACACCCCACCTCCACCAGGGTGGCTCTTGCAAGCACTCTGACTTTGGAGGGGCGTTTGAATCAGGTAAACATGCATAATGATATATCAAGGCAGAACAAGAACATATGTATATATGTAAACAGAGTAAATAACATAGATAAAACAGCGGAAGATTTCAAAACATTTCAAAACAAGTCTGGTACAACATAGCTTTCCAAATAAACAAGTCTAGATAAAACAACATCAACTGAAAAACTGAAATAAATAAGTGCTATCCCCAATTAAGTGGTAACCATAGCTAGCTTCATGTCGAAATCGTACATGAGCTGAAATCCCACAAGCAAGCAATCCGAAATCCAAGCTAAGCTCCAGTATTCCCTCCCTGAGAACCTGGGGGGTGGGGGGGGGGGGGGAACGGAAGAAAAGAGGCGAAAGAAAACAGGTCAGTCAAAAAGACTGAGTAAGCCCTACTACAATCAATGTAAACTGATAAAGTTAACTGGCATGAGCAACAGGGATGAACATAAGGATAACAATATACTAGCATGATGATTAACTAACAAGGTAGATAAAGGTGTCATCGCATAATCAGGATTAAGGTTTTGCACCACAGGTGTACTAGCAAACTAACATGACTTGAATAAACAAGTATTGATCCCTTGGCCCAAGCTTTGGCCCAATAACATGAAATGACCCTAATACAAGGCCCAACCAAACGGTCTAGTCGATCGGCTCCCTAAGCCTAACTCGTCACGTGTTGGTGTCAATACGGCCCAATCATAATTGTAGTCGAACTGTGCCGGGTCCACCCTTCGGGTGTATCAAGCCCTAGGGTGTCAACCCCTGGACACCATGAACATGAGTGCATAGTCCCGATCTACTGGTATCCGTGCATGTTTTCTCCGGTTACGGACTATGTGCACGACCAGAGTCCGCCCGGAACTACACCGGCGTACCCTCTGCCGTCGCTTTTGGTCACTTACCTCCAGTCCAGTAATCGTGCCCCCACCCTAGCCTAGTCCCTAGGGTCATGATGATACTAACTTGGGATTACTGCTGGAGTGGGCCCCCCATTGCTAGGATTTTTCTAGTGGGTTAAGTACGGTTTAACCCTATTGCTAATCCTGGATTAACTTGGTTAAGTGTAACGATGAGTTCACGACTTAACCCCGATTAATCTACCAAGCCCAAATTGGTTAAGTATTAAGTGGACCATGACTTAACCCTAATCACGAGGCATTAATTAATTTAATGCGCCTTAACCTCTCACATTAGACCTTGTTGTGGTTACTAGTTAAGCCGGGCGGGTCCGGGTAGCTTTACACCACAACTTGGTCTAACCTCGGGTTCAAGGTACAACATGAACAACTTCTCACATTGGGTCCTATTGTTTGTAGCAACTAGTTAAGCCGGTCGGTTCCGGGTAGGTTTACGCTACAAACTCAACCCAACCTCGAGTTGGCCACACTTATCTTTTCTAAGTGTCATGTCCATCATGTTTCCAAAACATGTTACAAGTTTTCAAGCAATTGGGTAGACCTAACTTAATAGGTAAATTCCCAATGGGTAGACCTAACTTAATAGGTAAATTCCCAAGCTTATGTTTTATGTCTTTTAAGTTTACCCAACCCCAAACGCAATCCCATCGCTTACATATCGCAATAGCGCATAAAGGATAGAAAGAGGGAACTTGGCATAATCATGACATAAAGGTATTGAAGCCACAAGCTTAACATGGTGGCATATGAAATGTTCATATGTTCATACACTTGCATATTACATTTTTAGGCCTCAAAAGCATGCATAAAACCAAACTTAGCATATTGGTGATACATGGTGCTAAATGACATGTAGAGATGGCCATAAGTTCGCATTTAGCCTCACATGCAAGTTATCATAAGAGATATGATAACTTACATGTTGCTAAAATGCAACCTTTGGCATAAAGCTTAAAGCTTTATGTTCATAAACCCAAAATAAGCTTGCATAACATGATAGCATGAAAAAAAATGTTCAACCCAAACTTGCATAACATAACTTGGCATACTTGCATATAAACTTGCATATCACAACATGATAAACTTGCATATAAACTTGCATATCACAACATGATAAACTTGCATATAAACTTGCATATCATACATTTAACTTTAGAGTTTAAGTATGAAAGTAGAATAGGGCTTACAATGCTTAAAAAGTCACAAAAATATGACAAAGCCCTTATGAAATCAATTAAACCCAAAATGCAAGCAAAACCCTTGAGCCAAAATGATCAAGACTCTTTCTTTATGATGCAAATATATAAACTTGACTTGAATGCAAGCTAATGATGCTCATACAAGTTTGAAAACACTTGTATGCATGGAAAATCACTTAGGAATTTATTTAGGAATTTTATGAAGAGAGTGGAGGCCATGAGAGGATTGATTTTGCCATAGTTTAGTTGTATGAATGAATAATGATGATTTAGGGTAGGTTAGGGTCTTATTTATAGATTAGGCAAGTGTTTTAGGCCATAGGATTAAACCTAGATTCAATCCAAGCCATCAAAGCATGTCTTAGGGAAGAAGTCAAGTGTAGGAACCATCTAGGGCCTTCAGATTAAAGATGAACCATGAGAACCATCCAAATGCAAAATCTGCATTTGAGCGAATCGGCCCACGGGTTGACAGCCAAACACCCTGGATTAACCCCTAGTCGACCCAGCGAGCTCGGGTCGACCTCAAAAATCGGCCGGTTCGGTTATTCCCCTCTCCCAATTCGTTGTTTTGAACATTTTTGCATATTTATTTATTTAATTTTCAATTATATATATATATATCAATATATATATATATTTCTCTGCGCAACCCATTTCACTTAATTAAGTATACTTTAATTTGGGAATTTTTCGTGAAACTTCGCGAGGCCATATCTTGGTCATACGGACTCCGATTTTCGAAAACTCGAACTCTATTTCACGTATTTTTCCGAGACGAACGCAATGGCATAGCCCGTTTCCCTTGATTCAGATTTTATAGTTTAATTCTGCCTCCATTTATGTTATAACATGTTATTCAAAAATACGGGTTGTTACAAGTAGGCTCAGACAAGCGACTCGATTTGGGGAAGGAGCAAACTTGATTTAAGGGAAACGGTTTAGGGCTTCGGCCGTGAAATTTTTATTTGAATTGAGGGGAAAAATGATTTCTTTTGCTGAAGGGAATTATGTGACGATCCCAAAACCCCTTGTCACGGAATTAACGATAATCATTGGAATATAACACATTAATCATCATTAGCAGAGAACAGATAATAGCATAAACAGAAAATAGAATAATTTACATCAATATGATAGCGGAATCATAATATGTAATAACATGAGAGTAGCACAGTGCATGATACAACTTAGTGCATAAAAGGAAATGACCAGTCTACATCAAGATCACTAGGACATATACATCATAGAGTACATAATAGAAGTAAATCTGTCTACATCGCGATAAGCGGAATCATATACATAAGATACTGATGGTGGAAAATCAAATAGCCAAAATACTGAGATATCTAGTCTTCGCCATACAAGCCAAAAGGTGCACTCCATGCTGCAGTGCAAAAGCCAAAATATAACCTGTCACTAGGCTACCCGTGTGAAAATAAGGGCACCCGAGTTTGCAAAGTGAAACAAACTACGAGTCAGTCATGGGACTGGTATGAGAAATCTACTTAACTGGTTAAACAACAATAACAAGGCAAATCATAGGACCATGCAACTTTCGCGGAACGGGTTTACTCCAGTGGATGCCAGTGCATGAGATAAAGTAAATCTTTTGAACAACGCAATGCTTTTTATAAAAATGAAGCCGTTATAAGACTCAAGTCCCATCACACAATGTAACGCACGCCGAAGGATAGAGTTTTACCTTATAATGGCCAAAACATGCTTAATACATATAAAGCAAAATCATTTGATATTATTACTAGTGCATATATGTTTCAAAAACAAATTCAATCATAAATATCAATCCTAGATGGCATAAGTGCCACATACCACTATGTCGCCATATATAAATTACAATAAAATCCGCAATTTCGTATTGGAAATTTGGATTCCATCATGAGTCGAGGCCAGGGATGGCTCCTCACCACTTCGAGACACTCTAGCAAATGCCTCAGGATTCCCCGTAGAGAACACTTGGATCATCAGGACCGGTCCCCTCTTACGTTTGAGGATTAGTAATTCCTAAACACACGTTTCCCGGTCCTATCGGACCTATCCATCGGCTCCGTAGAGACCGATATATCTGAGGCGCCTCGCATTCTGTAACGACCCGCGTTCTACGCACCATAGGATCGTAGAATATTTATTTCTTTCACATACGAAGTCGTATGGTCATGTAACTTTGGGAGACGACTATTGGGGTCATTTCCCATGTTCATGATTTTTCCCGATTTTTAAATGACCATTTTCCCCCTAGTTGGCACTGTTTTGGCCATAACTTTTGACTGGAAACGAATTTTGACCTGAAACCACTTCCATTGGCTTTGAATGATAGTTTCTCTTTCCGTAGAGTGGTCACATTAGCCAAACGGACTCACCGTTTGGGAGATATGGCTGAAACAAGTTTCAGATGGAGAAAGACAGCTTAATTGGGCTTAACCGGGTAATTAGCAGCTAGGCCCAAGGGGAATTTCGGGTTTAGAGGTATAGGAGGACTGGTTAGGGTTAGGTTATCACTTTCATTTCAGTTTTGAGCCGCCACAAACCTTCTTGACACCTTAGTAATGGCTTCCTACATCTAAAACACCCCAAATCACTCTCTAATTGAAGATTAGGCTTAGCAACCCCAAATTAAGGAGAAAAAGCACCAAAGCAAGGTTAGAGCTGCTGTTAGACACCAGTATTCGCCCCAAATCAGAGGAGTTTCAGTTTTGAGAATTTCATTTGTGGCCAAGGTGAGTGATAGCATCATTTTGACACTAATTACGGTTAATTAAGGGTAATTAGTAAGGATTAGCGAATTTATACGTAAATAAATTCTGGAAAAATTCTTAAAATTTTAAAATAATGTTTTAAGGCTCTGTTAGAAATTTGGGTTAATTTCGATGTGTTTTGCTAATCGTATGCTTAAACATGATTAGGAGGGATTATAAGAAAATGTGAGGTTTTGGCCACTTTTGATCCATTTTGATTCATTTAAATTGTTGTTTGTTGTTTGTGGTTGCTATTACATGTTACTATGACTCTATGGTATGTTTCATGATTGATTAGAATAGTTAAATTGCTCGAAAACGTCGTCGAATGGCGTAGAAAGCTTGCTGGAAAGTTGCAGAAGTGTGCAGGCTCCGAACCGGTTCGGATCGGAGAAAGGGGTCGGATCGGACTAGGGAACTGACCAAGGGAATCCGAACTGGATGAGGACTTGCCACTGGAAGAAGTTTGGCAGGAAGGAAGGCCATTGCTTAGAGTTGGAGTTGGACAGGAGATCGGATCGGAGCGGTGGAGCGGATCGGATCGGAGTAAGCTAGGGAACGGAGCGGATCGGATCGGAAGAGAGATTGGAGGCCAGATCGGATCGACTTGGAGATGCAGGGCTCGGATCGGAAGCAAAGAAGAAATAAGCTAGGGATTGGAGCGCTGGAGAGAAGGACACCCGACCCGACCTGGAGGAGGACCCCGACCCGACCCGGAGCGAAGTGCCCGACCCGAAAAGACAAGGAGAAGGACTCGAACCGAGCATGGGTGACCGAACCGAACCGAGCATGGGTGACCGAACCGAACCGAGCATGGGTGACTGAACTGAACCGAATTTTAGAGCTGCTACTGCACGACAACTTTTCTGAAGACCCACTCCAATTCAACCAAACCCGAGATGCAAAGGAAGTCCAAATGAGAAGTTAGAGCTTAAGATTCAGATGGGAATCAACGAGTTCACTTCATGATTGGGCTTTGCTGCGGGACGCGTGCTAAGGAGTTATCGACACCTATAGCTTTGGACCACTATGGTAGGAGGTACGAAGGCGGATTCAGGGCCATTATGGCATTGGTAGAACCAAGGGCTATGACCAATGAAGTGAGTCATTGAAATGTTTGGTCATGACTCCAAGTGTTTGGCTTGGTCACAGCAGGGTTTCTACAAGTCGGGATTCGTCGTTGCCTCAGTTTGTCTAGTGTTCCAAAGTGGTAGATGTCGTACGCTTTATGCACTGAGTGAGAGACGTGAGGATGGTTGCCATGGATGATTTGTTTGCTATCATTATGACATGCACACCCCACCCCCGTATTCTTACACTATTTATTATGGCACCTTGGAGTATTGTACGGTATGTGGTATTAACTCTTTGGTTGCAGGTCCAGGTTCAGGTATGGCTTAGTATACCTGTTATTATTCTGTTTAGATGCTTATCGCTCATACCAGGCTTTATGTCTGACCCAGAGTTTTATGTCTCTTCTTATTACTCTGGGTGCTCACACGAGCAGACTAGAGACAGGTTAGCTGGTGATGCACGGGTAGATGATCCGGAGACGAGCAGGAGGCTTCCACGTACTATATACATAATATTCTCCCTGTGTTGTTGAAGATCACTGCTTGGGCATTGTTGGTGTATCTTCTATTTTAGCTTTCTTTTGTTTAGAGACAGTAAATTTGGAAAGTTGTAATAAGCTGTATTTGGATTTCCGCTGCTTTGAGATTGATGTTGGTTTTAGTTATCAGCTTATGCACTGTCTCGCCTGTTTTATGTCAAGTATGTTATTATTATATTTTATTCCATGCGCTGTGAGACATTCTACAGGTCCTTTGATTAGTTCGTTCCCTTCTTTCCTTTCTTCCGACGACCGTCTTGTGCTAGTCGGGCATGTGTACAGCGCACTTTTGGAGGAAATGCAGGCTGGTACGAGGCGGGCCGTCACACTTGGTATCAGAGCTCTAGGTTGCGTAGTTAACCTAGGGAAGTTATCAGGGAGAGATATTATACGTATACGAGAGAGCGTATTTGTGATTACTTTGGTTTTTAAAAGCTATATATATATACTATTAGTAGTATAAGGATGAAGTCGTACTGCACTAGCACCACTATAGAATCGTTAATCATTTCCTTTTTCAGATTGACGATGAGCCGAGATACTAGAGGTGCTGGTAGGGGAGCCAATAATGGGATTGCTGCTGACATGAGGACGATGTTTACTGACCTCATGAGAGAGATGCTTAGGGATGTGCAGAGGGCAGCTCCCAATGGTGGAAATGGTGGTGGTCCAATAGTGCAGGCGCCAAGAGTCGACTTCGCCAAGCTGAATAAGGATTATACTAGTCTTGGTGGGAAGTCATTCCATGGAACGGAGTCGGCTACAGACGTTCAGGATTGGTTGGATAGTTGCGAACGTATCTTCGAGGATTTGGGTATCGAGGATGCGATGAAGAGGAAGCTAGCGTCCCGTCAGCTGCAAGGGCGGGCAATGAATTGGTGGAATGCTATAAAGGCAGCTACTCCCGAAGATCAGATTACTTGGGAGCAGTTCAAGGCTCGCTTTAGCGAGAAGTTCATTCCAGCTGCTCAGAAGTCAATGTTGTTTAAGAAATTCTTGGAGCTCAAGCAGAATGGCAGAGCTGTCTCGGAGTATATTGCTGAATTTGACACTTTGTCAAAATATGGGTTATCTCTTATTGATACTGCCGAGAAAAAGAATGAGAAATTCATAACTGGTTTGGATCAATACTTGGGGGAAAAACTTATTAACCACATCGATGAGACGTTTGAATCGATTGTGGGGAAAGCGTTAAGGTCAGAAAGTCTCTACCCTAAGCCGAAGACTGAGGTTGCATCCGCAGATGAGCCAAAGCCACAAGCTAGTGGTGGAGGCAAAGGTGGTTCCCAGAATAAGAGAAAGCAGAATCAGGCTAAGGATGGCCAGAAGAAAAAGAGTAAGCAAGATGTGGAGTGCTTCAGCTGTGGTAAGAAGGGCCATTATGCTAGTAATTGTCGGGCCAAGCCAGCGGATAGGAAGTGCTTCAATTGTGGCCAATTGGGACATCACAAGGACAAGTGTCCACAGCCCCCTAAGGAAAAGCAAATGGTGAAAGCATATGCCCTTAATGCTATTCCTTCTTCGTCGAATGCCCCAACTGCGGCGGAGAAGGGAAAGAATGTCGTCATTCAAGGTATGCTTTCTGTTTATGATGTTCCTGTTAGAGTTTTGTTTGATACCGGAGCTTCCAGTTCTTTCATATCTAGTGACCTGGTAGATAGGTTGGGATTGGAGCCCGAGATTGTCGATAGACCTTTAGTAGTGACGAACCCGATTGGTGGTTCGACTAGCCTTAGCATGATTTGTCGCAATGTGGTCTTATCGAGTCATGGATGCATGTTTGTTTGTGATTGCTTTGTTTTGGGCTTTACTGGGTTTGGCATTATTTTGGGAGTAGATTGGCTCCAAAGATACGGGGTGGTGGTAGACTGTGAGGGCTTGTTGGTGACAGCTAGAGCGGATGATGGGCGGAGGATAGTGTTTGGTGGTCTACCCAGTAAGGGGGTATTGGCTAGTTTTCTAAACTCCCTCGACATTCCGCATAGTGAGTTGTCAGGTTTGCCCGTGGTTGGCCAGTATCCGGATGTTTTCGAAGAAGTGACCGGACTTCCACCACACCGAGAGATTGAATTTCGTATTGATTTGGTAAAAGATGCCAGGCCTATAGTGATGCCACTTCGTCGAATGGCACCAAGAGAGCAGCGAGAGCTCGAGGTGCAAGTCAGCGATCTTTTGAAGAAGGGATTTATCAGAAGGAGTGTTTCTGAATGGGGAGCACCAGTTGTGTTTGCTACCAAGGCGGATGGTTCCCTTCTTTTGTGTGTAGACTACCGCGAGTTGAATAAAGTGACGAGGAAGAACAAGTATCCTCTACCGCGGATAGATGATTTGTTCGATCAGTTGAGTGGCGCGAGAATATTTTCTCAGTTGGATCTCGCGACAGGTTTTCATCAGCTTAGAGTGGAAGCTGAGAGTATAGCTAAAACGGCATTTCGAACGCCGTCTGGATTTTATGAATGGTTGGTTATGCCATTTGGGCTGACTAATGCCCCGGCATATTTTGTGGACCTTATGAATAGGGTATTCAGAGATCAGCTGAATAAGTCTGTCCTTGTGTTCGTTGATGATATTTTGGTCTATTCGAGGACAGAGGAAGAACACAAGGAACATTTAAGGGTAGCGATGGAGGTGTTGAGAAAACACCAATTGAAAGCAAAGTTTTCTAAGTGTCACTTCTGGAAGAGGGAAGTGAGGTTCTTGGGCCATGTTGTATCAGAGAATGGTATTGCCGTGGACCCAGCGAAGGTGGCTACGGTACAAGATTGGCCTACGCCCAAGAACGCAACAGATGTAAGAAGTTTCTTGGGATTAGCGGGATATTATCGTAAGTTTATCCAAGGTTTCTCCAAGATAGCAGCATCATTGACTCAGTTGACAAAGAAGAATCAAGCTTTTGTCTGGGATGAAAGGTGCGAGAATGCATTCAGAAGTCTAAAGGACAAGTTGACAAGCGCACCAGTGTTAGTCATTCCTAAGGGGGATGAAGAGATGACGGTATACACGGATGCCTGTGGTACCGGACTGGGTGCTGTATTGATGCAAGGCGGTAGGGTTGTAGCTTATGCAAGTCGGCAATTGAAACCGCACGAGAGGAGATACCCTACCCATGATTTAGAATTGGCAGCAATCGTGTTCGCGTTAAAGATGTGGAGACACTATCTCTTGGGAGAAAAGTTTGAGCTGTTTACAGATCATAAGTCGTTAAAGTATCTATTCTCCCAGAAGGATTTAAATCTCCGTCAGCAGAGATGGTTAGAGTTCTTAGCTTCCTATGATTTTGACATCGCATACACACCAGGAAAGGGCAATGCGGTGGCTGATGCATTGAGTAGAAGACATGCCAGCTTAGGGGCTATGTTCCTTGAATGGAAGCAACTGGAGTTTATCGCGGGGTTTGATTTCAGACCAAAGTGCGAATTGGATCCAGAAATGTTAGCGAGTTTGACGATCAGACCCACTTTGATTGAGCGGATCGGCTCTAGTCAGAGGGACGATCCTAACCTATTGGAAATCATCTCCAAGTTAGAGATGGGTATCGATGAGGAGGTGAACAAGTATGGGCTTGATCGAGATAGATGGCTTAGAAAGAATGGAAAGCTTGTTGTACCCAATGTCAATGGATTGAGAGATGAAGTGCTTAGAGAATGTCATCACTCAAAGCTGACTATACACCCCGGTGGTAATAAGATGTATCGAGATATGAAGTAGACTTACTACTGGGAAGGAATGAAACGAGACGTTGGGAAGTTTATATCCAAGTGCATGAATTGCCAGCTAGTTAAAGCCGAGCAAAAGAAGCCTAGTGGGTTGTTACAGCCCTTGGAAATTCCCGAATGGAAATGGGAGCAAGTCTCGATGGATTTCATCGATGGATTACCAAGGACTAGATCGGGATATGATAGCATTTGGGTAATTGTGGATCGACTAACTAAAAGTGCAAGGTTTATACCAGTCAAATCGACTAGAACGGCAGCTAAGTTAGCAGAATTGTATTTGAAGTGGGTAGTGAGATTTCATGGAGTACCTAAAAGCATTGTGAGCGACCGAGACCCGTTGTTCACTAGTGGGTTTTGGAAGAGCTTGCAAGAGGCGCTAGGGTCAGAGTTACATCTCAGTACCGCATATCATCCTCAGACCGACGGTCAGACGGAGAGGGTGAACCGTATTTTGGAAGATCTCTTGAGAGCATGTATATTGGATTTTGGAGGATCATGGGATGACCATTTGCATCTAGTAGAGTTTGCATATAATAATAGCTACCAATCCAGTATCGGTATGGCTCCGTTTGAAGCTTTGTACGGAAGGCCGTGTAACTCACCATCATGTTGGATAGAGACTGGCGAGAAGTTTATGCTTGGACCAGATGTGGTGAGGGAAACTTCAGATAAGATCAAGATCATTCAGCAACGAATGAAGGCAGCCCAAGATAGGCAGAAGAGTTATGCTGATAAGAGGCGAAGAGACTTAAAGTTCTCAATTGGTGACTTGGTATTTGTCAAGATTTCCCCGTTGAAGAGCGTAATACGATTTGGCAGGAGAGGCAAGTTGGCACCAAGGTTTGTTGGCCCATTCCCTGTTCTTGAACTAGTTGGGAATTTGGCATATAGGATTGACTTACCAGAGAAGATGGCGGGAGTTCATAACGTATTTCATGTTTCCCAACTAAGGAAGTTCGTTCACGACTCAGATATGACTATTCCACCTGATCAGTTAGAGGACTTCGAAGTAGAACCCGAGGCGGTTGGGAACCGCAAGCCGGCCCGTATTGTCGAGTACGACATGAAACAACTTCGAAGGAAGGCGGTGAAGCTAGTCAAGGTACAGTGGAGCGAGGACGAGAGTGATTGTACTTGGGAAACAGAGGAGGACATAAGGAAGAAGTATCCAGAACTCTTGTCTGGTAAGATTTTGACTTCGATTTAGTTTTTCCGCATGCTAGGATAGGCTTGTTTGCTTGTTTTACATATTTGATTGTTGTATATGGTTGTTAGGCATGCGGGATCCTTTGTATGTTTTGGGTTAAGGAATTTCGGGGGCGAAATTTCTTAAGGGGGGGAGAGTGTAACGACCCGCGTTCTACGCACCATAGGATCGTAGAATATTTATTTCTTTCACATACGAAGTCGTAGGGTCATGTAACTTTGGGAGACGACTATTGGGGTCATTTTCCATGTTCATGATTTTTCCCGATTTTTAAATGACCATTTTCCCCCTAGTTGGCACTGTTTTGGCCATAACTTTTGACTGGAAACGAATTTTGACCTGAAACCACTTCCATTGGCTTTGAATGATAGTTTCTCTTTCCGTAGAGTGGTCACATTAGCCAAACGGACTCACCGTTTGGGAGATATGGCTGAAACAAGTTTCAGATGGAGAAAGACAGCTTAATTGGGCTTAACCGGGTAATTAGCAGCTAGGCCCAAGGGGAATTTCGGGTTTAGAGGTATAGGAGGACTGGTTAGGGTTAGGTTATCACTTTCATTTCAGTTTTGAGCCGCCACAAACCTTCTTGACACCTTAGTAATGGCTTCCTACATCTAAAACACCCCAAATCACTCTCTAATTGAAGATTAGGCTTAGCAACCCCAAATTAAGGAGAAAAAGCACCAAAGCAAGGTTAGAGCTGCTGTTAGACACCAGTATTCGCCCCAAATCAGAGGAGTTTCAGTTCTGAGAATTTCATTTGTGGCCAAGGTGAGTGATAGCATCATTTTGACACTAATTACGGTTAATTAAGGGTAATTAGTAAGGATTAGCGAATTTATACGTAAATAAATTCTGGAAAAATTCTTAAAATTTTAAAATAATGTTTTAAGGCTCTGTTAGAAATTTGGGTTAATTTCGATGTGTTTTGCTAATCGTATGCTTAAACATGATTAGGAGGGATTATAAGAAAATGTGAGGTTTTGGCCACTTTTGATCCATTTTGATTCATTTAAATTGTTGTTTGTTGTTTGTGGTTGCTATTACATGTTACTATGACTCTATGGTATGTTTCATGATTGATTAGAATAGTTAAATTGCTCGAAAACGTCGTCGAATGGCGTAGAAAGCTTGCTGGAAAGTTGCAGAAGTGTGCAGGCTCCGAACCGGTTCGGATCGGAGAAAGGGGTCGGATCGGACTAGGGAACTGACCAAGGGAATCCGAACTGGATGAGGACTTGCCACTGGAAGAAGTTTGGCAGGAAGGAAGGCCATTGCTTAGAGTTGGAGTTGGACAGGAGATCGGATCGGAGCGGTGGAGCGGATCGGATCGGAGTAAGCTAGGGAACGGAGCGGATCGGATCGGAAGAGAGATTGGAGGCCAGATCGGATCGACTTGGAGATGCAGGGCTCGGATCGGAAGCAAAGAAGAAATAAGCTAGGGATTGGAGCGCTGGAGAGAAGGACACCCGACCCGACCTGGAGGAGGACCCCGACCCGACCCGGAGCGAAGTGCCCGACCCGAAAAGACAAGGAGAAGGACTCGAACCGAGCATGGGTGACCGAACCGAACCGAGCATGGGTGACCGAACCGAACCGAGCATGGGTTACTGAACCGAACCGAATTTTAGAGCTGCTACTGCACGACAACTTTTCTGAAGACCCACTCCAATTCAACCAAACCCGAGATGCAAAGGAAGTCCAAATGAGAAGTTAGAGCTTAAGATTCAGATGGGAATCAACGAGTTCACTTCATGATTGGGCTTTGCTGCGGGACGCGTGCTAAGGAGTTATCGACACCTATAGCTTTGGACCACTATGGTAGGAGGTACGAAGGCGGATTCAGGGCCATTATGGCATTGGTAGAACCAAGGGCTATGACCAATGAAGTGGGTCATTGAAATGTTTGGTCATGACTCCAAGTGTTTGGCTTGGTCACAGCAGGGTTTCTACAAGTCGGGATTCGTCGTTGCCTCAGTTTGTCTAGTGTTCCAAAGTGGTAGATGTCGTACGCTTTATGCACTGAGTGAGAGACGTGAGGATGGTTGCCATGGATGATTTGTTTGCTATCATTATGACATGCACACCCCACCCCCGTTGTAACGTACGGGATTTTCGACCCAGAAAATCAACATAAATACACCGTCAATTTTCTCGAGCATCGAAAATACCGGAACATTATTAGAAGAATTTAGAAGATGAGATAGAAAAGATAGAACTTATAGAATAGAAGAATAAGAAGATCACAACTGAACAGAATCAGAGTAAACACGAATCTCACAGCGGAACAATAAAATGTATTATGTAACATAACTTTGAAATACAAATCTGAATTTGTATATACATACATACCATATCAGAGTATAACTCATATACATCACAGCGGAAATAATAACTAATAGTGGAGTCTCCTGCTTTGAGCTCCTCCAAGTGAATCTGCAAAATCCTGAAACACTTGTCTGCCCGTACAAATTTGGGCACCCAAGAGTTTAGGGAAAACAAACAAAATAAACTCTGGGTCAGTCATGGGACTGGTGTGAGTAAATTCCAACCATACTGTTTAACTTTGAAAAATCTTACTATAATCCAATATTTCTTTGGTATCAAAACCAGTGATATTATGATAATGTCTAAACAAATAATTATACAAGTAGCAGAACGCTTGCATCTCACGTTCCACATATATATAGTATAAAATCATAAACCGCAGGGCGCTTATCGGAGAATGGATTTCAACAGACAAGGTATGGGAGCACCTTCTGAATAGTGTACTCTAGAGGGGATACACTCAGGGTTCAACAAGAACGTCTTGCAACCCGGCCACACATGACCGCTCACTCATTTAGCTTGAGTGTCGCGAATATATTGCCACCACGGTTGTAGGCCATCCAACCGTCATCCGAAGATACAGAATCGAAAAGAAGTATAAATATGAATTTTCTCTAGATTGGTGACAATACACCCTGCTTGGGGATGACCCAACTAGCCATGCTGCCTAGCCCAACTTCTGTCATTCTCGGTTGTGAGGCTAGAGGCTACGTCTATCTTCAGAACATCTGATCGCCATTCACTTTGAATGCCACATCGTCAAACCCGCCAATTCACTAATCGACTCCCAAACATATCACTGGTATAAAAAGCTAATAGGAACGAATTCCCCCGCCACCAGACGTAATACCTTTAAGAGATCAACCGTACGTGATTTACTAGGTATACTTTGTCAGACACTCGTCCATACAAGTTGTCCTGGGACTGGACAAACATAAACCATTATCCTGGAACTGGACGACCCTTGCATTTAACTCCATCTTCAATTATCTTCAGCTCATCTATTTCGCAGCGCTTATGCCTATACGGAGTGGTTTCCGAATAATATATCCAACCGGTCTCTCCATATTGACAACGATGGTCAAAACACTTCGATAGTCGGTGATTTAACTATCGAAGTAAAAACAACATTCATTCTAATGTATAACTAACATCACACAACCACGGGTATTTTAAATTTTAACATTCGACTTTATTATTCGAATTCCCATATCTTACCAGATATTTCTCAAATCCCGTTTTAGCCTTTTTACACTTCTTGGAAAAAAAATATTATAACTCTTATTCTTTCATGTTCCAGAAACATACGTTATTAACGTTCGAACTATTTCCATTAATTTCACTTCCTTTATTTCTATACTTGGATAATCTGCCCTATTTATTTTGGAAAATATTTCCAGTTTCCTTTTAACCCTTTAATCAGCTCAACGTTCACTTTTAAAACATTATTCACGTTGAAATGTAAATAACCTCCCATATTATAGAAATCTGAACACCTTTATCATATAACTCCTTATTCACGAAATACTTTCCTTTATCTTGTTTACCGAAATCTCTTTCATACTTTTTATATTCCTGTTCCAGTTTATAAAATCCGTTTCTAAGTCAACTTCTTATCAAATCGATATCAAGTTTATAACTAACTACTGACCCCTATCCTATTAACATTTATTTGTTTAAACTAATTGTTAATTATCCTATCAGATTATAATCCCTAAAAATGGTTTACCTTTTATACATTCGATATCGTCAAATTCTAGTTCCAAATCCTAACGATTAAATTCTAATCACATTTTGAACATCGAAATGTTGTCATCATTTTCTAACACAATTCTCCAATTTAATCTTTCTAAATCTGATTCTTATATTCTCTTACGACATCGTTATTTATCATTTTCGAATAAGTGGATTTCAACTAAACTGTAGCATTTCCTAGGAAGTGCTGCCATATATAAAAATCACGCCTATGTTTGGTTAACAGCGTTAATTTATCGCTATAGTTCTAAACTTGTCATACGCTGTAATATTCTCCTTTATAACTAATCTTGACATACAATCACGCTTAAGCCTAATCAACAACATTTATTTTATCGCTATAGTTCAAACTTGCAATACGCTGCTATATGCCACTTTATAACAAATCTCGACGTCTTTTTCCGTTACAAAAATCATGACATCTCTTTCTGTTACAAAAATCTTGACATCTCTTTCCGTTACAAAAATCTTGACATATCTTTCCGTTACAAACTGATGTCGTTCATCGATAATAGTGAAGCCGTTCAAGTTGGGGTTTTCTATTTACCTCTCAGACCTTGACCGACAACGTTCTTACCTTAGAACAGATATAAGTCTGTATGTTAATCCCTTATTACTTATAATATTCATCAAATCATATTTCCTTGTTTTATTTGGGAATATGGTTTTATAACATCATATTCATACTTTGAAATCTTCGTTGTTTTCTGATTATTTAATTTTAACACTGACTCTTCGCTTAAATCTTTATTCCACAGTTCTATTTCTAATCTTTTTACAAGAACCTAGTAAATCTAATAATCATTTTTATATTAAACAGTTGATTTAAAATCAACTTCATTTCATCAGTAAATTTGTTAATTGATATTAATTACTTCTCAACATTAGATTAATAAAACTAATCTAATACTATTTCTAAATGGTTTATAATTATCCAAATATTTAATCGTCGGATAATTTCTGCTTTATATCTCGTTTACATGTCAACAATCATTTTTATTTGCTTTATAAAAACGAACTCTAAATGCTTATTTATAACAGAACTTCTATTATAGATTTAAAACTTCACTTTAATTATAAAAATATAATTTTTATAATTAACTTCGTTGATTTGCCTGACGGCCAAATCAACTTCTTAACAAAACGATGGTTTTACGGTCGATTGTTATCACTTTCTAAATTGATATCGTTTATTGATTTATCGAAACAGATGTTGAATTTCCGTTCAACATCAATATTCACATGGGGTTTTAAATATAATTCGGGTTCATATAAAACAAACAGTATATATAATTATCAAGGAATCCGGTCGGATTCCCCCAACCGGTTTCCGCATCCACAGATGTCAGTCAACACAATTTACACTAACTCTATACTAGGGGTATTCTAATCGATGGAATCAGTGTCCAACCGATGATGTATACATGTGTAACGATATATAATATTCAACTAGATTATCTGTAATCTACCTAATCGACCATCACACAACATTCAAACAACATTACAATATAATTAAATTATTTAAAATAGAACAGAGTGAGTGAATTTACTCACTTTGGCGCGTTAACCGTTAAATAACGATTTGCGTCGGTACACCGGATCAGACGTTATAATTTCCAACGAGCTTCCAAGAAAACAGACATCGACTTCACGTTCACTTCATCTGCTCCCCCGATCACCGTTGCGCCTTTGTTTTCAGTCCCGACCACTACTAAAAATTCCATCATCTGCCTTCTTCCGGTCGCGCTACCCCCTTTTGCTCTTCATGCCCCTTTTGCTCTTCATGCCGTGACTTAATTCTCATGACGGTGCCTTCCACTTATCATGGTGCTCCAGTAAAATATTTGGATACCATCTTCATACTCCCCATACGTGTGTAGCGCCATCCCTTTAATCATTTCCTTTCAACCGCCCATTACCCTCTTGCAACTTCGACTGCCGTTCGGATACAAGGAGCCACGCACTGCCTTCATGGACTATTATGCCACCTCGCAAATGACTCCATCAGATAACGCCAAACACCCCCCGTTCTTTTCATTTGCGTCCTTCCTAAATCACTTCTCCTTGTATACAACCCCACAGCCGAACCCTTTGTCTAGCTCAAAAACAACAAACCACAATCTCCATTTATTTTATCATTTGCGTTACACCCTTTCACACGCACACCCCTTCAACGTCTCCAGATGTACACAATGGTCCCATACTCACAACACGCGTCCCTTCCACCCTACTTCACGTCCTTCCCTGCCGTGAACCCACACAGCAAACCCCTCTCGAACAGATCCCGACGTCAGCTCCAGTTCCACAAAATACTTCCCAGATTCTTCCTTCATACATGAGTTTAAGAACATCTACAGATCTACTGCTCCTATGAATTCATGACTCTCCCAACCCAGCATGCTCGCCTCAGCGTCCAGAATGCTGCGCCAATGAAGACTGTGAACTCCATATACAAAACGTCACCTCCACCGATAAACTCCACTCTCTTGCATCAAAACCAGTACGTACCCTCCTCTACAACCGTGCCTACTTCGATGCCGACACATTCATGAGTGAACTTCCCTTACTGCGCACGTGTACTAACAGTCCTTCCACTTTCTCCATTAATTCCTGAACCGTACGCTTCACTCCCACTCTCCTCTTACTTCACCCATTATCTCCAAACAACATTTTGGTCGAAGGATGTGTTGAAAGGAGGAATACACGGATTTAAATAGAAGGAGAAAATATTGGATATGATCAATGTCCGTTAATAGGTAGGTAGATTAGCTTGAGGGGGGAAATGGGCGAAGCGTCTGCATTGATTGCTTAGATTGTGAAGGAATCGGCTACATGCCATAACACGTGATGAAGTGATAAGTATTAAGTATTTAGTATTTAGGAGTGTAAAAGCTACTGGGTATTTAATATAAATAAATTGTTTCCTTTTGTTTGGTAGTAGTGGATTCCATAGGATTTACCTTTTCGCCATGCTGAGGAGGTACACAGTTTGTATATGTTTTATACAAGTTTGATTTGTGTAGAATAGGTTTGCGTAGAGCTAGGTACCGTCATGAGTTTTCTTGTCCAAGCAATGTGCATTTTACTATAAGGCAAAAGACTTGACTATGAAGTAATTAGAGTAGGGTTATGGCTGCATTAAATTCGAAGGTATGGTTTGCGAGCTGAAAGAATGGAACAAGAGTTGGAGCTAAGGAATGAATAGGATGGTAGAGAGGCGTGGATATAATACTTAAATATGTAACAGGTAAGGAGAGCAAAGAAAAAAACAAAAAGAAATGCAACGATAAATAGGTTATAGGGCGTGGAGTGTATATTAGATGGGGGATGGCAGACATGGTCTTCAAGAAGAAAAGACAAGCTACTAAACGTGTGAACCAGGGCATAGAAATGTACTTATTTATAAGTGGATTGTTTGAGTTTTTGTTGAAGTGTATAAAGTTTAGTTATCCTACTACAAACAATTTCGTTCACATACAAGTTGCCACGGACAAAAATAAAAATACAGTTGTGTGCAGCGAGGTGACACGATCCCAAAAATATAATAATATCGGTAGATTAACTCATATTTTGAAATCCCGAAATACCGATACAGGATACACAATACCCCAAATAAAAAGTTGCATATTTAATTTATTAAAAATTACAGAAAAATTCTAAAAATTAAATTATCGCTGCGCCTCAAAAGAACCTTGTCCCGATTTGCACCCGATATCAAGTTATATTCAAATAACCGTTACGGTCGATATACGATTTTACAACGACTTTTTGAATATTTGATTTGGACATATCTTGCAATCTATACACCGAAATCTTGGTTTTTCACTTCAGTTAGAAAGATACAGTTCAACAGATTCCAACGTTTCTCGTTTCGAAGAAATCCGATTCAAAACGAGTCCGGTACACTCAGTTGAAGTTCAGAACGTTAAATTACGAACTGCAGGGTCGTTCTGAGCTCGATTATAATTAATATATATTTATATACGTTCAACTTCATTTTAGTTAATATATAAATCCATTTATATTCTGAATTTAATATTTAAATTGATTTAAATATTCAAATACGAACCGACAAAAACGGGGGACGTTACACCCGTATTCTTACACTATTTATTATGGCACCTTGGAGTATTGTACGGTATGTGGTACTAACTCTTTGGTTGCAGGTCCAGGTTCAGGTATGGCTTAGTATACCTGTTATTATTCTGTTTAGATGCTTATCGCTCATACCAGGCTTTATGTCTGACCCAGAGTTTTATGTCTCTTCTTATTACTCTGGGTGCTCACACGAGCAGACTAGAGACAGGTTAGCTGGTGATGCACGGGTAGATGATCCGGAGACGAGCAGGAGGCTTCCACGTACTATATACATAATATTCTCCCTGTGTTGTTGAAGATCACTGCTTGGGCATTGTTGGTGTATCTTCTATTTTAGCTTTCTTTTGTTTAGAGACAGTAAATTTGGAAAGTTGTAATAAGCTGTATTTGGATTTCCGCTGCTTTGAGATTGATGTTGGTTTTAGTTATCAGCTTATGCACTGTCTCGCCTGTTTTATGTCAAGTATGTTATTATTATATTTTATTCCATGCGCTGTGAGACATTCTACAGGTCCTTTGATTAGTTCGTTCCCTTCTTTCCTTTCTTCTGACGACCGTCTTGTGCTAGTCGGGCATGTGTACAGCGCACTTTTGGAGGAAATGCAGGCTGGTACGAGGCGGGCCGTCACACATTCCAACATCCACAAAGGTATAATAATCAACAATGTCAGGGCTAGTAAAACGCTGACACCACCCATAGCTAGAAAGAAACGTCGTGCACTCCCTGCAGTCACGATCCCGTTTTTGACTCATACCGAGGTGTGAGGCTCGCGAATTGACGCCAAACACAAAGCTACGCTATATTAAAGCCGTGCTTTGATCATCAACCACAAGACTCTGCTTTTCAACAAAAGCCTTGATCATTTGCATCTTTGCATGCCACGCTGTCAATCCACACCACACCACTAATGTCTACCGATATACAACCTCTAAGCTCGTACGTCTCAGAGAAGGGCGTTAAGCAAGAGAATAGATTCTCCACCGCCAAACAGACGTATATTTAGTAGAGATCAACAAATACAGCGCAGAATACACGTCAGACACACATCCATTTACAAGTCCGTTCCGGGTCTGAACGAAACCGAAGGCACCTTATTCCTTGTTCCATATGTCCAATACGGAAGAAAGGCCCTCGCACATCCAGACGATCAACAAGTACGTCCAGACTACTACCACTGTAACCTCGTCAAGGGAGCTACCCATCTCAAGGGTATCAGTAGTAATCTACACGATGTGAAGATCACCGGTCTTGCACCGTCTTCGTATCTTCGACATTTATTCGTCGATCAATTATTTGAAATGAGAATTAACTCGTCCTTTTCAAATAATTCACGTATATTAGATTTCAAATCAATTCTTTTCATGGTTAAATTATTTGATATCCACATTTCGGTTCTTTATATAGTTTTCATGTCAAACACATTCAACCATCAAATATCAAGTAAGCCAAGTAGAATTGGTTTATTTCCATTACATATCGCCTATAATATTTTATAACGATATATCACTATTTTTATTTATTTAAAAATAGCGCCATTTAATTAAACGACATTTCAGGCCATAACGTGGCTGTGGCGCTGTTTTCCCTTAATTTTGATTTACACATTTCTCAAAATCTAACCATCGGATCTTAACGAAGTTAAGTCCGTTCGAAAAATCTCTCCAAAGCGAACCCAATGGTTTCGGTTTTTGGGAAAATCCAATGGTCGGATCTCTCGATATAATCGTTTAAAGTTACGATTTCAAAACACGAAATACAACATCGTTATTCATTTTATTTAATTTATATAATATAATTCATTCTGGCACTGTTTTTATTCAGAATCGAATTAAACATTTCACACAATCCAACCGTTGGATCTCAACAAATTTTATATCGTTGGAAAGATTTTTCTACAGCGAACTTAATGGTTCCGGTTTCAGGAAAATCCGATGGTCGGATCTCTCGGTATAATCATTTAAAATTACGATTCCAAAACATGAACTGGTGCTGCGCGATTCGTTTATTTAATTTATATTTATATACATACATATACGTATATATATACATATATATATATATATATAATTCATTCGACGATTTCTATATCGTTTTTCACTTCAAATATTTCACTAATGCCTTTAAATTTCAGAAAATTTCGCCATAACCTCCTTTGTACGGAGAGGGGTTTGGAAATTTATTGGGCCGTATTAAGCACCCAATAAATCCTAAAAAGCATGCACATATTTATAGTGATATATTTCGGTGTCCACAGGGGAGTGTGTATAGATCATAACTCCAAAGAATAAATTCTCGTCACCCTATAAATGGTTTTTGTGCCTTAATGACTAGAGAGATGTGTTTATTGTCATCTCCAGACCCGTGTGGTTTTTTTTATTAATCTGGCAATTTACCGTTACATTTTATATAGTCCATTTCAGTCTTCAGTTCAACTTGAAATATAGTCATCGCCATACAAGCCTCTCGCTTGTATGGTATATCTTCAACCTCGTCACATAAGCTCCAAATGCTTATGTGGTATATGATAGGGTATGCTATCTTCAAGAAGTATGCCATGTAGTGTTGTTCAAAATTAATTGTTACTATCCTATGGCGACATTTATGATTTCACACAGAACAGCCAACACTCCGCATCCAATGGCATTCACATGAGTTTATATAGTAAAAAAATCGCGTAGCCAACTCATTAAGGCTTACCTATTTGTCGGGCGCGCAAATATATTCCTTACTGAACAGCTAATCCATATTCCTGTTCAACATATGTATATATATGAAGATGCAAGCTAAAAATAATATTTCTAGTGAATAAATGTTTATTTCAACACATGGTTATTTTTAACACTCATTCATAGGATAAAAATGATATTTTTGGCGAACAAAAATATGTTTCAACACATGTGTATTTTTAGCGAGTCGTATACATGACAAAAAGCATATTTTTATCGTTCAAAATATTTATTCCACACATGAATGTTTTTTAGCACTTCATATTCACAATAAAAATGTTAATTTTATTGTTCAATCCTTTTATTCAACACATGAATCCTTTTCAACACATGAATATTTTAAATAGTTCATACATATAATAAAAATGATATTTTTATCGTAAAAACAATTTATTTGAAACACAAATATTTTACATACTTCATACATAAGATAAAAATGTTATTTTTATCGTTAAAACAATTTATTTGAAACACGAATATTTTATATACTTCATACATAAAATAAAAATGTTATTTTTGGTGTTAAAACAATTTATTTAAAACACTAGTATTTTATATAGTCCATATATATGATAAAAATGTGATTTTTATCTTTCAAAGAATTTATTCAACACATGAATATTTCATATACTTCATACGCATAATAAAAATGATATTTTTATTATCTAAAAAATTTATTCGACACATGAATATAATTAAACACATGAAAATAATTCAAACACATAGATATTACTGAAAATTTCGGTAGCATAACGGTAGTGGGTTTAAAACGGGCACCGTCCCGATTATGGCTCCTTGCACTACCTTAGGCCTTGCGGCATTCCATAAGGGGCTTATCTAAATGATCTAAGATCAATTTCATATCATGTGAATTTTCCACAACAATTCCCATTTGTTTCAACCACAAACAATTTCTTTCAACCACAAACAATTATTTCCAACCATTCGCATTTCAACTAATTTTCAACCATTCGCATTATCAACCAATTTTCACGCCAATCGCAATCAATTCATATCATCCATGGTCTGTGGACGTGGGGAGTATATATACATATACGTATATAAATTTATTTCATTTCCATTTCAACACATATATGATTTTTACAATGCATGTATAATTTATACATCGCTCATATAACTTATACAACGCTCATACATGAGGTGTACAACGCCTATATAATTTATACTTCGCTTATATAATTTATACAACACACTTCCATTCCATATTTGAATTTAGAAGTCTCACATCGATTTTAATCCTTCTGAAATTTGTAGCGAGCTCGGAATACGTTCTAACTTCTTCTAGAATGTAGATGATGTTGCTACGAGTCCGGTGACTCCGGTTTCACTGGATTTCGACAACTTAGCAAAAAGATATGATTTTTATTTGAAAATCATAAATAGCAACACTTGTAAAGTGTTATAATCGGTTTTAAAAAACAAAGGCCGCACCTTTCTGAATTTGTCCGAAACTAGGTTTCAATCATGTGCCAAATCCGTGCAACGATTGAACAATCGGCCTTCACCACAGCGAAGAGGGAAGCATGGCGCACGCGCGCCAAGGGTTGGGGCCCAACTCGATCTGACGTTGCAGGCGGGGCGGCGCTCCGAAGTTCGGGTCTTTGAGGGGATCGTTCTCGATGTAGGAGCGACAATAGGTGATGAACCTTATATGGATTTGAAGAGGGGAAGGAGAGCTTCAAAAAGTTCCAAAGGGGCAGAGTCTGATTCGAAGTGGATTCGCCGGAATATGGTCGGGAAGGGGGGAGGGTTTGCCATCGCTCGATACAGAGAGGGGCGGGTTTTTTTTTGATTTTTTATAAATTAAAAATTATAATGGAAAAATATGATTGGCCCGTTATATATATATTTCAGAAATTAGGATTTCTTCACACAAACTCCAATCCAAACCAAACGACTGTCGCCCCTAGCTAAATACCCCTATTCCAAACACAATGGAATATGTTTCGTAAGCCCATTTGACTGTTACAGTCAGTTATTATTCAAATTAAAATATAAAACATTCAAATTCTGATTTGAACGTACATTTTAATTTGTAGGGGCCACATACTGATTCTAAAAATTTCTGAAAAATTTATCTGGCTATGTTGGGATGATACGGTCCCAACAAAACTGATTTCGTCGAATTCTGAGACCGTTTGAAAAATGGCCATTTTCTGGTCGATCCAATTTGACTGAAATCAACCAAACATGTTTTCCTTTGCCACGCTCACATATTATTTGCAAAAATTATGGAATTTGAAACCTAGCAATAAATTGACATCCTGGATCCAACAAAAGTGGTTTCATCGAAAACGGGGGTCATTTGCAAAATGTCTATTTTCAAGGGCTATATTTATTCCATAGCGACCATTCTGAATATTCAACTGGCCACTACTTTTGATTCCAGCTGTGAAATTTTGATTTTTCAGACTCGTTAGAAAGATATTCTTAAACAGATTTAAATATTTTTGGTTTCGCTAAAATTCGTTTTATTTTACATCCTGTTGGTTCAGTCAAAGTTTGAATTTAAAATTTCAAACTGTCGTGCTATTTCTAACTCGTTATTTAATTATAATAAATTATTTCAATTACTCCAAATTCATTAAAATAGCCAAATTAAAAAAATTAAATTGGATCTGATTTTCCGGGTTGTTACAATCTCCCCCACTTAAAACTTTTCGTACCCGAAAAGGAAACAACAGTAAAATAGGAAACAAAACGGAAACGCAAAGTATTGTAATTGTACCTTGCACCGGAGCTAATCAGAGATGTCCACTCTGCAATTGGGATAAGCTTGCTTAATGCTTTCTTCTATCTCCCAAGTACAGTCTCTAGGATCTCCACTACAATTTAACTAAATGAACCTTCTTGTTCCTTAGCTCTTTAGTTTGTTTGCCAATAATCTTTATCGGCTCTCTTCTGACTCCTAATTCTGGAGTAATTTCAAAGTCCTGTTGCGCTGCTTCTTCTACAACAAAATTTGGATCATGCACGTACTTTCGGAGTTGAGATACGTGAAACACATCATGTACTCCAGGCAACCAATCAGGTAATTGAACCCTATAAGCAAGAGTTCCAATTCGTTCAAGTATAGGAAAGGGACCAATAAATCTGGGTGGCAACTTCCCAGATTTACTGAATCGGACTACTCCTCTCATCGGAGAAACTCGCAAATAAACATAATCACCAACAACAAATGCTAAATCTCTTCTTCTCGAATCTGCATAACTCTTCTGTCGGCTTTGAGCTATTTATAATCGTTTCTTAATGAAATCGACTTCATCAGAAGCTTCACGAATCATAATGGGACCCAATACAAGTCGGTTTCCAGGTTCTACCCACCCAACATGCGGGAGATCTTCATGGTCTACCGTACAAGGCTTTGAACGGTGACATTTCCAGGCTCGCTTGATAACTGTTGTTGTACGGGAATTCATCTAAATGCAAGTGGTCTTCCCATAATCCGCCAAAATCTATAACACAGGCCCTCAACAGATCTTCTAGTATACGACTCACCCTCTCTGTTTGACCATCAGTTTGAGGGTGATATGCGGTACTTAGGTTTAGCTTCGTTCCCAATTCTATTTGGATTGCTTCCCAGAATTTACTAGTGAAAATTGGGTCTCTATCACTGACAATAATGATGGGGACTCCATGCAGTTTAACGATTTCTTTGAAATAAATCTGTGCTAGACTTTGAGCGGTTCTATTAGATCTGACAATTATGAAATGGGCGGTCTTCGTGAAACGATCTACGATCACCCAAATACTATTATTTCCTTTCCTGGTTCGGGGCAAACCATCTATGAAATCCATGGAAATTTGTTTCCACTTCTAATTTGGAACTTCTAACGGTTGTAATAATCCGGCAAGTTTCTGGTAATCGCTCTTGACTTGTTGGCAAGTAGAGCACCTGCTAACATATAAAGAAATGGCTCTCTTCATCGCCTTCCACCAGAATGTGCGTTTGAGATCATTGTACATCTTAATCACTCCAAGATGGATACAAAGTTTGGACTTATGACCTTCATCTAGTACTTCTCTTTTAAGCTCAGGAATGTCGGGAATACAGAGTCTCCCTTTCAATCTCAGAAATCCCTCATTATCCTCTTGGAAACTGGAGTCTTCGCCCTTTTGAATTCTTTTGATCATCACCTTAACAAAATTATCGTTTTTTTTTGAAGAACGGAGATCTTGTCAATTAACGAAGGCATAATTATAAAATTGGCGATGATTGCGGTTTTTCTGCTAAGCGCATCCGCTACCACATTGGCTTTTCCCGGCGTATACAGAATATCTAGATCATACGCTGCAAGAAATTCTAGCCAGCGCTGTTGTCTCATATTCAAGTCTTTCTAGGTGAACAAATACTTCAATGATTGATGATCAGTATATAATTCAAATTTCTTACCTAATAGATAGTACCGCCATATTGTCATAGTAAATACGATGGCTAATAATTCAAGATCATGAGTTGCATAATTCTTCTCATGCGGCTTCAACTAACGGCTAACATAAGCAACTACTTGGCCTCTTTGCATTAATACTGCACCAAGACCTCCAATAGAAGCATCCGTCCAAACCGTTAAATCCTGATTGCCATCGATAATCGTTAATATTGGAGCCGTTGTCAATTTTGATTTCATCTCTTGGAAAGCTGCCTCACATTCTAGCGTCCAATTAAATATAGCATGCTTCTTTGTAAGCTTTGTTAATGAACGGGATATCTTCGAAAAATCCTTAATGAATTTCCAATAATAACTAGTTAATCCAAGGAAACTTTGGACTTCTGTGGGTGTAGTAAGTTGCTTCCAAACTTGGATTGCTGTAATTTTGCTTGGATCTACAGAAATTCCTTTCTTTGACACGACGTGGCCAAGGAACTTCACTTCATCTTGCCAGATGATACATTTAGAAAATTTGGCTTTGAAGACGTTCTTTCTCAAAATTCCCAACACTTGTTCTAAATGTTTTTCATGCTCGCTTTCTGACTTGGAGTAGATTAAAATATCATCGATGAATACTAGAACAAATTTATTCAGGACTTCTCTGAACACTCTATTCATTAAATCTATGAAGTAAGCTGGAGCGTTACACAAGCCAAACGACATTACTAACAACTCATAAAATATATCTGGAACTCTGAAAGCTATCGAAGGAACACATTCTTCAGTAATTCTCAGATGATGGAAACCTGTAGCTAGGTCCATTCTGGAAAATAATCGCGCTCCATTCAATTGATCCAACAAATCATCGATGCAGGGTAATGGATATTTGTTCTTGAGCATCTGCTTGTTGAGTTCTCGGTAATCAACACGCAATCGGAGAGTACCGTCTGACTTCGGAACAAACACTACACCTGCACCCCAATTAGAGAATCTAGGTCTAATCAGACCCTTCTATATCAGTTGATGAGTTTGATCGCCTAATTCTTCTTTTTCTTTTAGAGTCATTCTTCGTATTGGATGTACTACGGGTCTGGCATTCGTAATTAAATCAATTCTGAATTCAATTTCTCTTTCCGGAGGTAAGTTATCAACTTCTTTGAATACATCTGCATAGTGTTTAATGACAGGAATGTTTTCTAATAAAGTGGGAGTAACTTCTAGCGTAGACCAAAACTCTTTTCTATCTGAGTCTGAGCCATGGCATGGTATGACAGTATTTCCCAGCTTCATTTTAACTTTAACGACTCTTTCGGCACATTTAACTTCGGCCTCATATTTCGTTAACCAATCCAGCCCCAGAATAATATCGAACTCAGGAAAATTCATGACGATTAATTAAAAAGGAAACTGGTAACAAGAATAGGAAATAGGCACTTTACAACATGAACTGAGAACAATATAACCTCCTATCAGATTATGAACTCTAACCGATTGTTTAAGCTTTCTTAGATTTAACTTTAGCTTTTTAACAGTGTTACTTGCAATAAAACTTTGTGATGCACCAGTGTCAAATAGTACGGAAATAGGAATATTTTTAATAGTTAGGGTACCCCCAAAACATCGTGTTTACCTGCTCCAGGAGAAGCAGCTGGCAGGTGCACCCCGTCATATACATGTGCAACCTGTGAATTCTTCAGCAAAGGACAATTGGTCTTGATATACCCCTTTTGATGACAGTTGAAACACTCTCGCCTATCACTAGAATTCTGAATCGAGCTTGCTTGGGTAGTCTTCTGCCGCTTCAGAGCTGTAATGTCCCGTATTTTCTGACCATTTATTTGAAATATTTTATTTAATATTGATTTTTATTTATATAATGAGATTTGACTATTTTTAAATTATATTGATAATATAATAATATTTTAATTTAGGAATATTAGGAAAATTTTGAATTTACTGTATAATGTGAACTAGCGAGTTAAAGTGGTTTAAAGATGATTTATATTGAATTTTATAGATATATTCGTTATTAAAAACAATAACGTTTGTTTAATTAATTATAAAAGATTTCTATATATTTTTGACATCGTTTACTCAAATTTGTGTTGAAATTTCATCTTAGTCTTGTTAGAGGTTATACGTTATTTCGTTTTGAATATTCAATAATATCGGTTTATTATTTATTTAATACAATTACCTTAGAATTTAATTTATATGGTATCGACATATTTTTTTTTAAACTTACAAATAACCCGACCCACATGACATTCACATAACTTACATTTTCAATACATGCCCAACACATATTTTGTTCAATACAAAGTAAAATAATATATATATACGTTTAGATATTTTATTGGTACTAATGCAAGACAAATAAACAAAGAAATTCATACTGAATTCAAGTACAACAATAATGTCTTGTTCCTTTCAGAGAGGAACAATAGAACCCAAGATTTCTCCATTTGAACGGTAAAAGGACTGCGCAAGAAAACAGTAAAACAATTGAAGTAAACAAATGAATATATCTATACCATGGAATCGAAACAGCGAATATACATTAAAATCAGAATATCTCATATACAAATTCATTCACTGTCGTGCTACAACTCAAATCTACACAATATACAGACCAAATCTCGAAATAAATACACAACAGCTTGGAAAAAGAATTTTCGAATAGACAGTATGGCACTTTGAATCCAACCAAATCTCTGCCATCAAAACTCCATGGTCATCAACAGTAGAATCAACCTGAAAAGAAAGAAAATATACAGCTATGAGTACTAGCTGGTAATATATAGATACATATATAGTTAAATGATTGTGAATGAGGAAAACACCACATGGAATCAGTGAAATGCACAAATAAAAATCAAACAAAAATAGTACACAGATCATGCAAGAGAAAACAAAAATTATATATATTCTATGTCAAACCATCAATGCAGAATAGTCAAGAAAGAAACAATACATGTGCATCAGCATAAGGGAGACAGAAAAGATATCCTTACAACCAAATCAAAATAAGAAAATTTGCAAATTAAATAAACAATTCAATAGACTTGTGCAGTGCAACCTAACCTACATAGGGATAGTACGTTTGTGTATAGTTGTGCATGATTGCACATGGGAAAATATAACACAATATTGGCTCACATTTCTATTCACTAGCTGTTTTACAAAGACAAGACAATACATACTACCTCACCTATATTAACAGTTCAACCAATGTTCATTCCAGAGCAGAAACAGTGCGTGCAAGAGGCAATAAATGTCTTCATATTGCTGCTAAAGACATTGACATTATAGACATCAACATTTCAGTCACTAGCAACTGTAAATGAAAAGAGATAACACATAGGATCTAAACACAGCTAAACCTAAGCACTGTAAAGTCTATACTAGGATATAACCATTCGAAAATCACAGTAACATTCCTATCATCTACAGATGGACTACACGGCTGAACGAATGGGGAAAATCACCTAAAAATCTAGGCGCAGCTAATTCTAAGTAGGATGTAACAAACCACAAATCACGGTAACCATTCGCAAGTATAAATACACGGTGATCAAACCACAAGCCCAAACCAATTCAGTTCAAAATGAACAAACCCATTCGAAACCAAAGAAGGAAATCAACACAGAAAATAATTGGGAAAATAACTTAGCTTGTGGGAGGGGGAAGCTTCGGTCGTGGGAATTGGGGGTGGCGCGACGTTTGTCGAGGTGTCTGGGGGTGGCGAAGCAGCGAGGAGCGTCGGAGATCCGGTGGCGACGGGGAGGGTGCCATTTTCATTTCCTCTAGGGTTTTCTCTCGTTCAATTTTTGTGGCGGCTACAAAATAATGTGGAGAGGGAGACGATGTTAGGGTTATAAGAGGGGTGCGGGTTTGGGCTCAATCGGTTTGGGCTGGACGGGTTTATAAGTAAGGCCCATTTTCTTTTAAATTTTTAGTTGCTTAGTTTTAAGGTTTTATAAAACTGCAAATATTAATATCGAACACTCTCGTGGTCAGATTTCGACGAAACAAAAAACGTTGGGACCGTGAAGATGGGTACTACGTGATGGAAGGGAACTGAGCAGGGCAGGCAATAGATGGATTTTTCAGAAAAATGAAACGTCGTTTAATTCAACTGAAAACAAACTGATTTATCGACAAATCAAAATCAAAGGTGAGTTAAACTCACTCAGTTATTTCCCGCTTATATTTTATAAGTTGGGTTTCTATTTTTGTGTGCTATGGTTGCTAGTGTTTTGACTGGTTGTCGATATATATCCATATATTGTTGAACTGATGAAATTAAACGACGTTTAATTTTAGTGAAACCCAAATCGTTATTTTTAACGATTGGTTCCAATGAAGGTAAGTTACCTTATTGGTCACGTTTATAAAATAAACGTGTTTTAAATAAATAAATTGTTTTGATTTATGGTTGTGGTTGATATTGAATTGTCATTATAGACTGTTATGAGACCAATATTAAATTGTTTTGATTGAATGATGGAATAATGACCTGATGATTTACCATTTGATTGTTTTAAACCAATGGGTATTATTGGTTGAGTTGTTGGCAGTACATGGCCTGTGAAATTGCCATTTTAAAAATATCGATCTACCGTCAGGTAAATCGACGAGATAAGTTATAAAATTCATTTTGTAACTGAAAGTAGATTTTTTTAAATCTATTATTTGAATTAAAGTTGTAAAAAGGAAATAAATATTTATTATTTACGAATTGAGTTATAATTGGTTTTTAAATGATTTTATAAAGAAAAGTGATAAAAGAAGGGTTTATAGAAGTTTGACAGCAGAGAAAACCCAAGGTTGTACCTACGGGTTGGTTACTTAGACAATTTGTTTTTAAACAATTAAAAGTTGAGTTATTTGATTAATTTAAGAAAAGGGAAATGACAAAAGGGAATTCAGTTAACTGTTAACTGATCCACCATTTCGAGTAAAATGGACAAAGGGATAGATACTGATTTAAATATTCGTTAAAGTGTAACGAGTAGAGTCAGATATTAGTTAATCTTCGATTAACTAAAATCTAAAGAGAATATTGAACAGGTTATTATTAATAACCTAAATTATTTTTGAGTAAGCTTGTAAAAGTAATAATTAATCCTATTTTTGATTTGGGCAAAGTTAACTATATATTGATATGGTTAATGGTAAACCTAATTATCCTTTTAATTTAAAATGATTTAAAAAAAAATGAATTCAAAAGTCGAGTAAGAAATAATTAGTTGGAGATAAATTCGATTAAGAGATTATGGAGTGTTTTATGACCCAAGTGTTCGACGAACTAGGTAAATGAAGTTAGTATGTAAGTATTAAGATTTAAATAAGGGTTTTACTTAATGCTTCAAATTAAGTAAGGCGAATCTGAATTGGAATGATACTTTAAAGGGGTGAGGTGTTCGAACAAGGGTTTCAAAGATAAGAAAGGTTGAATAACCCAGATTTTGAAATCAAGATTTGAAACAAAATTTAGTATAGATAGTTATGTGATAAGCTAATATTATTCTGAGGTAAGAACGGGTCGATCAAGGTCTGAGAGGTAACTAAAATACCCTAACTCGTTGCTTGTTGTGTGCTTGGTCGCATGATAGGGGGTTCTCGCTTCGCGTTAGGTGGCGGACGGGAGACTCTTACCCCTACATGTCCCGAAAATGTGGGTTGGTTGTGAAGTCGAAAGGCTGGCCGTAAAATGAGTTGGTGGGGTACCATTGTAAGCCACGGGGGGACATTATCCCTCTACCTTGGGGTTGGAGGGATGGTTGAAAAGCCTACCGAAAATCCTTGGGTCGCTACAGTGGTATCAGAGCTATTGGTTTAGTGATAACCTTGGCTCTGTGGCGTAACTCGATAGAGATGGGGCTAGTAACACCCTAGATTGAGTTTGAGTGTATATATATATATGAGGGCGTATTTGTAAATTTTATATACAAATGTTTTGTATTGTGTTGTTTGATCGGTTCAAGTGTTGAAAAGCATTGAACCGGTAAAGAAACAAAATATAGTTTTGTAAAGGGGGTAGATGAAATAATTTTACCCGAAATTTATTTTTATATAGAAAGGAAATAATTTTATGAAATTATTGTGTGTTGGTTGACTTGAATGAAATTCAAATATTTGAATGGAATTCGAAATTTGGTTAAAATTTTGAATTAAAACTTAACTGGGTTAAGTGAAATTGAATTAATAATTAATAATGATCTTGGAATTTAATTAGGAATAATGTGGTAATTAAATGAATTTTAATTGAAATTGGAAATTTAATAAATAATAATAAAGTAGAAATCAATCGAATATGAATCGATTGGTTGAATTAAATCAAATCGTAATATTGAATGTGAAATTTAGTTAACTTGATTTAGTTTGTTGTGCTTTATGTGTTGATTGATTTCTGTCTGCTTATCAGATTGGTTGAATATATAATTCATCCATGGTTTAATAAAGAATTAAATAAACCGAAACCCGAGAAGAAATTTGAAGTGTTATTTAAATATATTTTAAAAGTTACTAGAATTTACAACATTTTCTTACCTTAGCAATTTCGAGGACGAAATTATTTTAAGGGGGGAAGAATGTAATGTCCCTTATTTTCTGACCATTTATTTGAAATATTTTATTTAATATTGATTTTTATTTATATAATGAGATTTGACCATTTTTAAATTATATTGATAATATAATAATATTTTAATTTAGGGATATTGGGAAATTTTTGAATTTAGTGTATAATGTGAACTAGCGAGTTAAAGTGGTTTAAAGATGATTTATATTGAATTTTATAAATATATTCGTTATTAAAAACAATAACGTTTGTTTAATTAATTATTAAAGATTTCTATATATTTTTGACATCGTTTACTCAAATTTGTGTTGAAATTTCATCTTAGTCTTGTTAGAGGTTATACGTTATTTCGTTTTGAATATTCAATAATATCGGTTTATTATTTATTTAATACAATTACCTTAGAATTTAATTTATATGGTATCGACATATTTTTTTTAGACTTACAAATAACCCGACCCACATGACATTCACATAACTTACATTTTCAATACATGCTCAACACATATTTTGTTCAATACAAAGTAAAATAATATATATATATATATACACACACACACGTTCAGATACTTTATTGGTACTAATGCAAGACAAATAAACAAAGAAATTCATACTGAATTCAAATACAACAATAATGTCTTGTTCCTTTCAGAGAGGAACAATAGAACCCAAGATTTCTCCATTTGAACAGTAAAAGGACTGCGCAAGAAAACAGTAAAACAATTGAAGTAAACAAATGAATATATCTATACCATGGAATCGAAACAGCGAATATACATTAAAATCAGAATATCTCATATACAAATTCATTCACTGTCGTGCTACAACTCAAATCTACACAATATACAGACCAAATCAGGAATTAAATACACAACAGCTTGGAAAAAGAATTTTCGAATAGACAGTATGGCACTTTGAATCCAACCAAATCTCTGCCATCAAAACTCCACGGTCATCAGCAGTAGAATCAACCTGAAAAGAAAGAAAATATACAGCTATGAGTACTAGCTGGTAATATATAGATACATATATAGTTAAATGATTGTGAATGAGGAAAACACCACATGGAATCAGTGAAATGCACAAATAAAAATCAAACAAAAATAGTACATAGATCATGCAAGCGAAAACAAAAATTATATATATTCTACATCAAACCATCAATGCAGAATAGCCAAGAAAGAAACAATACATGTGCATCAGCATAAGGGAGACAGAAAAGATATCCTTACAACCAAATCAAAATAAGAAAATTCGCAAATTAAATAAACAATTCAATAGACTTGTGCAGTGCAACCTAACCTACATAGGGATAGTACGTTTGTGTATAGTTGTGCAGGATTGCACATGGGAAAATATAACACAATATTGGCTCACATTTCTATTCACTAGCTGTTTTACAAAGACAAGACAATACCTACCTCACCTATATTAACAGTTCAACCAATGTTCATTCCAGAGCAGAAACAGTGCGTGCAAGAGGCAGTAAATGTCTTCATATTGCTGCTAAAGACATTGACATTTTAGACATCAACATTTCAATCACTAGCAACTGTAAATGAAAAGAGATAACACATAGGATCTAAACACAGCTAAACCTAAGCACTGTAAAGTCTATACTAGGATATAACCATTCGAAAATCACAGCATCCACAACCATCAACATTCCTATCATCTACAGATGGACTACACGGCTGAACGAATGGGGAAAATCACCTAAAAATCTAGGCGCAGCTAATTCTAAGTAGGATGTAACAAATCACAAATCACTGTAACCATTCGCAAGTATAAATACACGGTGATCAAACCACAAGCCCAAACCAATTCAGTTCAAAATGAACAAACCCATTCGAAACCAAAGAAGGAAATCAAAACAGAAAATAATTGGGAAAATTACTTAGCTTGTGGGAGGGGGAAGCTTCGGTCGTGGGAATTGGGGGTGGCGCGACGTTTGTTGAGGTGTCTGGGGGTGGCGAAGCAGCGAGGAGCGTCGGAGATCCGGTGGCGACGGGGAGGGTGCCATTTTCGTTTCCTCTAGGGTTTTCTCTCGTTCAATTTTTGTGGCGACTACAAAATAATGTGGAGAGGGAGCCGATGTTAGGGTTATAAGAGGGGTGCGGGTTTGGGCTCAGTCGGTTTGGGCTGGATGGGTTTATAAGTAAGGCCCATTTTCTTTTAAATTTTTAGTTGCTTAGTTTTAAGGTTTTATAAAACTACAAATATTAATATCGAACACTCTCGTGGTCAGATTTCGACGAAACAAAAAACGTTGGGACCGTAAAGATGGGTACTACGTGATGGAAGGGAACTGAGCAGGGCAGGCAGTAGATGGATTTTTCAGAAAAATGAAACGTCGTTTAATTCAACTGAAAACAAACTGATTTATCGACAAATCAAAATCAAAGGTGAGTTAAACTCACTCAGTTATTTCCCGCTTATATTTTATAAGTTGGGTTTTTATTTTTGTGTGCTATGGTTGCTCGTGTTTTGACTGGTTGTCGATATATATCCATATATTGTTGAACTGACGAAATTAAACGACGTTTAATTTTAGTGAAACCCAAATCGTTATTTTTCACGATTGGTTCCAATGAAGGTAAGTTACCTTATTGGTTACGTTTCAAAAATAAACGTGTTTTAAATAAATAAATTGTTTTGATTTATGGTTGTGGTTGATATTGAATTGTCATTATAGACTGTTATGAGACCAGTATAAAATTGTTTTGATTGAATGATGGAATATTGACCTGATGATTTACCATTTGATTGTTTTAAACCAATAGGCATTATTGGTTGAGTGGTTGGCAGTACATGGCCTGTGAAATTGCCGTTTTAAAAATATCGATCTACCGTCAGGTAAATCGACGAGATAAGTTATAAAATTTATTTTATAACTGAAAGTAGATTTTTTTAAATCTATTATTTGAATTATAGTTGTAAAAAGGAAATAAATATTTATTATTTACGAATTGAGTTATAATTGGTTTTTAAATGATTTTATAAAGAAAAGTGATAAAAGAAGGGTTTATAGAAGTTTGACAGCAGAGAAAACCCAAGGTTGTACCTACGGGTTGGTTACTTAGACAATTTGTTTTTAAACAATTAAAAGTTGAATTTTATCAATTAAGTTATTTGATTAATTTAAGAAAAGGGAAATGACAAAAGGGAATTCAGTTAACTGTTAACTGATCCACCGTTTCGAGTAAAATGGACAAAGGGATAGATATTGATTTAAATATTCGTTAAAGTGTAACGAGTAGAGTCAGATATTAGTTAATCTTCGATTAACTAAAATCTAAAGAGAATATTGAACAGGTTATTGTTAATAACCTAAATTATTTTTGAGTAAGCTTGTAAAAGTAATAATAAATCCTATTTTTGATTTGGGCAAAGTTAACTATATTTTGATATGGTTAATGGTAAACCTAATTATCCTTTTAATTTAAAATGATTTAAAAAAAATGAATTCAAAAGTCGAGTAAGAAATAGTTAGTTGGAGATAAATATGATTAATAGATTATGGAGTGTTTTATGACCCAAGTGTTCGACAAACTAGGTAAATGAAGTTAGTAGGTAAGTATTAATATTTAAATAAGGGTTTTACTTAATGATTCAAATCAAGTAAGGCGAATCTGAATTGGAATGATACGTTAAAGGGGTGAGGTGATGAGATGTTCGAACAAGGGTTTCAAAGCTAAGAAAGGTTGAATAACCCAGATTTTGAAATCAAGATTTGAAATGAAATTTAGTATCGATAGTTATGTGATAAGCTAATATTATTCTGAGGTAAGAACGGGTCCATCAAGGTCTGAGAGGTAACTAAAATACCCCAACTTGGTTGGCCTCACTATCATCAAGGGACGGTATTAGTTTGGTGTGAGTGAAGGTGATGAATTGGTTTTATCTTATACAAGAAATACTGAACTCTAATGCAAGGATTTGGGAAATTAAGGAATATGGCAATATTGGTTTAAAAAGGAATAAGAACATTGATTTCAAATTTATATCGAACATTGTTATTTAATTAGAGTTGATTGAATATAGTAGGGTTAATCAAACGTAGTTAGTCAGAAAGAGTTGCCATTGCGTACGACTGCTGGCGTAATTCGCAAGGCTGCAGATAGCCTACGGTGGTCGGATGTTTCCTGAGGGAATCAACCGTAACCATTGTGATCGTTGCGATCTAGAGTCAAGCAAATAGAGTTAAGTCGAATATTAGAATTGATTAACGATTTTGTTAAATATATTTTTAAAAAAAGGCCAAGGTCATGCCAAGTACTGAATCAGTGAAATCATTTTATCGACACATGTGTTATTTGATAGTTAAGTCACCGACTATCAAAACCTGACCAATTCGTTTGTTGGTATGGAAAGACCGAGATCGAATTTTTATTCGAAAACCATTCCGACCAACAAAATTCGTGAAGAGATCAGAAGATGATCGAGATGGAGCATTGAAGACCGTTGATCTTCATAAGCGCAAGGACTACTGATTGGATTTCTTTGGTTTAGCGGCCGAAGATATTTCAACAGTGATTCTGTCGTGATTTGAAATCTATGGATTGCAAGGACTTCTCGCTACTGATCTGTAGGGTGATTCCTTGGATGCAGTAGGAGGGTGCCTTCGGTTCATCCTGTTCCTGGGTGACTTATATGGATGAGTGTCTGACAGAGTATTTCCAAAGGAGATTACGTACGTTGATTTCTTCAAACGTACGATGGTTGATGGCGGAGAAATGGTTTTCTCTAGCTAAATAACTAGAGTATTTTTGTGGACGTCAATTAGTGATATCCAGAGGATCTGACGATGTGACATTCAAAGTGTATGATGATCAAGATGTGTTCTGACCTCAAGCCTCATCAACCGGGAGATGACAAAAATCGGGCAGGCAGCATGGCTATGTGGGTCGCTCCCATTAGGGTGTATAATCACCTATCTAGAGAAATTCCTTTTGTTTCTTACTCTATCGATTCTGCCCATTCGGGAACGGTGGTTTGAGTCCAACCGTTGATGATATACATTCGATACACTCAAGCGAAATGAGTGGTCGGTCATGTGTGGGCCGGGTTGCAAGACGTTCTTGTTGAACCCAGGTGTATTCGCCTCTAGAGATACAGCGTCGGAAGGTGGTCCCATACCTTGTCAAGGTCGGAATCCAATCTCCAATAAGTGCCCGCGGTTTTGGTTTGTATATTATATATGTGGAGCGTGAGATGCAAGCGTTCCACTAGATTGCTATTTACTTGTATTTAGACATTATTATAATATCAGGAAAGATATTGATTTCAAAACCATTTTGGGTTATCATAAGGTAAAAACCGTCAGTGTTTATGTGTGGATTCGGTCTTACGATTATCTTTTTCTTTTGAAAAGATTTCGAACCTTAAAATCTTGATTGGATGATTTACCCTTAAGATTGTGCGAGTTTATCTCACTCTGGTTCACCAGACTGACCTGGTGTTTTGTAAATGCTCGGGTTAGCCCGGAGTATACAGGTTCAGGTTATCGAATGCTGTGAAGAGACGGACAGGAAGAATTCAGACATATGACATTATTCCGCTGTGTTGTATATAAGGGTAGATTATTGTAACTATCCAGATGTGTTCACGTACTCTGATAATTGTAAGTTTTATTTAAAGCTCTCAATAAAGATTTATTTCCATATTATATTTTGTTCCGCTGCGATGTGAGACTCTGTGTTGTGTTCTTCTTCTTCTTCTATTCTTATATTTCTTTCTTTCTTATCTCACCCTCTAAATTCTTTCATTTGCATTCCGGTGTTCTTGGTGGTTGAAAGGTCGGCATGAGATACAGTACAGGTATTTATGTCGATTTTCGGGGCCGAAAACTGCGGGGTCGTTACAAGAGCGGTGCATACATTGGAGTAATGGCCAGCTTGACTGCAGTTGTAGCAACTTCCCCTGGGTGGCCTATTTGTTTGCGGCTTGGCATTTTCTACTGTGTTGCTTGATTCGGGCTGCCTATCAGAAGTCTTGCGCTTGTTGCCCACTTGATTCTTTGTGCGATCTACTTGCATGTTCCTCAAATCCAAGCTCTCATAATTACACACCATATCAAAATGTCGGCGAATGCAAGCATAACGTCGCTCATTGCCCTATTCTGGTACTTGCGCTGAAGTCCATGTATAAACCTCTTATTCTTCGCCTTAACTGTCATAATGAGCTCTGGAGCATAGCGGGATAGCTGAGTAAACTTGTTGAGATATTCTTGGACGGTACGATATCCTTGTTGGAGATTGGCAAACTCATCATGCAAGCGCTCCATCTCTTGCTCGGGAATGAACTTCTCTTTGAATACTTCTTTGAAATCTTCCCAAGACATTTTCACCTCTTTCTCATTCAAGGTGATAGCTTCCCACCATAGTTGTGCCTCGTCTTGCAATAACCAAGCACCCATGAAGCTTTTCCTATGATCATCAAGACCTAAACGACCGAAGATCTTCTCACATGTTTTTAGCCAACCTAAGTCTTCAGTCACAGTGCCCGTGCCAGAGAATGTCTTGCCTCCAAAATTCTTATACTTCTTTGCCACTCGGTCTAAATCAAACGGTTGCGGGGGCTATGGTGGCTGAATCAAAGGCTCCTCGGCAACAAGAATATTCCCTGTAACACCCCGTGATTTTAAATATTAAAATTAAAGAATACTTAATTTCAAATGTGAGAATTAAGGGAAACGGGTTATGCCATTGCGTTCGTCTTGGAATTCTGCTTGAGATATAGTCCGAGTTTGTGTGAATCGGACTTCGTATGAAGAAGTTATGGCCTTCCGAAGTTTCAGAATTTAAATAAATTAAAAACATCTCAGGATCAGAAAATTTGAAATTCAAAATTCAAACAGGGAAGCAGGCTGGGCGGGAAAATTCCCACCCAATGCCAGGTTGACCAGGGGCTCGACCTCCCTATACAGGCCGACTAGGGGGTCGACCTCCCCCCCCCCCCGGCCAGATCTGAAAGATGACGCTATTTTGACTCATTGCTGAGTCATTAGGGCTGAGGTGTTATTCTATCTTGACTGGATGGTCTTGATTGTTTCTAGGTTAATCTGACGGCTCTTAATTAATTAAAATTCTATATAAGCAACCTAAACCTCAACCTAAAATCACACTAATTCATACCAAGAGCCGCCATGCCGTCAATGGCGAACCAAGAGTAGCTGCCGTTCTCTTTCAACTCAAAAGCAAGATAGAATCAAGAATCAAAATCAAATCTAATCTAATTTAGAACAACAATTAGTCTACATCAAAGGCCAACAATTCAGTTTCAGAATACAAATCCCTGAAAAACAAGACCGTTCTTTTGTGAGTATAATTTCTTTCACAAAATAATTAATAAATTAATTGTGATAAGTTATAATTGGGATTATGAGAACATGACTATTGAATCGTGTGATGTTATTGTCTGTTGGTGAACATATGACAACTTTGTTATCGTATGTTGGTAGATCTATTTCATATGTACAATTATACATGTTTAACTTGATTCATTTTATGCATATCTGTGTTTACATATGCTAATTTGTATATGAATCTTACGCAAGTTTGGGATGTTAAATCATATGCTAACTCATATGTAAATTCTATGCAAATCATATGTGAGTCTTATGCAAGTTCGGGATGTTAAATTATATGTGAATCTTATGAAAGTTTGGGATGTTAACTCATGTGCTAGTTCGTATATGAACCTTATGCAAGTGTGTATGCGAATTATACACAAGTTTATATGTGAATCAAGTATATACATATGCTAGTTTATATGCAAAACTTGCGATATTAATTTATATGTTTAGATCCATATGCAAGTTTGTAGGAATCTATAAGCAAGTTCACAATTTATGTAAATTTAGGTGAAAAACCATATCCATATGCAAGTTCACATTTTTATGTTTAGATCTATATGTAGATCCATGGTAGTACATAGTTATGCAAATTTATGTTCTATTTGCCCATTGCCTATGCTAGTTTTGTATGTGAATCATATGCTAGTTTGAATGTAAGTTTGTATGAAATTCATATGCAAGTTCTAGGAAAACCATATCCATATATGCAAGTTCACAATTACATGTTTAGATCTATACATTTAGATCCATGAAGGTACATAGTTTATACGAATTTATGTTTTATGACTATTGCCTATGCAAGTGTTGATTATGCAAATTTATGTTAATATGAATCATAATCATGTCAGTTTTGATCCATGTTATGCTAGTTAGATCTATTTTGTGTGTTATGCAAGTTGTGATGTTTCTTTCCTTTTTATGAGTTAGACTATTTGCGAGTCTAACATATTTCATGTCCAATGTACGAACGACGTGGGGATAATGGGAAAATATTAAATAATGTATATTGTGAAAATTGGCATAAATGGCTTAAAGGCATATAATTAATTTGAGACATTAATTGGTATAATTTATATACCTAAAAAAATATGGACATAATTTAGGTGAACAATTATGGACATGGATTAAAATTGGAAGTTATTGGCAATTTGAAATAGGGATATTAATTCAATTTGAAGTTGAATTATAATGTGTAATAATAAATGCCTAAGACACGAGGTTAGACTCGTTTGTGGTGTAAGACTGCCCGGACCTGCCCGGCAAATCTAGCAACCACAAATGGTAGTCTAATGTGAGAGGTCAAAGGCATAAATTAAATGCGTAATAAATGCCTAAGACACGAGGTTAGACTCGTTTGTGGTATAAGACTGCCCGGACCCGCCCGGCAAATCCAGCAACCACAAACGGTAGTCTAATGTGAGAGGTCAAAGGCATAATTAAAAGATGCTTAGACACGAGATTAAGTCTGGCTTGTGGTGGAAGTTTGTCCGGAACTGCCCGGCTGTAACAACCCGCATTTTATGTATCGGAAGATCATAAAATAATTTTATTTTATTCCCTGAGGGATGGATCATTCTCATCTTTTAGTATGTTGCTTATGGGGATGTGAGAGATGTCCATAAATTTTACCGATTTTGTTTGTGACCATTTTGCCCCTGTCAGTCTTGTACAGGGCATAACTTTTGACTCAGGTCAAATCAGAGGGTGAGACCTGTGCCATTGGAAAGGAATTGATGATTCTCTTTCCATAGAGTGGTTACATTAAGGATTTGGTTCAGCAGTTTGGGAGAAATCGCTGTTTTAAGGTTTTTCAGTTGGCTGTTCAGGTTTTGGAAGGCTAATGGGCTGATTTGGAGAAGGCCCATTAGAGTGTTGGTGGAGACTATAAATAGGGGGTAAGGGATATGGAGAAAGGTTGGCATTTTCCATTCTCTTATGGGGAGGCTTTGATCTCCTTCTTCCTCTAACACCTTCCCACCATTAGAATTCCAAAATCCAAGGAGGGAAATCGAAGATCTACACCATAAGAGGCTAGATCTACATCGTCTCAAGGGCGAATTCATCGGATTGAAGAGTTTGATTCGAAGTGTTCGCTGTCCGGATTGCGTTTTCATTGCTTTTGCTTAGATTTGGATAATTGGTGAGTGATTTACATCTCTCATTCGGATTCATGCAAGTATATGGATTTTAGGACGTTAATTTCATCATTTCCATGTTATTTTCCTTAGATCCACACCATGCTAAGTCCATTTTATATATGAATCACCTTAGGATCTGATCTAGATAATTTAAATGGTTAATTTTACGATTTTTCTCAAGATTATGCAAGTTAGATCCGTTTTTATGTTCATATGATTCACTTATCATGTTTTGGGAAATTTATGTGTTTTGATGGAAATTGTTAGATTGATGATATTGTTGGTTGCATAACATGTTTGTGGTTGCGTTTGGATGAATCGGATAAGCTGGTTTCGTCGGATTCGTCGTTTGGCGAAGTTTTGGTCGAAATCGAAGTCGAAATGGAGCAGTGCAGGTTTCTGGTCGGTTTTGGAGCTAGTTGGGTCGGTTGAGGCGGTCTGATGGCTCTGGTCGGTCCAGAAGGGTCTGGACTGAGGTGGTCGGTCACGTTATGGCTTGGGGAGCAAGTCAGGGAGCTGGTTAGTTGGAATGGAGGCATCAGGGTCGGTTTTGACTGGTCGTTCTGGAGCAATGCTGGTCGGTTTTGACTGGTCGTTCTGGAGCAATGCTGGTCGGTTTTGATTGGTCGTTCTAGAGCAATTCTTGTCAGTTTTGACTGGGTCTTGGAGCTGGTCGGTTTGATCTGTCCAGAAGGCTGAGGAGGGAGTCTGGTCGGCTCAGGAGGGTCCTGGTCGGTCCAGGAGGAGCAAAGGGAGGTCTGGTCGGTCCAGGGGGTCTGATCGGTCTAGAAGTACCTGAAGAGGTCTGGTCGGTCCAGAATGGGTCTGGTCGGCATTTCTAGTAGAAATTTCTGATCGGACACTTCTAGTGATGACGTAACTTCGAGGTGGTTCAAGTAGGAAGGCTCGAAGTGGTGAATGTGTTCGTTGATCAAGGTGGAACAACGAATGGGGTGACAACTCAAAGGTCGTGAGTTGGTGGATAATGGCTGCTCGAGAAGGTTGCTTGAGCTATGAAACATCGTCAAGGTTGGACGATTAGAGATGCGAAGGCCGAGAAGTCATCGTTGTCGTAAGTTCTAGCAGGCTCAAAGCAGGGGTACGATGGGTATCGTTGAAAGGCCCAAAAGACCGGTTGTTGGTCGAGTACCCTGGGTCTTTCTGGTTGGGGAAAGGCCTAGTGTCAAGATTGGACATTGCCAAGGTTGGGCATATGGAGTTCATGCTAGAACTGGGGTTATCATTAGCCCTTGACATATGGCAAGGTTGGCCGTCATACGATAATGATGGTTTCGAAGCAGGATTGGCAGTGATAGCCAGAGTCAGTCATGGATGATTAGTTGTTCTGTTTGTACTATCTCACATAGATTATCCAAAGTCGAGGGAGATGTTCTTTGAGTGCTTAAGTGATATTGGTTTAGGCCTCTGGCGAGGGTACTTGAGGAATGTTAAACTCGATTAGGGTTGTCTGTGTGAGACTTATATAATATGGATGTTATGCGTGTTCTCTATGATTGAATGGGTGTTCTGGTTTCTATGGATGAATGGTTGAAATGCTTGGTGTAAAGGCTATCACTGTCCGATGTGGAGAAGATAAGGTTGAGTTCTTCTCTGGTGATGTGGGTAGATAAGTTGTTCATTTACCCATTCTCATATACTTTCTTGTTGATGTTAGTTAGCTGTTTTATCGCTCACTAAGACTATTGTCTGACTCAAGGTTTTATGTCTCCTCTTATTACCTTGGGTTGTTCATCCGATTGTGGATGGGCAGACTAAGTAGCAGGTTACAGGTAATGGAGCTTAGTGATACGAGGAAGCTGAGCGATGACGAGCAGGAGGCTAGCGTACCAGTTTTATTCTATCTAGTATTTCTGTTTCCGCTGTTTGAGTTGCTTGAGAGTTGTAGTGAGGCCTTATGTACAAACTTGGATATCAGTTGGATAATCTTTCTGGATGTTGAAAGAGTTTCAAAAGTTTGCTATATGATACCTCATTACTATCACCTGTTGTATATGTTTTATTATATTTTATCCTTGCGCTGTGAGTTCTACGACAGGTTTCGATGTGTTCACTTACTATGATGATCGTCCATAGCAGCCTGGCACGCCTTTCAGCGCATTATTCCTCTTGTTTAGTGCGGGGGTTATGGGCGGTCGTCACATTTGGTATCAGAGCTTTGGTCAACGATTTTGGCCAAAGTTCAAAGACGTAATTGCGTATGAGGGACGTATTTGTAGATTTCAGTTGGATGTTACTATATATATTAGCATATATAGTAGTAGCGGTTGTATTCTTTTAGCAGTTTTCTTGGAAGTGGCTAACTATTCTAAATTTCAGATTTAGAATGAGTAGACGACCATCAAGGCACGCTGCTAGGAGAGCTAGTACTGGAGGGGGAAATGGTGGTGAGCCAGATTACCCGGCCATGTTTGAAGCCATGGCAGAAGCAATTATGCGAAGGGTACCCACTCCAGTGGCGGCCACAGTAGATGTAGGGGTGCGAGTTCCTAGAATAGATTTTGCAAAGATGTGCAAGGACTTTATATCTCTAGGAGGGAAATCATTCAAGGGAACTGAACCAGCTGAAGAGGTTCAGAGGTGGATGGATTGATGTGTTCGAATCTTTGGAGACTTGGGTATTGAAGATGAAATGAAGAGAAAGCTTGCATCAAGGCAGCTGCAAAGCAGGGCCATGGAATGGTGGAATTCTGTTATACTCGAGACTCCGGAAGAGGAGATTTCATGGGAGCAATTCCAAGCTAAGTTTGAAGCAAAGCTTATCTCCACTGCTCAAAAATCAGTTCTCTTCAAGGAATTCGTAGAGTTGAAGCAGAATGGCAGATCAGTTCTTGACTATATTTCTGATTTTGACGCTTTGTCTAGATATGCTCGTTCATACATTGATACGCCTTATCAGAAGAACGAGAAGTTTGTCTTGGGTTTGGAACCCGAGATTTGTGATAGACCATTGATCGTGACTAATCCAGTTGGGGGTTCGTCCAGTTTGTGCATGATTTGCCGTGGTCTAGTATTATCAAGTCATGGTTGCTCTTTTATGTGTGATTGCTTTGTTCTTAACTTCGCTGGGTATGGGATCATCTTGGGCATGGATTGGCTCAAGAAGTATGCAGCAAGGGTGAATTGCGAGAAGCTAGAGGTGAGGGTCGGGGATGTGGAAGGGCGAAAGGTGTTGATTAGATGTAAGCGCGAAGACGGGGTCTTCGTGAGTTATCTATATTCGCTTGGGATTCCACAGGAAGACCTATCATCAGTGCTGATAGCTAATGAGTATGTAGATGTCTTAGACGAGGTCGAAGGGTTGCCGCCGCATCGCGAGATCGAGTTTAGGATCGATTTGGTCGAGGGTGCGAGACCAATTGTTATGCCACTTAGGCGGATGGCGCCTAAGGAACAGCGAGAGTTGGAGGTGCAAGTTAGAGACCTTTTGGGAAAAGGTTTCATTCGGAGGAGTGTTTCCGAGTGGGGTGCACCAGTCGTGTTTGCAACTAAAGCAGATGGCTCGTTAAGGTTGTGTGTGGACTATCGTGAGCTGAACAAGGTGATCGTGAGCTGAACAAGGTGACTAAGAAGAACAAGTATCCGTTGCCAAGGATTGATGACTTGTTCGATCAGCTTCACGAAGCCAAAGTGTTTTCTCAGATGGATTTGGCAATGGGATTTCACCAATTGAGAGTAGCTAAGGATAGTGTGCCAAAGACTGCTTTTAGGACACCGTCCGGGTTTTTCGAGTGGTTGGTGATGTCATTCGGGTTGACTAACGCGCCAGCGTATTTTGTGGATCTTATGAATAGAGTGTTCAGAGATCAGTTGAATAAGTTCGTGCTTGTGTTCGTGGATGATATACTGGTTTACTCCAGAAATGTGGAAGAACATAAGACGCACTTGAGAGTTGTGTTAGAGATCTTGCGAAAGCATCAGCTTAAGGCTAAGTTCTCAAAGTGTCACTTCTGGAAGGATAAAGTGAGGTTCTTAGGTCATGTTGTTTCTGGAAAAGGTATAGCAGTTGACCCTGCTAGAGTTGCAGCAATCCAGGACTGGGATAGACCTAAGAATGCAACGGATGTTCGGAGTTTCCTTGGGTTGGCTGGTTATTACCGAAGGTTTATCAAGGATTTCTCCAAGATAGCTGCACCATTAACAGGATTGACGAAGAAGAACCAAGTGTTCACATGGGATGCAAAGTGTGAACAAGCGTTCGAAATCTTGAAGGAGAGATTGACGAGTGCACCTGTGTTGACCATTCCAAGTGGGAATGAAGAGATGGTGGTGTATACTGATGCATGTGGTACTGGACTTGGAGCAGTGCTCATGCAGAAGGATAAAGTTGTGGCTTACGCGAGTCGACAGCTAAAGCCGCATGGGAGAAACTATCCAACTCATGATTTGGAGTTGGCAGCGATTGTGTTTGCTTTAAAGATGTGGAGACATTACCTGTTGGGAGTACAATTCGAGTTGTTTATGGATCACAAGTCGTTGAAGTATCTTTTCTCCCAAAAGGATTTGAATCTTCGGCAGCAACGATGGTTAGAGTTTCTGGCATCGTATGACTTTGGGATAGCCTATACTCCTGGCAAAGGCAATGCAGTTGCAGATGCATTGAGTCGAAGACACGCAAGTTTGGGAGCGATGTTTTCGGAATGGAAGGGCCTCGAGTATTTGGCAAGGTTCGATTTCAGGCCAAGGTGCGAGTTGGAACCTGAAATGTTGGCAAGCTTGTCGATAAGGCCTACTCTTATCGAAAGGATTGGCGAGAGCCAAAAGAAAGATGTGAAGCTTGTCGAGTTCATTCAAAAGCTGGAACCAGAGAATAAAGAATTCGAGGTCGATCGAGAAGGTTGGCTTCGAAAGCAAGGGCGATTAGTTGTTCCTGATATCGATGGATTGAGAGATGAGGTTCTGAGAGAATGTCATCACTCAAAGTTGACAATTCATCCCGGTGGTAATAAGATGTATCAGGACATGAAGAGAATCTACTATTGGGAAGGCATGAAGCGAGATATTGGAAAATTCATTTCCAAGTGTATGAACTGTCAGTTGGTGAAAGCTGAACAGAAGAAGCCGAGTGGTTTACTTCAGCCATTAGAAGTTCCTACATGGAAGTGGGAGCAGATATCGATGGATTTTGTCGATGGACTACCTAGAACTAGGGAAGGGAATGAAGGGATTTGGGTCATTGTGGATCGTTTGACCAAAAGTGCAAGGTTCATTCCTGTCAAGACGACTAGGACAACGTCAAAATTGGCTGAGCTTTATGTGAAATGGATAGTTCGATTCCATGGTGTCCCAAAGAGTATAGTAAGTGACCGGGATCCATTGTTCACGAGTGGATTTTGGAAAAGTTTGCAAGAAGCTTTGGGAACCGAATTGTGCTTAAGTACGGCATATCATCCCCAAACTGATGGTCAGACCGAGAGAGTCAACCGAGTTTTAGAAGATCTCCTGAGGGCTTGTGTGATAGACTTCGGAGGATCATGGGAAGACCATCTGCATCTGGTTGAGTTTGCGTATAATAATAACTACCAGTCGAGTATTGGGATGGCACCATACGAGGCGTTGTATGGAAGGCCGTGCAATTCTCCAGCTTGTTGGTTAGAAACTGGAGATAAGTTGGTACTTGGGCCTGAAATGATTAGAGAAACCTCGGATTGTATCGAGATTGTTCGACAACGAATGAAGGCGGCCCAAGATCGTCAGAAAAGTTACGCCGATAAGTGTCGTAAGGATTTAGAATTCGACGTAGGTGATATGGTTTTTGTGAAGATTTCACCGTTAAAGCATATGGTTCGATTCGGAAGTAAAGGGAAGTTGGCTCCTAGGTTTGTTGGACCATTTCCGATAGTCGAGCGAATAGGAAAGCTCGCATATAGGTTGGAGTTACCCGAGAAGATGTCGAGTATGCATAATGTTTTCCATGTGTCGTTTCTACGGAAGTTTTTGCACGACTCGAATGTGGTGGTATCTCCAGAACAATATGAAGATTTAAAAGTCGAGACCGCAGTTGCGAAACCTCGTAGGCCACTTCGTGTTGTGGGAAATGACATGAAACAGCTTAGGAGGAAGACGGTTAAGCTAGTCAAGGTACAATGGAGTGAAGATGGCGATGATTGTACATGGGAGACGGAAGAGAGCATGAAGGCGACTCATCCAGAACTCTTCGTCGGTAGGACCCTTTGATTGTATCATCGTTATATCGTTGTATCTTATTGTTGTTTAATAGAATTCCGCGTGCTAGGATAAGGCTATGGATGCATGGTTTGATGGTTGCTAGTTTGGATGATAGAATTGGCTTCTCATGGATGATAGGCATGCGGAATTGTTATGGTTTCTTGTGTTTGCTTGGGATTTCGGGGGCGAAATTCTTAAGGGGGGGAGAATGTAACAGCCCGCATTTTATGTATCGGAAGATCATAAAATAATTTTATTTTATTCCCTGAGGGTTGGATCATTCTCATCTTTTAGTATGTTGCTTATGGGGATGTGAGACATGTCCATAAATTTTACCGATTTTGTTTGTGACCATTTTGCCCCTGTCAGTCTTGTACAAGGCATAACTTTTGACTCAGGTCAAATCAGAGGGTGAGACCTGTGCCATTGGAAAGGAATTGATGATTCTCTTTCCGTAGAGTGGTTACATTAAGGATTTGGTTCAGCAGTTTGGGAGAAATCGCTGTTTTAAGGTTTTTCAGTTGGCTGTTCAGGTTTTGGAAGGCTAATGGGCTGATTTGGAGAAGGCCCATTAGAGGGTAGGTGGAGACTATAAATAGGGGGTAAGGGATATGGAGAAAGGTTGGCATTTTCCATTCTCTTATGGGGAGGCTTTGATCTCCTTCTTCCTCTAACACCTTCCCACCATTAAAATTCCAAAATCCAAGGAGGGAAATCGAAGATCTACACCATAAGAGGCTAGATCTACATCGTCTCAAGGGCGAATTCATCGGATTGAAGAGTTTGATTCGAAGTGTTCGCTGTCCGGATTGCGTTTTCATTGCTTTTGCTTAGATTTGGATAATTGGTGAGTGATTTACATCTCTCATTCGGATTCATGCAAGTATATGGGTTTTAGGATGTTAATTTCATCATTTCCATGTTATTTTCCTTAGATCCACACCATGCTAAGTCCATTTTATATATGAATCACCTTAGGATCTGATCTAGATAATTTAAATGGTTAATTTTACGATTTTTCTCAAGATTATGCAAGTTAGATCCGTTTTTATGTTCATATGATTCACTTATCATGTTTTGAGAAATTTATGTGTTTTGATGGAAATTGTTAGATTGATGATATTGTTGGTTGCATAACATCTTTGTGGTTGCGTTTGGATGAATCGGATAAGCTGGTTTCGTCGGATTCGTCGTTTGGCGAAGTTTTGGTCGAAATCGAAGACGAAATGGAGCAGTGCAGGTTTCTGGTCGGTTTTGGAGCTAGTCGGGTCGGTTGAGGCGGTCTGATGGCTCTGGTCGGTCCAGAAGGGTCTGGACTGAGGTGGTCGATCACGTTATGGCTTGGGGAGCAAGTCAGGGAGCTGGTTAGTTGGAATGGAGGCATCGGGGTCGGTTTTGACTGGTCGTTCTGGAGCAATGCTGGTCGGTTTTGACTGGTCGTTCTGGAGCAATGCTGGTCGGTTTTGATTGGTCGTTCTGGAGCAATTCTTGTCGGTTTTGACTGGGTCTTGGAGCTGGTCGGTTTGATTGGTCCAGAAGGCTGAGGAGGGAGTCTGGTCGGCTCAGGAGGGTCCTGGTCGGTCCAGGAGGAGCAAAGGGAAGTCTGGTCAGTCCAGGGGGTCTGATCGGTCTAGAAGTACCTGAAGAGGTCTGGTCGGTCCAGAATGGGTCTGGTCGGCATTTCTAGTAGAAATTTCTGATCGGACACTTCTAGTGATGACGTAACTTCGAGGTGGTTCAAGTAGGAAGGCTCGAAGTGGTGAATGTGTTCGTTGATCAAGGTGGAACAACGAATGGGGTGACAACTCAAAGGTCGTGAGTTGGTGGATAATGGCTGCTCGAGAAGTTTGCTTGAGCTATGAAACATCGTCAAGGTTGGACGATTAGAGATGCGAAGGCCGAGAAGTCATCGTTGTCGTAAGTTCTAGCAGGCTCAAAGCAGGGGTACGATGGGTATCGTTGAAAGGCCCAAAAGACCGGTTGTTGGTCGAGTACCCTGGGTCTTTCTGGTTGGGGAAAGGCCTAGTGTCAAGGTTGGACATTGCCAAGGTTGGGCATATGGAGTTCATGCTAGAACTGGGGTTATCATTAGCCCTTGACATATGGCAAGGTTGGCCATCATACGATAATGATGGTTTCGAAGCAGGATTGGCAGTGATAGCCAGAGTCAGTCATGGATGATTAGTTGTTCTGTTTGTACTATCTCACATAGATTATCCAAAGTCGAGGGAGATGTTCTTTGAGTGCTTAAGTGATATTGGTTTAGGCCTCTGGCGAGGGTACTTAAGGAATGTTAAACTCGATTAGGGTTGTCTGTGTGAGACTTATATAATCTGGATGTTATGCGTGTTCTCTATGATTGAATGGGTGTTCTGGTTTCTATGGATGAATGGTTGAAATGGTTGGTGTAAAGGCTATCACTGTCCGATGTGGGGAAGATAAGGTTGAGTTCTTCTCTGGTGATGTGGGTAGATAAGTTGTTCATTTACCCATTCTCATATACTTTCTTGCTGAAGTTTGTTAGCTGTTTTATCGCTCACTAAGACTATTGTCTGACTCAAGGTTTTATGTCTCCTCTTATTACCTTGGGCTGTTCATCCGGTTGTGGATGGGCAGACTAAGTAGCAGGTTACAGGTAATGGAGCTTAGTGATACGAGGAAGCTGAGCGATGACGAGCAGGAGGCTAGCGTACCAGTTTTATTCTATCTAGTATTTCTGTTTCCGCTGTTTGAGTTGCTTGAGAGTTGTAGTGAGGCCTTATGTACAAACTTGGATATCAGTTGGATAATCTTTTTGGATGTTGAAAGAGTTTCAAAAGTTTGCTATATGATACCTCATTACTATCACCTGTTGTATATGTTCTATTATATTTTATCCTTGCACTGTGAGTTCTACGACAGGTTTCGATGTGTTCACTTACTATGATGATCGTCCATAGCAGCCTGGCACGCCTTTCAGCGCATTATTCCTCTTGTTTAGTGCGGTGGTTATAGGCGGTCGTCACACCGGCATATCCCACGGCCACAAGTAATCGACTTAATGTGAGAGGTCTGTGCATTAATAATTAATTAATGCTGATCAAAGACTAATATGAATGACAAACAGAAGTTTGGTTGAGTTGAGTAATTCTCTGAGTTCCAACCTGATGTTGATTTCGGTCTTCAGGGTTGATACTTAGGGAGTTATTCTCTTAACCAATGTATCTGTGAACTAAGATGTACTTAATCTAAGTATAATATATTAGTGGATAAGGTTAAGACCAACTTAACCAATAATATATAAGTGGATAGGGTTAAGACCAACTTAACCGATAATATATAAGTGGATAGGGTTAAGACAAACTTAACCAATAATATATAAGTGGATAAGTTTAAGACCAACTTAACCAATAATGTATAAGTGGATAAGGTTAAGACCAACTTAACCAATAATATATAAGTGGATAGGGTTAAGACAAGCTTAACCAATAACACACGTTGATTTAGTAAGTGGGTAACATGGGTGACATGTGGGATATAATTATAAACACTTAACCAAGTTGAAACATGTAAGAAGACATGAATAAGAGGGGTTAAGTGGGAAATCCTAGTGGAGACCAAGCATAGGTGGAAAGCTTGTGTCAAATGTGGGGACCCTTTTCAAACCAGTAACCCATTTAGTATCTAGTGAGCTCGATCTAGATCGAGGACGGGACACGCTTACTGGGTCTGATTGTAAGAGGTCAAAACAGGTTACCGATGGCAACGCAAGTCCAACGGGGTCACGTGCGTGCGTGGGCCCGGGCTGGTAGGTAAGACGTTGTTGCATCGTGTAAATATAAGTCGTGCATCTCTAGTTGTATTAGGTTGCCACTTTGGGGAGTGATACACTCCACTGTGGGACCAACACGGGTATCTACGAGTTAGGGAGCCGATCGAATAGGGAGGTAGTGGGTACGACTAGCGGAGATAGGGGCAGGCGGCACCTATGACAGCAGCTAGGAGTACAAGAAACTACCATATTATGAATAAATGTTGTAATTAGACTGGGGAGGGTAGTGGGTACAACTAGTGGAGGTAGGAGCAGGCGGCACCTACGATAGCAGCTAGGAGTACACGAAACCACCATTATTATAATTATCATTATTACGATTAGTAAGAGGGATCAACTTCCAGTATGGGACTAGTAATGGTGCGGTGTAATTAGCATTGGTGCAATATAGTAATTATCCTATAGTGATTAGGAACGAGATTAACACCAGAATATTCCTCTCGTTTGCTCTGTCATGCCCACTTGTTTCACAGTCATTCCTTGTTTTACCAGTTTATGCCTTATCCTAATTACTTTAATAATTATATTGTTAAAGTTATTATACTCGCCAGACTTTATCTCTTTCTCTCTCTTTTGGAAGTGCTTGGATTGCTGAAAGTAAAGTTCAGCTCATCTCTTTTATGGCTACTTGTGTTGGGGTTATGCTTTTTTACTTTATGTACTCAGAAAACAATTTGTCAAGATGGATATTAAGTGTACTTGGTTTTACTGTTGGTTTATGAAGTTGTTGTAATCAAACTATTTCTCCGCTACAATAAAAGTTGTTTTAAAATTTTCAAGTACCAATATATGTATCTGTCTTGTTATATTCTGTTCTATACACTAATAATGCTCCATGAAAGTTAATGCATTCCCTTTGAGAGTGACATTAATGGACGTGGGGTGTAACACGTGGTATCAGAGCTGAAGGTTACCAGAACAGATATGAGATTTTGAAAAACTGTTTTTCAAAAGCATTTTGTAAAGAAATACTTTCAAAAATATGTTTTAAGGAGAGTATTTTCAAGAGAAAAGTTTTTTAAAAAAAAAAACATAACCCCCAAGAGCCATATATCTTTCCTTCGATTCTCCGTTCTGAATCTTTTCCTCTTTCCGTTTTGAATTTCTTCCTCCACGTATAGACGCTATTCCTATGATATGTAAGAACTTCCTTACGATGGGCGCAAAACCACTTCATGGTATTGGGACGTTTGTCAAAGCCAGAAGGAAGTGGAGGACTTGTTGGTACCCTGAAGATAGACGATGGGAGGAAGGTTCAATTAGCTGCTTGGTTAATAAAGGACGAAGCCTCATTTTGGTGGGAGGTCACGAATGGAGGATATAGAGGAGAGACATGGATAGGACACACAATAAGAAAATAGAACCAAAGAAAGGCGGTAAGGATAACAAGGGGCCAAGGGAAAAGGAAGGGCCACACTTGTGAAATATCTGACTACTTAAATAAAGACGTTAGAAAGAAAAGGAAGACTAGTTATTATCGTTACGGAGAAACATGACATCTTATTAGGATCGTCCAAAGAAGCTAAAGGCAAATGTAAGGACAAAGTACAGGATCTTCTGGAGGGCAGACGCGTTCCCTCACGGCTGGCATACCTGATGGAGGTAGAAACATTTCTATTGAAAGTTTGGTTTTTTTCTGTTTGATCATCCTATTCGTACTTTGTTTGATTCTGGCGCTTCACACTCATTTGTATCCTCTTCGTTAGTTGAAACACTTCACCTAAATACTAGTCTAGTTATGGATCCCATAGTAGTCTCAAATCCTATTGGTGGTTCGGCTCATCTTTCGATGATTTACCGGGGTTTGAGAGTGTCTTGGGCGTTGGGTTTGAATGCAATGCCTTCGTTCTTGGCTTCACGGGCTATGGCTTGATTCTAGGCATGGATTGGCTAGCCAAATACGATGCCATCCTAGATTGTGAATGAAGGGTAGTTAGATTGTTGACTCGTTGTGGAAAGACCCTTGATATTTCTTGTGACCCTAGAGGTCTGGTGATGCTTAGCTATCCAGAATCTCTTGACACATCAAACGATGATTTAGAATCTGTTTGTGTGGTCCGTGAATATGGTGACGTCTTCGATGAAGTTCGGGGTTTACCCCGAGGCACGAGATAGACTTTTGTATATACCTAGTAAATAATGCAAAGCCAGTTGCATTACCGGTGCGCCATATGGCTTCGAGAAAGAAAAGAGAACTCGGTAAGCAAAGGAGTTGCTTAAGAATGGGTTCATAAGAAAAAATATTTCGGAATGTGGTGCTCTAGTTGTTTTTGCTACGAAGGCTGATGGTTCACTTATATTGTGCGTGGACTATAGAGAGTTGAATAAGCTCACAAAGAAGAACAGGCACCCATTGCCGAGGATAGATGATTTATTCGATCAGTTGTTAGGTGCTTCGGTTTTCTCGCAACTAGATTTGGCTATAGGATTTCATCAGCTAAGGGTGGCTGGAGACAGCATAGACAAGACTGCATTTAGAACTCCTGATAGTTTTTTCTCGAGTGGGTTGTCATGTCTTTTGGTTTGATGAGTGCACCCGCATACTACGTTGACTTAATAAGTAGGGTGTACAGGGAGTTCCTAAACAAGTTTGTGGTAGTCTTTGTGGACGATATCTTGATTTTCTCTAGAAGCGAGGAAGAGCATGCCTAGCATCATAGGGAAGTCTTAGAGACCCTACGAGCACATCAACTCAAAGCTAAGTTCTCCAAGTGCCATTTTTGGAGAAAATAAGTGAGGTTCTATGGACACGTGGTCTCTAAAGATAGGATAGCTATGGATCCCGCAAAGGTGGTGGCAATCCAAGATTGGAAGATTCCTAAGAACGCAACAGAAGTAAGAAGCTTTTTAGGGCTGGCTGGTTATTATAGGAAGTTCATTAAGGACTTCGCGAAGATATCAGCCCCACTTACTCGGTTAACGAAGAAGAACTTGACTTTTGCTTGGGATGTTGACTGTGACAATGCTTTACAGCATTTGAAGAGGGCTTTGACGACAGCTCCAGTTTTAGTTTTGCCAGATGGAAGTAAGCCATTCACAGTGTATACCGGTGCTTGCGGGACAGGGCTTGGAGCAGTTTTTGATGCAAAAGGAAAAGGTGATATGCAAAAGGCGGCGAGTTCGAGCATCGCTCATCATCCACAAACGGATGGACGGACAGAAAGGGGTGAATAAAATCCTTGAAGATCTTTTGAGGATATGTATCCTAGATTTTGGAGGGACATGAGAAGAGGCAACGAGCTTAGTAGTGTTCACGACGTGTTTCACGTATCGCATTTGCGGAAGTGTTACAAGATACCGCGGAAGTAGTGGAGCCGAACATGCTTAGAGGAGTGGAAGTAGAGTGAGATGCCACGATTATGCAAGCTCCTACATGCATCCTTGTGTCGGAGGTATAAAAGCTACGCAACAAAGAGGTCAAGTTGGTCGAAGTGCAATGGGGAGATGATCAAGGAGACGAGACTTGGGAGGCGGAAGACAAGATGCGTACGCTGTACTCTTTCCTTTTTAAGGGTATGTTTTTAACTTCTCCTTTCTCTACCGCTTTGTTGATACTTGTCCTATCATTTAGTTTGTCTTTGCGATGATATCTTCGATCCTTAGTTAGGAAAAAAAACCCTATGGTTGTGAACATGTGTTTGAGACATGTTATGTTTGGTGGATGCAAGTGGTTGCTAATGGTTGCTTGTGGATGCATGTACACACACATTAGGCACTAGATCGGCTCAATCACTTTCATACTGCATGTAAATGTGTGTGTGCATATTTAAATTAATGGATGTATAATGGTTGTGTTATCATATGGATGCTGCATTTTGATGAATGATTGTGCACACATGTAAAAGTAATATGTATCGTTAGGATTCTTTCGCATACATAATGGACGCATGGCACTATCACGATTTGCATTAAGGAGGTCAACTGAATCAGTGGACCGCCTGATTTTTGCATTGGATAAGGAACATGTACACACACTTTTTGCATATGTTCATACAACATTAGAAATCTTGTAAGGACAATGGATGCCTGTGTTTGATGGTTGAGTAGATGGATGATTGGATGTTAGGATATGCATTCTCCTTAACTTGGAGATTTCGGGGGCGAAATCCTTTAAGGCGGGGAGAATGTAACACCCCATGATTTTAAATATTAAAATTAAAGAATACTTAATTTCAAATGTGAGAATTAAGGGAAACGGTTTACGCCATTGCCTTCTTCTCCGAATTCTGCTTGAGATAGAGTCCGAGTTTGTGTGAATCGGACTTCGTATGAAGAAGTTATGGCCTTCCGAAGTTCCAGAATTTAAATAAATTAAAAACAGCTCAGGATCAGAAAATTTGAAATTCAAAATTCAAACAGGGAAGCAGGCTGGGCGGGAAAATTCCCGCCCAAGGCTAGGTCGACCAGGGGGTCGACCTCCCAATACAGGTCGACTAGGGGGTCGATCTGTCCCCCCGGCTGATCTGAAAGATGACGCTGTTTTGACTCATTGCTGAGTCATTAAGGCTGAGTTGTTATTCTATCTTGACTAGATGGTCTTGATTGTTTCTAGGTTAATCTGACGGCTCTTAATTAATTAAAATTCTATATAAGCAACCTAACCCTCAACCTAAAATCACACTAATTCATACCAAGAGCCGCCATGCCGTCAATGGTGAACCTAGAGTGCCGCCATTCTCTTTCAACTCAAAAGCAAGATAGAAGCCAGAATCAAAATCAAATCTAGTCTAAATTAGAATAACAATTAGTCTACATTAAAGGCGAGCAATTCAGTTTCAGAATACAGATCCCTGAAAAACAAGACTGTTCTTTTGTGAGTATAATTTCTTTCACAAAATAATTAATAAATTAATTGTGATAAGTTATAATTGGGATTATGAGAACATGACTATTGAATCGTGTGATGTTATTGTCTGTTGGTGAACATATGACAGCTTTGTTATCGTATGTTGGTAGATCTATTTCATATGTACAATTATACATGTTTAACTTGATTCATTTTATGCAAGTCTGTGTTTACATATGCTAATTTGTATATGAATCTTATGCAAGTTTTTGATGTTAAATCATATGCTTATTCATATGTGAATTCTATGCAAATCATATGCAAATCTTATGCAAGTTTGGCATGTTAAATTATATGTGAATCTTATGCAAGTTTGGGATGTTAACTCATATGCTAGTTCGTATATGAATCTTATGCAAGTCTGTACGCGAATTATACACAAGTTTATATGTGAATCAAGTATATGCATATGCTAGTTTGTATGCAAAACATGTGATATTAATTTATATATTTAGATCCATATGCAAGTTTGTAGGAATCTATAAGCAAGTTCACAATTTATGTAAATTTAGGTGAAAAACCATATCCATATGCAAGTTCACATTTTTATGTTTAGATCTATATTTAGATCCATGGTAGTACATGGTTATGCAAATTTATGTTCTATATGCCCATTGCCTATGCTTGTTTTGTATGTGAATCATATGCTAGTTTGAATGTAAGTTTGTATGAAATTCATATGCAAGTTCTAGGAAAACCATATCCATATATGCAAGTTCACAATTACATGTTTAGATCTATACATTTAGATCCATGACGGTACATAGTTTATACGAATTTATGTTTTATGACTATTGCCTATGCAAGTGTTGATTATGCAAATTTATGTTAATATGAATCATAATCATGTCAGTTTTGATCCATGTTATGCTAGTTAGATCTATTTTGTGTGTTATGCAAGTTGTGATGTTTCTTTCCTTTTTATGAGTTAGACTATTTGCGAGTCTAACATATTTCATGTTCAACGTACGAACGACATGGGGATAATGGGAAAATATTAAATAATGTATATTTTGAAAATTGGCATTAATGGATTAAAGACATATAATTAATTTGAGACATTAATTGGTATAATTTATATACCTAAAAAAGTATTGACATAATTTAGGTGAACAATTATGGACATGGATTAAAATTGGAAGTTATTGGCAATTTGAAATAGGGATATTAATTCAAATTGAAGTTGAATAATAATGTGTAACAATAAATGCCTAAGACACGAGGTTAGACTCGTTTGTGGTGTAAGACTGGCCGGACCCGCCCGGCAAATCCAGCAACCACAAACGGTAGTCTAATGTGATAGGTCAAAGGCATAAACTAAATGCATAATAAATGCCTAAGACACGAGGTTAGACTCGTTTGTGGTATAAGACTGCCCGGACCTGCCCGGTAAATCCAGCAACCACAAACGGTAGTCTAATGTGAGAGGTCAAAGGCATAATTAAAAGATGCTTAGACACGAGGTTAAGTCTGGCTTGTGGTGGAAGTCTGCTCGGAACGCCCGGCATATCCAGCGGCCACAAGCAATCGACTTAATGAGAGAGTCTATGCGTTAATAATTAATTAATGCTGATCAAAGATGAATATGAATGACAAACAGAAGTTTGGTTGAGTTGAGTAATTCTCTGAGTACCAACCTGATGTTGATTTTGGTCTTTGGGGCTGATACTTAGGGATTTATTCTCTTAACCAATGTATCTGTGAACTAAGATGTACTTAATCTAAGTATAATATATTAGTGGATAAGGTTAAGACCAAATTAACCAATAATATATAAGTGGATAGGGTTAAGACCAACTTAACTGAAAATATATAAGTGGATAGGGTTAAGACAAACTTAACCAATAATATATAAGTGGATAAGGTTAAGGCCAACTTAACCAATAACATATAAGTGGATAAGGTTAAGACCAACTTAACCAATAATATATAAGTGGATAGGGTTAAGACAAGCTTAACCAATAACGCATGTTGATTTGATAAGTGGGATATAATTATAAACACTTAACCAAGTTGAAACATGTAAGAAGACATGAATAAGAGGGGGTTAAGTGGGAAATCCTAGTGGGGACCAAGCATAGGTGGAAAGCTTGTGTCAAATGTGGGGGCCCTTTTCAAACCATTAACCAATTTAGTATCTAGTGAGCTCGATCTAGATCGAGGACGGGGCACGCTTACTGGGTCTGATTGTAAGAGGTCAAAACGGGTTAGTGGTAGCAACGCAAGTCCAACGGGGTCATGTACGTGAGTGGGCCTGGGCTGGTAGGTAAGACGTTGTTGCAACGTGTATATATAAGCTGTGCATCTCTAGTCGTATCGGGTTGCCACTTTGTGGAGTGATACACTCCACTGTGGGACCAACACGGGTATCTACGAGTTAGGGAGCCGATCGAATGGGGAGGGTAGTGGGTACGACTAGTGGAGATAGGGGTAGGCGGCACCTATGACAGCAGCTAGGAGTTCAAGAAACTACCATATTATGAATAAATGTTGTAATTAGACTGGGGAGGGTAGTGGGTACAACTAGTGGAGGTAGGAGCAGGCGACACCTACGATAGCAGCTAGGAGTACACGAAACTACCGTTATTATAATTATCATTATTACGATTAGTAAGAGGGGTCAACTTCTAGTATGGGACTATTAATGGTGCGATGTAATTAGCATTAGTGAAGTATAGTAATTATCCTATAGAGATTAGGAACGAGATTAACGCCAGAATATTCCTCTCGTTTGCTTTGTCATGCCCACTTGTTTCATAGTCATTCCTTGTTTTACCAGTTTATGCCTTGTCCTAATTACTTTAATAATTATATTGTTAAATTTGTTATACTCTCCAGACTTTATGTCTGACCCCTTGTTTTCGCCTCTTTTCTTCCTCCCTCCCCCCCCGGCGCTCCCCAGGTTCTCAGGGTGGGACTAGTACTAGTTGAGCTTGATCTTGGATCTCTTTCTCTCTCTTTTGGAAGTGCTTGGATTGCTGAAAGTAAAGTTCAGCTCATCTCTTTTATGGCTACTTGTGTTGGGGTTATGCTTTTTTACTTTATGTACTCAGAAAACAATTTGTCAAGATGGATATTAAGTGTACTTGGTTTTACTGTTGGTTTATGAAGTTGTTGTAATCAAACTATTTCTCCGCTACAATAAAAGTTGTTTTTAAATTTTCAAGTACCAATATATGTATCTGTCTTGTTATATTCTGTTCTATACACTAATAATGCTCCATGAAAGTTAATGTATTCCCTTTGAGAGTGACATTAATGGACGTAGGGTGTTACATCCCCCGTCCTCTGCCTCCTCGGCCTCCTCTACCTCTATCTGCTTTTTCAGCCATCTAGGTCAGTTCTGTACAAGCAAGAAAAGAGTCCCGCTCACAGAAATGATAATTTTAAGATATGGTAAAAGCAGAAGAATATATGGAAATATAACGATGTACTGATCAAGTTATTTTGCTATTCTGCTTAGCTTATTCTAGGACATTACTAATCCTATCTCTAATGAGCTACTCGCCTTAGAACACTACTGATTCTATTTTGACGAGGTGTTTAATGTGTTAAATTCCAGAACTAAGATTAACCAAAGCTCTGATACCACCTGTGACGATCCTAAAACCCCGTGTCACAGAATTAACGATAATCATTGGAATATAACACATTAATCATCATTAGCAGAGAACAGATAATAGCATAAATAGAAAATAGAATAATTTACATCAATATGATAGCGGAATCATAATATGTAATAACATCAGAGTAGCACAGTGCAGGATACAACTTAGTGCATAAAAGGAAATGATCAGTCTACATCAAGATCACTGGGACATATACATCATAGAGTACATAATAGAAGTAAATCTGTCTACATCACGATAAGCGGAATCATATACATAAGATACTGATGGCGGAATATCAAATAGCCAAAATACTGAGATATCTAGTCTTCGCCATACAAGCCAAAAGGTGCACTCCATGCTGCAGTGCAAAAGCCAAAATATAACCTGTCACTTGTCACTAGGCTGCTCGTGTGAAAATAAGGGCACCCAAGTTTGCAAAGTTAAACAAACTACGAGTCAGTCATGGGACTGGTATGAGAAATCTACATAACTGGTTAAACAACAATAACAAGGCAAATCATAGGACCACGCCACTTTCGCGGAACGGGTTTACTCCAGCGATTGCCAGTGCATGAGATAAAGTTAATCTTTTGAACAACGCAATGCTTTTTATAAAAATGAAGCCGTTATAAGACTGAAGTCCCATCACACAATGTAACGCACGCCGAAGGATAGAGTTTTACCTTATAATGGCCAAAACATGCTTAATACGTCTAAAGCAAAATCATTTGATATTATTACTAGTGCATATATGTTTCAAAAACAAATTCAATCATAAATATCCATTCTAGACGGCATAAGTGCCCCATACCACTATGTCGCCATATATTAGTTACAATCAAATCTGTAATTTCGTATTGGAAATTTGGATTCCATCATGAGTCGAGGCCAGGGATGGCTCCTCACCACTTCGAGACACTCTAGCAAATGCCTCAAGATTCCTCGCAGAGAACCCTTGGATCTTCAGGACCTATCCTCTCTTACGTTTTAGGATTAGTTATTCCTGAACACACGTTTCTCGGTCCTATCGGACCTATCCATTGGCTCCGTAGAGACCGATATATCCGAGGCGCCTTGCATTCCAACATCCACAAAGGTATAATAATCAACAATGTCATGGCTAGAAAAACGCTGACACCACCCATAGCTAGAAAGAAACGTCGTGCACTCCTGCAGTCACGATCCCGTTTTTGACTCATGCTGAGGTGTAAGGCTCGCGAATTAATGCCATACACAAAGCTACGCTATATTAAAGTCGTGCTTTGATTATCAACCACAAGACTCTACTTTTCAATAAAAGCCTTGATCATTTGCATCTTTGCATGCCACGCTGTCAATCCACACCATACCACTGATGTCTACCGATATACAACCTCTGAGCTCGTACGTCTCAGAGAAGGGCGTTAAGCAAGAGAATAAATTCTCCGCTGCCAAACAGATGTATATTTTTAGTAGAGATCAACGAATACAGCACAGAATACACGTTAGACACACATCCATTTACAAGTCCATTCTAGGTCTGAACGAAACCGGAGACACCTTATTCCTCGTTCCATATGTCCAATACGGAAGAGAGGCCCTCGCACATCCGGACGATCAACAAGCACGTCCAGACTACTACCACTGTAACCTCGTCAAGGGAGCTACCCATCTCAAAGGCATCAGTAGTAATCTACACGATGTGAAGATCACCAGTCTTGCACCGTCTTCATATCTTCGACATTTATTCGTCGATCAATTATTTGAAATGAGAATTAACTCGGCCTTTTCAAATAATTCACGTATATTAGAATTCAAATCAATTCTGTCCATGATTAAATTATTTGATATTTCAGTTCTTTATATAATTTTCATGTCAAACACATTCAACCATCAAATATCAAGCAAACCAAGTATAATCGGTTTATTTCCATTCCATATCACCTATAATATTTTGTAATGATATATCGTTATTTTTATTTATTTAAAAATAGCGCCATTCAATTAAATGATGTTCCAGGCCATAACGTGGCCCTGGCGCTGTTTTTCCCTAATTTTGATTTACACATTTCTCAAAATCTAACCGTCGGATCTTAACGAAGTTAAGTTCGTTGGAAAGATCTCTCCAAAGTGAACCCAACGGCTCCGTTTTTGGGAAAATCCGATGGTCGGATCTCTCGATATAATCATTTAAAGTTACAATTTTAAAACATGAACTGCAGCGTCGTTATTCGTTTTATTTAATATATATATATATATATATATATATATATATAAATGTAATTCATTCTGGCGCTGTTTTTATTCAGATTTGAATTAAACATTTCACACAATCCAACCGTTGGATCTTAACAAATTTTATACCGTTGGAAAGATTTTTCCAAAGCGAACCCAACGGTTCTGGTTTCGGGAAAATCCGATGGTCGGATCTCTCGGTATAATCGTTTAAAATTACGATTCCAAAACACGAACTGCAGCTGCATGATTCGTTTATTTAATATATATATATATATATATATATATATATATATAATTCATTCGACGATTTCTATATCATTTTTCACTTCAAATATTTCACTAACGCTTTTAAATTTCAGAAAATTTCTCCATAACCTCCTTTGTACGGGGAGGGGTTTGGAAATTTATTGGGCCGTATTAGGCACCCAATGAATCCTAAAAAGCATGCACATATTTATAGTGATATATTCCAGTGTCCACAGGGGAGTGTGTATAGATCATAACTCCAAAGAGTAAATTCTCGTCACCTTATAAATGGTTTCTGTGCCTTAATGACTAGAAAGACGTGTTTATTATCATCTCCAGACCCGTATGGTTTTTTTTATATTAATCTGGCAATTTATCGTTACATTTTATACAGTCCATATCAGTCTTCAGTTCAACCTGAAATATAGTCATCGCCATACAAGCCTCTCGCTTGTATGGTATATCTTCAACCTCGTCACATAAGCTCCAAATGCTTATGTGGTATATGGTAGGGTATGTTATCTTCCATAAGTATGCCATGTAGTATAGTTCAAAATTAATTGTTACTATCCTATGGCGACGTTTATGATTTCACACAGAACAACCCACACCCCGCATCCAATGGCATTCACAGGAGTTTATATGATAATAAAATTACGCAGCCAACTCATTAAGGCTTACCTATTTGTCAGGCACGCAAATATATTCTTTACTCAACAGCTAATCCATATTCCTGTTCAACATATGTATATATATGTAGAACTAAGCTAAAAATAATATTTCAAGCGAATAAATGTTTATTTTAACACACGGTTATTTTTAACACTTCACTCATAGGATAAAAATGATATTTTTGGCGAACAAAAATATGTTTCAACACATGTGTATTTTTAGTGAGTTGTATACATGATAAAAATGATATTTTTATCGTTCAAAATATTTATTCCACACCTGAATGTTTTTAGCACTTCATATTCACAATAAAAATGTTAATTTTATTGTTCAATCCTTTTATTCAACACATGAATCCTTTTCAACACATGAATATTTTAAATAGTTCATACATATAATAAAAATAATATTTTTATCATTAAAACAATTTATTTGAAACACGAATATTTTATATACTTCATACATAAGATAAAAAATGTTATTTTTATCGTTAAAACAATTTATTTGAAACACGAATATTTTATATACTTCATACATAAAATAAAAATGTTATTTTTGGTGTTAAATCAATTTATTTAAAACACTAGTATTTTATATAGTCCATATATATATGATAAAAATGTGATTTTTTATCTTTCAAAGAATTTATTCAACAAATGAATATTTCATACGCATAATAAAAATGATATTTTTATTATTTGAAAAATTTATTCGACACATGAATATAATTCAACACATGAAAATAATTCAAACACATAGATATTACTGAAAATTTCGACAGCATAACGGTAGGGGGTTTAAAACCGGCACCGTCCCGAGTACGGCTCGCACTACCTTAGGCCTTCCGGCGTTCCATAATGGGCTTATCTGAATGATCTAAGATCAATTTCATATCATATGAATTTTCCATAACAATTCCCATTTGTTTCAACCACAAACAATTATTTCCAACCATTCACATTTCAACTAATTTTCAACCATTCGCATTATCAACCAATTTTCACGCCAATCACAATCAATTCATATCGTCCAAGGTCTGTGGATGAGGGGAATATGTATATATATATATATATATATATATATATATATATATATATATATATTTCATTTCCATTTCAATACAAGTATGATTTTTACAACGCATGTATAATTTATACATCACTCATATAACTTATACAATGCTCATACGTGAGGTGTACAACGCATATGTAATTTATACTTCGCTTATATAATTTATACAACGCATTTCCATTCCATATTTGATTTAGAAGTCTCACATCGATTTTAGTCCTTCTGAAATTTGTATCGAGCTCGGAATACGTTCTAGCTTCTTTTAGAATGTAGATGATGTCGCTACGAGTCCGGTGTCTTCGGTTTCACTGGATTTCAACAACTTAGCAAAAAGATATGATTTTTATTTGAAAATCATAAATAGCAACGCTTAAAAGTGTTATTATCAGTTTTAAAAAACAAAGGCCGCACCTTTCTGAATTTGTTCGAAACTAGGTTTCGATCTTTTGCCAAATCCGTGCAATGATTGAACAATCGGCCTTCACCACAGCGAAGGGGGAAGCACGGCGCACGCGCGCCAAAGGTTGTAGCCCAACTCGATCTGACGTGGCAGGCGGGGCGGCGCTTCGAAGTTCGGGTCTTTGAGGGGCTCGTTCTCGATGTAGGAGTGACGTTAGGTGATGAACCTTATATGGATTTGAAGAGGGGAAGGAGAGCTTCAAAAAGTTCCAAAGGGGCAGGGTTTGATTCGAAGTGGATTCGCCGGAATATGGCCGGGAAGGGTGGAGGGTTTGTCGTCGCTCGATACAGAGAGGGGCGGGGTTTTTTTTTTGATTTTTTATAAATTAAAAATTATAATGGAAAAATATGATTGGCCCGTTATATATATATTTCAAAAATTAGGGTTTCTTCACTCCAATCCAAACCCAATGACTGTCGCCTCCAGCTAACTACCCATATTCCGAACACAATGAAATATGTTTCGTAAGCCCATTCGACTATTATAGTCAGTTATTCTTCAAATTAAAATATAAAACATTCAAATTTTGATTTGAATGTACATTTTAATTTGCCGGGGCCACATACCGATTCTAAAAATTCCCGAAAAATTTATCTGGCTATGTTGGGACGATACGGTTCCAACAAAATTGATTTCTTCGAACTATGAGACCGTTTGAAAAATGGCCATTTTCTGGTCGATCCAATTTGACTAAAATCAACCAAACACGTTTTCCTTTGCCACGCTCACATATTAATTCCAAAAATTATGGAATTTGAAACCTAGCAATAAATTGACATACCGGATCAAACAAAAGTGGTTTCGTCGAAAACGGAGGTCGTTTGCAAAATGTCTATTTTCAATGGTTATATTTATTCCATATCGACCATTCTGAATATTCAACTGGCCATAACTTTTGATTCCCGCTATGAAATTTTGATTTTTCAGATTCGTTAGAAAGATATTCTTAAACAGATATAAATATTTTTGGTTTTGCTAAAATCCGTCTTATTTTGCATCCTGTACGTTCAGTCAAAGTACGAATTCAAAATTTCAAACTGTCGCGCTATTTATAACTCGTTATTTAATTATAATAAATTATTTCAATTACTCCAAATTCATTAAAATAGCCAAATTAAAAATTTTAAATTGGCTCTGATTTTCCGGGTTGTTACAAATTGGGAAGAAGAACGTGTTTTATAGGGTAAGAAGAGAAGATAAGAACGACGTACTATCATATGGTTTAGTTGGTCTGCGTGTTATCCAGAGTATAGGTCGGCCTAAATCATAACCGAGGTAGGTTATATTTAGGGTAGATGATAATGTGGTTAACTCTAGCGTGAATTATCATTGAACGCTCAATATTTGAACCATCAACACAAACCCCAACACGACAAAAAATTTATGTGTCTCTTCGTATTTATGTAGTGAATCTAATAAAATTATTCTCTTTGTAATCCGACTTCGTTTTTTTTTTCAAATTTCAAACGTTAAATTCATACACACATATCTAAGAAAATTCCGATATATTTTATCACATAAAATTCCAAACTCATTTTCCTTGCAAAAGAAAAATTTTCGAACTCATTTACGTTAATAACATTAATTATTTTTATTTATGTATTTCAAACTTCATAATAATATTCAATATAATTCATTTGTATTTCTTAATTCCAATTTCAATTCAAATATCAACCAATTTATTCTCGATCAGTTATAAATAAATAATTGATGCAGATTAATCAATCTGAATTTAAAGTAGAATTTAATCCTTATTTAAATCAATAAATTTTGATTTTTAAATCTCTAAACCAGATATCCAATATAACATTGATTATTAATCTATTCTAGTCGTCGAAATTTCTGAGATGTTACATTGGCGATCCCCCCTGGCCGACCCTTCCAGTCCCACTGCGTTTTCTGTTTGCATATAATTTTTTTCTTTTCCCTACTATATTGATTTTCAAAACTTCTGCTATTACCAATACAAACTCCCCACCTTGCTATTTACTACTCACGCTACATGCTTCTTGTCTTGCTCACGAGACTCTCATCCTTCCCAATGCATGCAAGCTTCTTCCCTACTTTATGATCTTCCTGTGATAGCCCGTAACTTCCCCGGTAAGGAAAGCCCGGATTCTTGCGAACACGACAAAATATAACACAAACAGAAGAACATTTCACTGTTATTACAACAATTCCATCAGATATAAGAATATACAGAGTATGGATGAATATTGGACATTTGACAATTTTCTGAGATTACAATAAATCACATAGCAGCGGAAAAACAATACAAAACGCAACTGAAGGTAATGCACGGATATAGAGCTTTTCGAGCATCGTTCCAGCTGTAAATCAGGATCCTGTGAATATAAATCTGCAAAACCAAAACTACTAGCTACCTGTGTCGAAAATAGGGGCACCCAGTGTTTAGGTTAAAACAATAAACACCAGGTCAGTCATGTGACTGGTGTGAGAACTAAAACAGTTATACATTCTTATTTTAAAGTTCGGTAAATCAAGGGACCACGCCATATAACACAGAACGGGTTTTTACCCCAAGAATACCAGTGCTTAAACAAACAGCGCAATGATAAATAGAGAACAATGAAGCTGTTATAAGACCCAGGTCCCATCACACAATGCAACGCAAGCCGGAGGATAGGGTTTTCCCTTATAACAGCCAAATAATGCTTGATACGCGAAATTTGATCTTTTATTATTACTATAAGTGAAGAAAACAACTTCAATCATAATATATAAATCATAGACGACATAGCATCCCATGCTACTATGTCGCTATACTAGGCTCTACAAATAAAACTGAATGACACGTATTGGAAATTGGATTCCATCATGAGTCGAGGGAAGGGGCAAGCTCCTCTCCGTTTCGAGATACTCTAGCAAATGTCTCAGGACCCCACTTTGTTCCTTGGAATCGGCTGGGCCGGTCCTCACTTACTTTCGAGGATTAGTATTCCTGAACACACGTTTCCCGGTCCTAACAGACCTAATATCGAGGCGCCTCGCATTCCAACATCCACACAGGTAAAAAAGTATATAAATGTCAGGGCTGGTAGGTCACTGACATCACCCATAGCTAGAAAGAAACGTGGTGTTCTCCTAACGGTCCGTATCCCGTTTTTGACTCATACCGAGGTGTGAGGCTCGCGAATTCACGCTATACACAAAGCTACGCCACACAGGCCGTGCATTAATCATCAACCACAAGACTTTGCTTCTCAACAGAAGCCTTGATCATCTGCCACTTAGGCATGCCACACAGGCAATTCACTCCATGCGACTGATGTCCATCGATATACACCTCTGAGCTTGTACGTCTCAGAGAAGGGCGTTAAGCAAGATAATAAATTCTCCATCGCCAAACAGATGTATATTTAATAGAGATCAATCAACACAGAACAAAATCCCATGTCAGACACACAATCCATTTACAAGTTCGTTATGGGTCTGAACGAAACCGGAGGCACTTTCCTCGTATATCCATCGATCTCCAAGTACGTCTGGACGATCACCAACTGATTCCCTCATCTTGGGTGTACAACCCAATCAAGATCATTAGTAATCACCCAAACGATGTGAAGACTTCCGGTCTTCCACCACCGTCTTCATCTTCGACTTATCGTCGAATCGGTTATTCAGAATGGGTATAAACCCGGCCTTTCCGAATAACCAACATATGTTATAAACAAATGTTACACAATCATGACATACGCCTCATTCCAATTCTGAATATTCATTTATTCAATTATTCACATGCTTTGGGAAAGGTTCCCATTAATTTTATCAAAGATAAATTCTTTAAAATTTATTCTTTAATCTTCCTTTGGATGTCGTATCAAATCAAATTATGGTTTTCCAAACTAGTCGAGATTAGCGAACCACACTGAAGTAATTATTTATTTTATTTCCCAATCCCAACCTATTCATCCCACGGAGCAAAACTGTTATTACCCCATAACTAACACCACGGTGTTATCGGTAATTTAATTACCATTTCACGTTCAAATCTAATTAAAGATTTACTATCGCTCGGAGCAAAACTGGCGATACTCCATTCTCGATCACTTTCCGAATCCTGATAATTTAAATTATCAACTCTCATTTCAATCTAATTAAAGATTCATTAAAACTCCTTTTACTAGGTTAAAGAACTAATGCCATTTAAAACACCGTTCACAATAAACCCAAACCACATTTGATATTAAATACAAGGCTCTGAATAGAAAATATATCGGCTTATATTCAATATCAAATTCTGAAATCAACAAATATCATATTAGAAATAACGATATAAAATATATCTTCCAAATTTCCACAACAATATTCGTATAATCCCGAATCCAATCATCGAAATATTCCGAAGATAATTTCGATTCAAATCCATTCCAATTCATATATTGGAAATTCTGGTTATTTTTAAAACTATTTCATATCCCATTTATTTATTTAAAAATAAATAAATTATTATTCTAGTTCAAAACTAGTTCATTTTGATAAAAATACATTTTTATCTTTTCAAATATGGGATTTTTCATCCCAGTTCTTTCCAAATTATTTATTATGATTTTACACAAATTATTGATATTTTTAATAATTTTATCAAGGCCCGTACAGTCGATTTCCTACAACGGCCATCGAACTGCACTTACAGCGACCTTTTCCAAATTTGATTTGGACGTATCTCCAAATCCAACTGTTAGATTTGACATTTCTAATATTTGTTAGAAAGCTCTTTTCGATACGAACCCAACGGTTCCGCTATTAGGAGAATCCGACGGTCGGATCTCCCGCAATGTCCGCACGAAGTCAATGGTCGAAATTCGCGAACTGCTGCAGCGCGGCGCGTTCTATTTAGGCCATTATACTATATATATAATATATATAATATATATTTCATTGATTTCTATTCAAAACGAATTTTATAAATCGTTTTAAATTCGTTTTCAGAACAGTTTCAACTTCATATTCAATTTCAAATCAAAGATGAATTTTCCATTATAAATTCGTTTTACATTCATTTCCATTCAATTTGAATTCATTTTAATTCAATTTCAATTCGAATTCATTTTAATTCAATTTCAATTCGAATTCATTTTGATTCATTCCTATTCAATTCGAATTCAAATTCAATTTCTATTCAATTCGAATAGAATTCATTTTCTATTCGAATCGAATTCATTTCAATTTCACTTCAATTTGAATTCATTTCAGATTGATTCAATTATATTTCAATTTGAATTTTTATTCAATTTAATTCGCATTCTATTCAATTCAATTTGAATTTACCCTCTATTCAATTAAATTCGAATTCATTTCAAATTGATTTCAATTCAATTTCAATCCTGTTCAATTCAAAATATTCGATTATGAAATCACTTTTCAATATTCGTTATAAAACGAATAAAATCGATAAAAATATCGTTCGCGTCAAAATAGCGCATCTCTAATCAACACGGCTTTATATTTTTCAAAGACTTCTTTATTCTATTTACCAAATGAATATTTATTCTATTCAACACATGAATCTATATTTCTTTCAACACTTGACTAATCTCAACAAATGAGTACTGTCCACACATGACTATTTTTGTTATGTAATATATTTTATAAATTTTTTGATAAAGATGTTAATTTTTATTGTTAAAATATTTCGTTCAACACATGAATCTATATATTTTTTTCCAACACATGACTAATCTCAACACATGAGTACTGTCAACACATGAATCTTATTTTACAATATTCTTTATTTTCTCAATTGGAATGAGGCCCAGTCAATTACCATATAATGTTGATTATATGGATTCCATACAACACATGTATATAATAGCAACGATAAATAATCAACCATCATCCAAAGTGCACTACACTGTATAAGCATCAAATATAGATATCTAACGCTTATAACAGCCTATCAATCAACCGATCGACATACAACTAATTATTGGGATTAGTGTATGTCATATATTATCCCAATACCCATGTGGGGTTTCAAATCAACAAACACAAATTTTATTTGTGAAGTTGGCGACGTGTAAAATTTATCGTCCCAAGGTGTTCATAATCAAACCGTCCGGTTTGTAAATGAATATTTATTTATTCACATTCACGTTAAAAATTATATTTTAACGATAAAATATGTTTAACTATATAAATATTTTATTTTATTCTTTTCAATTAAATTTATCAACCAAACAATTAAATCAATCACCAAACAATTAACTAAACAAACAAGCCGTCCATGGTCTGTGGACGACGGGTGTCGGGTGCTACTAAACACCGTCTACATCCTAGTATATAATTTTAACTAGAAAAGAAGATTTAAAGTGAGAAGTTCTCACAGAGGGTTCCACTCCGCCGTGCTTTGCGTTTGAACTGTTGAACTTTTTCGATCTGCTTGAAATTCCAATGCAGTTCTTTACTACGCTGTTCATATTAAAAATTATATTTTTTTACTTCATTTCAATAAATAAAAATCATATTTTATTTCTACTTCATATATTTTTACAACACTTATTTCAATTTAAAAATTATATTTTTATATTTCGTCTTTTTATATAAAGATTTGATTTTTATTTCATCGCTATAAAAATCACGTTTTTATTTCAACATATATAAGAAAGATCAAATTTTTATTTAGCTAGATATATAAAGATCAAATTTTTACTATCTATATAATATAAAACCGTATTTTTACTTCACTAAAAATCATATTTTTATTTTGTTACTTATATAAAGATAATATTTTTATATTCTCTATTATATAAAAATCATATTTTCAATACTTCTACTTTATAAAAATTATATTTTTAACCTCTCTACATAATAAAGATTATATTTTTAACCTACCTATATTATAAAAATTATATTTTTAATACTCTACTATAATAAAAATTATATTTTTATTTGAACCAAAAAATTATATCTTTACTTTGCTTATATCATATGTAAAAATCCCATTTTCTTAGCTAATATCATATATAAAAAAAATCCGATTTTTCTTTGGCTATAATATATATAAAAATCCGATTTTTCTCTTTAAAAATCATTTCTATATATATATGTGTATATATATATATATAAAAGCACGCTAGTTAAAAAAACTAATTTTCGTTTTCCAACAATGCAAAAAAAAAAAAAAAAATTAGAACTAACACATAGAAAATAAATGAATAAATAAAATTTAAAATAAGCTCACCCATTTTCGAGAGGGGGTGGAGGTTGAGAGGTGGCGTGGGCTTGCAGACGGTCGGAGCAGTCGCTGGGGGGGGGGGGGGGGGTGAGCAAGGGGGCGTCGGCGCTCCTGAACAGCGGCGGAGGGAGGAGAAGGATCGCTGCGAGAGGGGGGAGGTTGGAGGAGGAAGATCGAAGGGGGGGAAGGACTGTTGTGCGATGCGTTTAAAAGGGGAAGGAGGGAGGGGCTTCGCGATGAGGTGGGGGCCAACCTGAGCGGCGGCGCGGCTACTCGGGGGGGGGGGGGGGGGGTGGCCAACCGTCGCGTGGCAGCGGCGGTCTTCCACCCTCCCCCAAAATCGCCGTCTTCTTCTTCCCTTTTTTTTATTTTCTTTTGCTGGATCGATTTGGTTTGAAGAAGGGGGAGGGGGGTCAACGCTATAAGGAGAAGAGAGGGAGAGTTTTATTTTATTTAATTATTTAATTTCAAAAAGTACCTTTTTATTTTGAACTCGAAATCAAACCCACCGACTGTAGTCCCTAGCTAATTACCCCCATTCCGAACACAATGGGATATGTTACGAAGACCAATTCGATCGTTACGACCAGTTTCCATTGAATTTACATTTAAATCATTATACTGAATTTTAAACGTACATTTCAAATTACCGGGGTCACATACGGACTCGAAAAATTCCAGAAAAATATTTACTAGCTTCGTATTGACGATACAGTCCTAACAAAGCTAATTTCGTCGAATTCTGAGACCGTTTGAAAAATGGCCATTTTCCAGTCGATTAAAATCAACTGAAACTGGTCAAACGCGTTTTCCTTTGCCACGCTCACATATTGAATCGAAAAATTATGAAAATTGGAATCTATTAATAACTTGACATCACAGATCCAACAAAAGTGGTTTCATAAAAATCCGAGGTCGTTTGCAAAATCTCCATTTTTAAGGGCCAGAATTCCATAGCGACTAATCTGAAAATTCATTTGGACATAACTTTTGATTCTCGCTATGAAATTTTGATTTTTCGGATTCGTTGGAAAGATATTCTCAATTAGATTCTATTATTTTTGGTATTGCTAAAATCCAGTTTATTTAGAATTCTGTACATTCATTTGAAGTTTGAAATCGAATTATCGAACTACCGCGCCATTTTCAATTCCTTTTATAATTTAAAATAAATATTTATATTCTAACTACGAACTATATAAATATATACGTTCTAATTATATTCAAAATAAATTTTTCGTCGTTATTATTTAAAATACTTAATTTTAAATATTCGAAATTCATTAAAATTGCCAAAATAAAAATTTTAAACTGGCCCAGATTTTCGGGTTATTACAATCTCCCCCACTTAAAACTTTTCGTCCCCGAAAAGGAACGAAGCCGAAAGTTGTTTTAAAAACCAACTCAACTTTCATTTGGCTTCCATTCTCCAACTTTTCAGTTTTTGAGAATTTTCAAATTCTTCAAAAAATTGGCTAACACCCGGAACTTTCGATAAATTTCGCCATAACCTCCTTTGTACGGGGAGGGGTTTGGAAATTTATTGGGCCATATTAGGTACCCAATAAATCCTATAAAGCATACACATATTTATGGTGATATATTCTGGTTTTTACAGGGGAGCGTGTATAGATAATAACTCCAGAGAATAAATTCTCGTCACCCTGTCAAAGCCTGAGGGAGTGTGTATTTTAATTGCTCCAGAGAATAAGTTCTCGTCACCTCGTCCTGTGTGGGAAATAAATAATCCATGTGCCGTATCTAATGACTAAAGAGACGTGATTATTGTCAACTCCAGACCCGTGTGGGGTTTTTATTAATCTGGCAATTTTACCATTACAATTTTATATTGTCCATATCAGTCATCAGTTCAACCTGTAATATATAGTCCATATCTGTCATCAATTCAACCTGTAATATATAGTCATCGCCATACAAGCCTCTCGCTCGTATGGTAAATCTTCCAACTCGTCTCACAAGCTCCAAATGCTTGTGTGGTATATGATGAAGTATGCGATCTTCAAGAAGTATGCCATCTTCAGGAAGTATGCCATGCAGTGTAGTTCAAAATTAATTGTAACTATCCTATGGCGACATTTATTAATTACACACAGAATAACCAGCACTCTGCATCCAATAACACTCACAGGAGTTGATATAATAATAAAAGTGCGCATCCAACTCATTAAGGTTTACCTATTTGTTGGGCACGCAAATAAATTCTTTACTCAACAGCTAATCCATTTACCTGTTCAAACATATATATGTATATGCATGCATTTGCAAATAATTTACAATACAATTCAATATTTGGTTCAATTAGTCCTAAATTCACCATTCATTCACATAATGGTTTAAATAAAAAATAATACAACACAACCATCAATCAATTAGTGAATTAGCTTTTCAAATTCATAATTTGATATATATACAGAAAAACATGTTTTTGATGCCAAATCACAAAAATAAACCTATCTAGTTTTGGTTCTCACACTAGTCTAATGGAAATATATAGATATCACACCTTCGAAGCTCGAACATAAATACTGATGATGATCGATCAATCATCAGAACCATCTCCGGGCGGCTAGAGCGTGATTCCATATCTATCCAGTATATTAAAACTTCGAATATACGTTCATGACGCGTATATGCAAAATCTTTATATACTAGATTGTCCAAATCAATATAAATAAATTATTCAAATACGTATAAAATGGTTTAAATTTCAAAACAAAATTGTTTTCATTTGAAAAATATACTCTTCACACACGTTCTAGGATACTACTGATCCTATCTCTAACGAGTCATTCTAATTGGATATTACTAATCCAATATCTGTTGAATTCTTTCGTTCGGTTCTAATGTGTCTTGTTCTCGAGCTAACTCTGTAAACCAAAACTGATACCAACTGTGATAGCCCGTAACTTCACCGGTAAGGAAAGCCCGAATTACCTTGAGAACACGACAAAATAGAACACAAACAGAAGAACATTTCACTGTTATTACAACAATTCCATCAGATACAAGAATATACAGAGTATGGATGAATATTGGACATTTGACAATTTTCAGAGATTACAATAAATTACATAGCAGCGGAAAAACAATACAAAACGCAACGGAAGGTAATGCACGGATACAGAGCTTTCCGAGCATCGTTCCAGCTGTAAATCAGGATCCTATGAATATAAATCTGCAAAAACAAAACTACTAGCTGCCCGTGTAGAAAATAAGGGCACCCAGAGTTTAGGTTAAAACAATAAACTCCAGGTCAATCATGTGACTGGTGTGAGAACTAAAACAGTTATCAATTCTTATTTTAAAGTTCGGTAAATCAAGGGACCACGACGTATAACATGGAACAGGTTTTTACCCCAAGAATACCAGTGCTTAAACAAACAGCGCAATGCTAAATAGAGAACAATGAAGTTGTTATAAAACCCAGGTCCCATCACACAATGCAACGCAAGCCGGAGGATAGGGTTTTCCCTTATAACAGCCAAATAATGCTTGATACGCGAAATTTGATCTTTTATTATTACTATAAGTGAAGAAAACAACTTCAATCATAATATATAAATCATAGACGGCATAACATCCCATGCTACTATGTCGCCATACTAGGCTCTACAAATAAAACCGAATGACACGTATTGGAAATTGGATTCCATCATGAGTCGAGGCAAGGATCAAGCTCCTCTCCATTTTAAGACACTCTAGCAAATGTCTCAGGACCCCACTTTGATCCTTGGAATCGGCTGGGCCGGTCATCACTTACTTTCGAGGATTAGTATTCCTGAACACACGTTTCCCGGTCCTAACAGACCTAATATCGAGGCGCCTCGCATTCCAACATCCACATAGGTAAAAAATATATAAATGTCAGTGCTGGTAGGTCACTGACATCACCCATGGCTAGAAAGAAACGTCGTGTTCTCCCAACGGTCCGTATCCCGTTTTTGACTCATACCGAGGTGTGAGGCTCGTGAATTCACGCTATACACAAAGCTACGCCACACAGGCCGTGCTTTGATCATCAACCACAAGACTTTGCTTTTCAACAGAAGCCTTGATCATCTGCCACTTAGGCATGCCACACAGGCAATTCACTCCATGCGACTGATGTCCATCGATATACAACCTCTGAGCTCGTACGTCTCAAAGAAGGGCGTTAAGCAAGAGAATAAATTCTCCGCTGCCAAACAGATGTATATTTAATAGAGATCAATCAACAAAGAATAAAGTCCCATGTCAGACACACAGTCCATTTACAAGTTCGTTCTGGGTCTGAACGAAACTGGAGGAACTTTCCTCGCATATCCATCGATCTCCAAGTACGTCTGGATGATCACCAACTGGTTCCCTCATCTTGGGTGTACAGCCCAATCAAGATCATCAGTAATCACCCAAACGATGTGAAGACTTCCGGTCTTCCACCACCGTCTTCATCTTCGACTTATCGTCGAATCGGTTATTCAGAATGGGTATAAACCCGGCCTTTCCGAATAACCAGCGTATGTTATAAACAAATGTCACACAATCACGACATACGCCTCATTCCAATTCTGAATATTCATTTATTCAATTATTCACATGCTTTGGGAAAGGTTCCCATTAATTTTATCAAAGATAAATTCTTTAAAATTTATTCTTTAATCTTCCTTTGAATGTCATATCAAACCAAATTATGGTTTTCCAAACTAGTCGAGATTAGCGAACCACACCGAAGTAATTATTTATTTTATTTCCCAATCCCAACCTATTCATCCCATGGAGCAAAACTATTATTACCCCATAACTAACACCACGGTGTTATCGGTAATTTAATTACCATTTCACGTTCAAATCTAATTAAAGATTTACTATCGCTCGGAGCAAAACTGGAGGTACTCCATTCTTGATCACTTTGCGAATCCTGATAATTTAAATTATCAACTCTCATTTCAATCTAATTAAAGATTCATTAAAACTCCTTTTACTGGGTTAAAGAACTAATGCCATTTAAAACACCGTTCACGATAAACCCAAACCACATTTGATATTAAATACAAGGCTCTGAATAAAAAATATATCGGCTTATATTGAATATCAGATTCTGAAATCAACAAATATCATATTAGAAATAACGATATAGAATATATCTTCCAAATTTCCACAACAATATTCGTATAATCCCGAATCCAATCATCGAAATATTCCGAAGATAATTTTGATTCAAATCCATTCCAATTCATATATTGGAAATTCTGATTATTTTTAAAACTATTTCATATCCAATTTATTTATTTAAAAATAAATAAATTATTATTCTAGTTCAAAACTAGTTCATTTTGATAAAAATACATTTTTATCTTTTCAAATATGGGATTTTTCATCCCAGTTCTTTCCAAATTATTTATTATGATTTTACACAAATTACTGATATTTTTAATAATTTTATCAAGGCCCGTACAGTCGATTTCCTACAACGGCCATCGAACTGCACTTACAACGACCTTTTCCAAATTTGATTTGGACGTATCTTCTAATCCAACCATTAGATTTCACATTTCTAATATTCGTTAGAAAGCACTTTTCGATACGAACCCAACGGTTCCGGTTTTAGGAGAATCTGACAGTCGGATCTCCCGCAATGTCCGCACGAAGTCAATGGTCGAAATTCGCGAACTGCCGTAGCGCGGCGCGTTCTATTCAGACCAATATACTGTATATATAATATATATAATATATATTTCGTCGATTTCTATTCAAAATGAATTTTATAAATGATTTTAAATTCGTTTTTAAAACAGTTTCAACTTCATATTCAATTTCAAATCAAAGATGAATTTTCCATTTTAAATTCGTTTTACATTCATTTCCATTCAATTTGAATTCATTCCAATTTGAATTCATTTTAATTCAATTTCACTTCAAATTCATTTTAATTCAATTTCAATTCGAATTCATTTTAATTCATTCCTATTCAATTCGAATTCAAATTCAATTTCTATTCAATTCGAATCGAATTCATTTTCTATTCGATTCGAATTCATTTCAATTTCACTTCAATTTGAATTCATTTCAGATTGATTCAATTATATTTCAATTTGAATTTTTATTCAATTTAATTCGCATTCTATTCAATTCAATTTGAATTTACCCTCTATTCAATTAAATTCGAATTTATTTCAAATTGATTTCAATTCAATTTCAATCCTGTTCAATTCAAAATATTCGATTATGAAATCACTTTTCAATATTCGTTATAAAACGAATAAAATCGATAAAAATATCGTTCGCGTCAAAATAACGCGTCTCTAATCAACACGGCTTTATATTTTTCAAAGACTTCTTTATTCTATTCAACAAATGAATATTTATTCTATTCAACACATGAATCTATATTTCTTTCAACACTTGACTAATCTCAACAAATGAGTATTGTCCATACGTGACTATTTTTGTTATGTAATATATTTTATAAATTTTTTGATAAAGATGTTAATTTTTATTGTTAAAATATTTCGTTCAACACATGAATCTATATTTTTTTCCAACACATGACTAATCTCAACACATGAGTACTGTCAACACATGAATCTTATTTTACAATATTCTTTATTTTCTCAATTGGAATGAGGCCCAATCAATTACCATATAATGTTGATTATATGGATTCCATACAACACATGTATATAATAGCAACGATAAATAATCAACCATCATCCAAAGTGCACTACACTGTATAAGCATCAAATATAGATATCTAACGCTTATAACAGCCTGTCAATCAACCGATTGACATACAACTAATTATTGGGATTAGTGTATGTCATATATTATCCCAATACCCGTGTGGAGTTTCAAATCAACAAACACAAATTTTATTTGTGAAGTTGGGCGACGTGTAAAATTTATCGTCCCAATCAATATCTTTCAAATAGGTGTTCATAAACAAACCGTCCGGTTTGTAAATGAATATTTATTTATTCACACTCACGTTAAAAATTATATTTTAACGATAAAATATTTTTAAGTATATAAATATTTTATTTTATTCTATTCAATTAAATTTATCAACCAAACAATTAAATCAATCACCAAACAATTAACTAAACAAACAAGCCGTCCATGGTCTGTGGACGACGGGTGTCGGGTGCAACTAAACACCGTCTACATCCTAGTATATAATTTTAACTAGAAAAGAAGATTTAAAGTGAGAAGTTCTCACAGAGGGTTCCACTCCACCGTGCTTTGCTTTTGAACTGTTGAACCTTTTCGATCTGCTTGAAATTCCAATGTAGTTCTTTACTACGCTGTTCATAGTAAAAATTATATTTTTATTACTTCATTTCAATAAATAAAAATCATATTTTATTTCTACTTCATATATTTTTACAACACTTATTTCAATATAAGAATTATATTTTTATATTTCGTCTTTTTATATAAAGATCGGATTTTTATTTCATCGCTATAAAAATCACATTTTTATTTCAACATATATAAGAAAGATCAGATTTTTATTTAGCTAGATATATAAAGATCAAATTTTTACTATATATATAATATAAAAACCGTATATTTACTTCACTAAAAATCATATTTTTATTTTGTTACATATATAAAGATAATATTTTTATATTCTCTATTATATAAAAATCATATTTTCAATACTTCTACTTTATAAAAATTATATTTTTAACCTCTCTACATAATAAAGATTATATTTTTAACCACCCTATATTACAAAAATTATATTTTTAATACTCTACTATAATAAAAATTATATTTTTATTTGAACCAAAAATTATATCTTTACTTCGCTTCTATCATATGTAAAAATCCCATCTTTCTTAGCTAATATCATATATAATAAAAAAATCCAATTTTTCTTTGGCTATAATATATATAAAAATCCGATTTTTCTCTTTAAAAATCATTTCTATATATATATAAAAGCACGCTAGTTAAAAAAACTAATTTTTGTTTTCCAACAATGCAAAAACAAAAAAAAATTGATTTTAGAACTAACACATAGAAAATAAACGAATAAATAAAATTTAAAATAAGCTCACCCATTTTCAAGAGGGGGGGGTGGAGGCTGAGGGATGGCGTGGGCCTGTAGACGGTCGGAGCAGTCGCTGGGGGGAGGGGTGAGCAAGGGGGCGTCGGCGCTCCTGAACAGCGGTGGAGGGAGGAGAAGGATCGCTGCGAGAGGGGGGAGGTTGGAGGAGGAAGATCGAAGGGGGAGGGGAAGGATTGTTGTGCGCGGCGTTTAAAAGAGGAAGGAGGGAGGGGCTTCGCGATGAGGTGGGGGCCAACCTAGGCGGCGGCACGGCTACTAGGGGGGTGGCCAACCGTCGCGTGGCAGCGGCGGTCTTCCCCCCCCCCCCCGTCGCCCTCTTCTTCTTCCCTTTTTTTTCTTTTTCTGGATCGATTTGGTTTGGGGAAGGGGGGGGGGTCAACGCTATAAGGAGAAGGGAGGGAGAGTTTTATTTTATTTTATTATTTAATTATTTAATTTCGAAAAGTACCTTTTTATTTCGAACTCGAAATCAAACCCACCGACTGTCGTCCCTAGCTAATTACCACCATTCCGAACACAATGGGATATGTTACGAAGACCAGTTCAATCGTTACGATCAGTTTCCATTGAATTTACATTTAAATCATTATACTGAATTTTAAACGTACATTTCAAATTACCGGGGTCACATACGGACTCGAAAAATTCCAAAAAAATATTTTCTAGCTTCATATTGACGATACGGTCCTAACAAAACTAATTTCGTCGAATTCTGAGACCGTTTGAAAATGGCCATTTTCCAGTCGATTAAAATCAACTGAAACTGGTCAAACGCGTTTTCCTTTGCCACGCTCACATATTGAATCGAAAAATTATGAAAATTGGAATCTAGCAATAACTTGACTCCCGGATCCAACAAAAGTGGTTTTGTCAAAATCCGAGGTCGTTTGCAAAATCTCCATTTTTAAGGGCCAGAATTCCATAGCGACTATTCTGAAAATTCATTTGGACATAAATTTTGATTCCCGCTATGAAATTTTGATTTTTCGGATTCGTTGGAAAGTTATTCTCAATTAGATTCTATTATTTTTAGTTTCGCTAAAATCCGGTTTATTTTAAATTCTGTACATTCATTTGAAGTTTGAAATCGAGTTATCGAACTACCGCGCCATTTTCAATTCCTTTTATAATTTAAAATAAATATTTATATTCTAACGACAAACTATATAAATATATACATTCTAATTATATTCAAAATAAATTTTTCGTCGTTATTATTTAAAATAATTCATTTTAAATATTCGAAATTCAACAAAATTGCCAAAATAAAATTTTTAAACTGGCCCAAGTTTTCGGGTTATTACACTTCCTGAAACCTGCTATGCATGTCGAGCTTCACATCGTTCATGCTCACCACATTCTCTTTTTTTTTTTTTTTTGCTTTTTTCGTTTGTAATGCCTGAAGGCTCAGAACCCAACTCGTTTTCTAACCCACTGGTTTCTGAATGCAACGCTCTAACTAGTTAAACTCGTGTATGGATTCTTCATTTATTTATTTTTATTTTTCGCTAATGGGTTTCGATTTTGATTTAATTATAAAATGGTTTGTGTTTTATTTAATGGCGGAGGAAGTTGGTTTCTGAAATGGACGAAGTTTGCTATATTTATAATAGGTAGATCCTTGGCACCCAAGTTTGAGGCTTCGTAGGTATGCAGCACATAGGCTAGGTTAGATCAGTGATGTGGAAACTCAAGGATGGAGACTAGCATGTGAAATCTGTATAGGATGAGAAGGCGTACATCTCCTTTTCCTTTCGGTGGAAGAAATAGCTGCGTGTAGCTGTAAGAAATAGCCGTGTGTAGATTATGAGTTTTCTTTTCCTACTTTGCTTAGGGACCTAGGGTAGCTTGTTGTGCATCTTATTTACTTAGTAGTTAAGTATAGATTTTTTTTGTTATTATTATATTTTTATACGGTATTTAATTTTATCGTCAACCGCTGTTACCATCAATTGTTTAATATACACACCGCCATATCCGATTTCGAAACACAAAAAAGTGGACACACTTCTAGTCTTGACATTTTGGTCACACTGAAATTAATTTCGTTGAAAACCAACTACATTTGCACAGCAACATTATTTAAATTTTAATCTATTTATCGGTTCACCCTTAAATTGCACGTACAGATAAAACGACTCTGATTGGCTACAAATTGGAAATCTAGCAATAATTAACCATACGTATTCCAATTAAATTCTTTCCGTCTAAAACGGAGATCATTTGAAAAGAAAATTATTTTCAAGGCTTATATAATATCGATATAGTAAAAATTAAATCCAAAACAATTCTATTTAAATAATAGTTTATTATTGTCATATTTCTCCAAATGAAATATTATACAGCTTCAAAATAAAGATATATATATATATATTACTCTCAATATTCAATATTTCGGGCTAACGATATTCAAAGTATATATAAAATCCCTTATTATTTATTTAGTAAACGTTATCATTTACCAACGAAATCCACAACGACTATTCAAAAATTTAAACTAGACATAACTAACAATCTATAAGCTAAAATCTCCATTTTTCTCTTCCATTAGAAAAATATAAGCAAATCGATTCAAATGTTTCTTGTTTCATAGAATTCCGACTTGAAATGGATTATGTATATCCAATTGAATTTAAAAATGTAAATTACGGACTACCATGACATTTCGGGCTTGTTTTATAATTATATATAAATTTAACATTTAAATGTCGTTTTAATAAACGAATTAAATATTCAAATCCATAAATATTCCAAATATAATATTTTAAAACCAAAAATACGAGACATTACAGTGACTTTTGTTTATAAATAGCTGTATCTTCTTCTTTGTTTTTTTACTTCCCTAAATTTGAAGAATTTTTCATACAAGTATCAATGTTTCCAAAAATCTTTTGAATCATATTAACTTATCAATATCAAGGATTAAGGTAAGTTGTTGGAGAATGGAATGTTGATGATGTTTTGATGACAACAATCTTGTTTCAATCATTATTGATTGTAAAATATATACTAACATTACAGTGACAACAATCTTGTTTTATAATGTAAACGTTATCATTTACTAACGAAATCCACAACGACTATTCAAAAATTTAAACTAGACATAACTAACAATCTATAAGCTAAAATCTCCATTTTTCTCTTCCATTAGAAAAATATAAGCAAATCGATTCAAATGTTTCTTGTTTCATAGAATTCCGACTTGAAATGGATTATGTATATCCAATTGAATTTAAAAATGTAAATTACGGACTACCATGACATTTCGGGCTTGTTTTATAATTATATATAAATTTAACATTTAAATGTCGTTTTAATAAACGAATTAAATATTCAAATCCATAAATATTCCAAATATAATATTTTAAAACCAAAAATACGAGACATTACAGTGACTTTTGTTTATAAATAGCTGTATCTTCTTCTTTGTTTTTTTACTTCCCTAAATTTGAAGAATTTTTCATACAAGTATCAATGTTTCCAAAAATCTTTTGAATCATATTAACTTATCAATATCAAGGATTAAGGTAAGTTGTTGGAGAATGGAATGTTGATGATGTTTTGATGACAACAATCTTGTTTCAATCATTATTCAAATCCATAAATATTCCAAATATAATATTTTAAAACCAAAAATACGAGACATTACAGTGACTTTTGTTTATAAATAGCTGTATCTTCTTCTTTGTTTTTTTACTTCCCTAAATTTGAAGAATTTTTCATACAAGTATCAATGTTTCCAAAAATCTTTTGAATCATATTAACTTATCAATATCAAGGATTAAGGTAAGTTGTTGGAGAATGGAATGTTGATGATGTTTTGATGACAACAATCTTGTTTCAATCATTATTGATTGTAAAATATATACTAACATTTATATCCAGGATATATATGTTTATACAAGGGTTTTATGTAGGTAATAGATATGAAGACTGTACATATAAGAGATTCAAGATTTCAAAGGGGAATCAAGACTTATGAGTATCAAGATACCAAGATATCAAGAGTTCAAGATTATCAGAGTAATAAAGTTTAGTTAGTAGGTAAAACTCTGAATAGTAATTAAAACCTATTATCAAACTGTTTTTAAAATTATCACTTTTTAAATTGATTCCAATTTGTTTCAAACTTGTGATTTCAAAATTTCTAAATAATTTTTAATTATCCAATAAATTTAGATTATGATTTCAAATATATATATTAAGATTCTTATATAGTTTATATATATGTATACACACACATACACACACATATATATATGTGTGTGTGTTAATGATTTATTAAACATACATATATATATATATATAGTTTTCAAATCATATGTTTAAATTACATATTATTATGTTTTTATACTTGAAAAACTATATTTTAAACAACTAGTTTTATTTCAGGAATTTCAAGAATATATATGTTGATTAAAATACTTTAAAAAACAATTTAAATTTAAGTTTAATAAGCACACGTCGACATACATAAAACAAGATGTCGACATATAATTGTCACAAATTTTTGAATTTAAAAAGATGTTTCTTTTCATTTTAAAACGTTTCAGAAACGGTTGTGACTCTTGGAACACTATATAAAGTGCTTGATTTCGAATTTTTTCAAAATATATCTTCTCCTTCTTCCCTACTTAACATACCACCATTACTCTTCTTAAAACCCTAAGATTCTACCCTTATACTCTGCCGATTTCAATATAAATGATATCATTCTTCTTATACTTGCAATCTCTATCAAATACTCTCTGTTTGGAAGTGCTACTCAAGAGTTCTAGGGACATTGTAATTGAAAAGGATAGGGCGTGTTCCTTGTAGCCCGTAATTCAAGGAAAAAGAGCGGTGTTAACCTTGTAGCCGGGAAATCAAGGGTATTAAAACGGTGTTAACCTTGTAGCTGTGAAATCAAGGGTGTTGCAGTTCGATACTGATATTAATAAAACACTACATAATCGAGCGTTGTGCGGGACTGGACGTAGGATCAATCTGAACCGGTATAAAAATCCGGTGTGTTCTTTCCTTTTCTGCATTTACTTTTGATTATATCTGCTTCTGTGATTGTTCTTGTTGTGATATTCATTCTGTGACTCATATAATAGTTTGAGTTATTTATAATTTTTTAAGATTTCTATAAATCCTTTAAAACACTATTTACCCCCTTTTAGCAAGTGTTAGTTTTTCCTTAGGATCCTTGATCCTCATCCCTAATAATTTGTATTAGAGATAGGTTTTCAAAATTTCATCATTTGAATTTTTGGAAATATTAAATGGCAATCAACACTGGAAAATCTAGTAGTAATAGTTCTTGTGTATAGGGTCCCGTCCACTGTTAGACCACCACTATTTAATAGCTGTAATTATTCTTATTGGGCTTGTAGAATGAAAATATATTTATAATCTATAGGATTAATCACTTGGAGAATCACTTAAACTGATTATGTTGAACCCACTACTAATTTTGCACAATAGACTAATGAGAAGAAAACCGCTGCAGAAAATAATTCTAAGGTTATGAATATGTTATTTTGTTAATAAGATATAAATGAATTTAATTGAGTATCAGTTCATAAATCTGCATGGTAAATGGAAAACCTTGTAAGTTACTCATGAAGGAACAAATAAAGTTAAACAGACACAGACATTAATGCTAACTAATCAATTTGAGTTATTTAAAATGAATCAGAATGAATCTATCTCCGATATGTACTGCAGGTTTAAGGGAATCATGCATTTATTAATGGCTTTGGGAAAAAGTTATTCTGAAGAAGATCAAGTCAGAAAAATCCTTAATTCTCTAACTCTAGAGTGGGATTAGAAAACACTAGCAATTGAAGCAGCCAGTAATATTAGTGAAATGAAGATTGAGGAGTTAATAGGGAATTTGATCTTGTTCGAAATACAGTTATAAAAAGAGAATTAGTTGACAAAAAAAGAAATCAATAGCGTTCAAAGCAACAACTGATGGCTCTAATTCAAGTAGTGAGGATGATGAAGAAATTGCCTTAATGAAAAGGAATTTCATGAATTTTTTTGAGATATATAAAAGGAGAAATAACTTTCAGAAAAGTAATCAAGGAAGTTTGGGAAAGAATACTAAGAACGATAGATGCTACAACTATAACGAACCGGGCCATGTAAAAAGGTTGTGTCCATACCCTGATAGATCAAATCGATGTGACGACCCCAAAGCCCGTTCCACGGTGGCAAGGGTAATCTTTGGAATATAACTCATAAACAAATAACAGCAGAACAAAAATATATAAATACACCAGATAATGTACAACAAAATTGTAACACCCTGTAATTCTGCAACACTAGGATTCACAAATCAAGGCAGAATTAAAAGTTAAGTTCAAAATCAAGGGAAACTGGCTGCACCATTGCCTTCGTCTCGGAATTCTGCATGAAAACGAGTCCGAGTTTGCATAAATCGGAGTCCGTATGAGGGAGATATGGCCTCCGGAAGTTTCAGAATTCAGTTTAAAATTCGAACAGACAGAAAACAAATTCAAATTTCAAAAATCGGGCCGGATTGGCCAGGGCGGGAATTTTCCCGCCCAAGACACCCAGGTCGACTGGGTAGTCGACCTGGGGCACCCAGGTCGACTACATAGTCGACCTGGGGGTCGACCCCCCCTGTTTTTCCAGCTTTCTGCACCTTGTTCGTTCTGATGTATTTGGTCGCGTTTTTTGACCAGGTTCGTCCACCTAACACTATATAAACAGCCCTAGTCTTCTTCTCTATTCACAATTCTTTTCTACCCTTATGCTGCAAAGATGCTTGGCGAACATGGCTTCTTCTCCTCCTCTTAATTAAATAATAAATAAATAATATATATATAATAAATCAAGACGAGGAAATGCTGCTAAAAGGTTTTCAAGAAAAGGTTCAAGTCAAGCTAGGATTCAAGAGGAGGTTCAAACGACTTCAACGACTGTTTTCCTACGAATCATAGCAACGCCATCTTTCTGTTCTAAACTAATCTCTGTAAGTCAGTTATTTCTAAATTTGAACGTTTCTCCTTTCGTGACATGAAATTAAAGGAATAAAAGAATATGCCAAATCTTTCTATTCGAATCTGTGCCTATGTCTTTGGACTTAATTAAGAACTGTAATGATTCGATGACCGATAAGACTATGAAACTATGGACCTTAAAACCATATGCCTCTTTGTCTATGAACACTGCCTACGACTATGGGCATTACCTATGACTATGAGCATTTGCCTATGACTATGGACATTGCCTATGACTATGAACACTTGCCTATGACTGTGACTATGACTATGAGGATTATTTCCTTGACTAAACCTATGCCTTTGATTAGAAAACATAAACTATTGCCTATGACAGAACAAGGACATCTGTGATTAAACACCTATGATTTATGACTAGGAAAGTGTTGCTTAAGTTCTGTGATTATGAGATTAAACCCGATTATTTATTCTGCCTGTCCTTGGTTTTCTTTGGTTTTAGACCATGGGAATTTACCTATCAAGTTAGGTCTACCCATGTTCTTGAACCTTCGTCTCTATTTTGTCTATCCTTGGTTTTAGACCTTGGGAATTTACCTATTAAGTTAGGTCTACCCATGTTCTTGAACCTACGTCGTTATTCAAACCTTTTATGCTAGTTATTATGTCCATCCTTTTTCATAGCATCTTCGGTTCATTCCCTATTTTCTACGGGTCTAGATTTATCCATAATCTAGATTGAATCCCAGTTATACGAACGGTGGGAATACGATTTGGGAATAATGTGAAATGTACTAAAAACATAGTTATAAACTTGGAATTTGGCATAAATTGTGAACATGAATTATGGCATGTTCATAAAAATACAAATTGGATAAATTTAACATGAATTATAGGATGTGTAAGTTGAATCTAGTATTGACTTGTAAATCTAGCATTTACATGAGTTATGAACTAGAATAATAAGTGTAGTTTAACGTGAACTGTAATGTTAAATCAGGATTGGATTAGCTAATTTGGCGTAATAAGTATATTGGTATAAATTTGAAATTGGCCATAATTGGGAATAACCGTCAGGTTTAGCAAAATCATGGTCAGAGACACTTAATTGGTATAGTTTACATACAAAAAGGCATAAATATGATATAGAGGGGAAAATGGGCCATAAGAATAAATGTCGACAGTTTACATAAAAAGGGTAATTAGGAAATAAGTAAATTAGGAATAATTTACTTATAGAATTTGGCCTAAATGAGGAAATGCAAATTTAGACAAATTAAAGGTTTATTAATGACATCTCTTTTAATGGTACACCAGAATGTTCTAGGGTGACAGAGAGGATAGTGTCTAGGCTTGGGTTTGGAAAATACAAGTTTCCTGCTCTCCCTGGCTATCCCTAACTGATCCGACGGACGGGACAGTTACTTTCAAAACCTGATTTGAAAATTAATCAAAACCCTTTTGAACTTAGAAAACACGAATATGCCTAACCCGAGGTTAGACTGAGTTGCGATGTAAACCTGCCCGGAACCAACCGGCACATCCAGTAATCGCAACAATATCTGTCTAATGTGAGTGGTAGCGGCTTTAATATGTTTTGTTAAAGCTAGAACAAGAATGGTAAGGTTAAGTTAACTAGGGCACTTAACCAGTTCAACATGGTAACTAGACTGATGGGTGGGGTTAGGTTCAGACTGACACTTAACACAGTTAAGCTAGAATGGGAGGGTTAAGTCCATAGGAACACTTAACCAACTAAACACAGTTAAGCTAGAATGGGAGGGTTAAGTCCACAGGAACACTTAACCAACTTAACACAGTTAAGCTAGAATGAGAGGGCTAAGTCCATAGAGACACTTAACCAAACTCAAGGTTGCAAAACGAGACTTGTAGGGGTTAAGTAAAGTTAATACACTTAGCCAAATTAATATGTTAACTAGACTAGATGTTGGGGTTAAGTAAAATCTAATACACTTAGCCAATTTTGATATGTTAGCTGGGCTAGACCGTAGGGTTAAGTAAACCTAAACACTTAATCGTCAGGTTGTGATAAAGGAATGGGGTTAAGTCTAAAACATGAAGGGATAATACTTAACCATTAATAATAACATGTTAGTTAAAACAGATGGGCAAGGTTAAGTTAAAAAGGAACACGTAACCAACACAGGGTAAATGGGTAGGGTTAAGTAATAAATACTTAACCAATATAACTTGGTTTGTCGTAGGGTTAAGTCAACATGAGTTACTGATAACACTTAACCAGTTTAACAGGGTAAATGAGGAGGGTTAAGTTAGCTTGAATTAACTATGACACATAACCAATCCAAATTGACGGGAAAGAGAACTAAGTAAACCTTAGTTAAGAAAACAACGATTCTGGAAACTAAGTGGTAAATCTTAGTTAGTAAAACTAAGTAGTAATTCTTAGTATAACACGGGAAGGAGAGAATGTCCGTCTGAGTAAAAAGGAGGCTCCAACGAATTGGGTTACGAAGCCCGAGGCTTCGAGGGGACGTGAGTGTACTCTTGGTATCCCTCTGTGTGGCTGCAGATGATCCGCCTGGGCCCACAGAGGTTAAGGTCTGCGCAGAAGAACCAGGGGTATGCCTTGGTTGCAATACATGGCAACCTAAAGACTAGGATGGACCGGCGTGATTCGGCGAGCAAACGGTAGCCCTGTGATAGCGACTCATCGTCTACCATCCATCTTGAGTTAATCGAGATACGTGAAGCGGAAAGGCGGAGAACTCCAAAAGACCACATACTTGCTATCTTGTTATGGGTGAGGATGGCCATAGGTTAGTGGGGCACCAGGGCCGACGTATAGTTCTCATTTTTCAAGGTGTGCCTTTCGTTAGTTGAGGGAGGGGTCAAGTGGGACCATAGCCACTGGAACAAAAACAGACCTTAGCATCTGCATCGGCAGATATCTGAAAGCTCTCGACCGAGTTCTGTATTCCTTGACTTGCCCTGACATAGGACTCGAACCGCACATTATGGGACATGTGCATCTAGACAAGCGATAACGATTCGCGATACATGCGTGGAGAAGTGTAGGAACATATACCACTCTAGGTAGTGTGTCCTAGACTTGGGGGCATCTTTCGACAGGTAGCATAATTCCTAGTTGAACTAGGTGGCATAAATCCTGAATCCGAGAAGCGTTCAGCAGACAGCGTAAACTCTAGTTGAATCTAGAAGGCACTTGGTAGAAAACCCTAGATTAAATGTAACGACCCGCATTCTACGCATCATAGGATCGTAGGATATTTATTTCTTTCACATACAAAGTCGTATGGTCATGTAACTTTGGGGAACGACTATTGGGGTCATTTCCCATGTTCGTGATTTTTCCCGATTTTTAAATAACCATTTTACCCCTAGTTGGCACTATTTTGGCCATAACTTTTGACTGAAAAGGAATTTTGACTTGAAACCACTTCCATTGGCTCCGGATGATGGTTTCTCTTTCCGTAGAGTGGTCACATTAGCCAAACGGACTCACCGTTTGGGAGATATGGCTGAAACAAGTTTCAGATGGTGAAAAACAGCTTAATTGGGCTTAACCGGGTGATTAGCAGCTAGGCCCAGAGGGGAATTTCGGGTTTAGGGGTATATAGGGGCTGATTAGGGTTAGAAAACATTTCTTTAGACATTTTCCAGTCGCCACTTTCATCCTTAGACGCTCTAACAATGGCCTCCTACATCTAAAACACCCCAAATCACTTTCTAATTGAAGATTAGGCTTAGCAACATCAAATTAAGAAGAAAAAGCACCAAAACAAGGTTAGAGCTGCTGTGGGACATCGGTATTCGCCCCAAATCAGAGGAGTTTCAGTTATGAGAATTTGGTTTGTGGCAAAGGTGAGTGATTTGCATAGTTTTTGCACTAATTACGGTAATTAAGGGTAATTAGTGAAGATTAGCGAATTTATACACTAATAAATTCTGGAAAAATGTTTAGAAATTCTTAAATAATATTTTATGCTTCTGTTAGAAATTTGGTTCGATTTGATTAAGTTTTGTTAACCCTATGATTAGTTCAACTTAAACATGCTATGGGAAAATATGAAGTTTTAGTCACTTTTGATCCATTTTGATTCATTTGGATTGTTGTTTGCTGTTTGTGATTGCTATTACATGTTGCTATGACTCTATGGTATGTTTTATGATTGATTGGAATTGGTCGAAAACGTCGTCGAATGGCGTAGAAAACTCGCTGGAAAGTTGCAGAAGTGTGCAGGTTCCGAACCGGATCGGATCGGGTGAGGGCTCGGATCGGATATGTGAACTGGGCAAGAAACCCGACCCGAACTGGAGTTTGGCACATAGGAGGCTCGGCGAGAATGAAGGCCTTTTGCTTAGAGTTGGAGTGGACAAGGGGATCGGATCGGAAGAAATATGGAGACCAGATCGGATCGACTCAAGAGTGGAAGGCTACGACTGGAGCAAGGCGAAGGGAGCGGATCAGATCGGAGTAGGTGGAGAACGGGAGCGGATCGGATCGGAGTAGATGGAAAACGAGGGAGCCGATCGGAGGAAACTGGAAGGAAGACACCGACCCGACCCGAAGTGGAGTACCCGACCCGACCCGGAGGAGGACGCCGACCCGACCCGAAGTGAAGTACCCGACCCGAAGTGAAGGACCACCGAACCGAGCTAGACGAGGAGCACCGAACCGAACCGTACGTGGGCTATTACTACTACGTGATGACTCTTCTGAAGACCCACTCCAATTCGACCAAACCCGAGATGCAAAAGAAGTCCAAATGAGAAGTTAGAGCTCAAGATTCAGATGGGAATCAATGAGTTCGCTTCGTGGTTGGGCTTTGCTGCGGGACGCGTGTTAAGGGGTTATCGATGTCTATAGCTTTGGACCACTATGGTAGGAGGTACGAAGGCGGATTCAGGGCCATTATGGCATTGGTAGAACCAAGGGCTACGACCAATGAAGTGGGTCATTGAAATGTTTGGTCATGACTCCAAGTGTTTGGCTTGGTCACAACAGGGTTTCTACAAGTCGGGATTCGTCGTTACCTCAGTTTGTCTAGTGTTCCAAAGTGGTAGATATCGTATGCTTTACGCACTGAGTGAGAAATGTGAGGATGGTTGCTATGGATAATTTGTTTGCTATCATTATGACATGCACACCCCACCCCCGTATTCTTACACTATTTATTATGGCACCTTAGAGTATTGTACGGTATGTGGTACTAACTCTTTGGTTGCAGGTCCAGGTTCAGGTATGGTTTAGTATACCTGTTATCATTCTGTTTAGATGCTTATCGCTCATACCAGGCTTTATGTCTGACCCAGAGTTTTATGTCTCCTCTTATTACTCTGGGTGCTCACACGAGTAGACTAGAGACAAGTTAGCCGGTGATGCACGGGTAGATGATCCGGAGACGAGCAGGAGGCTTCCACGTACAATATATACATAATATTCTCCCTGTATTGTTGAAGATCACTGCTTGGGCATTGGTGGTGTATCTTCTACTTTAGCTTTCTTTTGTTTAGAGACAGTAAATTTGGAAAATTGTAATAAGCTGTATTTGAATTTCCGCTGCTCTGATGATGGATGTTGATTTTAGTTATCAGCTTATGCACTGTCTCACCTGTTTTATGTCAAGTATGATATTATTATATTTTATTCCATGCGCTGTGAGATATTCTACAGGTCCCTTGATTAGTTCATTCCCTTCTTTCCTTTCTTTGGCGACCGTTCCGTGCTCGTCGGGACATGTGTACAGCGCACTTCCGGGAGAAATGTAGGCTGGTGCGGAGCGGGCCGTCACACTTGGTATCAGAGCTCTAGGTTGCGTAGTTAACCTAGGGAAGTTATCAGGGAGAGATAATATATGTATACGAGAGAGCGTATTTGTGATTACTTTGGTTTTCAAAAGCTATATATATACTATTACTAGTATAAGGATGAAGTCGTACTGCACTAGCACCGCTATGGAGTCGTTAATCGTTTCCTTTTTCAGATTGACGATGAGCCGATATACTAGAGCCTAGAGGTGCTGGTAGGGGAGCCAATAATGGGAATGCTGCTGACATGAGGACGATGTTTACTGACCTCATGAGAGAGATGCTTAGAGATGTACAGAGAGCAGCTCCCAATGGTGGAAATGGTGGTGGTCCAATAGTGCAGGCGCCAAGAGTCGACTTCGCCAAGCTGAATAAGGATTATACTAGTCTTGGTGGGAAATCATTCCACGGAACGGAGTCGGCTACGGATGTTCAGGATTGGTTGGATAGTTGCGAACGTATCTTCGAGGATTTGGGTATCGAGGATGCGATGAAGAGAAAGCTAGCGTCCCGTCAGTTGCAAGGGCGGGCAATGAATTGGTGGAATGCTATAAAGGCAGCTACTCCCGAAGATCAGATTACTTGGGAGCAGTTTAAGGCTCGCTTTAGTGAGAAGTTCATTCCAGCTGCTCAGAAGTCAATGCTGTTTAAGAAATTCCTGGAGCTCAAGCAGAATGGCAGAGCTGTCTCGGAGTATATTGCTGAATTTGACACTTTGTCAAAATATGGGTTATCTCTTATTGATACTGCCGAGAAAAAGAATGAGAAATTCATAACTGGTTTGGATCAGTACTTGGGGGAAAAACTTATTAACCACATCGATGAGACGTTTGAATCGATTGTGGGGAAAGCATTAAGATCGGAAAGTCTCTACACTAAGCCGAAGACCGAGGTTGCATCCGAGATGAGCCAAAGCCACAAGCAAGTGGTGGAGGCAAGGGTGGTTCCCAGAATAAAAGAAAGCAGAGTCAGACTAAGGATGGCCAGAAGAAAAAGAATAAGCAAGATGTGGAGTGCTTCAGCTGTGGTAAGAAGGGCCATTATGCTAGTAATTGTCGGGCCAAGCCAGCGGATAGGAAGTGCTTCAACTGTGGCCAAATGGGACATCACAAGGACAAGTGTCCACAACCCCCTAAAGAAAAGCAAATGGTGAAAGCATATGCTCTCAATGCTATTCCTTCTTCGTCGAATGCCCCAACTGCGGCGGAGAAAGGAAAGAATGTCGTCATTCAAGGTATGCTTTCTGTTTACGATGTTCCTGTTAGAGTTTTATTTGATACCGGAGCTTCCAGTTCTTTCATATCTAGTGACCTGGTAGATAGGTTGGGATTGGGGCCCGAGATTGTCGATAGACCTTTAGTAGTGACGAACCCGATTGGTGGTTCTACTAGCCTTAGCATGATTTGTCGTAATGTGGTCCTATCGAGTCATGGATGCATGTTTGTTTGTGATTGCTTTGTTTTGGGCTTTACTGGGTTTGGCATTATTTTGGGAGTAGATTGGCTCCGAAGGTATGGGGTGGTGGTAGACTGTGAGGGCTTTTTGGTGACAGCTAGAGCGGATGATGGGCGGAGGATAGTGTTTGGTGGTCTACCCAGTAAGGGGGTATTGGCTAGTTTTCTAAACTCCCTCGACATTCCGCATAGTGAGTTGTCTGGTTTGCCCGTGGTTGGCCAGTATCCGGATGTTTTCGAAGAAGTGACCGGACTTCCACCACACCGAGAGATCGAGTTTCGTATTGATTTGGTAAAAGATGCCAGACCTATAGTGATGCCACTTCGTCGTATGGCACCAAGGGAGCAGCGAGAGCTCGAGGTGCAAGTCAGCGATCTTTTGAAGAAGGGATTTATCAGAAGGAGTGTTTCTGAATGGGGAGCACCAGTTGTGTTTGCTACCAAGGCGGATGGTTCCCTTCGTTTGTGTGTAGACTACCGCGAGTTGAATAAAGTGACGAGGAAGAACAAGTATCCTCTACCGCGGATAGATGATTTGTTTGATCAGTTGAGTGGCGCGAGAATATTTTCTCAGTTGGATCTCACGACAGGTTTTCATCAGCTTAGAGTGGAAGCTGAGAGTATAGCTAAAACGGCATTTCGAACGCCGTCTGGATTTTATGAGTGGTTGGTTATGCCATTTGGGCTGACTAATGCCCCGGCATATTTTGTGGATCTTATGAATAGGGTATTCAGAGATCAGTTGAATAAGTCTGTCCTTGTGTTCGTTGATGATATTTTGGTCTATTCGAGGACAGAGGAAGAACACAAGGAACATCTAAGAGTAGCGATGGAGGTGTTGAGAAAACACCAATTGAAAGCCAAGTTTTCTAAGTGTCACTTCTGGAAGAGGGAAGTGAGGTTCTTGGGCCATGTTGTATCAGAGAACGGTATTGCCGTGGACCCAGCAAAGGTGGCTACGGTACAAGATTGGCCTACGCCCAAGAATGCAACAGATGTAAGAAGTTTCTTGGGATTAGCTGGATATTATCGTAAGTTTATCCAAGGTTTCTCCAAGATAGCAGCCCCATTGACCCAGTTGACCAAGAAGAATCAAGCTTTTGTCTGGGATGAAAGGTGCGAGAATGCATTTAAAAGTCTAAAGGACAAGTTGACAAGCGCACCAGTGTTAGTCATTCCTAAGGGGGATGAAGAGATGACGGTATACACAGACGCCTGTGGTACCGGACTGGGTGCTGTATTGATGCAAGGCGGTAGGGTTGTAGCTTATGCAAGTCGGCAATTGAAACCGCACGAGAGAAGATACCCTACCCATGATTTAGAATTGGCAGCAATCGTGTTCGCGTTAAAGATGTGGAGACACTATCTCTTGGGAGAAAGATTTGAGCTGTTTACTGATCATAAGTCGTTGAAGTATCTCTTCTCTCAGAAAGATCTGAATCTCCGTCAGCAGAGATGGTTAGAGTTCTTAGCTTCCTATGATTTTGACATCGCATACACACCGGGAAAGGGCAATGCGGTGGCTGATGCATTGAGTAGAAGACATGCCAGCTTAGGGGCTATGTTCCTTGAATGGAAGCAACTGGAGTTTATCGCGGGGTTTGATTTCAGACCAAAGTGCGAATTGGATCCAGAAATGTTAGCAAGTTTGACGATCAGACCCACTTTGATAGAGCGGATTGGTTCTAATCAGAGGGACGATCCTAACCTATTGGAAACCATCTCCAAGTTAGAGATGGGTATCGATGAGGAGATGAATGTGTATGGGCTTGATCGAGATAGATGGCTTCGAAAGAATGGAAGATTAGTTGTGCCCAACGTGAATGGATTGAGAGATGAAGTGCTTAGAGAATGTCATCACTCAAAGCTGACTATACACCCCGGTGGTAACAAGATGTATCGAGATATGAAGCAGACTTACTACTGGGAAGGGATGAAAAGAGACGTTGGGAAGTTTATATCCAAGTGCATGAATTGCCAGCTAGTTAAAGCCGAGCAAAAGAAGCCTAGTGGGTCGTTACAGCCTTTAGAAATTCCCGAATGGAAATGGGAGCAAGTCTCGATGGATTTCATTGATGGTTTACCAAGGACTAGATCGGGACATGATAGCATTTGGGTAGTTGTGGATCGACTGACTAAAAGTGCAAGATTTATACCAGTTAAATCGACCAGAACGGCAGCTAAGTTAGCAGAATTGTATATGAAGTGGGTAGTGAGATTTCATGGAGTACCTAAAAGCATTGTGAGTGACCGAGACCCGTTGTTCACTAGTGGGTTTTGGAACAGCTTCCAAGAGGCTCTAGGGTAAGAGTTACATCACAGTACCGCATATCACCCTCAGACCGACGGTCAGGCGGAGAGGGTGAACCGTATTTTGGAAGACCTCTTGAGAGCATGTATATTGGATTTTGGTGGATCATGGGATGACCATTTGCATCTAGTAGAGTTTGCATATAATAATAGCTATCAATCCAGTATCGATATGGCTCCGTTTGAAGCTTTGTACGGAAGACCGTGTAACTCACCATCATGTTGGATAGAGACTGGCGAGAAGTTTATGCTTGGACCAGATGTGGTGAGAGAAACTTCAGATAAGATCAAGATCATTCAACAACGAATGAAGGCAGCCCAAGATAGGCAGAAAAGTTATGCTGATAAGACAAGAAGAGACTTAAAATTCTCCGTTGGTGACTTGGTGTTTGTCAAGATCTCTCCGTTGAAGAGCGTAATACGATTTGGCAGGAGAGGCAAGTTGGCACCAAGATTTGTTGGCCCATTCCCTGTTCTTGAACTAGTCAGGAATTTGGCATATAGAATTGACTTACCAGAGAAGATGGCGGGAGTTCGTAACGTATTTCATGTTTCCCAACTAAGAAAGTTCGTTCACGACTCAGATATGACTATTTCACCTGATCAGTTAGAGGACTTCGAAGTAGAACCCGAGGCGGTTGGGAACCGCAAGCCGGCCCGTATTGTCGCGCACGACATGAAGCAACTTCGAAGAAAGGCGGTGAAGCTAGTCAAGGTACAGTGGAGCGAGGACGAGAATGATTGTACTTGGGAGACAGAGGAGAACATTAGGAAGTCACACCCAGAACTCTTTGCCTGGTAAGATTTTGACTTCGATTTAGTTTTCTGCATGCTAGGATAGGCTTGTTTGCTTGTTTTGCATGTTTGATTGTGGTATGTGGTTGTTAGGCATGCGGGGTCTTTTGTATGTTTTGGGTTAAGGAATTTCGGGGACGAAATTTCTTAAGGGGGGAAGAGTGTAACGACCCGCATTCTACGCATCATAGGATCGTAGGATATTTATTTCTTTCACATACGAAGTCGTATGGTCATGTAACTTTGGGGAACGACTATTGGGGTCATTTCCCATGTTCATGATTTTTCCCCATTTTTAAATAACCATTTTACCCCTAGTTGGCACTATTTTGGCCATAACTTTGGACTGGAAAGGAATTTTGACCTGAAACCACTTCCATTGGCTCCGGATGATGGTTTCTCTTTCCGTAGAGTGGTCACATTAGCCAAACGGACTCACCGTTTGGGAGATATGGCTGAAACAAGTTTCAGATGGTGAAAAACAGCTTAATTGGGCTTAACCGGGTGATTAGCAGCTAGGCCCAGAGGGGAATTTCGGGTTTAGGGGTATATAGGGGCTGATTAGGGTTAGAAAACATTTCTTTAGACATTTTCCAGCCGCCACTTTCATCCTTAGACGCTCTAACAATGGCCTCCTACATCTAAAACACCACAAATCACTTTCTAATTGAAGATTAGGCTTAGCAACATCAAATTAAGAAGAAAAAGCATCAAAACAAGGTTAGAGCTGCTGTGGGACATCGGTATTCGCCCCAAATCAGAGGAGTTTCAGTTATGAGAATTTGGTTTGTGGCAAAGGTGAGTGATTTGCATAGTTTTTGCACTAATTACGGTAACTAAGGGTAATTAGTGAAGATTAGCGAATTTATACACTAATACATTCTGGAAAAATGTTTAGAAATTCTTAAATAATATTTTATGCTTCTGTTAGAAATTTGGTTCGATTTGATTAAGTTTTGTTAACCCTATGATTAGTTCTACTTAAACATGCTATGGGAAAATATGAAGTTTTAGTCACTTTTGATCCATTTTGATTCATTTGGATTGTTGTTTGCTGTTTGTGATTGCTATTACATGTTGCTATGACTCTATGGTATGTTTTATGATTGATTGGAATAGTTAAATTGGTCGAAAACGTCGTCAAATGGCGTAGAAAGCTCGCTGGAAAGTTGCAGAAGTGTGCAGGTTCTGAACCGGATCGGATCGGGTGAGGGCTCGGATCGGATATGTGAACTAGGCAAGAAACCCGACCCGAACTGGAGTTTGGCACATAGGAGGCTCGGTGAGAATGAAGGCCTTTTGCTTAGAGTTGGAGTGGACAAGGGGATCGGATTGGAAGAAATATGGAGACCAGATCGGATCGACTCAAGAGTGGAAGGCTACGACTGGAGCAAGGCGAAGGGAGCGGATCGGATCGGAGTAGGTGGAGAACGGGAGCGGATCGGATCGGAGTAGATGGAAAACGAGGGAGCCGATCGGAGGAAACTGGAAGGAAGACACCGAACCGACCCGAAGTGGAGTACCCGACCCGACCCGGAGGAGGACGCCGACCCGACCCGAAGTGAAGTACCCAACCCGAAGTGAAGGACCACCGAACCGAGCTAGACGAGGAGCACCGAACCGAACCGTACGTGGGCTATTACTACTACGTGATGACTCTTCTGAAGACCCACTCCAATTCGACCAAACCCGAGATGCAAAAGAAGTCCAAATGAGAAGTTAGAGCTCAAGATTCAGATGGGAATCAATGAGTTCGCTTCGTGGTTGGGCTTTGCTGCGGGACGCGTGTTAAGGGGTTATCGATGTCTATAGCTTTGGACCACTATGGTAGGAGGTACGAAGGCTGATTCAGGGCCATTATGGCATTGGTAGAACCAAGGGCTACGACCAATGAAGTGGGTCATTGAAATGTTTGGTCATGACTCCAAGTGTTTGGCTTGGTCACAGCAGGGTTTCTACAAGTCGGGATTCGTCGTTACCTCAGTTTGTCTAGTGTTCCAAAGTGGTAGATATCGTATGCTTTACGCACTGAGTGAGAAATGTGAGGATGGTTGCTATGGATAATTTGTTTGCTATCATTATGACATGCACACCCCACCCCCGTATTCTTACACTATTTATTATGGCACCTTAGAGTATTGTACGGTATGTGGTACTAACTCTTTGGTTGCAGGTCCAGGTTCAGGTATGGTTTAGTATACCTGTTATCATTCTGTTTAGATGCTTATCGCTCATACCAGGCTTTATGTCTGACCCAGAGTTTTATGTCTCCTCTTATTACTCTGGGTGCTCACACGAGCAGACTAGAGACAGGTTAGCTGGTGATGCACGGGTAGATGATCCGGAGACGAGCAGGAGGCTTCCACGTACAATATATACATAATATTCTCCCTGTATTGTTGAAGATCACTGCTTGGGCATTGGTGGTGTATCTTCTACTTTAGCTTTCTTTTGTTTAGAGACAGTAAATTTGGAAAATTGTAATAAGTTGTATTTGAATTTCCGCTGCTCTGATGATGGATGTTGATTTTAGATATCAGCTTATGCACTGTCTCACCTGTTTTATGTCAAGTATGATATTATTATATTTTATTCCATGCGCTGTGAGATATTCTACAGGTCCCTTGATTAGTTCATTCCCTTCTTTCCTTTCTTTGGCGACCGTTCCGTGCTCGTCGGGACATGTGTACAGCGCACTTCCGGGAGAAATGTAGGCTGGTGCGGAGCAGGCCGTCACATTAAATCTAGGTAACAAATAAATAAATGGATGCCTGAAGGCGATGGAAAATCCAGGGATTGGGATCACGTTAGCGTTACTAGTTGGGACATTAGTTAGGTGGTGCAGATATATATATAGAAACCAGCATAAAGCTAATAGCGAAGCGGCGAAAGTATTAGAGAACGTATCCAGTTTATCTTATCTTAGTATATCTTGTGTTAACCTTGTTTAATCTTGCTGACCCTATCATCTTGGTGTTATCTTGTATTCAGTTAATTCATGTCGTTTTGTTTTTCCATGTTCACATGCTAGAAGTTACTGAACTTACTCAGGCTTTATGTCTGACTCTGTTTTCCTTTTGTCTTCTTTTCTTCTGTTCCCCCCCCCCAGGTAGTAAAGGAGGGAATAGTTTAGCTCAGGTTAAGTTAGACTGCCACTCTTTCCCAGCTTGAAGATTTGTCGAAGTTTGCTTGGATTCTCTTTTCAGATGCTATGGCTAGCTCTTGCTAAAATCGGGGAATATAAATGTTGTCTTTATGCTTCTTTATTTTGTAAGACAGATGATACTCTGATATTGTAAAGAAATCATTGTACAATCTATTTTATCAATAAAGCAAAGTTTTATTTTCCGCTGTTTAATTTCTGTCTGTCTTGTAATTTATCTGCATCTTTTACCCTAAATACTCCACAGAACTTAGTGCATTCCCTTTGTGAGTGACACTAACGGATGTGGGGTGTTACACGTGGTATCAGAGCTGAAGGTTACCAGATCAGATAAAGGATTTGAAAAATTATTTTCAAAACGGTTTTTAAAGAAGCATTTTCAAGGGAAAAGATTTGTTTTAAAGACATATTCCCCAAAGTCGTACACACTATCTTCTCTTCCTCTGTTTAAATTCTTGTCTCGAGTCTCTGAGGCTCCTGGCTTTCTGGGAGGTAACCTCATCGAAGGGCAAAGTAGTGCCCGGCTTCCATCCATAGCCATAGTTGTTTCATCTACGGGCAGTTTTCTTTCAAAGCTTATAGGGTTTTCCGGACGATGGATGCAGTTTTTGAGAGATTTGTCAACATTACTACACACGGAAGAGGATGAGGAGTTTGGCTAAGGAGCATAACCCTAGGATGAGGAATTCATGGATGAAGACTGAGCACACGAACCTAAGACAAGAGGAAGTATCTTTACTAGGGTATGATAAGGACGAGGACGAGATTTTCAGAAGGACAAGTACATGCTTTCGCCACCAAGCGTACCTAGGAGAAAGGTTGTTAGGTTGGAAGAGTCTAGTTTTCTGTTCGTGCTATTTCCTTAGGTTCTAGCGCTTCGTGTTTGTTCATATCCACTTCCATAGTTGGGTCTCTGCACCAAAGTACTTGTATAGTAGAAAGATCCCACTAGAGTCTCAAATCCAATTGGTGGTCCGACCAGTTTATTTTTGGTAAGTAGGGATTTGAGAATAGCTAACGAGTTTGCTTATATCATCTCACGTAGATCGTCTAAATTCGGGGGAGATATATCTTGGGTGCTTGTCTGATATTGGTTTAGGCCTTTGGGGCTTGTACTTGAGGAATGTCGAGTTCGGTTTGGATGGTTCGCGTGAGAGATGAATAGTTGCGGCAGGCACTCTAAAAAGCACGTAGTAACCTTTCGACCCCTATAGTTATGGCATGGCGGATAAGAGGGAGACCTTAATCATCTTAGTACATACACTTGGTGCAGTAATTGACATCTGTTTATTTTGGAAATAGAGATCAGAAACTTCACAATCGTGAAGTTAAATTAGTTAAGATATAGTGGAGTAGAGCTCAAGAAGGCTAGATACTAGCATCATACCCTTTTCCCTTAAGGGTGCATCCTTGATTTCTTTGTTTTAGGAGAATTACACATAATTGTTTCTCTCTTTCCAAAGTATATCACCTAGGTCATATCTTTGATCCTTAGATAGAAGCCAATGGATGTAAACATGTATTTGAAACATGTTATGGTTGATGGTTGCAAGTGGTTGCTAATGGTTGCTTGTGAATGCATATGCATATGTATTAGGCACTAGATCAGTTCAGACGCTTTCATATTGCATTTACAGATATGTATTTGTTTGTAAATTGAACTTGATATGTTATCATATGGGTGTTGCATATGGATGAATGGGTGTGCACACATGTAGTATTTACATGACTAGGGATGCTTGCATACATGATTGGACGCATGACACTGACATGATTCGCATTAAGGAGGTCAACTGAATCAGTAGACCGCCTGATTTTGAATTAGATAAAGACATGTACACACACTATGCATATAAACATGAAAGCATTAGAAATCTTTTAAGGACAGTGAATGCCTGTGAGTGAATGGTTGAGTAGATGGGTGATTGGATGGTAGGACACATTCTTCCTAACTTGAAGATTTCGGGGACGAAATCCTTTTAAGTGGGGGAGAATGTAACACCCCGTAATTCTGCAACACTAGGATTCAAAAATCAAGGCAGAATTAAAATTTAAGATCAAAATCAAGGGAAACGGGCTACGCCATTGCGTTCGTCTCGGAATTCTGCATGAAAACGAGTCTGAGTTTGCGTAAATCGGAGTCCGTATGAGGGAGATATGGCCTCCGGAAGTTTCAGAATTCAGTTTAAAATTCGAACAGACAGAAAAAAATTCAAATTTCAAAAATCGGGCCGGATTGGCCAGGGCGGGAATTTTCCCGCCCAAGACACCCAGGTCGACTGGGTAGTCGACCTGGGCTACCCAGATCGACTGGGTAGTTGACCTGGGGCACCCAGGTCGACTACATAGTCGACCTGGGGGTCGACCCCCCCTGTTTTTCCAGCTTTCTGCACCTTGTTCGTTCTGATGTATTTGGTCGCGTTTTCTGACCAGGTTCGTCCACCTAACACTATATAAACAGCCCTAGTCTTCTTCTCTATTCACAATTCTTTTCTACCCTTATGCTGCAAAGATGCTTGGCGAACATGGCTTCTTCTCCTCCTCTTAATAAAATAATAAATAAATAATATATATAAAATAAATCAAGACGAGGAAATGCTGCTAAAAGGTTTTCAAGAAAAGGTTCAAGTGAAGCTAGGATTCAAGAGGAGGTTTAAACAACTTCAACGACTGTTTTCCTACAAATCATAGCAACGCCATATTTTTATTCTAATCTAATCTCTGTAAGTCAGTTATTTCTAAATTTGAACGTTTCTCCTTTCGTGACATGAAATTAAAGGAATAAAAGAATATGCCAAATCTTTCTATTCGAATCTGTGCCTATGTCTTTGGACTTAATTAAGAACTGTTATGATTCGATGATCGATAAGACTATGAAACTATGGACCTTAAAACCATATGCCTCTTTGACTATGAACATTGCCTACGATTATGGGCATTACCTATGACTATGAACATTTGCCTATGACTATGGACATTGCCTATGACTATGAACACTTGACTATGACTATGACTATGACTATGAGGATTACTTCCTTGACTAAACCTATGCCTTTGATTAGAAAACATAAACTATTGCCTATGACAGAACAAGGACATCTGTGATTAAACACCTATGATTTATGACTAGGAAAGTGTTGCTTAAGTTATGTGATTATGAGATTAAACCCGATTATTTATTCTACCTGTCCTTGGTTTTCTTTGGTTTTAGACCATGGGAATTTACCTATTAAGTTAGGTCTACCCATGTTCTTGAACCTGCGTCTCTATATTGTCTATCCTTGGTTTTAGACCTTGGGAATTTACCTATTAAGTTAGGTCTACCCATGTTCTTGAACCTACGTCGTTATTCAAACCTTTTATGCCAGTTATTATGTCAATCCTTTTTCATAGCATCTTTGGTTCATTCCCTATTTTCTATGGGTCTAGATTTATCCATAATCTAGATTGAATCCCAGTTATACGAACGGTGGGAATACGATTTGGGCATAATGTGAAATGTACTAAAAATATAGTTATAAACTTGGAATTTGGCATAAATTGGGAACATGAATTATGGCATGTTCATAGAAATACAAATTGGATAAATTTAACATGAATTATAGGATGTGTAAGTTGAATCTAGTATTGACTTGTAAATCTAGCATTTACATGAGTTATGAACTAGAATAATAAGTCCAGTTTAACGTGAACTGTAATGTTAAATCAGGATTGGATTAGCTAATTTGGCGTAATAAGTATATTGGTATAAATTTGAAATTGGCCATAATTGGGAATAACCGTCAAGTTTAGCAAAATCATGGTTAGAGACACTTAATTGGTATAGTTTACATACAAAAAGGCATAAATATGATATAGAGGGGAAAATGGGCCATAAGAATAAATGTCGACAGTTTACATAAAAAGGGTAATTAGGAAATAAGTAAATTAGGAATAATTTACTTATAGAATTTGGCCTAAATGAGGAAATGCAAATTTAGACAAATTAAAGGTTTATTAATGACATCTCTTTTAATGGTACACCAGAATGTTCTAGGGTGACAGAGAGGATAGTGTCTAGGCTTGGGTTTGGAAAATACAAGTTTCCTGCTCTCCCTAACTGATCCGACGGACGGGATGGTTATTTTCAAAACCTGATTTGAAAATTAACCAAAACCCTTTTGAACTTAGAAAACACGAATATGCATAACCCGAGGTTAGACTGAGTTGCGAGGTAAACCTGCCCGGAACCAACCGGCACATCCAGTAATCGCAACAATATCTGTCTAATGTGAGTGGTAGCGGCTTTAATATGTTTAGTTAAAGCTAGAACAAGAATGGTAAGGTTAAGTTAACTAAGGCACTTAACCAGTTCAACATGGTAACTAGACTGATGGGTGGGGTTAGGTTCGGACAGACACTTAACACAGTTAAGCTAGAATGGGAGGGTTAAGTCCATAGGAATACTTAACCAACTTAACACAGTTAAGCTAGAATGGGAGGGTTAAGTCCATAGGAACACTTAACCAACTTAACACAGTTAAGCTAGAATGGGAGGGCTAAGTCCATAGAGACACTTAACCAAACTCAAGGTAGCAAAACGAGACTTGTAGGGGTTAAGTAAAGTTAACACACTTAGCCAAATTAATATGTTAACTAGACTAGAGGTTGGGGTTAAGTAAAATCTAATACACTTAGCCAATTTTGATATGTTAGTTGGGCTAGACCGTAGGGTTAAGTAAACCTAAACACTTAACCGTCAGGTTGCGATAAAGGAATGGGGTTAAGTATAAAACATGAAGGGATAATACTTAACCATTAATAATAACATGTTAGTTAAAACAGACGGGCAAGGCTAAGTTAAAAAGGAACACGTAACCAACACAGGGTGAATGGGTTGGGTTAAGTAATAAATACTTAACCAATATAACTTGGTTTGTGGTAGGGTTAAGTCAACATGAGTTACTGATAACACTTAACCAGTTTAACAGGGTAAATGAGGAGGGTTAAGTTAGCTTGAATTAACTATGACACTTAACCAATCCAAATTGACGGGAAAGAGAACTAAGTAAACCTTAGTTAAGAAAACAACGATTCTGGAAACTAAGTGGTAAATCTTAGTTAGTAAAACTAAGTAGTAATTCTTAGTATAACACGGGAAGGAGCGAATGTCGGTTTGAGTAAAAAGGAGGCTCCAACGAATTGGGTTACGAAGCCCGAGGCTTCGAGGGGACGTGAGTGTACTCTTGGTATCCCTCTATGAGGCTGCAAATGATCCGCCTGGGCCCACAGAGGTTAAGGTCTGCGCAGAAGAACCAAGGGTATGCATTGGTTGCAATACATGGCAACCTAAAGACTAGGATGGACCGGCGTGATTCAGCGAGCAAACGGTAGCCCTGTGATAGCGACTCGTCGTCTACCATCCATCTTGAGTCAATCGAGATACGTGAAGCGGAAAGGCGGAGAACTCCAAAAGACCATATACTTGCTATCTAGTTATGGGTGAGGATGGCCATCGGATAGTGGGGCACCAGGGCCGGCGTATAGTTCTCATTTTTCAAGGTGTGCCTTTCATTAGTTGAGGGAGGGGTCAAGTGAGACCATAGCCACTGGAACAAAAACAGACATTAGCATCTGCATCGGTAGATATCTGAAAGCTCCCGACCGAGTTCTGTATTCCTTGACTTGCCCTGACATAGGACTCGGACCGCACATTATGGGACATGTGCATCTAGACAAGCGATAACGATTCGCGATACATGCATGGGGAAGTATAGGAACATATACCACTCTAGGTAGTGTGTCCTAGACTTGGGGGCATCGTTCGACAGGTAGCATAATTCCTAGTTGAACTAGGTGGCATAAATCCTGAATCCGAGAAGCGTTAAGCAAACAACGTAAACACTAGTTGAATTTAGAAGGCACTTGGTAGAAAACCCTAGATTAAATCTAGGTAACAAATAAATAAATGGATGCCTGAAGGCGATGGAAAATACAGCGATTGGGATCACGTTAGCGTTACTAATTGGGACATTAGTTAGGTGGTGCAGAGATATATATAGAAACCAGTATAAAGTTAATAGCGAAGCGGCGAAAGTATTAGAGAACGTATCCAGTTTATCTTATCTTAGTATATCTTGTGTTAACCCTGTTTAATCTTGCTGACCCAATCATCTTGGTGTTATCTTGTATTCAGTTAATTCATGTCGTTTTGTTTTTCCATGTTCACATGCTAGAAGTTACTGAACTTACTCAGGCTTTATGTCTGACTCTGTTTTCCTTTCGTCTTCTTTTCTTGCGTCCCCCCCCAATGGTAGTAAAGGAGGGAATAGTTTAGCTCAGGTTAAGTTGGACTGCCACTCTTTCCCAACTTGAAGATTTGTCGAAGTTTGCTTGCATTCTCTTTTCAGATGCTATGGCTGGCTCTTGCTAAAATCGGGGAATATAAATGTTGTCTTTATGCTTCTTTATTTTGTAAGACAGATGATACTCTGATATTGTAAAGAAATCATTGTACAAACTATTTTATCAATAAAGCAAAGTTTTATTTTCCGCTGTTTAATTTCTGTCTGTCTTGTAATTTATCTGCATCTTTTACCCTAAATACTCTACAGAACTTAGTGCATTCCCTTTGTGAGTGACACTAACGGATATGGGGTGTTACACGTGGTATCAGAGCTGAAGGTTACCAGATCAGATAAAGGATTTGAAAAATTATTTTCAAAACGGTTTTTAAAGAAGCATTTTCAAGAGAAAAGATTTGTTTTAAAGACATATTCCCCAAAGCCATACGCACTATCTTCTCTTCCTCTGTTTAAATTCTTGTCTCGAGTCTCTGTGGCTCTTGGCTTTCTGGGAGGTAACCTCATCGAAGGGCAAAGTAGTGCCCGACTTCCATCCATAGCTGTAGTTGTTTCATCTACGGGCAATTTTCTTTCAAAGCTTATAGGGTTTTCCGGACGATGGAGGCAGTTTTCGAGAGATTTGTCAACATGACTACACACGGAAGGGGATGAGGAGTTTGGCTAAGGAGCATAACCCTAGGATGAGGAATTCATGGATGCAGACTGAGCACACGAAGGAGGAAGAAATTATAAAACCTAAGACAAGAGGAAGTATCTTTACTAGAGTATGATAAGGACGAGGACGAGATTTTCAGAAGGACAAGTACATGCTTTCGCCACCAAGCGTACCTAGGAGAAAGGTTGTCAGGTTGGAAGAGTCTAGTTTTCTGTTCGTGCTATTTCCTTAGGTTCTAGCGCTTCGCGTTTGTTTATATCCACTTCCATAGTTGGGTCTCTGCACCATAGTACTTGTATAGTAGAAAGATCCGACTAGAGTCTCAAATCCAATTGGTGGTCCGACCAGTTTATTTTTGGTAAGTAGGGATTTGAGAATAGCTAACGAGTTTGCTTATATCATATCACGTAGATCGTCTAAATTCGGGGGAGATATTCCTTGGGTGCTTGTCTGATATTGGTTTAGGCCTTTGGGGCTTGTACTTGAGGAATGTCGAGTTCGGTTTGGATGGTTCGCGTAAGAGATGAATAGTTGCGGCAGGCACTCTAAAAAGCATGTAGTAACCTTTCGACCCCTATAGTTATGGCATGGCGGATAAGAGGGAGACCTCTAATCATCTTAGTACATATACTTGGCGCCGTAATTGACATCTGTTTATTTTGGAAATGGAGATCAGAAACTTCACAATCGTGAAGTTAAATTAGTTAAGATACAGTGTAGTAGAGCTCAAGAAGGCTAGATACTAGCATCATACCCTTTTCCCTTAAGGGTGCATCCTTGATTTCTTTGTTTTAGGAGCATTACACATAATTGTTTCTTTCTTTCCAAAGTATATCACCTAGGTCGTATCTTCGATCCTTAGGTAGAAGCCAATGGATGTAAACATGTATTTGAAACATGTTATGGTTGATGGTTGCAAGTGGTTGCTAATGGTTGCTTGTGAATGCATATGCATACATATTAGGCACTAGATCAGTTCAGACGCTTTCATATTGCATTTACAGATATGTATTTGTTTGTAAATTGAACTTGATATGTTATCATATGGGTGTTGCATATGGATGAATGGTTGTGCACACATGTACTATTTACATGACTAGGGATGCTTGCATACATGATTGGACGCATGGCACTGACATGATTCGCATTAAGGAGGTCAACTGAATAGTAGACCGCCTGATTTTGCATTAGATAAAGACATGTACACACACTATGCATATAAACATGAAAGCATTAGAAATCTTTTAAGGACAGTGAATGCCTGTGAGTGAATGGTTGAGTAGATGGGTGATTGGATGGTAGGACACATTCTTCCTAACTTGAAGATTTCGAGGACGAAATCCTTTTACGTGGGGGAGAATGTAACACCCCGTAATTTTGCAACATTAGGATTCACAAATCAAGGCAGAATTAAAAGTTAAGATCAAAATCAAGGGAAACGGGCCGCACCATTGCGTTCGTCTCGGAATTCTGCATGAAAACAAGTCCGAGTTTGTGTAAATCGGAGTCCGAGGGAGAAATGGCCTCTGGAAGTTTCAGAATTCAGTTTAAAATTCGAACAGACAGAAAACAAATTCAAATTTCAAAAATCGGGCCGGATTGGCCAGGGCGGGAATTTTCCCGCCCAAGACACCCAGGTCGACTGGGTAGTCGACCTGGGCTACCCAGGTCGACTGGGTAGTCGACCTGGGCTACCCAGGTCGACTGGGTAGTCGACCTGGGGCACCCAGGTTGACTACATAGTCGACCTGGGGGTCGACCCCCCTGTTTTTCCAGCTTTCTGCACATTGTTCGTTCTGATGTATTTGGTCGCGTTTTTTGACCAGGTTCGTCCACCTAACACTATATAAACAGCCCTAGTCTTCTTCTCTATTCACAATTCTTTTCTACCCTTATGCTGCAAAGATGCTTGGCGAACATGGCTTCTTCTCCTCCTCTTAATTAAATAATAAATAAATAATATATATAAAATAAATCAAGACGAGGAAATGCTGCTAAAAGGTTTTCATGAAATGGTTCAAGTCAAGCTAGGATTCAAGAGGAGGTTCAAACGACTTCAACGACTGTTTTCCTACGAATCATAGCAATGCCGTCTTTCTGTTCTAATATAATCTCTGTAAGTCGGTTATTTCTAAATTTGAACGTTTCTCCTTTCGTGACATGAAATTAAAGGAATAAAAGAATATGCCAAATCTTTCTATTCGAATCTGTGCCTATGTCTTTGGACTTAATTAAGAACTGTTATGATTCGATGACCGATAAGACTATGAAACTATGGACCTTAAAACCATATGCCTCTTTGACTATGAACATTGCCTATGACTATGGGGCATTACCTATGACTATGAACATTTGCCTATGACTATGGACATTGCCTATGACTATGAACACTTGCCTATGACTGTGACTATGACTATGAGGATTATTTCCTTGACTAAACCTATGCCTTTGATTAGAAAACATAAACTATTGCCTATGACAGAACAAGGACATCTGCGATTAAACACCTATGATTTAAGACTAGGAAAGTGTTGCTTAAGTTCTGTGATTATGAGATTAAACCCGATTATTTATTCTGCCTGTCCTTGGTTTTCTTTGGTTTTAGACCATGGGTATTTACCTATTAAGTTAGGTCTACCCATGTTATTGAACCTGCGTCTCTATTCTGTCTATCCTTGGTTTTAGACCTTGGGAATTTACCTATTAAGTTAGGTCTACCTACGTCGTTATTCAAACCTTTTATGCCAGTTATTATGTCCATCCTTTTTCATAGCATCTTTGGTTCATTCCCTATTTTCTACGGGTCTAGATTTATCCATAATCTAGATTGAATCGCAGTTATACGAACGGTGGGAATACGATTTGGGCATAATGTGAAATGTACTAAAAACATAGTTATAAATTTGGAATTTGGCATAAATTGGGAACATGAATTATGGCATGTTCATAGAAATACAAATTGGATAAATTTAACATGAATTATAGGATGTGTAAGTTGAATCTAGAATTGACTTATAAATCTAGCATTTACATGAGTTATGAACTAGAATAATAATTCTAGTTTTACGTGAACTGTAATGTTAAATCAGGATTGGATTAGCTAATTTGGCGTAATAAGTATATTGGTCTAAATTTGAAATTGGCCATAATTGGGAATAACTGTCAGGTTTAGCAAAATCATGGTTAGAGACACTTAATTGGTATAGTTTACATACAAAAAGGCATAAATATGATATAGAGGGGAAAATGGGCCAAAAGAATAAATGTCGACAGTTTACGTAAAAGGGGTAATTAGGAAATAAGTAAATTAGGAATAATTTACTTATAGAATTTGGCCTAAATAAGGAAATGCAAATTTAGACAAATTAAAGGTTTATTAATGACATCTCTTTTAATGGTACACCAGAATATTCTAGGGTGACAGAGAGGATAGTGTCTAGGCTTGGGTTTGGAAAATACAAGTTTCCTGCTCTCCCTGGCTATCCCTAACTGATCCCAAGGACGGGATGGTTACTTTCAAAACCTGATTTGAAAATTAACCAAAACCCTTTTGAACTTAGAAAACACGAATATGCCTAACCCGAGGTTAGACTGAGTTGCGACGTAAACCTGCCCGGAACCAACCGGCACATCCAGTAATCGCAACAATATCTGTCTAATGTGAGTGGTAGCGGCTTTAATATGTTTAGTTAAAGCTAGAACAAGAATGGTAAGGTTAAGTTAACTAAGGCACTTAACCAGTTCAACATGGTAACTAGACTGATGGGCGGGGTTATGTTCAGACTGACACTTAACACAGTAAAGCTAGAATGGGAGGGTTAAGTCCATAGGACCACTTAACCAACTTAACACAGTTAAGCTAGAATGGGAGGGTTAATTCCATAGGAACACTTAACCAACTTAACACAGTTAAGCTAGAATGGGAGGGCTAAGTCCATTGAGACACTTAACCAAACTCAAGGTAGCAAAACGAGACTTGTAGTGTTAAGTAAAGTTAATACACTTAGCCAAATTAATATGTTAACTAGACTAGAGGTTGGGGTTAAGTAAAATCTAATACACTTAGCCAATTTTGATATGTTGGCTGGGCTGGACCGTAGGGTTAAGTAAACCTAAACACTTAACCGTCAGGTTGTGATAAAGGAATGGGGGTTAAGTCTAAAACATGAAGGGATAATACTTAACCATAAATAATAACATATTAGTTAAAACAGACGGGCAAGGTTAAGTTAAAAAGGAACACGTAACCAACACAGGATGAATGGGTAGGGTCAAGTAATAAATACTTAACCCATATAACTTGATTTGTGGTAGGGTTAAGTCAACATGAGTTACTGATAACACTTAACCAGTTTAACAGGGTAAATGAGGAGGGTTAAGTTAGCTTGAATTAACTATGACACTTAACCAATCCAAATTGACGGGAAAGAGAACTAAGTAACCTTAGTTAAGAAAACAACGATTCTGGAAACTAAGTGGTAAATCTTAGTTAGTAAAACTAAGTAGTAATTCTTAGTATAACACGGGAAGGAGCGAATGTCCGTCTGAGTAAAAAGGAGGCTCCAACGAATTGGGTTACGAAGCCCGATGCTTCGAGGGGACGTGAGGGTACTCTTGGTATCCCTCTGTGAGGCTGCAGATGATCCGCCTGGGCCCACAGAGGTTAAGGTCTGCGAAGAAGAACCAGGGGTATGCCTTGGTTGCAATACATGGCAACCTAAAGACTAGGATGGACCGGCATGATTCGGCGAGCAAACGGTAGCCCTGTGATAGCGACTCATCGTCTACCATCCATCTTGAGTTAATCGAGATACGTGAAGCGGAAAGGCGGAGAACTCCAAAAGACCACATACTTGCTATCTTGTTATGGGTGAGGATGGCCATAGGATAGTGGGGCACCAGGGCCGACGTATAGTTCTCATTTTTCAAGGTGTGCCTTTCGTTAGTTGAGGGAGGGGTCAAGTGGGACCATAGCCACTGGAACAAAAACAGACTTTAGCATCTGCATCGGCAGATATCTGAAGCGGACCGAGTTCTGTATTCCTTGACTTGCCCTGACATAGGACTCGGACCGCCCATTATGGGACATGTGCATCTAGACAAGCGATAACGATTCGCGATACATGCGTGGGGAAGTGTAGGAACATATACCACTCTAGGTAGTGTGTCCTAGACTTGGGGGCATCTTTCGACAGGTAGCATAATTCCTAGTTGAACTAGGTGGCATAAATCCTGAATCCGAGAAGCGTTCAGCAGACAGCGTAAACTCTAGTTGAATCTAGAAGGCACTTGGTAGAAAACCCTAGATTAAATCTAGGTAACAAATAAATAAATGGATGCCTGAAGGTGATGGAAAATACAGGGATTGGGATCACGTTAGCGTTACTAGTTGGGACATTAGTTAGGTGGTGCAGAGATATATAGAAACCAGCATAAAGCTAATAGCGAAGCGGCGAAAGTATTAGAGAACGTATCCAGTTTATCTTATCTTAGTATATCTTGTGTTAACCTTGTTTAATCTTGCTGACCCTATCATCTTGGTGTTATCTTGTATTCAGTTAATTCATGTCGTTTTGTTTTTCCATGTTCACATGCTAGAAGTTAATGAACTTACTCAGGCTTTATGTCTGACTCTGTTTTCCTTTCGTCTTCTTTTCTTCCGTTCCCCCCCAGGTAGTAAAGGAGGGAATAGTTTAGCTCAGGTTAAGTTGGACTGCCACTCTTTCCCAGCTTGAAGATTTGTCGAAGTTTGCTTGGATTCTCTTTTCAGATGATATGGCTGGCTCTTGCTAAAATCGGGGAATATAAATGTTGTCTTTATGCTTCTTTATTTTGCAAGACAGATGATACTCTAATATTGTAAAGAAATCATTGTACAAACTATTTTATCAATAAAGCAAAGTTTTATTTTCTACTGTTTAATTTCTGTCTGTCTTGTAATTTATCTACCAATTTTACCCTAAATACTCCACAGAACTTAGTGCATTCCCTTTGTGAGTGACACTAACGGATGTGGGGTGTTACAAAAATACACTAGATAAACATAATCATCAGAGTTACACAGTGTACAAGATCATACTTAGTACAAAATACAGTTCAGCTTTACATAAAATGTCTAGAGTGGAATCAAAATATAATATGTACAACAGAAGCTGAACAACATAAAAAGAAGGAAATGATAGAATCCATCTTCATCTCCATAGCTATCCAAAAAGAGCCTGCTAAAAACTGAATACAAGGCTGCCCGTGTAGAAAATAGGGCACCCGAGTTTGCAAGTGAAACAAACTAAGTGTCAGTCATGGGACTGGTATGAGAAATCTACTTAACTTACTTTAATAATAAGGCCAATCACAGGACCACGCTGCTAACGCGGAACGGGTTTACTCCATTGGATTGCCAATGCTTTAAACAAGTGAATCATTTAAACATCGCAATGCTTTTTATAAAAATGAAGCCATTATAAAACTCAGTTCCCATCACGCAATGCAACGCAAATCGGAGGATAGAGTTTTACCTTATAATGGCCAAAATATGCTTGATACGAAAAAAACAAATCACTTGATATTATTGCTTGTGTTTATATGTTTCAAAAATAATTTCAATCATAAGTATCAATCATAGACGGCATGGGTACCATATATCATGTCGCCATATATAGGTATAGAATCAAAACCACACGATGACGTATTTGGAAATTGGATTTCCATCATGAACCAAGGCAAGGGATCGTCCTTACCGCTTCGAGACGCTCTATCCCAACCCTCAGGACCCAGACTCAAGTGGGCCCTTGGATCATCAGGGCCTGTCCACAAAGAGTGGATTAAAATGCCTGAACACTGCGTTTCCCCGACCTATGAGGCATCAAGTGGTCATATCCGACCAAACTATCGGCTTCGAAGAGACCGAAATAACCAAGGCCTCGCTATCCATCATCCACATAAGTAAAATGCCTAGGCGTGTAAAACCCAAAGCACCACTCCTAGCTAGAAGGAAACACATGTTCTCCCTGATGTCCTCTCCCGTTTCTGGCTCATACCGGGGTGTGAGGCTCGCGAATCAACGCTAAACACAAAGCTAGCTATTTAAATCCCTGCTTTGATCATCAACCACAATGCCCTACTTTTCAACAAAAGCTTTGATCACTGCATCTCTGTATGCCACGTTGTCAGGTTACAACGTCAGACACACATCCATTTACAAGTCCGTTCTGGGTCTAAACGAAACCGGAGGATCCTTATTCCTCGATCATCCGAACGATCAACAAGTACGTCCAGACGACCACCACTGTAACCCCTTCAGGGCAGCAACTCCCATCAAAGGCATCAATGGCCATCCATTTGATGTGAAGATCATCGGTCTTGCACTGTCTTCATATCTTTGACTTCTAACCGTCGATCAATTATTTGAAATGAGAATTAACTCGGCCTTTTCAAATAATTCACGTATATTTAGAATTTCATATCAATTCATTTCAATGGTTAAATTATTCGACATCCATTGTTCAGTTCATTAATGTAGTTTTCATGTCAAACACATTCAACCATCAAATATCCAATAAACCTGATAAATTCAGTTTATTTCCACTCCATATCGTTTATAATATTTTATAACGATTTATCGCTATTTTTATTTATTTAAAAATAGCCAATTTATTTAAACGACGCTTCAGGCCATAACACGGCCATGGCGCTGTTTTTCATCAAATTTGATTTACACATATATGAAAATCTAACCGTTGGATCTTTACAAATTTTATATCATTGAAAAGATCTTTTCAAAACGAATCCAACGGTTCCAATTTCAGGAAGATCCGATGGTCGGATCTCCCAATACAATCATTTGAAGTTACGATTTCAAAATACGAACTACAGCATCGTTATTCGATTTATTTTAATTATATTTATATATTTATATAAATATAATCTATTCTGGCGCTGTTTTCATTCAGATTTGAATTAAACATTCCAGACAATCTAACCTTTGGATCATTGCAAAGTTGGTGTCGTTGGAAAGATATTTCCAAAGCGAACCCAACGGTTTCGGTTTCGGGAAAATCCGATGATCGGATCTCCCGCAATAGTCGTTTGAAATCATGGTTTCAAAATACGAACTGCAACATCGTTATTCGATTTATTTTAATTATATATATATATATAATCCGTTCTTCGATTTCTAAACCATTTCATTTCATATATTTGATAAAAATAATATTTTTATTCGACAAATATTTATTTCAACACATAACTATTTTTAACAATTTATATATATAATAAAAATGTGATTTTTATTGTCAAACACGATTATTTTATATACTTCATATAGATGATAAAAATGTGATTTTCTATTGTTAAAGCAATTTATTTAGAAAATGAAGATTTTTAGCAATTCATATATATTATAAAAATGTGAATTTTATTGGTAAAACAATTTATTTCAAACATTTGATAAAAATGTTATTTTTATCGTTCAAACAATTTTATTCCATACATTCGATAAAAATGTTATTTTCATCGTTCAAACCATTTAATTCATACATTCGATAAAAATGTTATTTTTATCGTTCAAACAATTTATTTCAAAAATGATTATTTTCCTAATACATGAATATATTTCGACACATGCATGTAAATCAAACACAAGAATATTTCAGAAAATTTCGCAGCATAACGGTAGGGTAGTTAAAACCGGCACCGTCCCGAGTACGGCTCCTCGCTCTACCTTAAAGCCTCGCAGCTTTTGACAATGGGGATTTCAATATCTAGTTTGTACGCAGACGAATTTTCCCATAAACTAATCCTATTGGGATTCCAACCACAATCAATCATATCACATCAACCAAATCCAAACAATCACAACCAATATATATCATCCATGGTCTGTGGACGAGGGGTGTATATATATATATACGTATATAAATATATTTTGATTCCATTTCAATTCCATTCAACGCATATATGATTTTTACAACGCATATATAACTTATACATCGCACATACAACTTATACAACGCTTATACATGAGGTGTACAATGCTTATATAACTCATACATCGATCGTATAATTTATACATCGTCATTCCATATCGTTTATAATTTAGAAATCTCACATTGGGTTCCACTCCTCCAAAAATTGTAGGAAGCTCAGAAAAATATCCGGTCTCTTCTAGAATGTAGAAGGCGTCCACACGATCCCGGTGTCTCTTGTTTCACCGGATTTCGACCACATAGCAAAAATATATGATTCTTATTGTAAAATCCAAATTTGTAGCGCTTGAAAGTGTTATAAACAGTTTAAAATAAATAAACCCTTACCTTGCACTTCGATTCAAAACTAGGTTTGGACCTTTCTTCCAATTCGAAGCACGTGAGGTCGATAAGGTTATACCACGTTGTAGAGGGAGGGGAGGGCTTCCAGGCGCTGGCGGTGACGTGGGGTTTGACAGCATCAGTGAGGCGGGGCAGAGGTTGAAACGTGGTGATTTCTCGAGCTCGATTCTTGAAGAATGCTCAACGACGGGGAGCGAAACTTGTATGGATTTGAAGGCGGAGGAAAACTCTACAAAAACTTCTAAAGGGGCAATGGTTATTACTGATCAGATCGTGAGTTTTTGAGGAGAGAAGGTTGGGAGCACGGTCACCATCGATTGCGAGGTATCAGGGAAGAAAGCGGGGAAAGAGAAAATGAATTTGATTGGCCCATTTTTTTATTTATATATTTTATTAAATCCGAAAATACCCCTTACCTCATACGAACTCCAATCCAAACCCAACGACTGTCGCCCCTAGCTAAATACCCCCATTCCGAACACAATGGGATATGTTCCGTAGGGTCATTCGACTGTTTCAACCAGTTATTCTTCAAATTAAAATATAAAACATTCAAATATGGATTTGAACGAACATTTCGATTTGCGGGGGCCACATACTGATTCCAAAAATTCCAGAAAAATAAATCTAGTTATGTTTTGACAATACGGTCCCAACAAAACTAGTTTCATCGAATTTGGAGACCGTTTGAAAAATGACCATTTTTTTGTTGATCCAAATTTACTGAAATCAACCAAACACATTTTCTTTTGCCACGCTCTCATATTAACTTCAAAAAATTTGGAATTTTAAACCTAGCAATAATTTGACATCCTGGATCCGACAAAAGTGGTTTCGTCGAAAACGGAGGTCGTTTGCAAAATGTTCATTTACACGGGCTATATTAACATCATAGCGACCTTTCTGAAAATTCATTTGGCCATAACTTTTGATTCCTGCTATGAAATTTCGATTTTTCAGATTTGTTAGAAAGATATTCATAAACAGATTTAAATATTTTTGGTTTCACTAAAATCCTTTTTAATTTGCTTCTAGTACAATCAGTCAAAGTTCAAATTCAAATTTTCAAACTACCACGCAATTTCATACCTTGTTTTATAATTAAAATAAATACATTTTTTTCCAACATCTATTCAAATAGACTTATGGTCGTTATTATTTAAAATAATTTATTTTAAATATTCAAAATCCACTAAAATAGCCAAATTAAAAATTTTAAATTGGTTCTGATTTTCCGGGTTGTTACAATCTCCCCCACTTAAAATCTTTTCGTCCCCGAAAAGCAACGAAGCTGAAAGTTGTTTAATTAACCAACTCAACTTTCATTCTTCAACTTTTCAGTTTCTAAGAATTTTCCAATTCTTCAAAAATTTGGCTAACACCTTAAATTTTCGAAAAATTTCGCCATAACCTCTTTTGTACGGGGAGGGGTTTGGAAATTTATTGGGCCGTATTAGGTACCCAATAAATACTAATAAGCATACACATATTTATAATGATATATTCCGGTGTCCACAGAGGAGTGTGTATAGACCATAACTCCAGAGAATAAATTCTCGTCACCCTATAAATGGTTTTTGTGCCTTAATGATTAGAGAGACGTGTTTATTGTCATCTCCAGACCCGTGTGGGGTTTTTATTAATTTCGAAATTTACCGTTACATGTTATAGTCCATATCAGTCTTCTATTCAACCTGTAATATAGTCATCGCCATACAAGCCTCTCGCTCGTATGGTAAATCTTCTACCTCGTCACACAAGCTCCAAATGCTTATGTGGTATATGATAAAGTATGCCATCTTCAAGAAGTATGCCATGTAGTTTAGTTCAAAATTAATTGTTACTATCCTATGGCGACGTTTATTATTGCACAGAACAACTAGCATTCCGCATCCAATGGCATTCACAGGAGTTGATATAATAATAAAACTGCGCATCCAACTCATTAAGGTTTACCAATTTGTCGGGCATGCAAATAAATTCTTTACTCAACAGCAAATCCATTTACCTGTTCAAACATATATAATGTACATGTATATATTCAAATCAAATTTTCAAATCAGTTCAATGTTTGATTTAATTGCATAAATTCAACTTCATTCCCTTCTTGATTAGATTATTTATCATTCTTAATAATTCGGTTAATTAAATTCTTAATCTCACAACACAAACAACAATCAATTTGTTGAAAAATAGACTAATTAATTCATATACTCTTTTAAAAATCATTCAGACTATATAATTAAAAAGTTTACATCCATGAAAAGGAAACAACAGCAAAGTAGAGAACAAAACGGAAATGCAAAATATGGTAATTGTACCTTGCACCAGAGTTAATCAGAGATATCCACCCTGCACTTGGGATAGACTTTCTTAATGCTCTCCTCAGTTTCCCAAGTACAGTCTCGCGGATCTCCACTCCACTGCACTTTGACTAAGTGAACCTTCTTGTTCGTCAGCTCTTTAGTCTCTTTGCCAATAATCTTTATCGGCTCTCTTCTCACAGCTAATACTGGAGTAATTTCCAAATCCCATTGCGCGACTTCTTCCACGACTAAATCTGGATCATGTACATGCTTTCGAAGTTGAGATACGTGAAACACATCATGTACTCTAGGCAACCAATCAGGCAATTGAACCCTATAAGCGAGAGTTCCAATCCGTTCTAGAATAGGAAATGGACCAATAAATCTGGGCGCCAACTTCCCTGTTTTTCCAAATCGGACTACTCCTCTCATCGGAGAAACCCGTAGATACACATAGTCACCAACAGCAAAGACTAAATCTCTTCTTCTCGAATCTGCATAGCTCTTCTATCGGCTTTGAGCAGCTAGTAATCGTTTCTTAATGAAATCGACTTTATCCGCAGCTTCGCGAATCATATCTGGTCCCAATACAAGTCTATTACCAGGTTCTACCCAACAAGCGAGAGATCTGCACGGTCGACCATACAATGCTTCGAACGGTGACATTTTCAAGCTCGCTTGTTAGCTGTTGTTGTATGAGAACCCAGCCAAATGCAAGTGGTCTTCCCATGATCCGCCAAAATCAATAACACAAGCCTGCAATAAATCTTCAAGAATACGGTTCACCCTCTTAGTTTGACTATCTATTTGAGGATGATAAGCGGTGCTTAAGTTCAGTTTCGTTCCCAATTTTGCTTGGAATGCTTCTCAGAATTTACTAGCAAAAATGGGTCACGATCACTAACGATACTTATGGGAACCCCATGAAGTTTAACAATTTCTTTAAAATAAATCTGTGCTAGACTCTGAGTAGTTCTATTCGACCTAACAGGTATAAAATGGGAGGTCTTCGTGAAACGATCTACGATCACCCAAATACCGTCATTTCCTTTCCTGGTTCTGGGCAAACCGTCTATGAAATCCATAGAAATCTGTTCCCACTTCCGACCTGGAATTTCCAATGGTTGTAACAATCCAGCGAGTTTCTGTTGATCGATCTTGACTTGTTGACAAGTAGCACACCGGCTAATGTACAAGGAAATGTCTCGTTTCATAGATTTCCACCAGAAAGTGCGTTTGATATCATTATACATCTTGCTCACTCCTGGATGGATATTAAGTTTGGCCTTGTGACATTCATCCAATACTTCTCTCCGAAGCTCAGAAATGTTTGGAATACAATTCGGCCTTTTAATCTCAGAATCCCATCGTTATCAATCTGAAAACTCGAGGGCTCGCCTTTCTGAATTCTCTCTTTGATCTTCTAAATGAAGTGATCATCCTTTTAAAGAGCAGATATGTTATCAATCAACGAAGATGTGATGATAAGACTAGCGATGATTACATTCTTTCTGCTGAGCGCATCAGCCACAACATTGGCTTTACCCGAAGTATATAAAATATCATGATCATATGCCGCAAGAAATTCTAACCAACGCTGCTGTCTCATATTCAGATCTTTCTGGGTGAATAAATACTTCAACGATTGATGATCGATATATAATTCGAACTTCTCACCCAATAGGTAATGTCTCCAATTTTTCATACCAAACACGATGGCTAACAATTCAAGATCGTGAGTTGCATAATTCTTTTCATGTGGTTTCAATTGACGGCTAGCATAAGCGACTACTTGGTCTCTTTGCATTAATACTGCACCAAGACCTTCTTTAGAAGCATCTGTCCAGACTTTCAACTCTTGATTGCCATTAATAATTGTTAAAACTGGAGCAGTTGTCAATCTCAACTTCAGCTTTTGGAAAGCTGCCTCACATTCTGGAGTCCAATTGAACCTCGAATTTTTCTTAGTAAGCTTTGTTAAGGAACTGGATATCTTCGAAAAATTCTTAACGAACTTCCGATAATAACTAGCCAACCCGCGGACTTCTGTGGGAGTAGTTGGCTGTTTCCAATTCTGAATAGCAGTGATTTTACTGGGATCCACAAAAATCCCTTCCTTTGGTACGACGTGGCCAAGGAATTTTACCACTTCTTGCCAGAATATACATTTGGAAAAATTTGCTTTTAAAACATTCTTTCTCATAATCTCTAACACTTGTTCCAAATGTTTTTCATGCTCGCTCTCTGACTTAGAGAAGATTAGAATATCATCAATGAAGACCAGTACAAATTTATTCAATATTTCTCTGAATACCCGGTTCATTAGATCGACGAAATAAGCTAGAGCATTACATAAGCCGAACGAAATTACTAACCACTCATAGAATAAATCTGGACCTCTGAATGCTGTCAAAGGAACACACTCTTCGGCGATACGAAGCTGATGGAAACCTGTAGCTAGGTCCATTCGTGAAAACACTTGTGTGCCATTCAATCGATCCAACAAATCATCAATCCGCGGCAATGGATATTTATTCTTTAATGTCTGCTTATTCAAGTCACGATAATCCACACATAGCCTGAGAGTACCGTCTGACTTTGGGACAAATACCACTGCTGCTCCCCAATCAGAGAAACTAGGTCTGATCAGACCCTTCCATACTAGCTGTCGAGTTTGATTGTATAACTCTTCTTTTTCCTTCAAGGTCATTCTTCGAATAGCGTGAACTACTGGCCTTGCATTTGGAATTAAAGAGATTTTGTAATCGATTTCTCTATGCGGAGATAAGCTAACAACTTCTTCGAACACATCCGCATAGTTCTTCACGATAGGGATATTTTCAATGTCGACCGGAATATTCTCCGTAACGATAGGAACAGGTTCTAATTGAGTAGGAGAAACATCAAGAGCTGACCAAAAGTCTTTTCTATCAGGATTCTGAACTTCACATGGAATGGTTATATAATTTCCTGATTTAATCTTTGCCCTTACGACTCTGTCGGCGCATTTAACTTCAGCTTCATATTTGGTTAACCAATCCAATCCCAGGTTAAGATCGAATTCTGTGAAATTCATGACGATAGAAATAGTAGGGAACCGATAATAGGAAAAAGAAACAGGCACCCCACATATCCAACTAAAATCGAGGGAACCCCCAACCGGATTATGGACAGTCATGGGTGTTTTGAGCGTTTTCAAATTCAAATCTAGTTTCTTGACTGCATTACTTGCAATAAAGTTTCGTAACGCGCCTGTATCAAACAATACTTTAACTGGAATGTTTTTAACAGTAAGCATGCCTTCTAAAACATCTGGCCTTCCCTTACTAGCTGAGGGTTCAGAAGTTTCTGCTACTTCATTTACCTGAACCACTTCAGATTTCTTTGATAGTCGGCAATTTTTTGAAATGTGACGAGCTTGGTGGCCCTTATAGCATCCCTATTCTCTAGAAGCTTGTTCTTGGATTCAGATTTATCCTTCTTTCGTTTGTTCCAAGATTTGCAATTTATCTTGAAATGCCCTTGCCTATTGCAGCTCGAGCATGTGGCAGTCGTTATTAGTACTTCCTCATATTTAACCGTTTTCTTATCGACTCTAGGCTTCTTTCTGAACTCAGACTTCGTACTGGCCTCAAGCTGTGTACTTATCTCTGTATTATCAGCTTCAAATTTCCTTTTGTTGCTAGAACTGACTTCCTCTTCATCGACTAAATGACCTTGCTTATCCAGACTTTCTTACTGATAAGCCATGTAAATCAATTTCGAAAAAGATTGTTGCACATGTGCTGTTACCCTACTTTGGTACTTTCTTTGAAGCCCGTTAATAAACCTCAGATTTTTCATCTTTGGTATTTGAATGAGATACGGGGCAAAACGAGAAAGGTCATTGAATTTCTTATGATATTCCGGAATGGTCATATCTCCTTGTATCAGATAGTTGAATTCATCACTTAACCGCTCAGTTACTTCTGGAGGAATAAATGTTTCATTGAAAACTTCTTTGAATCTATCCCAGGTTATATCACCTTCTGGATTATCTTTAGTGACAGTTTCCCACCAGAATAAAGCTTCGTCTTTGAGTGCCCAAGATGCCAGTAATCTTTTCTGATCATCTCTCATCTTGAAACCTTCAAATATTCTTTCAACAGAACGCATCCAAGCTTGAGTTTGAATAATGGATTCATAGCCCGAAAACGGTACTCCACCCAGATTTCGATATCTCTTTAATAGAGCTTCTATATCTGATCCTGGCTAAGGGAGCACGACTGGCTCATTAGTTTGTTGAACCTAGGATTACTTCTGCTTCTGCCACTCATTTTTCTATGTCTGCAAATAGCAGACAAAGTGTCAGGTCGATAGAAAAGATATTTTTAAGCATAGAGACATATACTTGAATGTAAATGTGTCTATCAGGGTGTATTTCATTCTGCTACACTCATTCTAGGATATTACATCTATTAATGTCACTCACAAAGGGAGTGCATCAATGTCCATGAAGCGTTATTATTGTACAGAACAGATAAATTACAAGAATAAATAAATAAAACAACACAGCGGAAGATAAAACTTATTTTATTTCATCATAACTCAAAACGAGTTTACATAAGTAGTTTCCAAAACCATCACAACAGGATCAGTAGTATTTCCAAAAACTTCAAAGTACATAAAGAAGCAAATACTTAATTAACATAAATGCATAAATCACCACTGAGCATAAGAAAAGCCATAAAGATGAGAGAGTCCCAAGCGATACATCTGCTCTCTTCAAGCAACTGAAAGAAATCGGCACTAAGCTGTAGTATTCCCTCCTTGCAAACCTGGGGGGGGGGGGGAAGGAAGAAAAGAGGTGGAAAGAAAAGGGGATCAGACATAAAGTCTGGCGAGTGCGATAACTTTAATAATATAATTATCAAAATAACTAGGCTAAGGCATAAGCTGGAAAATAAGGAAATGACTGTGAACAATTGGGTATGGCAGAGCAAACAAAATGAAATAAGATGAACAAAGATAACATTAAAGGCGCCCCTAATCACTATAGGATAATTACTGTACTGCACCACTACTAGTCACCCTAAAGGTTGATCCCGCCTACAGAACTTAATAATGGTAATGGTAGTTCGTGTACCCCTAGCTGCCTTCATAGGTGCCGTCTGCCCCTATCTCCACTAGGTGTACCCACTACCCTCCCCATTCTAATTACAATATTTATTCTTAATGTGGTTGTTATACTCCTAGCTGTCTTCATAGGTGTCGTCTGCTCCTATCTCCACTAGGTGTACCCACTACCCTCCCCATTCGATCGGCTCCCTAACTCATAGATACCCGTGCTGGCCCCACAGTGGGGTGTATCACTCCCCAAAGTGGCAACCCGATACAACCAAAAATGCACGGCTTATGTCTACACGATGCAAGAACGTCTTACCTACCAGCCCGGGCCTACACACGCATATGAACCCGTTGGACTTGCATTGCCACTGCTGACCCATTTTGACCTCTTACAATCAAATCCTCGACTTGGGTCAAGCTCACAAAGGTATAAATGGGTTACTGGTTTGAAAAGGGTCCCCACACAAGCTTTCCCCCTATGCTTGGTGCCTACTAGAATTTCCCACTTAACCCCTCTTATTCATGTCTTCTTACATGTTTCAACTTGGTTAAGTGTTTATAGTTATATCACCTAGGTTACTTACTCAACAAATCAATAGGTGTTATTGGTTAAGCTTGTCTTAACCCTACCCAATTATCAGATCAACATATTTTATTGGTTAAGTTTGTCTTAACCCTACCCACTTACATCTTATTGGTTAAGCTGGTCTTAACCCTATCCACTTATCAAATTATACTTAATTTATGATTAGGTACTTATTAGCTCACATATACATTGGTTAAGAAAATAACCCCCTAAGTACCAACCCCGAAGACCGAGATCAACATCAGATCGTTACTCAGATAATCACTCACTCAACCAACTTATGTTTTTCATTCATATTTGTCTTTAATCAGCATTAATTAATTATTTAGGCACCTAATCATATTTCACATGCCACCCAAGGCACCCACTTAATTTCCCATTCTACCCAAGGCACCCACTTAATTTTCCATGCCACCCAAGGCACCCACTTAATTTCCCATGCCGACCAAGGCACCCACTTAACCCCCTCATGTCCCACCACATGTTTATCTGGTTAAGTGTTTCTTAATTCATTAAGACCGTAACCTTGTAAAGACCTCCCACATTAGACTGGCATTTGTGCCAGCTGGATTTGCCGTGTAACAACCCGAATTTTAATAACATGTTAAGACAAGAATCAAGGCAGAATTAAATTATAAAATCTGAATCAAGGGAAACGGGCTGTGCCGTTGCGTTCGTCTTGGAATAATACGCGAAATAGAGTCCGAATTTTCGAAAATCGGGGTCTGTATGACCAAGATATGGCCCGTCAAAGTTTTCAGAAAATTCCAAGTTCAAAACAGTTTAAAACTAGAGCCAAAATTCGAATTCAAACACACGGGGGCAGGGCGGGAAAATTCCTGCCCAGGTCAAGTCGACAGGGGTGTCGACTGCATAGTCGACACCACCCCCCCATGTCGACTGGGCAGTCGACATGGGTGTCGACTTGCCTGGTCAAGCCTAGTTGGCCTGGGTGCACCTGCTTGGCCTTGTGCTCTGTTCTGATGGCCTGTGACGGATTTTGAGGGTTCAAATCTGTTCTAGGGTTTATCTAAGGGCCTAAATGAGTTCCTACATCTATAAATACAACCTAAGGCCTAACCTAATTCATAACAAATCATTCTTACACCTAAATGCTGCTGGAATCTCTCTTGAGCCATGACCGCCATCTCCAAATTAAAGCTTAAGCGTTCAAACTCAAATCAAATCAAAGATCAATGCTTCTACAACAAATTCAAGAGGATAGATAATGACACCGCAACTTTCTATGACAAATACACTCCCTAATTCATTAGCCGTTCTCTGTATGTGCTAGTTATTTTCAGATCTAAATAATTAATTTTAATACGGGCATGAAACAAAGTGGAATTGAATCTAAGTATGTTTATCGATTCAGATCTATTCCTGTTGCTTTTTGAATCTTTAGTTTTGAGACTTGTCTACCTTTATTCTCATGACAAGTTTGTGATTTATTCAGCAGTTTTCTTGATTCGTAATGATGTTATCATCAAGTTCTAATCTTTATGCCTATCATGATGTTGTTTTTCTCTCTAATCTATTTATTATGCAAATTTCTACCTCCCCCTATTTATTTTCTTTTGATGAACCATGGTCAACTTCGGACCTTGGCCTAAAATCGTGATTCGCATACGAGATGTATACGGGGGAAATATGGGATTATTGCCTATATGGATATGATTAATAATTGGCAACATGAAATTGGATATTATCATTTAATTTGCAAGTTTGGGGTAGATATGTAAAGTTTGGTATAATCTTGTTATGATAAAATTTGCATAAATATTATATACATGGAATTCGACACCAATTGGATCTATGTAAATTAAATCAAAAGGTTGGGCTTATGCTAATTAGGCATATGTAGATTTGGGAATTTTGTGCATGAAAGCAATTGTAAACTTTATAATTGGCAAAAACAAGTATTTGGAACTTGGGCAACTGGCATGTATTGAAATAAAAAGATTATAGCTTGGGATAACTACATCATGAATCATCGGATTTGGGTATGAAACTTGATACGTGTAATTTTGGCTAGATCTTGACGTATGAAAAAAAAGGCATGAAACTTGGTATATATGTAAACTGACTAGAATTGGGTACATATATTAGTTGGTATGTAATAGCCTTAAAAGAGGGATAAATATAAATTGAGATAAGTTGCCTTTAATGGCCTAAGATAAATTGTGGTAAAATTGGTATGATTTTGCATACCATTAATTGATTGACATAATTGAGTCAATTATGGACATCGTTAACTTAGGAATAAATTGATAATTTGAATAGGGGAAATAAATTCAAATTGGGGTAAAAGAATATAAGTGATAATCAATGCTTAGGACACGAGGTTGGACTCATTTGTGATGTAAACCTGCCCGGAACCGCCCGGCGAATCCAGTAGTCACAAATGTCAGCCCAATGTGAGAGGTCCTAGGCCCAAATTAAAAGCGTAACAGTTGTAAAGACACGAGGTTAGACTCTTTTATGGTGTAAGACTGCCCGGACCTGCCCGGCAAATCCAGCTGCCATAAATGTCAGTCTAATGTGAGAGGTCTTTATAAGGTTACGGCCTTAATGAATTAAGAAATACTTAACCAGATAAACATGTGGTGGGACATGGGGTTAAGCGGGTGACATGTGGGTGACATCTGGAAATACGAATAGTAATACTTAACCAACGTAACATGGTAATTAGACCAGTGGGTAGGATTAAGTAAATAAGAACACTTAACCAATATGATATAAATGGGTGGGTTAAGTAATATGATTAGGTTAATCTGGACACTTAACCAATTTAATATGTTGACTACGAGAGTGGGTAAGGTTAAGCAAATGTTTGACCATTATAACATGATTAAACTGGACTAGAGAGTGAGGTTAAGTTAATGAGAACACTTAACTAATACAATGGGTTAATTAGACAAGTGGTTGCGGTTAAGTAGTAACACTTAACCAACATAACAGGACAAGCGGGTAGGTTAAGTTAACTTGAATAAGTTGATAACACTTAACCATTATAATATGACTAGTGGATGGGGTTAAGTTAACATGCACTTAACCAATCTGATGTGATGCGTGGTAGGGTTAAGTAACACATGGGGTTAAGTTAACAAGAAAATTCTTAACCAATGTTACCAGATAGACGAACGAGGTTAAGTTAATAAACCACACTTAACCAATAAAACATAATAAGTGAGAAAGGTTAAGTTAACTAAGGTAAACACTTAACCTTGGTAACATAACGAGTAGAAGGGTTAAGTACATATCGGGTTGGTGGGTAATATTAGTAAATATTGGCCCACATACACTTAACCATTAAATAAACATGCTTGAATTAGTAGCGGGGTTAAGTACACATCAGGGTTGGTGGGTAATATCAGAGAATATAGGCCCACAGACTTAACCATTAGAAAAACCTAGTAAGGGGACCCATTTCAGCAGTAACCCACATTAGGTATCAACGGAACCCTGAGCTAGGCAGGGTGGGGCACGATTACTAGGCTGATTATAAGAGGTCAAATTAGCGGCGGTTGGTGCAGCAGTGCAGGTTCTAACGGAGTGCGGGCGTGCACACACTTCGGCGCAGAAAATTTAGCCACTGGGCATCAATAGGTATAAAGCTGTGCATCTTGATTGTGTCAGGGTTGCCACCATGGGACTTGATACACCCCATGGTGAGACCGGCACAGGTATCTACAAGTAGGGGGCGCGTGACACAAACGAGAACTAGGTCAAGTAGGGAGCCGATCGATAAGGTAGTAAGGGTGCATCGAATATATACATGGCCATTGGGGTGATCCAGGTGGAATCCTCAAAATCGATGTACACCTGAAGGCTACCATAATTGCGGGGATTGAGATCACATTGTAATTATTATATAACACGGGCTACTAGTTGGGACACTAGTAAGGGGTACGGATCCTTGTTATATAGGACACTAGTTGGGATACTAGTAGGAGTACAGATCATTCCATGTAAGACACTTATGAGGATGCTAGTTAGGTGGTGCAGAGTAAATAGATATCGTTTTAATGGTAAAGCTTAGAAACCTTGCGATGTTATTCTTGAAAGAAGCCATGCGGTGGGATACTTGATAGGAATTATGGGATGTTATACTTGTTTCATCGTGCCCGAAGTTTATCTTGTTACCTTAGTTTATCTCGTTTTCATAGTTTGTCTTGTTATCTTAGTTTATCTTGCCTACCTTGTCATCATGCTTATGTTTACTTTCAGTTTATTCATGCCATGTTATCTTTACCTATTATATGCTGAAAGTCACTAGGATTTACTCAGTCTTTATGACTGACCCGTTTTGTTTCGCCTCTTTTTCTTCCGTTTCCCGCCCAGGTTCACAGGGTGGGAATACAGCTTAGTTCGGATCTTACCAAGCTCCAAGGTTCTTTCATGTATGGCTTGGATTTCTCTTGGCTATGGCTTGCCTTGCTTTATTGGGGAATACTGCAGTTTGTTTTTATGCTTCTTTGTTTTTGAGCAAGATAGATATTTTAACTATGAAATTGGGTATTGGAAGTTGATGGGCTTTTCTTGTAAACATTTATATTTAATAAATGATTTGAAGTACTTCCACTTTATTTTCCGCTGTTTTATATATGTCTGTCTTGTAATATTTCTGTTCCAGTACCCATAATACTCCATTGAACTTAAGGCATTCCCTTTGTGAGTGACCTTAACAGATGTGGGGTGTTACATTTGGTATCAGAGCAGAAGGTTACCAGACTGGGCAAAATTTTTCAAAAACCTTCTGAAATTATTTTCAAAACATTTACAAAGAAGCAAATTTTCAAGGAAATTTTGTTTTAATTAAAGGCATATTCCTTAGAGCCATATGCACTATCTTTTGATTCTCTCTTGAAATCTCTACTCTCTCTTTTCACCATAGTTTCATAGGCATCCGACACATGTCGGAGGGAAAAGGATTGCCCAACCTCCGTCTGTAGCCGTGGTAATTCCATCTGCGTCTAATCTTATTTCAAGTTGGGTAGAGTGCCGTGCGTTGGAGGTAGCTTCGAGAGACTTGTCAACAAACTATACAAGGACAGTACGAACAAGAAACTGGTTGTTATAGATTAATCCACGAAGAAGGAAAAAGGTGAGAGGAAAGAGGCCAAAGTGAAAGAATAGTAAAACCCATGACAAGAGAGAGTATCTTTAGTGAGAAGGGACATGTAGTTAAGTATTATAGGACAAGGGAAAGGGACAAGATCGTCGAGAGGGCAATTGAATGCTCTCACTACAAGCGTACCTAAGAGAGTGGTAACGTTCCTGTTAAAAGTTTAGCTTTTCCTTTCTATCATCCCACTAGAACTTTGTTTTTGTACATCGCATTCTTTTTATTCTGCTTCGGAAGTTGAGTCTCTGCACCTTAGTACTAGCATGGTAGAGGATCCCATTTTTTTTCTCAAATCCTATTGGGGAAATCGGCTCATTTATTCATGACTTGTTTGGATTTGAGAATGTCTATGCTAAGTGTTGAGTCTAGAAGTAATGTTTATGTTTTGGGCTATGGGTTGATTCTAGCGATGGAGTGGTTATCCAGTAAGAGTGACCTTCTCAGTTTTGAAAAGAGGGTAGTTAGACTCTTGACTTGCCTCGGTAATACCCTCGAAGTCGCATGTAACCTTTAGGGTTCTATCAGGATTTGTTTCCTAGAATCTCTTGACACATTTATTGGTAATTTGTAATCCGATCGAGTAGTGTTCGCCACTAAGGAGGATGGGTCATTTCGCTTATGCATGAGTTGTAGAGAATCACCTTAGCAAGTACATTTGGCAACATGGTTGGCAATTATTTCCAAGAGATAGTTCTTCTGCGTGGAATGCCTGATAGTAAGTGGACGAGATCCAAGATTCACTAGTGAATTTTGGAGAGCTTGCATGAAACCATGAGTACGCAGTTATGTTTGAGCCAAGTATACTAGAAGGAGAATAAGTGAAGGAGGAACGAGAGGGAACAGTGAAATAGGTTCCAACTCATATTTTGGAAACAAGAATTAAGAAGCTACGAAATTGTGAAGTTAAAGACGGTCAAAGCACAATGGAGTTAAGCTCAAGGAAATGCGACTTAGAAGATTGAAGACTAGATTCGTGCATCATATCTCTTCTTAAGAGTATATCCTTGATCCCTCTCTTCCTGTAAAGCTTACTTACATGCTATTTTTTTGTGTATATCCTCTCGGTCCCATTCTCAATCCAATTTTTATTACAAACCCCATAGAGAGTATGACTCATCTGTTAGTAACACATGTTGGGGCTTGAGGGTGTTCGTTGGGTTGACTAAACTTTTTGGGTTTCATAGGATACGGGTTGGTCTTAGGGAGGGATTTTCTTGTGACCTAAAAGAAGTCCATCATGCTTAGTTCCCTAGAAACATATATATTGGTTGGGTTGAGTAATTCTTTGGGTGTCAGTCTGATGTTGATTTCGGTCTTCAGGGCTGAAGCTTAGAGAGTTCTTCTCCTAATCAATATATATGGCATAGGTTTCCAGTTTTGACATTGCCTAATGGGCACAAAGTTTTTACTTGCTTCTATCATTCGACTATACCTTTAGATAAGAACAATTGGGTGTAAACATGTGTTTGAGACATGTTATGATTGATGGTTGCAAGTGGTTGCAAGTGGTTGTTAGTGGTTGCTCGTGGATGCATTTACACATTAGGCACTAGATCGGCTCAGTCACCTTTCATATTGCATATGCATGAGTGTTTATACTTGTTTATGGATGAAATTGAATGTGTTATCATGTGGATGTTGCATATGGATGGATGTTTGTGCACACATATAGTCTTTATGTGACTAGGACTATTTGCATGCATGTTGGACTCATGGCACTAAACATATTTTGCATCTAGAAGATCAATCAGGCCTGATCATTTGCATTAGACAAGGAAAATATACACACACTTCTTGCATATGTTCATACAGCACTAGAAATCTTTTAAGGACAATGGTTGCCTGTGGATGATGTTTTGAGTAGATGGATGATGGATGGTAGGATACGTTCTTCCTAACTTGGAGATTTCGGGGACGAAAACCTTAAAGGAGGGGAGAATGTAACAACCCGAATTCTAATAACATGTTAAGACAAGAATCAAGGCAGAATTAAATTATAAATTCTGAATCAAGGGAAACGGGCTTTGCCATTGCATTCGTCTCGGAAAAATACGCGAAATAGATTCCGAATTTTCGAAAATCGGGGTCTGTATGACCAAGATATGGCCCGTCAAAGTTTTCAGAAACTTCCAAGTTCAAAACAGTTTAAAACTAGAGCCAAAATTCGAATTCAAACACACGGGGGCAGGGCGGGAAAATTCCCGCCAAGGTCAAGTCGACAGGGGTGTCGACTGCACAGTCGACACCACCCCCCATGTCGACTGGGCAGTCGACATGGGTGTCGACTTGCCTGGTCAAGCCTAGTTGTCCTGGGTGCACCTGCTTGGTCTTGTGCTCTGTTTTGATGGCCTGTGACAGATTTTGAGGGTTTAGATCTGTTCTAGGGTTTATCTAAGGGCCTAAATGAGTTCCTACATCTATAAATACAACCTAAGGCCTAACCTAATTCATAACAAATCATTCTTACACCTAAATGCTGCTGGAATATCTCTTGAGCCATGGCCGCCGTCTCCAAATTAAAGCTTAAGCGTTCAAACTCAAATCAAATCAAAGATTAATGCTTCTACAACAAATTCAAGAGGATAGATCAATGACGCTGCAACTTTCTACGTCAAATTCACTCCCTAATTCATTAGTCGTTCTCTGTAAGTGTTTGTTATTTTTAGATCTAAATATTTAATTTTAATACGGGCATGAAACAAAGTGGAATTGAATCTAAGTATGTTTATCGATTCAGATCTATTCCTGTTGCTTTTTGAATCTTTAGTTTTGAGACTTGTCTACCTTTATTCTCATGACAAGTTTGTGATTTATTCAGCACTTTTCTTGATTCGTAATGATGTTATCATCAAGTTCTAATCTTTATGGCTATCATGATGTTGTTTTTCTCTCTAATCTATTTATTATGCAAATTTCTACCTCCCCCTATTTATTTTCTTTTGATGAACCTTGGTCAACTTCGGACCTTGGCCTAAAATCGTGATTCGCATACGAGATGTATACGGGGGAAATATGGGATTATTGCCTATATGGATATGATTAATAATTGGCAACATGAAATTGGATATTATCATTTAATTTGCAAGTTTGGGGTAGATCTGTAAAGTTTGGTATAATCTTATTATGATAAAATTTGCATAAATATTATATACATGGAATTCGACACCAATTGGATCTATGTAAATTAAATCAAAATATTGGGCTTATGCTAATTGGGCATATGTAGATTTGGGAATTTTGTGCATGGAAGCGATTGTAAACTTTATAATTGGCATAAACAAGTATTAGGAACTTGGGCAACTGGCATGTATTGAAATAAAAAGATTATAGCTTGGGATAACTACATCATGAATCATCGGATTTGGGTATGAAACTTGATACGTGTAATTTTAGCTAGATCTTGACGTATGAAAAAAAAATGCATGAAACTTGGTATATATGTAAACTGACTAGAATTGAGTACATATATTAGTTGGTATGTAATAGCCTTAAAAGAGGGATAAATATAAATTGAGATAAGTTGCCTTTAATGGCCTAAGATAAATTGTGGTAAAATTGGTATGATTTTGCATACCATTAATTGATGGACATAATTGAGTCAATTATGGACATCGTTAACTTAGGAATAAATTGATAATTTGAATAGGGGAAATAAATTCAAATTGGGGTAAAAGATTATAAGTGATAATCAATGCTTAGGACATGAGGTTGGACTCATTTGTGACGTAAACCTGCCCGGAACCGCCTGGCGAATCCAGTAGTCACAAATGTCAGCCCAATGTGAGAGGTCCTAGGCTCAAATTAAAAGCATAACAGTTGTAAAGACACGAGGTTAGACTCTTTTATGGTGTAAGACTGCCCGGACCCGCCCGGCAAATCCAGTTGCCATAAATGTCAGTCTAATGTGAGAGGTCTTTATAAGGTTACGGCGTTAATGAATTAAAAAATACTTAACCAAATAAACATGTGGTGGGACATGGGGTTAAGTGGGTGACATGTAGGTGACATGTGGAAATACGAATAGTAATACTTAACGAACGTAACATGGTAATTAGACCAGTGGGTAGGATTAAGTAGATAAGAACACTTAACCAATATGATATAAATGGGTGGGTTAAGTAATATGATTAGGTTAATCTGGACACTTAACCAATTTATTATGTTGACTACGGGAGTGGGTAAGGTTAAGCAAATGTTTGACCATTATAACATGATTAAACTGGACTAGAGAGTGAGGTTAAGTTAATGAGAACACTTAACTAATACAATGGGTTAATTAGACAAGTGGTTGCGGTTAAGTAGTAACACTTAACCAACATAACAGGACAAGCGGGTAGGTTAAGTTAACTTGAATAAGTTGATAACACTTAACCATTATAATATACTAGTGGATGGGGTTAAGTTAACATGCACTTAACCAATCTGATGTGATGTGTGGTAGGGTTAAGTAACACATGGGGTTAAGTTAACAAGAAAATTCTTAACCAATGTAACCAGATAGACGAACGGGGTTAAGTTAATAAACCACACTTAACCAATCAAACATAATAAGCGAGAAAGGTTAAGTTAACTAAGGTAAACACTTAACCATGGTAACATAACGAGTAGAAGTGTTAAGTACATATTAGGTTGGTGGCTAATATTAGTAAATATAGGCCCATATACACTTAACCATTAAATAAACATGCTTGAATCAGTAGCGGGGTTAAGTACACATCAGGGTTGGCGGGTAATATCAGAGAATATAGGCCCACAGACTTAACCATTAGAAAAACCTAGTAACGGGGACCCATTTCTGCAGTAACCCACATTAGGTATCAACGGAACCCTGAGCTAGCAGGGTGGGGCACGATTACTATGCTGATTATAAGAGGTCAAATTAGCGGCGGTTGGTGCAACAGTGCAGGTTTTAACGGAGTGCGGGCGTGGACACACTTCAGCGCAGAAAATTTAGCCATTGGGCATCAGTAGGTATAAAGCTATGCATCTTGATTGTGTCAGGGTTGCCACCATGGGACTAGTACACCCCATGGTGGGACCAGCACAGGTATCTAAAAGTAGGGGGCCGCGTGACACAAACGAGAACTAGGTTAAGTTGGGAGCCGATCGATAAGGTAGCAAGGGTGCATCGAATATATACATGGCCATTGGGGTGATCGAGGTGGAATCCTCAAAATCGATGTACACCTAAAGGCTACCATAATTGCGGGGATTGGGATCACGTTGTAATTATTATATAACACGGGCTACTAGTTGGGACACTAGTAGGGGGTACGGATCCTTGTTATACAGGACACTAGTTGGGATACTAGTAGGAGTACAGGTCATTCCATGTAAGACACTTATGAGGATGCTAGTTAGGTGGTGTAGAGCAAATAGATATCGTTTTAATGGTAAAGCTTAGAAACCTTGCGATGTTATTCTTGATTGAAACCATGCGGTGGGATACTTGATAGGAATTATGGGATGTTACACTTGTTTCATCGTGCCCGAAGTTTATCTTGTTACCTTAGTTTATCTCGTTATCATAGTTTGTCTTGTTATCTTAGTTTATCTTGCCTACCTTGTCATCATGCTTATGTTTACTTTCAGTTTATTCATGCCATGTTATCTTTACCTATTATATGCTGAAAGTCACTAGGATTTACTCAGTCTTTATGACTGACCCATTTTGTTTCGCGTCTTTTTCTTCCGTCCCCCCCCCCCCCCCCCCAGGTTCACAGGATGGGAATACAACTTAGTTCGGATCTTACCAAGCTCCAAGGCTCTTTCATGTATGGCTTGGATTTCTCTTGGCTATGGCTTGCCTTAGATTATTGGGGAATACTGCAGTTTGTTTTTATGCTTCTTTGTTTTTGAGCAAGACAGATATTTTAACTATGAAATTGGGTATTGGAAGTTGATGGGCTTTTCTTGTAAACATTTATATTTAATAAATGATTTGAAGTACTTCCACTTTATTTTCCGCTGTTTTATATATGTCTGTCTTGTAATATTTCTGTTCCAGTACCCGTAATACTCCATTGAAGTTAAGGCATTCCCTTTGTGAGTGACCTTAACAGATGTGGGGTGTTACATGCCGGGCGGGTCCAGGCAGTCTTACACCACAAACGAGCCTAACCTCGTGTCTTTACAACTGTTACGCATTTCTTTTATGCCTAAGACCCCCACATTAGACTGGCATTTGTGGCAGCTGGATTTGCCGGGCGGGTCCGAGCAGTCTTACACCACAAACGCGTCTAACCTCGTGTCTTAGGCGATTAATTACACCTAATTAATTACCCCCAATTTGAATTAATTTCCCTATTCAAATTGTCAATCAATTACAACTTTAACTATGTCCATAATTGACTCAATTATGTCCATCTATTTATGGTATATAAAATTATACCAATTAACATCACATTTAAGGCATTTATGCCAATTCTCAATATTAAATCTTTTAATATTATCCCATTACCCCACGTTGTACGTTCATTCGTTTAACGTAAAATATACGTTAGACTCGAATAGTCTAACTTATGGAATAAAGAGAAAACATAACAACATGCATAGAATAAAAACTAGATCTAAACATAATGGGTGAACTTGCATGTGTGAATAAGGTTTTTCATCCAAAACTTGCATAGGCCAAAGTTACAAACTTGCATAAACTATGGATGTCATAGATCTAATCATATGGTGTAAACTTGCATAGGCAATAGTCACAAACTTGCATAAACTATGGATGTCATAGATCTAATCATAAGGTATAAACTTGCATATGTGATTTATACAACATAGACTATGATGTAAACTTGCATCTAACTCACACATGTCATAGCCTAACTTTAGATTCAATTTATACATAAAATAGATGTCATGAAACATGTAAGTTTGTATATGATTCTCACTAACTTGCATATGATTCATATCTAAATTAACATCTAAACTTGCATACATACATATGATTTAACATATGAATTAGTTCCAACAACATAACCAAACTAGCATATGAAACATCATTATGAATTGATTGTACATAGGCCAATCATAGATTTACAACATAGATGATAACATCACAGCTTTACGACATAGATAATAACCTCATAGATTTACAACATAGATAATAACATCATAAATTTACAACATAGATAATAACATACGGTCAATGATTCACAACATAACCATATAATCCAAATCATAGCTCAATCCAATTAAATTGTTAATTATCTTATTAAAGAAATCGAACTCACAAAAAGAAGGTCTTACGTTCTGAAATCTGAGTTCTGAAATTGATTTAGCTCGCCTTTGTAGTAGATTCTTTATTGTTTAGATTAGGGTTGAATAGAACTGAATTGATTAGCTTTGATTTCCCTCTAGTTGGTGGCGGCTACTCTAGGTTACAAGATGACAGCATGACGACCATGATTCAGATTTTTATTTGATTTTAGGGTTTGAGTCTACATGTGTTTATATAGAGTTTAGAATTAATTTAGGCCATCTGATCAACCCAGAATTAACCACAAACATTCAATCAAGATAGGGTGACAAGTCAGCCCTAATGAGTCAGCAAGGAGTCAGAAAGGACTCGACAATGAGTCACATTTCGGATTAGAACACACCAGAAAGCTGTGCAGGCTTTCTCCTCGGCCTGGGCGCACTTGCCAAGTGCGCCAGTGCAACTTTTCATGGGCGCACTTCCCAAGTGCTCCAGTGCAATTTTGTTCTGGCGCACTTCCCAAGTGCGCCAGTGCATTCTGGCCTGTTTCTGGTTTTTCTGCCTAACTTCGTTCGTCCATATCTCCTTCAAACGGTATCCGTTTTACGCAAACTCGGACTCTATTTCAACCAAAATTTCGAGACGAAAGCAATGGCGTAACTCGTTTCCCTTAATTCTCACATCTGAGATTAATTATTCTTGAATTTAGTTAATTCGATTACTCAAAAATCCGGGGTGTTACAAGGGGCAATGGTTTTTACTGAGTGAATCGTGAGTTTTTGAGGAGAGAAGGTTGGAAGCCCGGTTGCCGCCGGTTGCGAGGTATCGGGGAAAGAGAAAATGAATTTGATTGGCCCATTTATTTTATTTATATATTTTATTAAATCCGAAATTACCCTTTACCTCATACGAACTCCAATCCAAACCCAACGACTGTCGCCCCGAGCTAAATATCCCCATTCTGAACACAATGGGATATGTTTCGTAGGCCCATTTGACTGTTTCAGCCAGTTATTCTTCAAATTAGAATATAAAACATTCAAATATGGATTTGAACATACATTTCGATTTTCCGGGGCCACAAACTGATCGCAAAAATTCCAGAAACATACATCTAGTTATGTTTTGACGATATGGTCCCAACAAAACTAGTTTCGTCGAATTTGGAGACAGTTTGAAAAATGGCCATTTTCTGGTCGATCCAAATTGACTGAAATCAACCAAACACATTTTCTTTTGCCACGCTCTCATATTAACTTCAAAAATTATGGAATTTGAAACCAAGAAATAATTTGACATCCTAGATCCAACAAAAGTTTTCGTCGAAAACGGAGGTCGTTTGCAAAATGTCCATTTTCACGGGCTATATTAACTCCATTGCGACCTTTCTGAAAATTCATTTGGCCATAACTTTTGATTCCCGCTATGAAATTTCGATTTTTCAGATTCGTTAGAAACATATTCATAAACAGATTTAAATATTTTTGGTTTCACTAAAATCCTTTTTAATTTGCATCCGGTACAGTCAGTCAAAGTTCGAATTCAAATTTTCAAACTACCGCGCCATTTCAGACCGTGTTTTATAATTAAAATAAATTTATTTATTTTCCAACATCGATTCAAATAGGCTTCTGGTCGTTATTATTAAAAATAATTTATTTTAAATATTGAAAATCCACTAAAATAGCCAAATTAAAAATTTTAAATTGGTTTTGATTTTCCGGGTTATTACACAACAAATAAAGGACAATTCGTTTAAAAGGAGGAAAAAAGCATATGCAGCAACTTTAGATGATTCAGATTCATCACAAAGTGATGAAGAGCCAGAAACTGGAAATTCAAATATGTGCTTCACAGTAATTCAAGAATATGAAAATATCGAAGAAATGGATCTAAAAACCAGGTACGCCTTAATCAATAATTTTTTATTGAATTGGTTGAATGGATGCATGTTTGTTAGACTTATTTGAAAATTTGAGTTCTAAAATTCAATTTTGAAATACAAATTTGAAATTTGAAATTCAAATTTGAATTTTGAATTTTGAATTTTGAATTTTGAAGTTCAAAATAATAAAAATAATATAATCATAAATTTTGAAGGTTTTAAATTAATACCATCTGTCGAAATAATTAAATAGGAATATAAAATATTAATATAATATAAACAAAGTCAAAAGGCAACTTGGTTTTTTGAATAGACACACATATATCGACATACATATATATACATGTCGACATATGCACTAGAATTTTAAATTCAAAATTTTAGTTTCAAATGTTTAAACTTTCAAAATTCCCACCATCTTTTCATCAACTCCTTAGGTCTGAAAAGTTGTCCTTCTATTCAGAAAATATGTGTCCTTTTGAGCTCTATTTAATTATCCACTTTCCTTGTACCTCTCATTCAAAATTCAAAACTATTTTCTTTATCCAATACTCTTCAAGACTACTCTCTAATGGCTTCCTTAAGTACTACAAAGACCATGAGACTTACTTAGACTCTCAAAGATCATCTCTACAACAACCCGAAGGCTATCCAAGCGTACATAGACTATGTTACGAGTGGAAAGTCAATACGGGAACATTCGCTATTTTTGAAGATTTTGCATCCTATGTTCTTCCTAATCTTTTCAAACAAAACGGAGTTTTAAGTTTGATTGATTCTCGAGATAATGATGAAATATGTTATGCGAATCTTGTCAAAATGTTTTATGCAAATTTAAATCGTGGTTTTTACAATGGGAATGAAAATCATGTTTGGAGTAGAGTGAAAGACACTCAAAGGAGAGGAATTTGTTCCTAGAAAGGTTTTAACTCGGGAATATATCCCTTATGCAAATTCTAATCATTTTCAAAATTTATGAGTCAAATGCCCAAAAATAAGGTAGAATGGAACATGAAGGAATTCAAATAGAGATCGATGAAGAAAAATTGTCCATGGAAAGTATATAATTTCCAACTTCAAGAAGAGCCATATTCAAAGAAGCAATTTTTCAAAACCAAGTCAAACTAGCCAAAAATCAAAAGAAAATTAACACGACTCTCAACCAAATGTCATCCAAAGTGAACAAGTTTTTCGGAAAAGATGGAAGAAAACTTGAATTATCGTCTTCCTCATTTTCATCCTCTGAGATTTAAGTTTATCAGCGTATGTTATCCTATCATATTAGCTTGTATTTTTCTTTTCATATTTTGTATCTCATGTTTGTTTTGAATGTAATATCTTAGTAGTAATGAATGTTATTGTTTTCTATCAAATCAATCTTTATAACATCTGTAAGAACACATTAGAATTAAATAAATTAAAATAATATAATAAGAAATAATAGAAAATAGTGTAGAAAGTCAAAAATACCCAAAATACATGGGTATGTTGACATAAAAGAATGTGTATGTTGACATAAAACTGCTTGAAATTCAAATTAGTTAAAATTTTGAATTTTTTAATAACTACCTTATGTTTATTCAGTTTCAAACGAATTGTAGATCTATATATATTATTTTCTTCTAGAAAACTGATTTCTACTTCTCTATTTTTTCCTTAATAACTCTCATTCTATATAATCGTACTATGGCTAATCTTATTCACAATCTAAGTGAAAATCTTGAAGAAACTCTCAATTCTTTCAAGAATATCCTATTTATTATTCTTCGCAATCAACATCATCTAGAACTAAGTCAGATAAATATGATTGATTGACAAGAAAAACATTTTGATGCAATCCGTTGAATTATCTCTTCTCTTTCCAGAGATGAGGATAACAACATCACTGGAGCACCTCTCACCAAAGACAATGAAGATTGGGAAGTCATAAAAGCGGATCCAATCTTCGGTGGAGATGGATGGGTAAAAGTTCCAAGAGATGTATGAATAATTTGTTTGATTTGTGTGGTTTGATTGAAAACTTAATTTATCCTAAAAATGTTTGGATTGTTTGTAAATATTGTTCGGATTTCTTACTTTATACAATGTTTATTCTCTTATTTAGTTTAACAAGCAGAATTACACTAGTATAGTCGTAAACTTAGGGGGAGCTATAAACTTTTAGATTAAGAATTATCATTTTAGGGGGAGTTATACATAGAATTAGTCACTAGGATCATTAATGGTATAAATTTAGGGGAAGTATAGTTAGATAAACTTTTTGTTGATGACAAAGGGGGAGAAATTATAAAATATATATAGAATAAGTACAGTTTAAAGGGAAGTTAGAAGGAATTCATGGTGAAAGGGGGGGTGTAATCAAAGAATCAGATTATCAGGTAATATCAGGTGAATATTTTATAAAACAAGGTCGTAATCATCAAAAAGGGGGAGATTGTTGGAGAATGGAATGTTGGTGATGTTTTGATGACAACAAACTTGTTTCAATCATTATTGATTATAAAATATATACTAACTTTTTATCTAGAATATATATGTATATAAAAGAGTTATACGCAGGTAATAAATATTGAAGATTGTACAGATAAGAGATTCAAGATTTCGAAAGAAAATCAAGACTCATGAGTATCAAGATACCAAGATATCAGGAGTTCAAGATTATTAGAGTAATAGAGTCGATTTAGTATGTAAAACTCCGTATATCACTCAAATTCTATTTTCAAACTGTTTTCAAATTATCTCTTTTTAAATTGATTTCAAATTGTTTCAAACTTATGATTTCAAATTTTCTAAGTGATTTTTAATTATTCAAGGATTTCAGATTATGATTTCGAATATATATATATTAAGATTCTTATGTAGTTTATATATATATATCTGTGTGTGTGTGTGCGTGTCATAGTTTTATATCATATATATATAGTTTTTAAATCATATGTTACTATGTTTTTATACTTGAAAAACTATATTTTAAACAACTTGTTTTATTTTAGGAATTTCTAGAATATATATTGGTTCTAATACTTTAAAAACAATTTAAATTTAAATTTAATAAGCATATGTCAACATACGTAAAACAACATGTCGACATATAACATCCACAAATTTTTAAATTTAAAAAGATGTTTCTTTTCATTTTAAAACGTTTCAGAAACGGTTTTGACTCTTGGAACACTATATAAAGGGCTTGATTTCGAATTTTTTTAAAATATATCTTCTCCTTCTTGCCTACTTAACATACCACCATTATTCTTCTTAAAACCCTACGATTCTACACTTATACTCTGCCGATTTCAATATAAATTGTATCATTCTTCTTATACTTGTAACACCCCGTAATTTTATAATACTAAGATTCACAAATCAAGGCAGAATTAAATGTTAAATTCAAAATTAAGGGAAACGGGTTGCACCGTTGCGTTCGTCTCGAAATTCTGCTTGGAAATGAGTCTGAGTTTGCGAGAACGGAGTCCGTATGAGGGAGATATGACCCTCCGAAGTTTCAGGAATTTTCAGATTCGAAAACAGCTCGAAATTCGAATTCAAAATTCGAATTCAAACCCAGAAGCAGGCTGGGCGGGAAATTTCCCATCCAAGCCCAGGTTGACTGGGGAGTCGACTGGGTAGTCGACCCCCCTGACCAGGTCGACTGCGCAGTCGACCTGGGGGTCGACCTGGTGCCAGAACACGGTTTTGAACCTGGGTTCATTCTGATGCTTTTAGCCCCATTTTCTGACTAGATTCATAACCCTAATCCTATATAAACAGCCTCCTAGCCTCCTTCTCTCTACACCATTTCATTCTATCCTTATGCTGCCTCTGAGAAAATGTACAAATAAATAAAATAATATGTAAAATAAATCCAGACGAGGAAATGATGCTCAAGACTTTCAAGAGGAGATTTAAAACAAGCTAGGATTCAAGTGAAGATTCAAACGACTTCAACGGCTGTTTTTCTACGAATCTAATATAATCTCCGTAAGTCGGTTACTTTTTAGATTTGAACGTTTTCTCTATTCGTGACATGAAATTAAAGGAATAAAAGAATATGCCAAATCTTTCTGTTCGAATCAGTGCCTATATCCTTGGACCTAATTAAGAACTGTTATGATTCGATGACCAATAACACTATGACTATGAAACTATGGACCTTTAAACCATTTGCCTCTTTGACTATGAACATTGCCTATGAACATTGCCTATGACTGTGACTCATGACTGTGAGAATTATTTTCCTTTTACTATGAACATCGCCTATGACTGTGATTCATTAACTGTGAGGATTTATTGCCTATGACTATGGATATAAGGTTATTATTTATGCCCATGACACTGTAGTTACAAAACCATGTTGTACCCCAAACTGGCGTTATATTGGATCTAGGCTTGACTTTCTATTTCTAGTTATCCTTGGATCTTGCGAGACGACCCGAAATCCCGTTCAGACGGAGACCAAGGGTTATCTATGGAATATAACACAAAAACAGATAATAGCAGAACAGAATTAAATAAATACACCAGATAATGAACAACAAAATATACTGGATAAAAGTAATCATCAGAGTTACACAGTATACATGATCTTACTTAGTACAAATACAGTTCAGCTATACATAAATGTCTACAGCGGAAATAAACAAAATATGTACAATAAGAGCTGAACAACATAAAAAGAGATAAATGATAGAATCCATCTTCAGCTCCAGCTATCCAGAAAGAACCAGCTAAACCTGAATACAAGGCTGCCTGTAGAAAAAGGGGCACCCGAGTTTGAAAGTGAAACAAACTACGAGTTAGTCATGGGACTGGTATGAGAAATCCACTCAACACATATATAATTGGCTAATCACAGGACCACGCCACTCTCGTGGAATGGGTTTACTCCATTGGATTGCCAGTGCTTTAAAACAAATCTTTCTTTTAAACATCGCTATGCTTTTTATAAAAATGAAGCCGTTATAAGACTCAGTTCCCATCACACAATGCAACGCAAACCGAAGGATAGAGTTTTTACCTTATAACGGCCAAAATATGCTTGATACGAATAAAACAAAAGCATTTGTTATTATGACTAGTGTTTAGATGTTTCAAAACAATTTCCATCATAACTATCAATCATAGACGGCATGGGTACCATATATCATGTCGCCATATATATATACAATCAAAACCGCACGATGTCGTATTTGGAAATTGGATTTCCGTCATGAACCAAGGCAAAAGATAGTCCTTACCGAATTCGTGACTCTCTAGCCCGAGCCACAGGATCAGAGCTCGAGTGACCCTAGGAGCGACAGGGCCGGTCCACCGATGTGGATTAAAATTCCTGAACAATACGTTTCCCCGCCCTTTGGGGCGTAAACGAGCCAACAAAAGACTCCATCGAACCCGGATCGTCCGATCAAACCGAGGCGCCTCGCAACAGCAACAACCACATAGGTGAAAAGTATATAAATGTCAGGGCTGGTAGGTCACTGACACCACCCTAGCTAGAAAGAAACGCATGTCCTCCCTGAGGTCCTTCCTCCCGTTTTAGGTTCATACCGGGGTGTGAGGCTCGCGAATTTATGTTATACACAAAGCTACGCCACACAGGCGGTGCTTTGATCATCACCACAAGACTTTGCTTTTCAACAGAAGCCCTGATCACTGCATCTTAGCATGCCACACAGGCAACTCACACCGTGCAACTGATGGCCATCAGTCACACAGAACAAATTCCAATGTCGGACACACAGTCCATTTACAAGTCCGTTCTGGGTCTGAACGAAACCGGAGGCACTAAATACCTCGCAAACCCTTCGACCACCACGTACGTCTGGACGATCACCACTCATTATCCATATTTCGGGATGCCTCCCAATCAGGACCTCGGTTACCATCCAAACGAGGTGAAGATCTCCGGTCTTCGACCACCGTCTTTATCTTCGACTTTCAATCGTCGGTCAATTATTTGAAATGAGAATTAACTCGGCCTTCTCAAATAATTCACGTATATTTAGAATTTCAATTCAATTTATTTCAATGGTTAAATTATTCGACAACACCAATTTTGTTCTTTGATGTAATTTTCACACCAAACACATTCAACCATCAAATATCACATAAATCAAGCAAATTCAGTTTATTTCCATTCCATAACATTCCCAGTATTTTATAACGATTTATCGCTATTTTTATTTATTTTAAAATAGCTAATTTATTCAAAACGACGCTTCGGCCATAACACGGCCGTGGCGCTGTTTTTCTTCGGATTTGATTTACACATATCTGAAAATCTAACCGTTGGATCTTCACAAAATTTACATCATTAGAAAGGTCTTTTCAAAACGAATCCAACGGTTCCAGTTTCGGGAAAATCCGACGGTCGGATCTCCCGGTACAATCGTTTGAAGTTTCGATTTCAAAATACGAACTGCAGCGTCGTTATTCGATTAAATATATAATTATATTTATATATATATATAAAAATATAATCGCTTCTGGCGCTGTTTTTCTTCAGATTTGAATTAAACATTCCAGACAATCCAACCGTTGGATTTTTACAAGGTTGGTGCCGTTGGAAAGATTATTCCAAGGCGAACCCGACGGTTGAGGTTTCGGAAAAATCCAATGGTCGGATTCCCCGTACTAGTTGTTTGAAATCACGGTTTCAAAATACGAACTGCATGGCTTCGTTTCGTTTTAATTTTATTTATATTTATATATTTATATAAATATAGTTTCTTCAAAAATTCCTATATCGTTTTCATTTCAAATATTTCACTAACGCCTTAAAATTTTGGAAAATTTCGCCATAACCTCCCCTGCACCGGGAGCATCGGGAAATCGCAAATAGCTTTCCCGGTCCTTCTAATCTCAAAAAGAAAAAGAAAAAGCCAAGCGGCTAGCCAACAGGCTCATAAAATCATCACCCAAACAAAGCAGTAAATGTGTACCTATTTGTCGGGCACAAAATTTTATTCCTCTTCTCTAGCCCCTTTGCTATAACCTGTTCAATGAATATGCATGTACATATATATACAGTTCTTATCATTTATCATTTTCTATTCAACTTCATATTTGATTTCTATTTGGTTTAAAAACACCATTCATTCTAATGTTACATAAATAGGTGCAAATCATTTCATTAGCTAATTAATGAATATTTCAACTCATATATGTTTATTTTGAACAAGTGCCTATTTTTAACACTTCACATTTCAACGATTTATGCATACAATAAAAATGTGATTTTTATTGTAAAACAATTCATTTCAAAACACTATTTTTCTATATAGTTCATATAGGTGACAAAAATAGGATTTTATATATATAGATAAAAGGTGATTTTTATTATCAAACAATTTATTTCAAAATATGAATACCATTCAACACATGAATTTCTAATCAACGAATGAATATCAATTCAACACATGAATGCTTATTTATAGTTTCTATATATAGATAAAAATGTGATTTTTATTATCAAACAATTTATTTCAAAATATGAATACCATTCAACACATGAATTTCTAATCAGCGAATGAATATCAATTCAACACATGAATGTTTTCTATAGTTTCTATATATAGATAAAAATGTGATTTTTATTATCAAACAATTTATTTCAAAATATGAATATCATTCAACACATGAATTTCTAATCAACGAATGAATATCAATTCAACACATGAATGTTTTCTATAGTTTCTATATATAGATAAAAATGTGATTTTTATTATCAAACAATTTATTTCAAAATATGAATATCATTCAACACATGAATTTCTAATCAACGAATGAATATCAATTCAACACATGAATGTTTTCTATTCAATGAATAAATATAGTTTAAGCATATGAACATAATTCAAACACACGAATATTATTCAAAATTTCGGCAGCATAACGGCAGGGTAGTTAAAACCCGGACCGTCCCTAGTACGGCTCCTCGCTCTACCTTAAAACCTCGCGGTTTTTGACAATGGGGATCATGCATCTAGTTCGCACGCAGGCGACATGTATATATTTATTTCATTTCCACAAAACTAATCCTATGTGGTTTCAACCAAATATTTCTCAACCACAAACGGGTATTTTTCAACCAATATCAATCACAAACAATCCCAAACAACCATTCGCTATCAATCAATTTTCCCAACAATTTCAACCAATAAATATCGTCCATGGTTTGTGGACGAGGGGCGTAGATATATATATATATATATATATATATATATATTATATAGCAATTCACTTTTATTTCAACACATATATATATATATATATTAAAAGAAATTGAAGAGTGAGAAATTCTCACCAATAGCTATCCAATACTACGACTCTTCCTTTAGAAATCTTCGCCAATCTCGCCCTTTGTCGCTTCGTTGCCCGTATTCTCTACATATGTAAAAATCGAATTTTTACTATGTTATTCAATATAAAAAAAGAATCGAATTTTGACTTCGCTATTCAATATATAAAGATCATATTTTAAAAATAAAGATTATATTTTTAATATTCCTATGATGTAAAAATTATATTTTTATTGCTTTAAAAATATAAAAATCATATCTTACTTCTTCTACTTAATAAAAATTCCGTCTTTTCTATTTTAAAAACATGATCTTTTCTATTCTAAAAAAAATCTGATCTTTTTCTTTTTAAATTTCAAATCTTTTCCTTTTTAAATTTCAAATCTTTTTCTTTTTAAATCTCAAATCCTTTCCTTTTTAAATTTCAAATCTTTTCCTTTTTAAATTTCAAATCTTTTCCTTTTTAAATTTCAAATCTTTTCCTTTTATAAAAAATCAGTTTTTAAATCATTTAAAAAAAAATCAGTTTTTAAATCATTTAAAAAAAATCAGTTTTAAAATGCTTTTAAAAAAAACAGTTTTACATCCTTTGCAAAATTCAGTTTTAAACCTTTTTTAAAAATTCAGTTTTAAACTTTTTTTTTTAAATAAAAATAAAAATAAAATACTCACTGTATCTCGAAGAAGGGGGGCGGGGCGTCGTCTTCGTCGGAGCTGGCTTCTAGGGGGGCGGCGGCTTCAGCGTCTCGAACTGGGGGGGTGGGGCTCGCGAATCGAGCGCCGCGATGCTTCAGGGGGGGGGATGCGTCACTGGCGGTTCGACGTACGAGGGGAGGGGGGTGCGGTGATGGGCGGCGGTGGCGTTCGCTTCAGGGGAGGGGACGGCGATAGTTTAGGGTTTTCTTTTTCTTTTTTTTTCTGCCGATTTAATTTTGAAGAGGGGGGGGGGCAGAATGAATAAGGAGAGGGAAGGGATATTTTTATTTTTATATTATTTAATTTATTTTATATCAAAAAGTTGACTTTTACATACGACCTCTAAACGAGGCCCACCGCCTGTGGTCCATAGCGTTTTACCCCCATTCCGAACACAATGGGATATGTATCTTAAGCTGATTCGATAGTTACACTCAGTTTCCGTTGAATTTACATTTAAATCATTATATTGAATTTTAAACGTACATTTCAAATTACCGGGGCCACATACTAACTTGAAAAATTCCAGAAAAATATTTCCTAGCTTCGTATTGACGATACGGTCCTAACAAAACTAGTTTCGTCAAATTCTGAGACCGTTTGAAAAATGGCCAATTTCCAGTCGATTAAAATCAACTGGAACTGGTCAAACGCGTTTTCCTTTGCCACGCTCACATATTGATTCGAAAAATTATGAAATTTGAAACCTAACAATAACTTGACACTGCGGATCCAACAAAAGTGGTTTCGTCGAAATCCGAGGTCGTTTGCTAAATGTCCATTTTTAAGGGCCTGAATTCCATAGCGACTATTCAGAATTTTCAACTGGACATATCTTTTGATTCCCGCTATCAAATTTCGATTGGTCGGATTCGTTAGAAAGATATTACCAATTAGATCCTAATGTTTTTGGTTTCACTAAAATCCAGATTGTTTTTCACCCGGTACAGTCCGACAAAGTTTGAATTCAATTTTTGAAACTGCCACGCCATTTCAGGCCTTGTTTATAATTATAATTAATTATATTCGTTTTCAATTGTCGATTCAAACTTAGTTTTCATCGCCATTATTTAAAATATTTATTTTAAATATTTAAAATCCATTATTTTAGCCAATTTAAAAAAATTTAAATTGGTTCAGATTTTCTTGGTCGTTACATCTTGATCTTGGGAATTTACCTATTAAGTTAGGTCTACCCATGTTCTTGAACCTATACTATTCAACCCTTTTCATATCGTAATATTACCAGATCTATATGCCTGTGAATTATCATCTTATGCCAGTTATTATGTCTATTCTTTCATGGCATTTTGGTTCATTCCCTTTTATCCACGAATCTAGATTTATTTATAATCTAGGTTGAATCACGATTTTACGAACGATGGGAATACGTTTTGGGAAAAACATGAAATTGACTAAACTCGGAAATTGGCATAATTTGGGAACATGCATTATAGCATGACTATTAAGATGAAAATTAGAATAACAAGTCTAGTTTTGACATGAACTAAAATTAGAATATTAAATCAAAATTGGGTGGCTAAATTAGGCATGATAAGTATATTAGCATAATTGTGAATAATTTACATACATTGGGCGTAAATGGTTAAATGGGCCACAAAGAAGGTAGTTGGTATGCAAATTAAGTTTTGGGCATAAACGGTGAACTAGAATATGAAATCTAGTTTGGCATAAACTGTAAACTAGAATATAAAATCTAGTTTTTTGGCATGAACTGTAAATGAGGATGTTGGATCTAAATTGCGATAAACTGTAAGATAGGAAAATCGAGATTTGGGCCTAGAATATAAGTCCATTAGTGGGCATGGCAAATGTATATGGTATAGGTCAAATTTATTTATAAAGTGAAAATGGACTTTGGGGATAAATGGTTAAACTTTAAGGATAAATTGTTACCAATTTATATATACAAAAGAAAGGTTTATTAATCACATCTCTTTTAATAATACGTAAACCAGAAAGTTCTAGGGTTACAGAGAGGATAGTGTCTAGGCTTGGGTTTGGAAAATACAAGTTTCCTGCTCTCCCTGGCTATCCCTAACTGATCCGACGGACGGGATGGTTACTTTCAAAACCTGATTTGAAAATTAATCAAAACTATTTGAACTTAGAAAACATGAATATGCCTAACCCGAGGTTAGACTGAGTTGCGATGTAAACCTGCCCGGAACCAACCGGCACATCCAGTAATCGCAATAATATCTGTCTAACGTGAGTGGTCGCGGCTTTAATTTATTTAGTTAAAGCTAGAACAAGAATGGTAGGGTTAAGTTAACTAAGACACTTAACCAATTCAACATGATAACCAAACCGATGGGTGGGGTTAAGTTCATACTGACACTTAACACAGTTAAGCTAGAATGGGAGGGTTAAGTCCATAGGAACGCTTAACCAACTTAACACAGTTAAGCTAGAATGGGAGGGTTAAGTCCATAGGGGCACTTAACCAAACTTAACATCGTAACAAGTAAAGATTTGTAGGGGTTAAGTAACCAAGAAAACACTTATCCAAGTTAACATGTTAACTAGACTAGAATGTAGGGTTAAGTAAAGTTAATACACTTAGCCAAATTAACTTGTTAACTAGACTAGAGGTTGGGTTTAAGTAAAATTTAATACACTTAGCCCATTTGATATGTTAGCTGGACTAGACCGTAGGGTTAAGTAAACTTGAACACTTAACCATCAAATTGTGATAAATGAATAGGGTTAAGTCTAAAACATGAAGGGACAATACTTAACCATTAATAAAATGTTAGTTAAAACAGATGGGCAAGGTTAAGTTAAAAAGGAACACCTAACCAATACAGGGTGAATGAATAGGGTTAAGTAATAAGAAATACTTAACCAATATAACTTGGTTTGTGGTAGGGTTAAGTCAACATGAATTACTGATAACCCTTAACCAGTTTATCAGGATAAATGAAGAGGGTTAAGTTAGCTTGAATTGACTAATGACACTTAACCAATCCAAATTGACGAGAAAGAGAACTAAGTAGTAAACCTTAGTTAAAAGGAGCTAAGTAGTAAACCTTAGTTAAGAAAACAACGATTTTGGAAACTAAGTGGTAAACCTTAGTTTGCAAAACTAAGTAGTAATTCTTAGTATAACACGGGAAGGAGCGAACGTCCATCTAATTTTAAAGAAAGCTCCAACGAATTGGGTTACGAAGCCCGAGGCTTCGAGGGGACGTAAGGGTACTCTTGGTATCCCTCTGTGATGCTGCAGATGATCCTCCTGGGCTCACAAAGGTTAAGGTCTGCGTTAGAAGAACCAAGTGTATGCCTTGGTTGCAAAATATGGCAACCTAAAGACTAGGATGGACCAGCGTTATTCGGCGAGAAACCGGTAGCCCTGTGATAGCAACTCGTCGTCTACCATCCATCTTCAGTCAATCGAGATACGTGAAGTGGGAAGGCGGAGAACTCCAACGGACCATATACTTGCTATCTAGTTATGGTTGCGGTTGTGGATGGCCATAGATTAGTGGGGCATAATGGGCCTGCGTATAGTTCTCATTTTTCAAGGTGTGCCTTTCATTAGTTTAGGGAGGGGTCAAGTGGGACCATAGCCACTGGAATAAAAACGGACCTTAGCTTCTGCATCGGCAGATATCTGAAAGCTCCCGACCGAGTTCTGTGTTTCTTGATTTGCCCTGCCACAGGACTCGGGCCGCACATTACAGGACACGTGCATCTAGACAAGCGATAACGATTTGCGATACATGCGTGGGGAAGTCTAGGAACATATACCACTCTAGGTAGTGTGTCCTAGACTAGGGGCATCGTTCGACAGGTAGCATAATCCCTAGTTGGACTAGGTGGCATAAACCCTGAATCCGAGAAGCGTTCAGCAGATAGCGTAAACTCTAGTTGAATCTAGAAAGCACTTGATAGAAAACCCTAGATTAGATCTAGGTAATAAATAATAAATGTATGCCTGAAGGCAACAGAAACTACAGGGATTGGGATCACGTTATCGTTACTAGTTGGGACACTAGTTAGGTGGTGCAGATATATAGAAACTAGCATAACAAGGAAATAGCGAAGCGGCGAAAGTATTAGAGCATATCCAGTTTATCTTACCTTAGCATATCTTGTGTTAATCATGTCTAATCTTGCTGACCCTATCATCATGGTGTTATCTTGTATTCAGTTAATTCATGTCGTTTTGTTTTTCCATGTTCACATGCTATAAGTAACTGAACTTACTCAGGCTTTATGTCTGACTCTGTTTTTCTTTCGTGTACTTTCTTCCGTTTCCCCCCGGAAGTAAAGGAGGGAATAATATAGCTCAGGTCAAGTTGGACTGTCACTCTTTCCCAGCTTGAAGATTTGTCGAAGTTTTGCTTGAATTCTCTTTTCAGATGCTATGGCTGGCTTTTGCTACATTGGGTAATATAAATATTGTTTTATGCTTCTTTATTTTGTAGGACAGATGATACTCTGATATTGTAAAGAAATCGTTGTACAAACTATTTTATTAATAAAGCAAAGTTTTATTTTCCGCTGTTTTTAACTTTTGTCTGTCTTGTAATTCATCTGCATCTTTTACCTTAAAATGCTCCATAGAACTTAGTGCATTCCCTTTGTGAGTGACACTAACGGATGTGGGTTGTTACACGTGGTATCAGAACTGAAGGTTACCAGAACAGATAAAGGATTTGAAAAATTATTTTCAAAACGGTTTTAAAAGAAGCATTTTCGAGAGAAAAGATTTGTTTTAAAGGCATATTCCCCAAAGCCATACGCATTATCTTCTCTTCCTCTGTTTGAATTCTTGTCTCCTTCTTTCTTAAGTCTCTGGGGCTCCTGGCTTTCTGGAAGGTAACCTCATCGATGGGCGAAGTCGTGCCTGGCTTCCATCCATAGCCATAGTTGTTTCACCTACGGCCAGTTTTCTTTCAGGCTTATAGGGTTTTCTGTATGATGGAAGAAGCTTTCGAGAGATTTGTCAACATGACTACACACGGAAGAGGATGAGGAATTCATGGATGTAGATTTAGCTCACAAAGGAGGAAGGAATTATAAAACCGAAGACAAGAGGAAGTATCTTTACTATGGTGTAATAGGGCATGTAATTAATGGCAAAGGACAAGATTTTCAGAAGGGCAAGTACCTACTTTTGCCACCAAGCGTACCGAGGAGAAAGGTAGTAAAGTTCTGTTGGAAGAGTCTACTTTTGTTGTTCGTACTCTTTCCTTTGGTTTTAGCGCTTCGCATTTGTTCATATCCACTTCCATAGTTGAGTCTCTGCACTATAGTACCTGTATAGTAGAAAGATCCCACTAGAGTCTCAAATCCAATTGGTGGTCCGACCAGTTTATTTTTGGTTAGTAGGGATTTGAGAATAGCTATCGAGTTTGCTTATATCATCTCACGTAGATCGTCTAAATTCGGAGGAGATATTCCTTAGGTGCTTGTCTGATATTGGTTTAGGTCTTTGGGGCTTGTACTTGAGGAATGTCGAGTTCGACTAGGATGGTTTGCGTGAGAGATGAATAGTTGTGGCAGGCACTCTAAAAAAAGCACATAGTGACCTTTCGACCCTTATAGTTATGGCATGGTGGATAAGAGGGAGACTTCTAATCATCTTAGTACATACACTTGGTACCGTGATTGACATCGGTTTATTTTGGAAATGGAGGTCAGAAACTTCACAATCGTGAAGTTAAATTAGTTAAGATACAGTGGAGTAAAGCTCAAGAAGGCTAGATACAAGCATCATAACCCTTTTCCTTAAGGGTGCATCCTTGATTTCTTTTTTTTTGTAGGAGCTTTACGCATAATTGTTTCTCTCTTTCCAAAGTATATCCTCTAGGTCGTATCTTCGATCCTTAGGTAGAAACTCTTTTGGATGTAAACATGTATTTGAAACATGTTATGGTTGATGGTTGCGAGTGGTTGATAATGCTTGCTCGTGAATGCATATACATACGTATTAGGCACTAGATCAGTTCGGACGCTTTCATATTGCATTTACAGATATGTATTTGTTTGTAGGTTGAACTTGATATGTTATCATATGGATGTTGCGTATGGATGAATGGCTATGCACACATGTAGTATTTACATAACTAGGGGTGCTTGCATACATGATTGGACGCATGGCACTGACATGATTCGCATTAAGGAGGTCAACTGAATCAGTAGACCGCCTGATTTTGCATTAGATAAAGACATATACACACACTATGCATATGAACATGAAAACATTAGAAATCCTTTTAAGGACAATGAATGCCTGTGATTGAATGGTTGATTAGATGGACGATGGGATGGTTGGACACATTCTTCCTAACTTGAAGATTTCGGGGACAAAATCCTTTTAAGAGGGGGAGAATGTAACACCCCATAATTTTATAACACTAAGATTCACAAATCAAGGCAAAATTAAATGTTAAAATCAAAATCAAGGGAAATGGGTTGCGCCATTGCATTCGTCTCGAAATTCTGCTGGGAAACGAGTCCGAGTTTGCGAGAATCAGAGTCCGTATGAGGGAGATATGACACTCCAAAGTTTCAGGAATTTTCAGAATCGAAAACAGCTCGAAATTCGAATTCAAACCCAGAAGCAGGCTGGGCGGGAAATTTCCCGCCCAAGCCCAGGTCGACTGGGGAGTCGACTGGGTAGTCGGCCCCCCTGACCAGATCGACTGCGCAGTCGACCTGGGGGTCGACCTGGTGCCAGAACCCGGTTTTGAACCTGGGTTCATTCTGATGCTTTTAGCCCAATTTTCTGACCAGATTCATAACCCTAATCCTATATAAACAGCCTCCTAGCCTCCTTCTCTCTACACCATTTCATTCTATCCTTATGCTGCCTTTGAGAAAATGTACAAATAAATAAAATAATATGCAAAATAAATCAAGACGAGGAAATGCTGCTTAAGACTTTCAATAGGAGATTCAAAACAAGCTAGGATTCAAGTGAAGATTCAAACGACTGTTTTTCTACGAATCTAATATAATCTCTGTAAGTCGGTTACTTTTTAGATTTGAACATTTTCTCTATTCGTGACATGAAATTAAAGGAATAAAAGAATATGCCAAATCTTTCTGTTCGAATCAGTGCTTATATCCTTGGACCTAATTAAGAACTGTTATGATTTGATGACCAATAAGATTGTGACTATGAAACTATGGACCTTAAAACCATATGCCTCTTTGACTATGAACATTGCCTATGAACATTGCCTATGACTATGACTCATGACTGTGAGAATTATTTTCCTTTGACTATGAACATCGCCTATGACTGTGATTCATTAACTGTGAGGATTTATTGCCTATGACTATGGATATAAGGTTATTATTTATGCCCATGACACTGTAGTTACAAAACCATGTTGTACCCCAAATTGGCATTATATTGGATCTAGGCTTGACTTTCTATTTCTAGTTATCCTTGGATCTTGATCTTGGGAATTTATCTATTAAGTTAGGTCTACCCATGTTCTTGAACCTATACTATTCAACCCTTTTCATATCGTAATATTACCAGATCTATATGCCTGTGAATTATCATCTTATGCCAGTTATTATGTCTATTCTTTCATGGCATTTTGGTTCACTCCCTTTTATCCAGGAATCTAGATTTATTTATAATCCAGGTTGAATCACGATTTTACGAACGATGGGAATACGTTTTGGGAAAAACATGAAATTGACTAAACTTGGAAATTGGCATAATTTGGGAACAAGCATTATAGCATGACTATTAAGATGAAATTTAGAATAACAAGTCTAGTTTTGATATGAATTGAAATTAGAATATTAAATCAGAATTGGGTGGCTAAATTAGGCATGATAAGTATATTAACATAATTGTGAACAATTTACATACATTGGGCGTAAATGGTAAATGGTTAAATGGGCCACAAAGTAGGTAGTTGGTATGCAAATTAAGTTTTGGGCATAAACAGTGAACTAGAATATGAAATCTAGCTTGGCATAAACTGTAAACTAGAATATAAAATCTAGTTTTTTGGCATGAACTGTAAATGAGGATGTTGGATCTAAATTGTTATAAACTGTAAGATAGGCAAATCAAGATTTGGGCCTAGAATATAAGTCCATCAGTGGGCATGGCAAATGAATATGGTATAGGCCAAATTTATTTATAAAGGGAAAATGGACTTTGAGGATAAATGGTTAAACTTTGAGGATAAATTGTTAACAATTTATATATACAAAAGAAAGGTTTATTAATGACATCTCTTTTAATAATACAAAAACCAGAAAGTTCTAGGGTGACAGAGAGGATAGTGTCTAGGCTTGGGTTTGGAAAATACAAGTTTCCTACTCTCCCTAGCTATCCCTAACTGATCCGACGGACGGGATGGTTACTTTCAAAACCTGATTTTAAAATTAATCAAAACCCTTTGAACTTTGAAAACACGAATATGCCTAACCCGAGGTTAGACTGAGTTGCGATGTAAACCTGCCCGGAACCAACCGGCACATCCAGTAATCGCAACAATATCTATCTAATGTGAGTGGTCACGGCTTTAATTTCTTTAGTTAAAGCTAGAACAAGAATGGTACGGTTAAGTTAACTAAGACACTTGATCAATTCAACATGATAACCAAACCGATGGGTGGGGTTAGGTCCATACTGACACTTAACACAGTTAAGCTAGAATGGGAGGGTTAAGTCCATAGGAACACTTAACCAACTTAACACAGTTAAGCTAGAATGTGAGGGTTAAGTCCATAGGGACACTTAACCAAACTTAACATCGTAACAAGCAAGATTTGTAGGGGTTAAGTTACCAAGAAAACACTTATCCAAATTAACATGTTAACTAGACTAGAATGTGGGGTTAAGTAAAGTTAATACACTTAGCCAAATTAACATGTTAACTAGACTAGAGGTTGGAGTTAAGTAAAATTTAATACACTTAGCCAATTTGATATGTTAGCTGGACTAGACCGTAGGGTTAAGTAAACTTGAACACTTAATAATCAAATTGTGATAAATGAATAGGGTTAAGTCTAAAACATGAAGGGATAATACTTAACCAGTAATAAAATGTTAGTTAAAACAGATGGGCAAGGTTAAGTTAAAAAGGAACACTTAACCAATACAGGCTGAATGAATAGGGTTAAGTAATAAGAAATACTTAACCAATATAACTTGGTTTGTGGTAGGGTTAAGTTAAAATGAATTACTGATAACCCTTAACCAGTTTATCAGGATAAATGAAGAGGGTTAAGTTAGCTTGAATTGACTAATGACACTTAACCAATCCAAATTGACGAGAAAGAGAACTAAGTAGTAAACCTTAGTTAAAAGGAGCTAAGTAGTAAACCTTAGTTAAGAAACCAACGATTCTAGAAACTAAGTGGTAAACCTTAGTTAGCAAAACTAAGTAGTAATTCTTAATATAACACGGGAAGGAGCGAACGTCCATCTAATTTTAAAGAAAGCTCCAACGAATTGGGTTACGAAGCCCGAGGCTTCAAGGGGACGTAAGGGTACTCTTGGTATCCCTCTGTGAGGCTGCAGATGATCCTCCTGGGCTCACAGAGGTTACGGTCTGCATTAGAAGAACCATGGGTATGCCTTGGTTGCAAAATATGGCAACCTAAAGACTAGGATGGACCAGCGTGATTCGGCGAGGGTAGCCCTGTGATAGCAACTCGTCGTCTACCATCCATCTTCAGTCAATCGAGATACGTGAAGCGGGAAGGCGGAGAACTCCTACGGACCATATACTTGCTATCTAGTTATGGTTGCTGTTGTGGATGGCCATAGATTAGTGGGGCATAGGGGGCCTGCGTATAGTTCTCATTTTTCAAGGTGTGCCTTTCATTAGTTGAGGGAGGGGTCAAGTGGGACCATAGCCACTGGAATAAAAACAGACCTTAGCATCTGCACCGGTAGATATCTGAAAGCTCCCGACCGAGTTCTGTGTTTCTTGATTTGCCCTGCCACAGGACTCGGGCCGCACATTACAGGACACGTGCATCTAGACAAGCGATAACGATTCGCGATACATGCGTGGGGAAGTCTAGGAACATATACCACTCTAGGTAGTGTGTCCTAGACTAGGGGCATCGTTCGACAGGTAGCATAATCCCTAGTTGGACTAGATGGCATAAACCCTGAATCCGAGAAGCGTTCAGCAGATAGCGTAAACTCTAGTTGAATCTAGAAAGTACTTGATAGAAAACCCTAGATTAGATCTAGGTAATAAATAATAAATGCATGCCTAAAGGCAACGAAAACTACAGGGATTGGGATCACGTTATCGTTACTAGTTGGGACACTAGTTAGGTGGTGCAGAGATATAGAAACCAGCATAGCAAGGAAATAGCGAAGCGGCGAAAGTATTAGAGCATATCCAGTTTATCTTATCTTAGCATATCTTGTGTTAATCTTGTCTAATCTTGCTGACCCTATCATCATGGTGTTATCTTGTATTCCGTTAATTCATGTCGTTTTGTTTTTCCATGTTCACATGCTAGAAGTAACTGAACTTACTCAGGCTTTATGTCTGACTCTGTTTTTCTTCCATCTTCTTTCTTCCGTCCCCCCCCCAGGTAGTAAAGGAGGGAATAGTATAGATCAGTTTAAGTTGGACTGTCACTCTTTCCCCGCTTGAAGATTTGTCGAAGTTTTGCTTGGATTCTCTTTTCAGATGCTTTGGCTGGCTCTTGCTACATTGGGGAATACAAATGTTGTTTTTTGCTTCTTTATTTTGTAGGACAGATGATACTCTGATATTCATCTCTGATATTGTAAAGAAATCGTTGTACAGACTATTTTATCAATAAAGAAAAGTTCTATTTTCCGCTGTTTTTAACTTTTATCTGTCTTGTAATTCATCTGCATCTTTTACCTTAAAATGCTCCACAGAACTTAGTGCATTCCCTTTGTGAGTGACATTAACGGATGTGGGGTGTTACACGTGGTATCAGAGCTGAAGGTTACCAGATCAGATAAAGGATTTGAAAAATTATTTTCAAAACGGTTTTAACAGAAGCATTTTTAAGAGAAAAGATTTGTTTTAAAGGCATATTCCCCAAAGCCATACGCACTATCTTCTCTTCCTCTGTTTTAATTCTTGTCTCCTTCTTTCATGAGTCTCTGGGGCTCCTGGCTTTCTGGGAGGTAACCTCATCGATGAGCGAAGTCGTGCCTGGCTTCCATCCATAGCCATAGTTGTTTCACCTACGGCCAGTTTTCTTTCAAGCTTATAGGGTTTTCTGTACGATGGAAGCAGCTTTCGAGAGATTTGTCAACATGACTACACACGGAAGAGGATGAGGAATTCATGGATGTAGATTTAGCTCACAAAGGAGGAAGGAATTATAAAACCTAAGACAAGAGGAAGTATCTTTATTATGGTGTAAAAGGGCATGTAATTAAGGGCAAAGGACAAGATTTTCAGAAGGGCAAGTACCTACTTTCGCCACCAAGCGTACCTAGGAGAAAGGTAGTAAAGTTCTGTTGGAAGAGTCTAGTTTTGTTGTTCGTACTCTTTCCTTTGGTTTTACGCTTCGCATTTGTTCATATCCACTTCCATATTTGAGTCTCTGCACCATAGTACTTGCATAGTAGAAAGATCCCACTAGAGTCTCAAATCCAATTGGTGGTCTGACCAGTTTATTTTTGGTTAGTAGGGATTTGAGAATAGTTATCGAGTTTGCTTATATCATCTCACGTAGATAGTCTAAATTCGGAGGAGATATTCCTTGGGTGCTTGTCTGATATTGGTTTAGGCCTTTGGGGCTTGTACTTGAGGAATGTCGAGTTCGACTAGGATGGTTTGCGTGAGAGATGAATAGTTGTGGCAGGCACTCTAAAAAAAAGCACGTAGTGACCTTTCGACCCTTATAGTTATGGCATGGTGGATAAGAGGGAGACCTCTAATCATCTTAGTACATACAATTGGTACCGTGATTGACATCGGTTTATTTTGGAAACGGAGGTCAGAAACTTCACAATCGTGAAGTTAAATTAGTTAAGATACAGTGGAGTAAAGCTCAAGAAGGCTAGATACTAGCATCATAACCTTTTTCCTTAAGGGTGCATCCTTGATTTCTTTTTTTTTTGTAGGAGCTTTACGCATAATTGTTTTCTCTTTCCAAAGTATATCCTCTAGGTCGTATCTTCGATCCTTAGGTAGAAACTCTTTTGGATGTAAACATGTAATTGAAACATGTTATGGTTGATGGTTGCGAGTGGTTGCTAATGGTTGCTCGTGAATGCATATACAAACGTATTAGGCACTAGATCAGTTCGGACGCTTTCATATTGCATTTACATATATGTATTTGTTTGTAGGTTGAACTTGATATGTTATCATATGGATGTTGCTTATGGATGAATGGCTATGCGCACATGTAGTATTTACATAACTAGGGGTGCTTGCATACATGATTGGACGCATGGCACTGACATGATTCACATTAAGGAGGTTAACTGAATCAGTAGACTGCCTGATTTTGCATTAGATAAGGACATATACACACACTATGCATATGAACATGAAAACATTAGAAATCCTTTTAAGGACAATGAATGCCTGTGACTGAATGGTTGATTAGATGGATGATGGGATGGTAGGACACATTCTTCCTAACTTAAATATTTCGAGGACAAAATCCTTTTAAGAGGGGGAGAATGCAACACCCCATAATTTTATAACACTAAGATTCACAAATCAAGGCAGAATTAAATGTTAAATTCAAAACCAAGGGAAACGGGTTGCGCCATTGCGTTCGTCTCGAAATTCTGCTTGGAAACGAGTCCGAGTTTGCGAGAATCGGAGTCCGTATGAGGGAGATATGACCCTCCAAAGTTTCAGGAATTTTCAGAATCGAAAACAGCTCGAAATTCGTATTCAAACCCAGAAGAAGGCTGGGAGGGAAATTTCCCGCCCAAGCCCAGGTCGACTGGGGAGTCGACTAGGTAGTCAACCCCCCTGACCAGGTCGACTGCGCAGTCGACCTGGGGGTCGACTTGGTGCCAGAACCCGGTTTTGAACCTGGGTTCATTCTGATGCTTTTAGACCGATTTTCTGACCAGATTCATAACCCTAATCCTATATAAACAGCCTCCTAGCCTCCTTCTCTCTACACCATTTCATTCTATCCTTATGCTGCCTCTGAGAAAATGTACAAATAAATAAAATAATATGTAAAATAAATCAAGACGAGAAAATACTACTCAAGACTTTCAAGAGGAGATTCAAAACAAGCTAGGATTCAAGTGAAGATTCAAACGACTTCAACGTCTGTTTTTCTACGAATCTAATATAATCTCTGTAAGTCGGTTACCTTTTAGATTTGAACGTTTTCTCTATTCGTGACATGAAATTAAATGAATAAAAGAATATGCCAAATCTTTCTGTTCGAATCAGTGCTTATATCCTTGGACCTAATTAAGAACTGTTATGATTCGATGACCAATAAGACCGTGACTATGAAACTATGGACCTTAAAACCATATGCCTCTTTGACTATGAACATTGCCTATGAACATTGCCTATGACTGTGAGAATTATTTTTCTTTGACTATGAACATCGCCTATGACTGTGATTCATTAACTGTGAGGATTTATTGTCTATGACTACGGATATAAGGTTATTATTTATGCCCATGACACTGTAGTTACAAAACCATGTTGTACCCCCAACGGGCATTATATTGGATCTAGGCTTGACTTTCTATATCTAGTTATCCTTGGATCTTGATCTTGGGAATTTACCAATTAAGCTAGGTCTACCCATGTTCTTGAACCTATACTATTCAACCCTTTTCATTTCGTAATATTACCAGATCTATATGCCTGTGAATTATCATCTTATGCCAGTTATTATGTCTATTCTTTCATGGCATTTTGGTTCATTCCCTTTTATCCACGAATCTAGATTTATTTATAATCTAGGTTGAATCACGACTTTACGAATGATGGGAATACGTTTTGGAAAAAACATGGAATTGACTAAACTTGGAAATTGGCATAATTTGGGAACATGCATTATAGCATGACTATTAAGATGAAAATTAGAATAACAAGTCTAGTTTTGACATGAACTGAAATTAGAATATTGAATCAGAATTGGGTAGCTAAATTAGGCATGATAAGTATATTAGCATAATTGTGAATAATTTACATACATTGGGCGTAAATGGTAAATGGTTAAATGGGCCACAAAGTAGGTAGTTGGTATGCAAATTAAGTTTTGGGCATAAACGGTGAACTAGAATATGAAATCTAGTTTGGCATAAACTGTAAACTAGAATATAAAATCTAGTTTTTTGGCATGAACTATAAATGAGGATGTTGGATCTAAATTGCTATAAAATGTAAGATAGGCAAATCAAGATTTGGGCCTAGAATATAAGTCCATTAGTGGGCATGGCAAATGTATATGGTATAGGCCAAATTTATTTATAAAGGGAAAATGGACTTTGAGGATAAATGGTTAAACTTTGAGGATAAATTGTTAACAATTTATATATACAAAAGAAAGGTTTATTAATGACATCTCTTTTAATAATACATACACCAGAAAGTTCTAGGGTGACAGAGAGGATAGTGTCTAGGCTTGGGTTTGGAAAATACAAGTTTCCTGCTCTCCCTGGCTATCCCTAACTGATCCGACGGACGGGATGGTTACTTTCAAAACCTGATTTGAAAATTAATCAAAACCCTTTGAACTTAGAAAACACGAATATGCCTAACCCGAGGTTAGACTGAGTTGCGATGTAAACCTGCCTGGAACCAACCGGCACATCCAGTAATCGCGACAATATCTGTCTAATGTGAGTGGTCGTGGCTTTAATTTATTTAGTTAAAGCTAGAACAAGAATGGTAAGGTTAAGTTAACTAAGACACTTAACCAATTCAACATGATAACCAAACCGATGGGTGGGGTTAGGTTCATACTGACACTTAACACAGTTAAGCTAGAATGGGAGGGTTAAGTCCATAGGAACACTTAACCAACTTAACACAGTTAAGCTAGAATAGGAGGGTTAAGTCCATAGGGACACTTAACCAAACTTAACATCGTAACAAGACAAGATTTGTAGGGGTTAAGTAACCAAGAAAACACTTATCCAAATTAACATGTTAACTAGACTAGAAGGTGGGGTTAAGTAAATTTAATACACTTAGCCAAATTAACATTTTAACTAGACTAGAGGTTGGGGTTAAGTAAAATTTAATACACTTAGCCAATTTGATATGTTAGCTGGACTAGACCGTAGGGTTAAGTAAACTTGAACACTTAACCATCAAATTGTGATAAATGAATAGGGTTAAGTCTAAAACATGAAGGGATAATACTTAACCATTAATAAAATGTTAGTTAAAACAGATGGGCAAGGTTAAGTTAAAAAGGAACACTTAACCAATACAGGGTGAATGAATAGGGTTAAGTAATAAGAAATACTTAACCAATATAACTTGGTTTGTGGTAGGGTTAAGTCAACATGAATTACTGATAACCCTTAACCAGTTTATCAGGATAAATGAAGAGGGTTAAGTAAGCTTGAACTGACTAATGACACTTAACCAATCCAAATTGACGAGAAAGAGAACTAAGTAGTAAACTTTAGTTAAAAGGAGCTAAGTAGTAAACCTTAGATAAGAAAACAACGATTCTGGAAACTAAGTGGTAAACCTTATTTAGCAAAACTAAGTAGTAATTCTTAGTATAACACAGGAAGGAGCGAACGTCCATCTAATTTTAAAGAAAGCTCCAACGAATTGGGTTACGAAGCCCGAGGCTTCGAGGGGACGTAAGGGTACTCTTGGTATCCCTCTATGAGGCTGCAGATGATCCTCCTGGGCTCACAGAGGTTAAGGTCTACGTTAGAAGAACCAAGGGTATGCCTTGGTTGCAAAATATGGCAACCTAAAGACTAGGATGGACCAGCGTGATTCGGTGAGAAACCGGTAGCCCTGTGATAGCAACTCGTCGTCTACCATCCATCTTCAGTCAATCGAGATACGTGAAGCGGGAAGGCGGAGAACTCCTACGGACCATATACTTGCTATCTAGTTATGGTTGCGGTTGTGGATGGCCGTAGATTAGTGGGGCAAAGGGGGCCTGCGTAGTGTTCTCATTTTTCAAGGTGTGCCTTTCATTAGTTGAGAGAGGGGTCAAGTGGGACCATAGCCACTGGAATAATAACAGACCTTAGCATCTGCATCGGCAGATATCTGAAAGCTCCCGACCGAGTTCTGTGTTTCTTGATTTGCCCTACCACAGGACTCGGGCCGCACATTACAGGACACGTGCATCTAGATAAGCAATAACGATTCGCGATACATGCATTGGGAAGTCTAGGAACATATACCTCTCTAGGTAGTGTGTCCTAGACTAGGGGCATCGTTTGATAGGTAGCATAATCCCTAGTTGGACTAGGTGGCATAAACCCTGAATCCGAGAAGCGTTCAGCAGATAGCGTAAACTCTAGCTGAATCTAGAAAGCACTTGATAGAAAACCCTAGATTAGATCTAGGTAATAAATAATAAATGTATGCCTGAAGGCAATGGAAACTACAGGGATTGGGATCACGTTATCGTTACTAGTTGGGACACTAGTTAGGTGGTGCAGAGATATAGAAACCAGCATAACAAGGAAATAGCGAAGCGGCGAAAGTATTAGAGCATATCCAGTTTATCTTATCTTAGCATATCTTGTGTTAATCTTTTCTAATCTTGCTGACCCTATCATCATGGTGTTATCTTGTATTCAGTTAATTCATGTCGTTTTGTTTTTCCATGTTCACATGCTAGAAGTAACTGAACTTACTCAGGCTTTATGTCTGACTCTGTTTTTCTTCCGTCTTCTTTCTTCCGTTCCCCCCCCAGGTAGTAAAGGAGGGAATAATATAGCTCAGGTTAAGTTGGACTGTCACTCTTTCAAAGCTTGAAGATTTGTCGAAGTTTTGCTTGGATTCTCTTTTCAGATGCTATGGCTGGCTCTTGCTACATTGGGGAATATAAATGTTGTTTTATGCTTCTTTATTTTGTAGGACATATGATACTCTAATATTGTAAAGAAATCGTTGTACAAACTATTTTATCAATAAAGCAAAGTTTTATTTTCCGCTGTTTTTAACTTTTGTCTGTCTTGTAATTCATCTGCATCTTTTACCTTAAAATGCTCCACAGAACTTAGTGCATTCCCTTTGTGAGTGACACTAACAGATGTGGGGTGTTACAATACTTTAAATCTCTATCAAGTACTCTCTGTTTGGAAGTGCTACTTAAGGGTTCTAGGGACACTGTAATCGAAAAGGATAAGGTGTGTTCCTTGTATCCCGTAAATCAAGGAAAAAGATCGGTGTTAACCTTGTAACCGTGAAATCAAGGGTATTGAAACGGTGTTGACATTGTAGCCATGAAATCAAGGGTGTTGCAGTTCAATACGGATATTAATAAAACACTACGCAATCCAGCATTGTGCGGGACTGGACGTAGGATCAATCTGAACCGGTATAAAAATCCGGTGTGTTCTTTCCTTTTCTGCATTTTACTTTTGATTATATCTACATCTGTGATTGTTTTTGTTGTGATATTCATTCCGTGATTCATATAATAGTTTGAGTAATTTATAATAGTTTAAGATTTCTATAAATCCTTTAAAACAATATTCACCCCCTTTAGTGTTAGCTTTGCCTAAGATCCTTGATCCTGATCTCTGACATAAATAACTCGGTTCGATTTCATGATTTGAGCATTTACATTGATTAGAAATCCGATACTTTGCCCAAACTTTGAGTCTTTAAGTTTTAATTTCAAATGATTATTTAATGATCTGTTTGAAAATAAATTGTGAATACCACGAGTATTCGTATTTCATGTTGGAATTGCGATTAATCTCAAATTTCAATATAATTATTCCTCGATAATTTGAGATACTTTGTTTATGGAGTGAATTTCCCAAAACTTGAAGTACGAATTCCATCAAATGTTATTTCCTTAGTTTTTGTTTCAAAGATTGGGGTTTGGACTCGAAGTATTCGGTGTAGAAGGCTGTATTACAATAGTCGAGAATTATCTAATCAATTTTAGCAGTCAGACCTTTTTCTCCTTTACCGAAAGCTTCCCTTTTTTTGTATTTTTCATTGTAGTGATGTTCAAAGGGCCTCGGTAAGGACGAAAGACTTTCTTCCTTATTTAACATAATCGTGTTTTTTTATTATCTCATATTATTATAACCACAACAATATCACCTGATAGAATCATGTCTAACAAAAAGAAATCAGTTAAATAGACCAGCACGAAAGCTCCAACCTGTAACGTTTCATATTTTTTAACGGCCGAATAATTAATTTATTTGAATAATGGTTTGGTAATTTAAATGGTTTAAATTAATTAATTTTGAATATTTAATTAATATAAATAATTAAATAATATATTTAATTTTTGAAATAGTCGGAAATAGCTGAATTTGCAATATTGTGTGAATTGGATAGTATAAGAGATTTGGTTGAGTTTAGATTCGAATTTTAACAACGAATTTATTTAATAAACGACGTTAGAACATAGAAATTATATTATAATTATACTCGAGCTCGAAATGGTGCGGTAGTTCGTAATTTGGCAATTCAAACTTTAAACGAATATAAAGAATCCGTTTTAAGTCGGATTTCTGTGAAACAAAAAACGTTCAGATCTGGTGAACTATATTATTCTAATGGAAGAGAAAAATCGAGATTTTGTCATGTAGATTGTGAGTTATATCCAAATCAAATTTTAAAATAGTCGCTATGGAATTCGTTTATAATTTATAACAATTTATTTATATTATAAATGGATTTTTAATATAAATGGAATATCGATTTAACTTGGATTTGAGAATATCGAGTTATAAATCCAAGTGTGTTTATTTTATAGTTGTATGATATTCTATGAGAATATATACGATAATATTTATTTATTAATATTAAATTGAATTGTTTTAAATATATTAATATTTATATTGGTTTATTTGGTGCCTTAAAAATAACCAGTTTTGCAAACAACCTCCGTTTTCGATGAGATTAATTTTGTTGGATCTGGAATATTAAATTATTGTTAGATTTCAATTTTCATGATTTTTGGAGTTAGTATGTGGCCATACGGGATTTTAATGTGAAAATAGTCAATATTTTAACTTTAGAAATACGTTGTGTGAGCAAACGGACCGGGAATTCGACGAAACAAGTTTCATTGGGTCCGTAATGTCGAACTTTAACTATGTGTCCAATTTTCGTCATATTTGGATATGTTATTTGATCATAGGAATTTTTTTATGGTGAACGGAGATAACGATTGGTTATTAATTGATAAAATAATGGAATATAAAATTATTAAATCTACCTATAAATAGCCTAACATCCTCCTAAACCTAACTGTTGTTTTTCTTTCGTCAAAACTCTTTCATGCCGCATCTTTTTGTTTCACAACAGATGTTCATGGCTTTGATAATTCATGTAAAATCAAAACAAATCCCATAAATCATGATATGTGTATTATTTGATCCATGTCGATCTTGTCTTCGCACTTGTATCATTTTTTTGTGTTTGGTTACAAAATTCCCGCGTTGGAGTATTTTAGCCGTGAGTTTAGGGTTTGAGTAATTCATGAATTGAAGCTTGGTTTTGCAAAATGGTGTTCGTATTTGTGTTGAGGATGTTAAGGTGCTTTGATTGTGTTATTTTTGGGGGATTCTGTACACATTGCAGTCGCGCATTTCCAGCTATGAGCTGATGTCGCATTGTGTTCTATGAGTGCGAGTTTGAGGAAAATAGGTGGAGGAGGGAGAGAAGTTGAAGAGGTGAATAATGGCGGTGGTTTCAGTTGTTTTCGTGGAGAAAGGTGTAAAAATGGATTAAAGGAAATCACAGAAAAGGCAAACTTTATTTCCTGGGATCGAATGTGTCGAGGGGGAAGATGGATGACTGTAGCAAGTGGGTGCGTTAAGTTCTGGGCTACAAAATATAGGTAAAGGCCCAATATTTAAATTAAAATAGAATCTAATCAAATAAGTATATAACTTGTAATATTAATATCTTTTTTCATACGTAATCGAAATCCAACTAAACAGGATCCGTTGGGACCGTATGGACGATGGCTACACAATGAAACTGGTTTGGAGTGAATTGGAGCTCATTACGATTTATAGAGAAATAAATTGTCCGATCTGAATCAACAACAGGTATCGTTATTTAACAATAAACCACCAAAGTGAGTAAAACTCACTAACTTTGCCCTGTTATATTTTTATAACGTATTTTTAGAATAGATAATTGATAGCTGATTACTGTGTGTTAATTATTGGTTGAACCGCTAATTAATTGGTTGAACTGCTAATTAACTACTAATTATGTGGTCGTACGGGATTTTAATGTGAATAACAATCAATATTTTAACTTTAAAATATGCTATGTGAGCAAACGAACTCAGAATTCGTTGGGTCTGTAATGTCGAACTGTAGCCGTTCGTTTTCGTCGAATTCGGATATGTTATGTGATCATAGGATTTTTTTTACGGTGAACGAAGATAACGATTGGTTATTAGTTAATAAAATAATGGAATATAAAATTATTAAATCGACCTATAAATAGCCTAACATCATCCTAACCCTAACTATTTATTTTCTTTAGTCAAAACTCTTTCATGCCGCATCTTTTTGTTTCACAACAGATATTCATGGCTTTGAAAATTCGTGTAAAATCAAAACAAATCCCATATATCGCAATAGTGTATTATTTGATCCCTGTCGATCTTTTCTTCGCACTCGTATCATTTTTTTGGTGTTCGCTAACAAAATTTCTGCGTTGGAGTATTTTAGCCGTGAGTTTAGGGTTCGAGTAATTCATGAATTGAAGCTTGGTTTTGCAAAATGGTGTTCATATTTGTGTTGAGGATTTTAAGGAGCTTTGATTGTGTTATTTTTGGGGGATTTCGTACACATTGCAGTCATTCGTTTCCAGCTATGAGCTGATTTCACATTGTGTTCTATGAGTGCGAGTTTGAGGAAGATAGGTGGAGGAGGGAGAGAAGTTGAAGAGGTGAATACTGGCGGCGATCTCAGTTGTTTTTTTTGGAGAATGGTGTAAGAACGGATTAAAGGAAATCAAGGAAATGGAAAACTTTATTTCCTGGTATCGAATTTGTTGAGGGGGAAGATGGATGACTATAACAAGCGGGTGCGTTAAGTTTTGGGCTAAGGAATACAAGTAAAGGCTCAATATTTAAATTAAAATAGAATTTAATTTTAATCAAATAAGTATATAACTTGTAATATTAATACGTTTCTCATACGTGATCGAAATCCACGAAACATGATCCGTTGAGATCGTATGGACGATGGCTACACAATGAAACTCGTATGGAGTGAATTGAAGCTCGTTACAATTTATAGCAAAATAAATTGCCTGATCAGAATCAACGATGGTTATTGTTATTTAACGATATACCACCAAAGTGAGTAAAACTCACTAACTCTGCCCAGTTATATTTTTATAACGTATTTTTAGAATTGATAAATGATGGTTGATTATTGTGAGTTGATTGTTGGATGAACTGCTAATTAATTTGTTGAGAATATAGATAACGATATATATATACATATCTTTAATTTAATATTGGTTCTGTTTATCAGAATATTTCATATTGAAATGAAATTAGTGTTATTTATATTGTTGAACATCTGTGATGCAGGGAAACCAGGTTGGAGGGATCCAACATGATTCCTCAATATTTATAATACTGTTTGTTTTCATATATTGTGATATATGATGTGATATATAATCTGTGATTGATTATTATGGCGTTGGCCTTGTTATTTGGTATTTTAAATACCATAAGTAATACTGGAAAGTAAAACGGGAAATTTCAAAGTGTATATTGAAATAAAAATATTTATATTAAAGCAAAGTTTTTTAACAAAAGGAATTTGTGAAGTGGATATTGAATTATAGAATTTCATGAAATCAAATGGATTTTATAAAAGAAGATATTTGAAAATTAAAGACTTCTATATAAAGTTAACAATAATTATATGGAATTTTAAAAGGCCGATTTTTGTTAAAATACTTAATGGAAGTAATAAGAAGTAAATAAAGAACTTTATGGAATAAATATAATTCTGGAAGATAAATAGAGTTATAAAAACGAAATTACTAGCTATGAAAGAATTATAGAAAAATTTGATATTTAATAGAATTATGTTTTTAAAAGATAAATTAAGCTGATAAATTAATAAATGATGTTTATAAATAAAATAAAATATTTATCACTGGATAAATTAAAATATAAGTTTGAGTTTATATAAAGAAGTAGAAATCGGTTTTAACATCGATATTTTTAATAGAATTTGAACTTAGCATTTATAAAGGGAACTATAAATGAGATTTAAGTGTTTGAAGTAAAAAAGAGATTTCGTATGAATAATTCTATAAATAGAATTTGAAAATGGGATATTACTTTTAAATACAAAATCAAACTGAATGTATTATATAAAAGAAATATTATTCACATTTGATGTGAATAATGGATTCAAGTAAATATTTTGCAAATAAAACATTTATAAAGGAAATTGGATTTTTGAAATAGGAATTCAAATAGAAATATGAATGAGATTGGAAATTGCGTTAAAATATAATAATGGATTCTATTTGGGGAAAAAGGGATTAGTTGTGTACTTATAAAATGACTCGATAAATAGAAATTGAACCTGTAATAATATTTATGAATTGAAATCAAGTTTTGATTTGATAAAACGAGTCCAATTTTCTGTAAAGGAATAATATTCATGTTTTAAAGTGAATAACGATTTAAAAGCAACCGTTTTGCAGAATTAAAATAGTTATAAAAGGAAACTGGTAACTATCGGAAAGTACTAAATTCAAAAATGAATTTAGAAATTGAGTTGACCTGAAACGGTAAAATATTCTGGAGTTCGTAACGTAAATCAAACATTGTTTATTTAGAAGAAAGTTAATCGAATATAGTTTATTCGAAAAGTGATCGAATATAGTTTATTCGAAAGAGAGTTAATCGAATATAGTTTATTCGAAAAGGAGTTATCGAATATAGTTTATTCGAAAGAGAGTCAATCGAATAAAGTTTATTCGAAAAGGAGTTATCGAATATAGCTTATTCGAAAGAGATATTATCGAATATAGTTTATTCGGAAAGGAGTTATCGAATATAGTTTATTTGAAAGAGAGATTATTGAATATAGTTTATTCGGAAAGGAGTTATCGAATATAGTTTATTCGAAAGAGAGTTATCGAATATAGTTTATTCGAAAAAGAGTTATCAAATATAGTTTATTCGAAAGAGAGAGTTATCAAATATAGTTTATTAGAAAGATAGTTATCGAATAAAGATTATTCGAGAGAGAATTATACATTGGGATTCGACAATATCGAATGTAGGAAAGTACTATTTACTTTACGGTTTTTAGATCAAGATTTATTTATTTAATAAATTAATTAATTTTTATTATTCAAATTAATGAATAAAAGTTATATTTTGAAGTTAGATATTTCGAAAGTAGGGATTATAACGTGATCATTATAGCCAATGTTTTTCATAAAATAATTGGATTCGTAAACCGAATTCGAGAGTTGCGTAAGAAATGATTTGATAAGCAGTTAAGAAATAGATTTAAGGAAATTAGAAACTGACTTGAAATTAGTTATATTGAACAGCTTTCTGGGTATCGATATGATGTTGGTTTCATCCTTCGTGGTTGATATTTGGGGAATTGTTCTCTTACTAGTTTACAGTTAGAGACTGATAAGTGTGGGAAAATAGTGATGTGTGAATCAGAAATGGAAACGTTTTCCAAAGTAAATAACGTATATTTTAAGTCAGTTTTGGAATAATACATGATGATGCTTGCGTCTTTTGTAGCCTGCCATCTGAAACAATCCCTCATTTATATTTTGAATGTGAATACTGTCACTATGTTTGGAAGCACGTACTTGTTCACTTTGGCCTGCATGTCCCAGCATTGGTTTCTTCGGAAGAGTGGTTCGTTATTTTCCAAGCTACAAGGTGGAAGAGTATTAATGGTGTTCTGCTTTTGAAAGTTTTAAAGAAGACTATTTATTTTTTGTGGAGGGAGAGGAACAATAGGGTGTTTAGTGGAGTTGCTACTCCTAAACACGTGTTGGTCCTTTCTATTACAAATTGTATTAGTTAACTTTCATGTCTGTATTTTATTTGGTGTATAATAAATATGGTAGGGGCCATTTAACCTCGCTTGCCATGCAAAAAAAAAGAAAAGAAAAAATATAACGTATATTTTCTAAAATTAGAAAATAAGGATTGATGAATATATGGAAACGGGAAGTGGGAAAAAATGAGTAAATTAATGATAAATTTATTTAAAGGGAAAAAATGTTGATTGATGTTCGATCGGTAAAATTTCCATTTGGAAATAAAATTGTTGTGTGTATGGATGTTTTCCTTTGATAGTTAAATAACCGACTATCAAAGTATTGACCATTTTTCCGTTGTCAATACGGAGAGACCGAGATCAGATTTATGTTTGTGGCGGAGGAATTCGTTTCTCTTAGTTGTATACCGATGATATTTTTAGGGAAATCAATTTGTGATTTGGCGGGTATGACGATGTGGCACTCAAAGTGAATAAAATTATGATCTTTACGTTATAGCCTCAGCCTCACAACCGGGAAATGACAAACTTCGGGCAGGTAGCATGGCTAAATGGGTAGCTCCCAAGTAGGGCGTATTATCACCTATCTAGAGAAATTAATTTCATTCTTTATTCTATTCGACGTTGTCCCATTCGAGAAAACGGTTGCTGATCCCAACCGTTGGTGATATACATTCGATACATTCAAGTGAAATGAGTGGTCGGTCATGTGTGGCCGGGTTACAAGATGTTCTTGTTGAACCCAGTGTATTCTCCTCTAGAGATACACTATCGGAAGGTGGTTCCATACCTTGTCATAGTTGGAAATTCGTTACCCAATAAGCGTCAACGGTTTTTGATTATATATTATATATGTGGAACGTGTAATGAAAGCGTTCCACTAGATTGCAATTTACTTGATTTAGACATTATTATACTATCAGAAGAGTATGGATTTTTATAGAATATTTTGGGTTATCGTAAGGTAAAAACCATCCGTATTTATGCGTGGATTGGTCTTCTGATTATTCTTTCTTTTAAAAGGATTTTAAAATTTAAACAAATGGTTGGAGTTCACTCGCACCAGTCACATGACTGACCCAGAGTTTATTTTTGTTTTCCCTAAACTCTTGGGTGCACAATTTTGCACAGGCAGTAAGGTAGTCAGGATTTTACAGATATACTTGAGGAGCTGGAGTAGGAGGCATAAGGATTTTATATATCTATTATTTATTTTCGCTGTGGTGTAAGTGTTATACTCAATGATGATTTGTATATATATATACAAATGATGGATTTGTATTTTCAAGTTATGATGTATAGTATATTTTATTCGTTCCGTTGTGAGATTCGTATTACTCTGATTCTGTTGTTATGTTCTTCTTCCTCTTCTATTCTAATTTTCTATCTTATCTATTTCTCACCCTCTAACTTCTTTCTATTAATGATTGGGATTGTTCAATGCCTGAATAATTGATATGGGTTTTATCTTGATTTTCTGGGTCGAAAATTCACGTTCTTTACAGTGATATCAGAGCTGAAGGTTAAGTGATTACCTTGACACTGTGGCTTAACTCGGTAGAGAAAGGGTTGATAATATCCTCCGTTGAGTTTGAGTGTATATATACGAGAGAACGTATTTGTGGATTTTATACAAAATTGTTTTATATTGTGGAAATTTATTGGTTGAGTTGTTTATGAGTTCTGGTCGATCAGTTTGATCCACTGTATCGGTAGGAGTTTCTAAATACTTGAATATGAAGAACCGACACGGTATGTTTTGAAAAGAGGGTAAATGAAATAATTTTAACCATATTTTATTTTGATATAAAGAAAATATATATTGGAAATATTATAGTATTGGACATGTGGTTGCTATTATAATCAAACAAGATTACAATTGGATTGGTTATATAAAACCAATAAGAATTCATGTAAGTTTAGTATATGAAATCAGATGAATTAAATCTGTAATTAAATTCAGAATTGGAATTAAAATTCTTAAAATTTGGAAAATTATTTGTTAATGTATTTGGATTGAATATACGAGGATTTTAAAATCCTAGGAGATTTAAAATTATTATACAAGCATTGTGAAGGACATTTTGAAATAATTTCAAAATAGAAGTGTTTAAAATGGTTTTGAAAAGTGATATAGTATTGAAATCACTTCTGTAGCTAGGAAATAACTCTAATGACGCTGGCCACATCATCAGTGTTCATTTTCGAGTTCTAAGTGACAAATTACTGCCAAAGATATTCATTTTAAATTGATTTGATAAAAACAAGATGTTTGATTCCGATAAATGGATATTTGATTTTGAAAAGCTAAGCTGTTTAAAAACTCCTAGAAACAGATTGTTTGAATTAAAACAAATTGAAAAGGAATTGTGAAAACAAATTGAAATTTAGTTGAACCCAGTAAACTGGAAATTGTATTGAGATGGAGTAATATCAAGTAAAATTGGAATTTGATATATAATTGGACCCGGCTGAGTAAACGGATTGATTTTTGAAATTAAAATCATAAATGTGATTTGGGATGAAGATAACTGATTAAAGGAATTAATTATTTAATGAAATATGTGGGTGGAACTTAACACGGTTAAGTAAGTTGAATTGATGAGTTAGGAGTTTGGAACCAAGAATGGAACTTTGGTTTGAAATGGAATTTGGCTTGGATACGTGAATGATGTGGTTTTGAGGATAAAATTGGAAATTGATTGGGAATGCATTTGTATATGCTGACATGATAGCAGATTGAAAGTGGTGGGGTTGAATGCCCGATAAAAAGGTACAAGTTTATAGTTTATATGAGTTTGGTGATTTGTGGCCTATTTGGCAAAGCTGCTTGGTTGTTTGATTTCCTTTCTGATTAGAGAAGGCCTAGAGAGATGAGTTCTAATTGTAACGATTGAGCCGTACAAAGGAGACGCCGGCAAAATGTCCTGAAATATTAAGGTGTTAGAAAATTTTCAGAATTTTTGAAAATTTCGGTTATTCGGAATGAATTAATGTTTTAATTGAAATCGATTGGTTCAGTCGAAACTGAAGATAATAGATAAACAAATAATTTTTAACCTAGTTAATAGGGTTTGTTTTCTACTTAGCAATTTTAAGGATGAAATTATTTTAAGGGGGAAATAATGTAATGTCCCGTATTTTATAACAGTCGAATAATTTGTTTATTTAAATATTTGAATAATGGTTTGGTAATCTAAATGGTTTAAATTAACTAATTTTGAATATTTAATTAATATAAATAACTAAATAATGTATTTGATTTCTGAAATAGTCAGAAATAGCCAAATTTGCAATATTGTGTGAATTGGATAGTATAAGAGATTTGGTTGAGTTTAGATTCGAATCCTAATAATGAATCTATTTAATAAACGACGTTAGAACGTATAAATTATATTATAATTATAATCGAGCTTGAAATGGCGCGGTAGTTCATAATTTGGCGATTCGAACTTTAAATGAATATACATAATCCATTTTAAGTTGGATTTCTATGAAACAAGAAACGTTCGGATCTGGTGAACTATAATTTTCTAATGAAAGAGAAAAATCAAGATTTCGTCGTGTAGATTGTGAGTTATATCCAAATCAAAATTCAGAATAGTCGCTATGGAATTCGTTTATAATTTATAATGATTTATTTGTATTATAAATGGATTTTTAATATAAATGAAATAACAATTTAATTTGGATTTGAGAATATCGAGATATAAATCCAAGTGTGTTTATTTTATAACTGTATGATATTCTATGTGAATATATACGATAATATTAATTTATTAATATTAAACTAAATAGTTTTTAAATATATTAATATTTATATTGGTTTATTTGGAGCCTCAAAAATAGCTAGTTTTGCAAAAAAAAATCCGTTTACGACGAAATTAATTTTGTCGGATCCGGAATACTAAATTATTATTAGATTTCAATTTTCATGACTTTTGGAGTCAGTATGTGGCCATACGGGATTTTAATGTGAAAAACAGTTAATATTTTAACTTTAAAAATATGCTATGTGAGCAAACGGACTCAGAATTCGTTGGATCTGTAATGTCGAACTGTAGCCGTATGTCCGTTTTCGTCGAATTTGGATATGTTATGTGATCATAGGAATTTTTTTTTACGTTGAACAGAGATGATTAGTTATTAATTAATAAGATAATGGAATATAAATTTATTAAATCTACCTATAAATAGCCTAACATCATCCTAACCCTAACTATTGATTTTCTCTCATCAAAACTCTTTTATGCCAAATCTTTTTGTTTCACAACAGATGTTCATGGCTTTGAAAATTTATGTAAAATCAAAACAAATCCCATATATCATGATATGTGTATTATTTGATCCCTATCGATCTTGTCTTCGCACTCGTATCATTTTTTTGTGTTCGGTTACAAAATTTCTGCGTTGGAGTATTTTAGCAGTAAGTTTAGGGTTCGATTAATTCATGAATTGAAGCTTGGTTTTGCAAAATGGTGTTCATATTTGTGTTGAGGATGTTAAGGAGCTTTGATTGTGTTATTTTTGAGCGATTTCGTACACATTGTAGTCGCGCGTTTCCAGCTATGAGCTGACGTCGCGCTGTGTTCTATGAGTGCGAGTTTGAGGAAAATAGGTGGAGAAGGGAAAGAAGTTGAAGAGGTGAATAATGGCGGTGGTCTCGGTTGTTTTCGTGGAGAATGGTGTAAGAACGGATTAAAGGAAATCACAAAAATGGCAAACTTTATTTCCTGGGATCGAATTTGTCGAGGGGGAAGATGGATGACTATAGCAAGCGGGTGCGTTAAGTTCTAGGCTAAGGAATATAGGTAAAGGCCCAATATTTGAATTAAAATAGAACTTAATTTTAATCAAATGAGTATATAACTTGTAATATTAATACCTTTGTCATACGTGATCGAAATCCAATGAAACAGGATCCGTTGGGATCGTATGGACGATGGCTACACAATGAAACTCGTTTGGAGCGAATTGAAGCTCGTTACAATTTATAGCGAAATAAATTGCCTGATCTGAATCAACGACGGTTATCGTTATTTAACGATATACCACCAAAGTGAGTAAAACTCACTAACTCTACCCTGTTATATTTTTATAACGTATTTTTAGAATTAATAAATGATGGTTGATTGTTGTGTGTTGATTGTTGGATGAACTGCTAATTAATTTGTTTAAAATATATATAATGATAAATATATACATATCGTTAATCTAATATTGATTTTGTTTATCAGAATATTTCATATTGAAATGAAATTGATGTTATTTATATTGTTTAACTTCTGTGATGCAGGGAAAACATGTTGGAGGGATCCAACATGATTCCTCAATATTTACAATACTGTTTGTTTTCATATATTGTGATATATGATGTGATATATAATCTGTGATTGATTATGATGGCATTAGCCTTAATATTTGGTATTTTAAATACCAAAAGTAATACTGGAAAGTAAAACGGGAAATTTCAAAGTGTATATTGAAATAAAAATATTTATATTAAATCAAAGGATTTTATAAAAAGGAATTTGTGAAGTGGATATTGAATTATAGAATTTTATAAAATCAAATGGATTTTATAAAAGAAGATATTTGAAAACTAAAGACTTCTTTATAAAGTTAACAACAGTTATATGGAAGTTTAAAAGGTCGATTTTTGTTGAAATACTTAATGGAAGTAATAAGAAGTAAATAAAGAACTTTATGGAATAAATATAATATTGGAAAATAAATAGAGTAATAAAAAATAATTTACTAGCTATAAAAGAATTATAGAAAAATTTGATATTTAAAAGAATTATGTTTTTAACAGATAAATTGAGCAGATAATTAATAAATGATGTTTATAAGTTAAATAAAATATTTATCACTGGGTAAATTAAAATATAAGTCTAAATTTATATAGAGAAGTAGAAATCGGTTTTGACACCGATTTTTTTAATAGAATTCGAACTTAACATTTATAAAGGGAAATATAAATGAGATTTAAGTGTTAGAAGTAAAAAGGAGATTTCGTATGAATAATTCCGTAAATAGAAGTATAAATAGAATTTGAAAATGGGATATTACTTTTAAATATGAAATCAAACTGAATGGATTATATAAAAGAAATATTATTCACATTCGATGTGAATAATGGATCCAAGTAAATATTTTGCAAATAAAACATTTATAAAGGAAATTGGATTTTTGAAATAGGAATTCAAATAGAAATTTGAACGAGATAGGAAATTGCATTAAAATATAATAGTGGATTCTATTTGGGAAAAAGGGATTAGTTTTGTATTTATAAAATGACTCGGTAAATAGAAATTGAACCTGTAGTAATATTTATAAATTGAAATCAAGTTTTGATTTGATAAAACGAGTCCAGTTTTCTGTAAAGGAATAATATTCACGTTTTAAAGTGAATAACGATTTAAAAGCAACATTTTGAAGAATTAAAATAGTTATAAAAGGAAATTGGTAATTGTCGGAAAGTACTAAATTTAAAAATGAATTTAGTAATTGAGTTGACCTGAAATGGTAAAATATACTGGGGTTCGTAACGTAAATCAAACATTTTTTATTCAGAAGAGAGTTAGTCGAATATAGTTTATTCGAAAAGGGAGTAATCGAGTATAGTTTATTCGAAAAGGTGTTATCGAATATAGTTTATTCGAAAGAGAGTTAATCAAATAAAGTTTATTCAAAAAGGAGTTATCGAATATAGTTTATTCGGAAAGGAGTTATCGAATATAGTTTTTCGAAAGAGAGATTATCGAATATAGTTTATTTGAAAAGGAGTTATCGAATATAGTTTATTCGAAAGAGAGTTATCGAATATAGTTTATTCGAAAAAGAGTTATCGAATATAGTTTATTCAAAAGAGAGAGTTATCGAAATGGTTTATTCGAAAGAGAGTTATCGAATAAAGATTATTCAAGAGAGAATTATACATTGGGATTCGACAATATCGAATGTAGGAAAGTACTATTTACTTTATGGTTTTTAAATCAAGATTTAATTAATAAATTAATTAATTATTATTTATTCAAATTAATGACTGATAGGTGTGGGAAGACAGTGATGTGTGAATCAGAAATGGAAACATTTTCCAAAGTTAATAATGTATATTTTCTAAAATTAGAAAATAAGGATTGATGAATATATGGAAACGGAAATGGGGAAAAATGAGTAAATTAATGATAGATTAATTTAAAGGGAGAAATGTTGATTGATGATCGATCGGTAAAATTTCAATTTGGAAATAAGATCGTTGTGTGTATGGATGTTTTCCTTTGATAGTTAAATAACCGACTATCAAAGTTTTGACCATTTTTCCATTGTCAATACAGAGAGATCGAGATCAGATTTATTATCTGAAAACCACTCCGTATGGGCATTAGCGTTGCAAATCAAATTTGATGAAGATGATTAAAGCCGGAGTTATGCAAGAGCTGCTCTGGCAATTCCTTGGTAGAAATTGCCAAAGATGGGTTTACAGAATAGTGCCTTCGGTTCGTCCAGTCCCAGGATAACCTGTATGAAAGAATGTCTGACAGAGTATATTTAATAGATCGCGTACGTTGATCTCTTCAAACTTGTTTACGTTTGGTGGCGGAGGAATTCGTTTCTCTTAGCTGTGTACCCGTGATATTTTTGGGGAATTCAATTTGTGATTTGGCGGGTATGATGATGTGGCATTCAAAGTGAAAAAAGTGTGATTTGTACGTTATAGGCTCTAGCCTCACAGCCCGGAAATGACAAAAATTGGGCTGGCAGCATGGCTAAGTGGGTAGCTCCCAAGTACGGCGTATTATCACCTATCTTGAGAAATTCATTTCATTCTTTATTCTATTCGATGTTGTCCCATTTGGGAAAACGGTTGCTAATCCCAATTGTTGGTTATATACATTCGATACATTCAAGTGAATTGAGTGGTCGGTCATGTATGGCCAGGTTACAAGATGTTCTTTTTGAACCCAGTGTATTCTCCTCTAGAGACACACTATCGGAAGGTGGTTCCATACCTTGTCATAGTCGGAAATTCATTACCCAATATGCGCCAACGGTTTTTGATTATATATTATATATGTGAAAGTGAGATGAAAGCGTTCCACTAGATTGCAATTTACTTGATTTAGACATTATTATAATATCAGAAGAGTGTGGATTTTTAAAGAATATTTTGGGTTATCGTAAGGTAAAAATCATCCGTGTTTATGCGTGGATTGATCTTCTGATTATTCTTTCTTTTAAAAGGATTTTAAAAGTTAAACAAATGGTTGGAGTTTACTCACACCAGTCACATGACTGACCTAGAGTTTATTTTTGTTTTGGTTTCCCTATACTCTTCGGTGCCCAATTTTGTACGGGAAGTCATGTAGTCGGGATTTTACAGATATACTTGGGGAGATGGAGCAGGAGGCTTTAGGATTATATGTATGTATTTCTTATTTCTGTTGTGGTGTAAGCGTTATACTCAATGATGATTTGTATATACATACAAATGACGGATTTGTATTTTCAAGTTATGTTGTATACTATAATTTATTCGTTCCGCTATGAGATTCGTATTACTCTGATTCTGTTGTTATGTTCTTCTTCCTCTTCTATTTTAATTTTCAATCTTATCTATTTCTCACGCTCTAACTTCTTTCTATTAATGATCGGGAATGTTCGATACCTGAATAATTGACATGGGTTTTATGTTGATTTTCTAGGTTCAAAATTCGCGTTTGTTACAGTGGTACCAGAGCTGAAGGTTAAGTGATTACCTTGGCTCTGTGGCTTAACACGATTGAGAAAGGGTTAGTAATACCCTAGATTGAGACTGAGTGTATATATACGAGAGAACATATTTGTAAATTTTATATGAAAATTGTTTTATATTGTGGAGATTTATTGGTTGAGTTGTTAATGAGTTCTGGTCGATCAGTTTGATCCACTGTATCGGTAGGAGTTTCTATATACCTAAATACGATGAATCGACACGGTATGTTATGAAAAGAGGGTAAATGAAATAATTTTACCCAAATTATATTTTGATATAAAGAAAATATATATATTGGAAATATTATAGTATGGACATGTGGTTGCTATTATAATCAAATAAGATTATAATTGGATTGGTTATATAAAACTAATAAGAATTCATATAAGTTTAATGTATGAAATCAGATGAATTAAATCTGTAACTAAAATCCGAATTGGAATTAAAATTCCTAAAATTTGGAAAAGTGTTTGTTGATGGATTTGGATTGAATGTATGAGGATTTTAAAATCATGGGGTATTTTAAATTATTTTTCAAGCATTGTGAAGGATATTTTGAAATAATTTCGAAATAGAAGTGTTTAAAAATGGTTTTGAAAAATGATACAATATTGAACTCACTTCAGTAGCTGGGAAATAACTCTGATGATGCTGGCCACATCATCAGTGTTCATTTTTGAGTTCAAGTGAAGGATTATTGCCAAAGATATTTATTTTGAATTTATTTGAGAAAAACAAGATGTTTGATTCCGAAAAAGGGATATTTGATTTTGAAAAGCTAAGCTGTTTAAAAACTCCCAGAAACAGATTGTTTGAATTAAAACAAATTAAAAATGAATTTGTGAAATCAAATTGAAATTTAGTTGAAGCCCGTAAAGTGGAAACTGTATTGAGATGCAGTAATATCGAGTAAAATTGAAATTTGATATAATTGGACTCAGTTGAGTAAATGGATTGATTTTTGAAATAAAAATCAGAATTGTGATTTTGGGATGAAGATAACTGATTAGAGGAATTAATTAGTTAATGAAATATGTGGATGGAACTTAACGAGGTTAAGTAAGTTGAATTGATGAGTTAGGAGTTTGGAATCAAGAATGGAACTTTGGTTTGATATGGAATTTGGCTTGGATATGTGAATGATGTAGTTTTGAGGATAAAATTGGAAATTGATTGGGAATGCATTTGTATATGCTGACATGATAGCAGATTAAAAGTGGTAGAGTTGAATGCCCGACAAAAGGTACAAGTTTATATTTTATATGAGTTTGGTGATTTATGAGCCTATTTGGCAAGCCGCTTGGCTGTTTGATTCTCTTTCTAATTGGAGAAGGCCTAGGGAGGCGAGTTGTAATTGTACCGATTGAGCCGTACTGTAATAACCCGGAAAATCTGAGCCAATTAAAATTTTTAATTTGGAAATTTTAATGAATTTTGGATATTTAAAATGAGTTACTTTAAATAATAACGACTAGAAATTTATTTTGAATAGAATTAGAACGTATACATTTATTGTGACGGCCCGCCCCGCACTAGTCGACATTTCCAATGAAAGTGCGTTGTGCCAATGCCCAACTAGCACGGGACGGTCGCCAAAGAAAGGAAAAGAACGGAAATTTAACGGTGAACTAACAAAGAACCTGTAGAATGTCTCACAATGCATGGAATAAAATATAACATAAAACAGGCGAGACAGTGCATAAGCTGAAAACTAAACCATAATCATCATAGCAGCGGAAATTCAAAATACAACTTATTACAACTCCAACATACTGTCTCTAAAGCAAAGATAAAGGTACACTACTAATGCCCAAAGTAGTGACCCGCAGCGACACAGGGAGAATATCTATATATCATATGTGGAAGCCTCCTGCTCGTCTCCAGTACAACTACTCGTGCATACCACCTAACTTGTCTCTAGTCCGCTCGCTTAAGAGCACCCATAGTAATAAAAAGAGACATAAAACTCTGGGTTAGACAAAAATCTGGTATGAGCGATAAGCAGCAAAACAAAACGATAACAGGTATACTAAACCATACCTGAACCTGGACCTGCAACCAAAGAGTTAGCACAACATACCGTACAATACTCTAAGGTGCCACTAACATAAGGTGTAAAGAATACGGGGGTAGGGTGTGCATGTCATAATGATGGAAAACAATCAAACATAGCAACCATCCTCACATCTCTCACTCAGTGCGTAAAGTATACGATATCTACCACTTTGATCACCCAATGCTTTGCTATGATCACTCTGCCCCATGGAGTCATAACGACACCACTGCACTGATCCATAGCCACTAGTCCTTTGCTATGTCCACTCTGCCCCATGGAGTCATAACAACACCACTGCACTGGCTCATAGCCTTGCTACGATCACTCTGCCCCATGAAGCGATGATGACTTCACTTCACTGATCCGCGGCCAATATCCGTCTTTCCATGGCAAGTCAAAGCTATAGACGTCGATAACCCCTTTGCACACATCCCGCAGCAAAGTCCAATCATGAAGTTCACTCGTTGGTTCCCATTTGGATCCTGGGTTCTACTTCCTATTTGGACTACCTTTGCATCTCGGGTTTTGGTCGAATTGGAGTTGGTCTTCAGAAAAATCATCGCGTAGAAGTGGGAGTACACATCCGATTTGGTTCGGATATACCACGCTCAAGCTTCCGTTCGGTTCGGTCTGCTCCCCTCAGTTCGGTTCGGATTCACGATGTTCGAGTTCCCCATTCAGTTCGGTTCGGTGCTCTCCTTCTGATTCGGTTCGGTACTTCTGAAGCGGTTCGGTTCGGTGCTCGAGTCTCTGGTTGGTTCGGTTCTTTTTCCCTTTAGTTAATCCGATCCGATCACCTGCCAAGCTCCAGCCCAACCCCAACACGATCCAAATGGCCTTCCTTGTTTCCATGCCTTTCCTCTGGTGCTAAGTTCCGATCCGGTTCGGTTTCTCTGCCCAGTCCACCATCCGATCCGAGCCCCCTAACCCGATCTGATCCGAAACACTGCACATTTTCCTGCAACTTTTCCAGTGACTGTTTTACGCCATACGACAGCGTTTTCGACCAATCTAACTTTCTTATGCAATCACAAATGACTCCAAACAGTAATAGCGACATGTATAATCATCCACAAACACAAAAATAACAATATGATATGTTAAAATGGATCAAACATACCCAAGACCCATAATTTCCCCTTAATCCCCCTTAATCATGTTTAAGCATACAATTAGCCAAACTTATCCAAATTAGCCCAAATTTCTATCAGAGCCCTAAAATAATATTTTAGAATTTTACAAATTTTTCTAGATTTTTCTGAGTTATAATTTCCCTAATTATCACTAATCACCCCTAATTAGCCATAATTAGTGAGTAAAAGTGCAAATCACTCACCTTAGCCACAAATAACTTATAGATCTGAAAGTATCTCTAATTTGGGTTGAATCTCTATGCAACACAGCAGCTCTACCCAATTTAATGCTAATTTGCCTTGATTAGATGTAGATTAGGCTAAAACTTGATTAGAGAGCGATTCGGGATGAAATTAGAAGGTGGAGGCCATGGCTAGGGTTAGAGAAATGTTTTTGGCGGCTGAAAAATGAAATAAAAAACATTTTCCTACTGTTCTCAGCCTCCCCATAACCCTAATCCCGAAATGGGTTATGGGCCCTCTTTCTAATCACCCTAATTAGCCCCGGTTAAGTTGTTTTTCACCTTCTAAACCTTGTTTCAGCCATATCTCCCAAACAGTGAGTCAGTTTGGCTAATGTGACCACTCTACGGAAAGGTAAACCCTCATCCGGATCTAATGGAAGTGGTTTCAGGTCAAAATTCCTTACCAATCAAAATTTATGGCCGAAACAAGATCAGCATGGGGAAAAACTATCATTTAAAAATCGGTAAAAATCATGAACATGGGAAATGACCCCAGTAGTCGTTCCCCAAAGTTACATGACCATACAACTTCGTATGAGAAAGAAATAAATATTGTACGATCCTTTGATGCGTAGAATGCGGGTCGTTACATTCTCCCCCCTTAAGAAATTTCGTCCCCGAAATTCCTTAACCCAAAGCATACAAAGGATCCCGCATGCCTACCAATCATTTACAAACAATAAAACATACAAAACAACAAACAAGTCTATCCTAGCATGTGGAAAACTAAGTCGTAAATAAAATCTTACCAGGCAAAGAGTTCTGGATATGTCTTCCGAATGCTCTCCTCTGTCTCCCAAGTAAAGTCATTCTCATCCTTGCCCCACTGAACCTTGACTAGATTCACCGATTTCCTTTGAAGTTTCTTCGTATCGTGCTCGACAATACGAATCGGCTTGCGGTTCCCAACCGCGTCGGGTTCTACTTCGACATCATCCAACTGATCAGGTGAAATTGTCACATCGGGGTCGTGCACGAATTTCCTTAACTGGGAAACATGAAATACGTTGTGAACTCCCGCCATCTTGTCTGGTAATTCAACTTTATACGCCAAATTCCAAACTTGCTCAAGAACTGGGAATGGACCAGCAAATCTTGGTTCCAACTTTCCTCTCCTTCCAAATCGAATCACATTCTTTAATGGAGAGATCTTGACAAATACTAAGTCGCCAACAGAGAATTTCAAGTCTCTTTGCCTCTTATCAGCATAACTCTTCTACCTATCCTGTGCAGCTTTCATTCGCGGTTGAATGACTTCGATCTTGCTTGAAGTTTCTCTTATCACATCTGGCCCAAGCACAAATTTCTCACCGGTTTCTAGTTAACATGACGGTGAGTTGCACGGTCTTCCGTACAAAGCTTCAAATGGAGCGATACTAATACTGGATTGATAACTATTATTATATGCAAACTCTACTAGATGCAAATGGTCATCCCATAATCCACCAAAATCCAATATACAAGCTCTCAAGTGGTCTTCTAATACTCGATTCACCCTCTCTGTCTGACCGTCGGTCTGAGGATGATACGCGGTACTGAGATGTAATTCTAATCCTAACGCCTCTTGTAAGCTCTTCCAAAATCCACTAGTGAACAATGGATCTCGGTCACTCACAATGCCTTTGGGTGTTCCATGAAATCTCACTACCCACTTCATATACAGTTCAGCTAATTTAGTTTCCGTTCTACTCAACTTGATAGGTATAAACCTAGCACTTTTGGTCAATCGGTCCACAATCGCCCAAATGCTATCATGGCCCGATCTAGTACTTGGCAACCCATCAATGAAATCCATTGAGACTTGTTCCCATTTCCATTCTGGAACTTCTAATGGTTGCAACAAACCACTAGGCTTCTTTTACTTAGCTTTAACTAGCTGGCAATTCATGGACTTGGATATAAACTTCCCAACGTCTCTTTTCATCCCTTCCCAGTAGTAGGTCTGCTTCATGTCTCGATACATTTTGTTACCACCGGGATGTATAATCAGTTTTGAGTGATGACATTCACTAAGCACTTCATCCCTCAATCCCTTGACATTGGGCACAACCAGTCTTCCATTCTTTCTAAGCCATCCATCTCGATCAAGCCCATACTTGTTCATCTCCTCATCGATACCCATCTCTAACTTGGAGATGATTTCCAATAGATTAGGATCGTCCCTCTGACTAGAGCCGATCCGCTCAATAAAAGTGGGTCTGATCGTCAAATTTGCTAACATTTCTGGATCCAATTCGCACTTTGGTCTGAAATCATACTCAGCGATGTACTCCAGTTGCTTCCATTCTAGAAACCTAGCTCCTAGACTGGCATGTCTTCTGCTCAATGCATCAGCTACCGCGTTGCCCTTTCCTGGTGTATATGCGATATCGAAATCGTAGGAAGCCAAGAATTCTAACCACCTTTGTTGACAGAGATTTAGATCCTTCTGAGAGAAAAGATACTTTGACGACTTATGATCAGTAAACAACTCAAATCTTTCCCCCAAGAGATAATTCTCCACGTCTTCAATGCGAACACGATCGCTGCCCATTCCAAATCGTTGGTAGGGTATCTTTTCTCATGCGGTTTCAGTTGCCGACTTTCATAAGCCACAACCCTACCTCCTTGCATCAATACAACACCTAGTGCGGTACCACATGCGTCCATGTATACTATCATTTCTTCATTCCCTTTAGGAATGACTAACACTGGTGCACGCGTCAACTTTTCCTTTAGACTCTTGAATGCATTCTTGCACCTTTCGTCCCAAACAAAAGCTTGATTCTTCTTGGTCAACTAAGTCAACGGTGCCGCTGTCTTGGAGAAGTCCTGGATAAACTTACAATAATATCCAGCCAATCCCAAGAAACTTCTTACGTTTGTTGCATTCTTGGGCGTAGACCAATCTTGTACCATAGCCACCTTCGCAGGGTCCACGGCAATACCATTATCTGAAACAACATGGCCCAAGAATCTCACTTCCTTCCTCTAGAAGTGACACTTAGAAAACTTTTCTTTCATTTGGTGTTTCCTCAACACCTCCATCACTATCCTTAAATGTTCCTTGTGTTCTTCCTCTGTCCTCGAATAAACCAAGAAATCGGCCATGAACACAAGAACAAACTTATTAAACTGATCTCTGAATACTCTATTCATAAGATCTACAAAATATGTTGTGGCATTGGTCAACCCGAATGGCATGTCCAACCACTCATAGAATCCAAACGGCGTCCGAAAGGCCGTTTTAGCTATACTCTCAGCTTCTACCCTAAGCTTATGAAAACCTGTCGCGAGATCCAACTGGGAGAACACTCTCGCGCCACTCAACTGATCAAACAAATCATCTATCCGCGATAGAGTATACTTATTCTTCCTCATCACCTTATTCAACTCGCGGTAGTCTATACATAATCGAAGGGAACCATCCGCCTTGGTAGCAAACACCACTGGTGCTCCCCACTCGGAGACACTTCTTATGATGAATCCCTTCTTCAAAAGATCGCTCACTTGCACCCCGAGCTCTCGCTGCTCCCTTGGTGCCATACGACGAAGTGGCATCACTATAGGTCTGGCATCTTTCACTAAATCAATCCGAAACTCAATCTCTCGGCATTATGGAAGTCTGGTCACTTCCTCGAAGATATCCGGACACTGGCCAACAACGGGAATTCCTGCAAACTCGTTCTACAGGATGTCGAGGGAATTTAGAAAACTAGCCATCACCTCGTCACTAGGCAGGCCACCAAACACTACCCTCCGCCCATCATCTGCCTAATAGTCACCGAAAATCCCTCACAGTCTACCCCCACCCTATATCTTTGGAGCCAATCGACTCCCAAAATAATGCCAAACCCAGTAAATCCCAAAACAAAGCAATCACAAACAAACATACATCCATGACTCGATAAGACCAAATTTCGACAGATCATATTAAGCCTAGTCGAACCACCAATCGGGTTCGTCACCGCTAAAGGTCTATCGACTATCTCGGGTTCCAATCCCAACCTATCTACCAGGTTACTAGATATGAAGGAACGGGAAGCCCCAGTATCAAACAATACTCGAACGGGAACATCATAAACAGAAAGCATACCTTGGATAACGACATTCTTTCCTTTCTCCGCCGCAATCGGGGCATTCGACGAAGAAGGAACAACATCAATAGCATAAGATTTCACAATCTGCTTCTCTTTGGGGGGTTGCGGATACTTATCCTTGTGATGTCCCACTTGGCCACAGTTGAAGCACTTCCTGTCCGCTTGCTTTGCTCGACATTCTTTAGCATAGTGGCCCTTCTTGCCATAGCTAAAGCACTCAACATCTTTCTTATTCTTCTTCTTCTGGCCATTCTTGGTCTGATTCTGTTTTCTCTTATTCTGAGAACCATTCTTGCCTCCACCGCTTGCTTGCGGCTTTGGCTCTTCTGCAGATTCAACCTTAGTCTTCGACTTAGGGTATAGACTCTCTGATCTCAAAGCTTTCCCCACAATTGATTCAAACGTCTCATTGATGTGGTTAATAAGCCTTTCCCCCAAGTATCCATCCAAACCAGTTATAAACTTCTCGTTCTTCTTCTCGGCAGTATCTATAAGGGATAATCCATATTTCGATAAAGTATCGAACTCAGTAATATACTCTGAGATAGCTCTACCATTTTGCTTTAGCTCCAAGAACCTCTTAAACAACATTGACTTCTGAGTAGCTGAGATTAACTTATCGCTAAAGCGAGCCTTAAACTGATCCCAAGTAATCTGATCCTCGGGAGTAGCTGCCTTTATAGCATTCCACTAGTTCATTGACCGTCCTTGCAGCTGACGGGATGTTAACCTTCTCTTCATCGCATCCTCAATACCCAAGTCTTCGAAGATACGCTCGCAGCTATCCAACCAATCCTGAACATCTGTAGCCGACTCCATTCCGTGGAACGGCTTTCCACCAAGACTAGTGTAATCCTTATAGAGCTTAGCGAAATCAGCCCTAGGCGCCTGCACCGCTACACCACCACCATTAGCAGCATTAGGAGCTGCCATCTGAACATCCCTAAGCATTTCTCTCATGAAGTCAGTGAACATCGTCCTCATATCAGGAGCATTCCCATTATTGGCTCCTCTACCAGTATTCCTCGAACACCGGCTCATCATTCAATCTGCAAAGAGAAAACGATCAACCATCTCCTTTGTGGTGCCAGTGCAGTGCGACTTCGTCCTTAGATATACTAGTAGTATATATATAACTTTTGAAAACCAAAATATCACAAATACGCGCTCTCTTATACGCATACTATCTCTTCCTGGTTCTTCCTTAGGTTAACTACGCAACCTAGAGCTCTGATACCAAATGTGACGGCCCGCCCCGCACCAGCCGACATTTCCAATGAAGGTGCGTTGTGCCAATGCCTAACTAGCATGGGACGGTCGCCAAAGAAAGGAAACTTAACAGTGAACTAACAAAGAACCTATAGAATGTCTCACAGCGCATGGAATAAAATATAATAATAACATACTTGACATAAAACAGGCGAGACAGTGCATAAGCTGAAAACTAAACCATAATCATCATAGTAGCCGAAATTCAAAATATAGCTTATTACAACTCCAACATACTGTCTCTAAAGCAAAGATAAAGGTACACTACTAATGCCCAAAGTAGTGACCAGCAGCGACGCAGGGAGAATATCTATCTATCTATCTATATATATATCATATGTGGAAGCCTCCTACTCGTCTCTGGTACAGCTACTCGTGCATACCACCTAAACTATCTCTAGTTTTCCCGTTTAAGAGCACCCAGAGTAATAAGAAGAGACATAAAACTCTGGGTCAGACGAAAGTCTGGTATAAGCGATAAGCAGGAAAACAAAACGATAACAGGTATACTAAACCATACCGGAACCTGGACGTGCAGCCAAAGAGTTAGCACAACGTACCGTACAATACTCTAAGGTGCCACTAACATAAGCTGTAAAGAATACGGGGGTGGGGTGTGCATGTCATAATGATGGCAAACAATCAAACATAGCAACCATCCTCACATCTCTCACTCAGTGCGTAAAGTATACGATATCTACCACTTTGATCACCCAATGCTTTGCTATGATCACTCTGCCCCATGGAGTCATAACGACACCACTGCACTGATCCATAGCCACTAGTCCTTTGCTATGTCCACTCTACCAATGGAGTCATAACGACACCACTGCACTAGCTCATAGCCTTGCTACGATCACTCTGCCCCACGAAGCCATGATGACTTCACTGCACTGATCCGCAGCCAATATCCGTCTTTCCATGGTGAGTCAAAGCTATAGACGTCGATAAACCCTTTGCACACATCCCGCAGCAAAGTCCAATCATGAAGTTCACTTGTAATAACCCGGAAATGCGAGCCAGTTTAAAATTTTTATTTTGGCAATTTTAGCGAATTTTGAATATTTAAAATGATTATTTTAAAGAATATCGACAAGAAATTTATTTTGAATATAATTAGAACGTATATATTTATACGCGTCATCGTTAGAATATAAATATTTATTTATAATTATAAAAGGAATTGAAAATGGCGCGGTAGTTCGATAATTCGATTTCAAACTTCAATTGAACATACCGAGTGCAAAATAAACCAGATTTTAGTGAAACCAAAAATAATAGGATCTCTTTGGGAATATATTTCCAACGAATCCGAAAAATCATAATTTCATAGCGGGAATCAAAAGATATGTCCAGTCGAAAATTCAGAATAGTCGTTATGGAATTATGGCCCTTAAAAATGGAAATTTGCAAACGACCTCGGATTTTGACGAAACCACTTTTGTTGGATCCGTGATGTCAAATTATTGCTAGATTCCAAATTTCATAATTTTTCGAATCAATATGTGATCATGACAAAGGAAAACGCGTTGGACCAGTTTCAGTAGATTTTAATCGACTGAAAATTGGCCATTTTTCAAACGGTCTCAGAATTTGACGAAACTAGTTTTGTTAGGACCGTATCGTCAATACGAAACTAGAAAATATTTTTCTGGAATTTTTCGAGTTAGTATATGACCCCGGTAAATTGAAATGCGCGTTCAAATTCAATATATAGAGTTATATGTTGATTTTGATGAAAACTGATTGAAACAGTCGAGTCAGCTCAGGATACATATCCCATTGTGTTCGGAATGGTGGTAATTAGCTATGGACGACAGGCGGTGGGCCTTGTTTCGAGGTCGAAAATAAAAGTACCTTTATGAAATTAAAATAAATAAATTAATTAATTAAAATTGAACTCTCCACCCTCCCTCACTATTCTCAGAAGTCAAACTAGGTCAAAGGAAATAAAAAAAAACGACGCAGCATAGATTCAGTCGTCGTCAGCCTCCCTGGTGCCACCGCACCACCGCCGCCTGGCCTAGGGCGCCGCCGCGCCATCGTGGCCCCCACTCAGCCACCATCGGCCTCCCCTATAGCCCCTCTCTCCCCAAATCGATTTAAACCCCTAGCCGCCCGCCTCCGCCATGATTCTGGCCTCCAGTTCCTCCGCCTCCCCCCCCCCCCAACGACAGCCCCCTCCGAGGAACGCCATCCCTCCCCTTCCCCCTCACCCGTTCGAGCCCCATACCCCAAACCTGATCCCCTACTCCCCCTCTACTGACGCAACACCCCTCCTCTCCCTTCAGTGATGCGCCTCAGACCCTCTTCCCCCTGCTACGCTGGAAAAAAAAACAGTAAGTGTTAATTTAATTTATTTACTTATTTCCGATATGATAGCTTTATAAATGAAAAGGAAAATCAGTTTTGTTTCTATAGAAGAGTAGATTTTATTTTTATTTTTTTTAATTTTCAGTATAAAGAAATGATTTTTATGTTTGGATATGAAATAAAATATAATTTTTATAAAGTAGAAGTGTTCAAAATATGATTTTTATATTATATAGACAATAAAAATATCATCTTTATAGATATAGCGAAATAAAAATGTGATCTGTAAGAACATGTATATGCAAGCAAATGCGACCAATTTTCAATATAATTCAATATTTGATTCAATTAGGCTAAATGGTTCAAAATTATCAAACAAATAAACAAACAACTCAACCATCAATCAATTAGTGGATTAATGTTTCAAATTCATAACTTTGATACATATATACAAAAAATCATGTTTTTGATGCCAATTCACAACAATAAATCTACCTATATAAGTTTTGGTTCTCACACCAGTCTAATGGAAATATATAGATATCACACCTTCGAAAACACGAACATAAGTTCTGATGATGATCGATCGATCATCAGAACCATCTCCGGGTGTCTAGAATGTGATTCTATATCTATCCAGTATATTAAAACTTCGAATATACGTTCATGACGCATATATGCAAAATCTTTATATATTGGATTGTCCAAATTCAAAATAAATAAATATTCAAATACATATAAAATGGTTTAAATTTCAAAACAAAATTGGTTTCATTTGAAAAATATACTCTTCATACTTGTTCTAGGATACTACTGATCCTATCTCTAACGAGTCATTTTAATTGGATATTACTAATCCAATATCTGATGAATTCTTTCGTATGGTTCTAATGTGTCTTGTTCTCGAGCTCTGTAAACCAAAGCTCTGATACCACAGTGTTATCGGTAAAATTAATTACCATTTCACGTTCAAATCCAATTAAAGATTTAACTATCGCTTTGGAGCAAAACTGGTGATACTCCATTCTCGCTCACTTTCCAAATTTGATAATTTAAATTATCAATTCACATTTCAATCTAATTGCAGATTCATTAAAACTCCTTTTACTGGGTTAAAGAACTAGTGTCATTTAAAACACAGTTCACGATAAACCCAAATCACATTCTATTTATTATCGGGTTAAAGAACTAGTGTTATTTAAAACACACTTCACGATAAACCCACAAATCAATTCTATTTACAACCCATTTCAAATCCAATTTATTTATTTAAAAATAAATGGGTTTTAATTTTAGTTCAAAACTAGTTTATTTCGATAAAAATCTATTTTTATCTTTTCAAATATGAAGTTTTTCATCCCAATTTTTCCCAAATCATTTCTTATGATTTTACACAAATTATTACTATTTTTAATAATTTTAACAAGGCCCGTACAGTCGATTTCCATCAACGGCCATCGAACTGCACTTACAGCGACCTTTTCCAAATTTGATCTGGACGTATCTCCAAATCCAACCGTTAGATTTCAAATTTCTAATATTCGTTAGAAAGCTCTTTTCGATACGAACCCAACGGTTCCGGTTATAGGAGAATCCGACGGTCGGATCTCCCGTAATGTTTCACTCGTTGGTTCCCATATGGATCCTGAGTTCTACTTCCTATAAGGACTACCTTTGCATCTTAGGTTTTGGTCGAATTGGAGTTGGTCTTCAGAAAAATCATCACGTAGAAGTGGGAGTACACATCCGGTTCGGATATACCACGCTCAAGCTTCCTGTTCGGTTCGGTCTGCTCCCCTAAGTTCGGTTCGGATTCAAGACGTTCGAGTTCCTCATTTAGTTCGGTTCGGTGCTCTCCTTCTGGTTCGGTTTGGTACTTTTGAAGCGGTTTGGTTCGGTGCTCGAGTCTCTGGTTGGTTCGGTCCTTTTGCCCTCCTGTTATTCCGATCCGATCCTATCCCGTGCCAAGCCCCAGCCCAACCCCAACACGATCCAGATGGCCTTCCTTGTTGCCATGCCTTTCCTTTGGTTCTAGATTCCGATCCGGTTCAGTTTCTCTGCTCATTCCACCATCCGATCCGAGCCCCCTAACCCGATCCGGTCCGAAACCCTATACATTTTCCTACAACTTTTCCAGCGACTGTTTTACGCCATACGACGGCGTTTTCGACCAATCTAACTTTTCTATGCAATCAAAAATCATTCCAAACAGTGATAGCAACATGTATAATCATCCACAAACACCAAAACAACAATACGATATGTTAAAATGGATCAAACATACCCAAAACCCATAATTTCCCCTTAATCCCCCTTAATCATGTTTAAGCATACAATTAGCAAAACTTATCCATATTAACCCAAATTTCTATCAGAGCCCTAAAATAATATTTTAGAATTTTACAAATTTTTCCAGATTTTTCTGAGTTATAATTTCGCTAATTATCACTAATCACCCCTAATTAGCCATAATTAGTGAGTAAAAGTGCAAATCACTCACCTTAGCAACAAATAACTTATAGATCTGAAAGTATCTCTGATTTAGGTTGAATCTCTGTGCAACACAACAGCTCTATTCTCAATTTGATGCTAGTTTGCCTTGATTAGATGTAGATTAGGCTAAAACTTGATTAGAAAGCGATTTGGGATGAAATTAGAAGGTGGAGGCCAGAGCTAGGGTTAGAGCAATGTTTTTTGTGGCTGAAAAATGAAATAAAAATCGTTTTCCTACTGTTCTCAGCCTCCCCATAACCCTAATCCCGAAATGGGTTATGGGGCCTCTTTCTAATCACCCTAATTAGGCCCGTATGCTGTTTTTCACCTTCTAAACCTTGTTTCAGCCATATCTCTCAAACGGTGAGTCCGTTTAGCTAATGTGACCACTCTACGGAAAGGTAAAACCATCATCTGGATCTAATGGATACGGTTTCAGGTCAAAACTCCTTACCAATCAAAAGTTATTTCCAAAACAAGATCATATAGGGGCAAAACGGTCATTTAAAAATCGGTAAAAAAATCATGAACATGGGAAATGACCTCAATAGTCGTTCCCCAAATTTACATGACCATACAACTTCGTATGAGAAATAAATAAATATTCTATGATCATTCGATGCGTAGAATGCGGGTCGTTACATTTATTTGAATCGACGTTAGAAAATAAATATTTATTTTTAAATATAAAAGGAATTGAAAATTGTGCGGTAGTTTGAAAATTCGATTTCAATTTTCAAATGAATGTGCATGATTCAAAATAAACTGGATTTTAGCGAAACTAAAAATATTAGAATCTAATTGAAAATATCTTTCCAACAAAGCTGAAAAATCAAAATTTCATAGGGGGAATAAAAAGTTATGCCCAATTGAAAATTCAGAATAGTCGGTATGGAATTTTGACCCTTAAAAATGGAAATTTTGCAAACAAGCTTCGTTTTTGACGAAACCACTTTTGTTGGATCTGGGAAGTCAAGTTATTGCTAGATTCCAAAATTTATAATTTTCTGAATCAATATGTGAGTGTGACAAAAGAAAACGTGTTTTGACAATTATAGTCAATTTGGATCGAGCTGAAAATGGCCATTTTTCAAACGGTCTCCAAATTTGACGAAACTAGTTTTGTTAGAACCGTATCGTCAATACGAAGCTAGAAAATATTTTTTCGAAATTTTTAGGGTTCGTATGTAGCCCCGATAAATTGAAATATGCGGTAAAAATTCAATATATATAATTATATTTTGATTTTAGCGAAAACTGATCGAAAGTCGAAACAGTCGAATCAGCTTACGAAACTTATCCCACTGTGTTCGGAATGGGGATAATTAGTTATGGATGAAAGTCGCTGGGTTTAATTTCGAGTTCAAAATAAAAAGTTGCTTTTTGAAAATTAAATTAATTAATTACATATTTATTTATATATCCTTACTCCCCACTCTCTCCCTCACTTCATTCGATCTACAGAAAATAAAATAAAATAAAAAATGAAAATTCGCGTCCCCCCTTAGTTCTTCCGTCGCCGTCGAGGGTGGCGTGCGCCTCCTCCCCCCAGCCCTCCTCTCTCCTTCGTGATTCCCCCTACCTCGCTGAACCCCTCCTTCGTTCTCTCTCTTCGCTACTCCCTCTCATTCGAAATTAAACCCCCCGTGCCCAAAACCCAGCTAACCGCCGCGCCTAGCAGCCATTACCCCATCGGATCCGACGCCCCTTCCCCTCCTCGACCACCCATAGCCCGACTCCGACGATAAAAACCCTCCCTCTCCTTCAAAATCAGTGTAAGTTTTTAAATTCGAGTTTTATTTATTTTCTTTGATTTAAAAACTGATTTTATATGAGTAGAGAATTAAAAACTGATTTTATATGTGAATAGAAGAAAGGAATGATTCTTAGATCTATAAAGATTAGATTTTTATCAATATGAAGTTTAGATCTTTGTTCATAAGTAGTTAAGGTTTTTAACACTTGAAAGGTTTGATTTTTAAGTCGGAAAAGGTATGATTTTGATGAAGGAAAAATATAATTTTTGGTTATATAAGAATATAAATTTTAGTTAGAAGGAAGATAAGATTTTTAAATATAAAGAGATAGGATTTTTAATGATAGAAAGCTATGATTTTGAATCATAATAAAAATATGATTTTTATATTATAGAGATATCAAAATATGATTTTTATATTATAGAGATAATAAAAATATGATTTTTATATTATAAAGATATAAAAATATGATTTTTATATTATAGAGATAATAAAAAATATGATTTTTATATGATAGAGAAAATAAAAATACGATTTTTATACATGTAGCGAAATAAAAATATGATTTTTTATTATATGTAAAGAATAAAAATTTGATTTTTATATATGGAAAAGTGATATAAAAATGAGTTAAAAATGGGATTTTTAACATAAGCAGTGTTAAACAGATTTCGTTGAAACCACGGTGAAGGACACAACGAGCGGGGAAGGAGTAGAATCCAAACCATTCAGAATTAAAGAATGATGGAGTGGATCCCAAAGGTGAGAACTTCTCACTTTAAATTTTATTTCTAGTTAAAATGTATACTAGGATGTAGATGGTGCTTAGCAGCACTAGACACCCGTCGTCCATAAACCATGGATGATTGTTTGTTTGGTTGGTGTGTTGTGAAAATTGATTGTGTGATGTGGAATGGAAATAAATATTTTATAGTTAAAAATATAATTTTTAACGTGTATATGAATAAAATAAATATTCATAAACAAATCGGACGATTTGTTTATATACACAAATTTGACTGACATTGATTGGGACGATAAATTTTACACATCGCCCAACTGCACAAATAAAATTCATTATTTGTTGATTGAAACCCCGCACGGGTATTGGGATGATATACGACATACACTAATCCCAATAATTAGCTATATGTCGATCAATAGATTGACAGGCTGTTATAAGCGTTAAATGTTTATATTTAATGCTTATACAGTGTAGAATGCACTTTGGATGATGGTTGATTGTTTATCATGGCTGTTGTACACATGTGTCGTGTGAAATCCATATAAATCAAATTATATGGTAATTGACTGTGTCTGATTCCAATTCAGATAGAATGAATATGTTAAAATAACGATTATTTTAAAATAACGAATATTTACAAATAATATTCAAAAAAAAATCAAAATATGATTTTGATGTCCGATTTGGGGTGGACACGAATATATTTAAAAATATAAAGTCGTGTTGATTAGATTAACGCCATTTTGACGTGAATGATATTTATATCGATTTGATTCATCTTTATAATGAATATCGTAAAGGATTTGATTTCAAAATCTAATGTTTTGAAAATATTATCATTTATATATCGATGATATGGAATATTCAATTTTGATTTGAAATTGAATACGAAGTTGAAATCGTTTTGAAAACGAATTTAAAATAATTTATAAAATACGTTTTAAATGGAAATTGACGAAATATATATTATATATATAATATAATGGCCTGAATAGAACGCGCCGCGCTGCGGTAGTTCGCGAATTTCGACCATTGAATTCGAATGGACATTACGGGAGATCCGACCGTCGGATTCTCCTAAAACCGGAACCGTTGGGTTCGTATCGAAAAGATCTTTCTAACGAATATTAGAAATTTGAAATCTAACGGTTGGATTTGGAATATTTCCAAATCAAATTTGGAAAAGATCGTTGTAAATGCAGTTCGATGGCCGTTTATGGAAATTGACTGTATGGGCCTTGATAAAAAGATTAAAAATATCAATAATCAGTGTAAGATCATAAGAAATCATTTGGAAAGAATTGGGGTGAAAAATCCCATATTTGAAAAGATAAAAGTAGATTTTTATCGAAATGAACTAGTTTTGAACTAGAGTTATAATCGAATATTTTTAAATAAAATAAAGTGGATTTGAAATGGTTTTAAAAATAACCAGAATTTCCAATCCATAAATTGGAAATAGATTTGAATCGAAATTGTCTTTAGAATATTTCGATGTTGGATTTCGTGATTATACAGATATTGTTATGGAAATTTAAAAGATATATTTATATCGTTATTTCCAATACGATATTTGTTGGTCGTAGAATTTGGTATTGAATATAAGCCGATATATTTTCTATTCAGAGCCTTGTATTTAATATCAAATGGGATTTGGGTTTGTCGTGAATGGTGTCTTCATTAACATTGTTCTTAAACCCAGTTGAGAAAAAGATTAAATCTTTTTATATAGATTTAATGAAGTATACCAATTAATTAATATTTAATTGGAATTGATTTTTGGGTTTATCGTGAACTGTGTTTTAAATGACTTTAGTTCTTTAACCCCGTTAAAGGTAAGATTTACTTCTTAACTTTGAATAATCATTAAGCAATGATTTTTGGAAATTAAAACTAAATTAGAGTTTTAATGAATCTTTAAATAGATTGAAAGGTGAATTTGATAACTAAAATTATCAAATTCAAGGAAATGATCGAGAATGGAGTATCACCAGTTTTGCTCCAAGTGATAGTTAAATCTTTGATTAGATTTGAACGTGAAATGGTAATTGAATTTACCGATAACACGGTGGTGTTAAATATGAAGTATTACCAGTTTTACTTCATGGGATAATAGGTTGGGATTGGGAAATATAACAAATGATTATTTCGGTAAGGTTCGCTAATCCCGACTAGTTTGGATAAACCATAATTTGGTTTGAATTGATATTCAAAAGAAGATTTAAGAATAAATTTAAAGAATTTATCTTTGACAAAATTAATGGGAACCTTTCCCAAAATATAAGAATATTTGAATAAAGGAATATTCTGGATTGGAATGAGGCGTGTGTTGTGTTTTGTATCACTTGTTTATTATATACGCAAGTTATTCGAAAAGGCTGGGTTTATACCCATTCTGAATAACTGAATCGACGATAAGTCGATGATGAAGATGGTGGTTGAAGACCAGAGGTCTTCACATCGTTTGGATAATTACTAATGATCTTGATTGGGATGTACACCCAAGAGGAGGGAATCAGTTGGTGATCGTCCAGACGTACTTGAAGATCAATGGATATGCGAGGAATAAGGTTCCTCCGGTTTCGTTCAGACCCAGAACGGACTTGTAAATGGATGTGTGTTTTACATCGGATTTCATTCGGTGTGATTGACATACATCGGTTGCATAGCATGAATTGCCTGTGTGGCATGCTGAGAGGTAAATGATCAAGGCTTCTGTTGAAAAGCAGAGTCTTATGGTTGATGAACAAAGCACGGCTTTAATATAGCATAGCTTTGTGTAGCGTTAATTCGTGAGCCTCACACCCCGGTGTGAACCAGAAATGGCAGAGGACATCAGGGAATTGGACATATGCTGGTTTCTAGCTAGGAGTGGTGTTTTGGGTTTTACACGCCCGGACATTTTACTTATGTGGATGATGGATTGCGAGGCGCCTCGGTTATATCGGTCGCTCCGAGGCCGATGGAGTCATTTGGCTCATTTATGCCCCATAGGGCAGACTAGCATATCATTTACGACATTATTAATCCACTCTGTGTGGACCCGCCCTGACGATCCAAGGCTTGCCTGCGCACTTGCCTAAGGCTCCGGCTAGACAGTCTCAAAGCGGTAAGGACGATCCCTTGCCTTGGTTCATAGACGGAAATCCAACTTCCAATACGTGACGTTTGCGGTTTTGGTTGTAGAGCCAAGTATGGCGACATAGTGGTATTGGGCACTTATGTCATCTATGATTGATATTTATGATTGAAATTGTTTTGACACTATACACTTATAGTAAAAATAAAAGATGAAATTTCACGTACGAAGCATATTTGGCTATTATAAGGTAAAAACTCTATCCTCCGGCTTGCGTTGCATTGTGTGATGGGACCTGAGTCTTATAATAGCTTCATTGTTCTTTATTTAGCATTGCGCTATTGTTTTTATGCACTGGTATTCTTGGGAGGAAACCTCACACCAGTCACATGACTGACCCGGAGTTTATTGTTTTAACCTAAACTCTGGGTTCCCCTATTTTCCGCACGGGCAGCTAGTAGTTTAGGTTTTGCAGATTTATTGTAACACCCCACGTCCATTAATGTCACTCACAAAGGGAATGCATTAACTTCCATGGAGGTTTTAAGTGAATATAGAACAGAAAAATTACAACAAGACAGATAATAAGTAGTACTTGGAAATCTAAAACTTCATTTTATTGCAGCGGAAATTAAACATGTTTATTACGTCATAAAAACCATAAATCAGAGTCAAGTACAATATCCATCTTGATAAAAAAAAATACATAACCCCATCACATAAATAGCCATTAAAGAAGATAACAAGCTGGACTTTACTTCAACGATCCAAGCTTTCCAAAGAGAGATGAAGCAATCCAATCAAACTCCACTAGAGCTGGGCCCAACCTGAGGACCTGGAGGGGGGAAAAAGGATAGAAATAGAGGGGGTCAGACATAAAGTCTGGCGAGTATGATAATTCTAACAATACTATTATCAAAGTAACTAGACTAAGGCATAAGCTGGAAAACAAGGAAATGCCTATGAACTATTGGGTACGGAAAAGCGGATAAAGATAACGTTAAAGGCACACCTAATTACTAACGAATAATTACTACACTGCACCGCACCAGTCGCCCTAAAGATTGATCTCACTTTCTTTACACAGAAACTATATAAATAGCCTCGCGTACCCCTGGCTGACTACATAGGTGTCGTCTGCCCCTATCTCCACTAGGTGTACCCCACTACCCACTTTCGATCGGCTCCCTACTCGTAGATACCCGTGCTGGCCCTACAGTGGGGTGTATCACTCCCCTAAAGTGGCAACCCGATACAACTTGAGAATGCACGGCTTATACCTACTCGATGCAACAACGTCTTACCTACCAGCCCGGGTCCACACACGCATATGAAACCCGTTGGACTTGCGTTGCCACCACTACCCCATTTTGGCCTCTTATAGTCAAACCCAGCATGCGTGTCCCGTCCTCGACTTGGGTCGAGCCCACAAAGATACGTTTGGGATACTGGTTGAAATGGGCCCCCACAAGCTACCCACCTAAGCTTGTCACCACTAGTATATCCCACTTAACCCTCTTAGTCATGTTCATTTACATGTGTGTTTGGTTAAGTCTTACTAATCGTATTTCACATGCCACTAAGGGCACCCACTAGATTCCTCATGCCACCCAAGGCACCTACTTAACCCCCATGTCCCACCTTACATGTTTATCTGGTTAAGTATTTCTTAATTCATTCAGGCCATAACCTCATAAAGACCTCTCACATTAGACTAGCATTTATGGCAGCTGGATTTGCCGGGCGGGTCCGGGCAGTCTTACACCATAAAAGAGTCTAACCTCGTGTCTTTACAACTGTTATGCTTTAATTTGGACCTAGGACCTCTCACATTGGGCTGACATTTGTGACCACTGGATTTGCCGGGCGGGTCCGGGCAGGTTTACGTCACAAAACGAGTCCAACCTCGTGTCCTAAGCATTGATTATCACTTATAATCTTTTACCCCAGTTTTAGTAATTCCCTATTCAAATTATTAATTACTTCCAATTTTAATGATGTCCATAATTAACTCAATTATGGTCATCCATTCATGGCATGCAAAATCATATCAATTGCACCCCAACTTCTTAATATTAAATCCTTAATATTACCCCTACCCCACGTTATCCGTTCGCTTATTCAACGCAGAACATACGTTAGACTCGAATAGTCTAACTCATAACACATAGATAAATTATCACAACATATAGACAAATAAAATAAATCTAATCATATAGGGGTGAAACTTGCATAAACTACACATGTTAAGGATCTAAAGGTGTCAACTTGTTAAATGTCACAATTTACATGATATGATCATAACCCAAATTTATGTATAAACTTGCATATGTGGTTTTATGCATCATAATGATGGTGTGAACTAGCATCTAATACATAGAATTCACATATGTCATAGCATAATTCTAGATGTCATAATTCTAGATCTAAATAGATGTCATGGCATATGTTCATAACCTTTACTAATCAATCTAAACTTGCATACATGATTTGTCATCAACATAGCCCAAATAATATCAACATTATGACTTGATTAACATGAACTAACTAGCATACACAATAACATCATGACTTTATAACATGTATGATTTATCACAATTTAGCATAGAAAATTACAACCTATACAATATCATCATAGCATGATTTACAACATATAGGATATCATCATCACATAACATAGAATTTACAACATACATGATAGCATAAGGTTTACAACAACATATATGACAATCCACATCATTTACTTATAATCCATTCATAACTTAATCTAATTAGTTTAATAATAATCTTGTTAAGATCATCATACTCACAATTAGAGAAGAAAGAGAGTCCTGATTTGCTTTAGAGTTGAGTAGAATTAGGGTTTTCTTCCTTCTTAGTTGGCGGCGGCTACACTGAGTTCCATGGCGGTGGTATGACGGTGGCTATTCTATTTTTCATGTGAATTAGAGTGAGAGACTACCTAGGTATTTATAGAGTTTAGGATTTATTTAGACCGTCAGATCAACTCAGAACTAAACTGAACCATTAGATTTGCCAACTCAGCCCTAAAGACACATCAGCAGCTCATGATTGGGCTCGGTCAAACCCTAGCCGCCTGGACAGGTCGACACCCAGGTCGACTGCCCAGTCGACTGCCCAATCGACCTGGGGGGGTCGACTGCCCAGTCGACCTGGGGTGTTGGGCGGGAATTATCCCGCCTAGCCTATTTGACTTCGAATTTTGAATTTTAAATTTCTGAAATCTGTTTTTAATTTTCTGAAACTTCCGATGGCCATATTTTCTTCATACGAAGTCCAATTCACGCAAACTCGGACTCTATTTCAACCAGAATTCCAAGACGAACACAATAGCGCAACCCGTTTCCTACAATTCTCACGTCTGGGACTAGTTATTCTTTAATTTGTGAATATTAATATTATCAGAATTACGGGGTGTTACATTCTCCCCTCCTTAAAGGATTTCGACCCCGAAATCTTCAAGTAAAAAAGAATGTATATCCTAACATCCAATCATCCATCTACTCAACCAACAAACACAGGCATCCATTGTCCTTATAGACTTCTAATGCTTTCATGTTTAAATGCACAGTGTATGTATATGTCCATATCTAATGCAAAATTAGGCGGTCCACTGATTCAGTTGACCTCCTTAATGCAAATCATGATAGTGCCATGCGTCCATTAAGTATGCGAAAAAACCCTATTGATACATATTATTTCTACATGCGTGCACAACCATTCACCAAAATGTGGTATCCATATGATAGCAGAACCATTATACATCCATTTTACTAAATATAGCCATTTATATGCAATATGCAGTATGAAGTGACTAAGCCGATCTAGTGCCTAATAGTGCGTGTATATGCATCCACGAGCAACCACTAGCAAGCACTTGCATCCACTTTGCATCCATCATACATAACATCTCTCAAACACATGTTTCAACCATAGGATTATCCTACCTAAAGGTCAAAGATACTAGCGAGAGGATACTCTAAAGGTAAGATAAGTACAAGATAAGCGATAAAGGATATACCCTCAAAAAGAAAAGGGTACAATGAACGCATCTTCTCTTCCGTCTCCCAAGTTGCGTTGCTCTCATTATCTCCCCATTGTACTTTGACTAGTCTGACCTCTCGATTCCTCAGCTTCTTGATCTCCGACCCGAGAATGCGCGCAGGAGCTCGTCGAATCGTCGCATCACGCTCTATCTCCACCTCTCTAAGCAAGCTCGGCTCTACCACCTCTGCGGTCTCGTGTAGGCACTTCCTCAAATGTGATACATGGAATACGTCGTGTACACCACTAAGTCTCTCAGGCAACTCCACTCTATACGCCATCTGCCCAATCTTTTCCTTAATAGGAAACGACCCTACGAACCTTGGTGCTAATTTCCCAACGGATCCAAAACGAACAACGTTCCGTAATGAAGACACTCTGATAAAGACCATGTCCCCAACATCAAACTCAAGATCTGTCCTCCTCTTATCCGCATAAGATTTCTGCTTATCTTGCGCTGCTTTCATCCTCCTTCGAATCAAGTCGATCTTCTCCGAAGTCTCCCTAATCATATCGGGCCCAACTAGGATCTTATCCGTAGATTCCCACCAACATGTAGGTGAATGATAAGGTCGTCCATAAAGAGCTTCGAAAGGTGCCATGCCAATGCTGGACTGAAAGCTGTTATTATATGCGAACTCTACCAATGGAAGATGCTCTTCCCATGTACCCCCAAAGTCTAGGATACATAGCCTCAAAAGGTCCTCTAGAATGCGATTCACCCTCTCGGTCTGGCCGTCCGTCTGAGGATGATATGCGGTGCTCAAACATAACTGAGTCCCTACCGCCTCTTGCAAGCTTTTCCAAAATTCGCTAGTGAAAATAGGATCGCGGTCGCTCACTATGCTAGAAGGAACACCGTGCAAACGAACTATTTCTCGGACGTATACAGAAGCTAACCATGGAGCAGTCCTCTTACTCTTCACGGGAATGAAATGGGCGCTCTTAGTAAGTTGTCTACTATAACCCAAATCCCCGTATTACCCTTCCTTGATCTTGGTAATCCATCCACAAAATCCATCGCGACACTATCCCACTTCCATAGTGGAACCTCCAATGGGTGAAGCAACCCACCGGGTTTCTTTTGCTCCGCTTTTACTTGTTGGCACACCAAGCATCTAGCGACATACTCGGCCACGTCCCTCTTCATACCGGCCCAAACGAAAACTCGCTTCATGTCTTTGTACATCTTGTCCCCGCTGAGATGAATGGTCATCCTCGAATGATGTGCTTCGTCAAGAATAGCCTTCCTCAAACCTTCGTCTCGAGGTACACAAAGTGTACTATCCCTACGTAACCAACCATTATCATCTAAGGTATACTTACGGAGATGGCTTGATGACTCCTCTCCTTTGAGCTTTTCTACTAACTCAACCAACTGTGGGTCGTCTAGCTGTGCCTCGCCAATCTGTCCCAAAAGCGTAGGTCTGACCTCCAAGGATGCTAGCAAACCGGGTACAAAGTCAACGGAAGGTCTAAAGTCAAACATAGAGATGAATTCTAAGCTTCGCCGCTCAACAAACAAAGGACTTAAGGATAATCTTTTTCTACTTAAGGAATCTGCCACTACGTTACCCTTGCCAGGGGTATATGCTATCTCGAAGTCATAGGATGCTAAAAACTCCATCCACCTTTGTTGTCTTAAGTTCAAGTCCTTCTGAGAGAATAAGTATTTTAAAGATTTGTGATCAGTGAATAATTCGAATTTCTCGCCAAGATGATAATGACGCCAAGACTTAAGCGTGAAAACAATAGCGGCCAACTCTAGGTCGTGTAGGGTAATTTTTCTCATGCGCTCTCAACTGCCTTCCACCATAGGCTATTACCCTACCCTCTTGCATTAAGACTGTGCCTAGTCCTGTCCCACAAGCATCAGTATAAACAGTAAATGGCTTACTCCCGTCTGGAAGCACTAAGACTGGAGCTGAGGTCAAAGCTCTCTTTAAACGTTGGAACGCATCATCACAATCTACGTCCCATGCGAAGACTAGGTTCTTCTTCGTCAGGCGTGTCAATGGAGCTGATATCTTTGCGATGTCTTTGATAAACATCCTATAGTAGCTAGCCAACCCCAAGAAACTCCTCACTTCGGTAGCGTTTTTAGGGACCTTCCAATCTTAGATGGCCACCACCTTCGCGGGATCCACCGCTATCCCTTCCTTGGAAACCACGTGCCCTAAGAATCGTACTTCCTTCCTCCAGAAGTGACACTTAGAAAATTTAGCTTTAAGGTTATGCGCTCGTAGGGTCACCAACACTTCCCTAAGATGTAGGGCATGCTCTTCTTCATCCTTAGAAAAGATCAAGATGTCGTCTACAAAGACTACCAAGAATTTATTAAGGTACTCCCTAAACACCCTACTCATCAGATCAACAAAGTATGCGGGGGCATTTGTCAAACCGAAGGGCATCACTAGCCATTCATAGAAACCGTCCGGAGTCCTAAAGGCAGTCTTGTCTATGCCACCCTCAGCCACTCTCAACTGATGGAAACCAATGGCTAAGTCCAACTGCGAAAACACTGAGGCACCAACTAACTGATCGAAGAGATCGTCAATCCTCGGCAGTGGGCGTCAGTTCTTCTTAGTAAGCTTATTAAGTTCTCTATAGTCCACACAAAGTCTAAGGGACCCATCCGCCTTCGTGGCAAATACTACTGGAGCACCCCACCCCGATATACTTCGCCTTATGAACCCCTTCTCAAGCAACCCCTTCACTTGCTTATCGAGTTCCCTCCTTTCACGAGGAGCCATGTGGCGTACCGGCAAAGCGACTGGTTTTGCATTATCCACAAGATATATTCGAAAATCTATCCCCCGCTTCCGAGGCAAGCCCTTCACCTCCTCAAACACATTCGAGTATTCTCGGACCACTTTAACAGATCGTTGATTCTCCACAGACGCGTCAAGCGATTCTAGATAGCTTAGCATAACGGAATTTATGGGAATACAAAAGATTTTGAGAGTGTTGCCAAGGCGAGTCATGAGCCTAACTACTCTCCTTTCACAATCAAGAACGGCCAGATTTCTGGATAACCAATCCATTCCTAAAATTAGCCCATAGCCCGTGATGCCTAAAACATAAGCATCGCATCTAAACTCAATGCTAAGTATAGAAATTTTCAAATCCAAACACATCATGGACAAATAAGCTGAGTCCCCAATTGGATTCGAAACAACTAAGGGATCCTCTACTAAACTGGTGTTTAAGTGCAGTGATTCAACTAATGATGTAGAGATAAACGAATGCGATGCGCCCGAATCGAATAAGGTATGGACAGGATGATCAAACAGAAAAACTAAGCTTTCAACAGAAATGGTTCTACCTCATTCTTGCAGCGGTGGGACCGCGAGAGCCTGAACATGTCCCCTTGCCTGCCCTGGTGCCATAAGAGCCTGCACCTGTCCTCCCGAGGTAGACCCTGTCCTCTGCCCCTTCTGAAACACCCCACCTCCGTTAGGGTCACTCTCAAAGGGAATGCCCTAATTTTGGTGGAGGTTTATAAGTATAAGTCACAGATACACAAGACAGATATAAATACACATATTTTTTAACAGCGGAAAACAACAGCACTTTTATTCCATCAAAATACGTGTTTACACAAACCATGCCATAATTGTCGTACAAAACTTCCAAAAACCATTACATTTTCATAACTGTCTTGATGTCATAACTTAAAGAAGCATAAAAACAAAAGTAAACTGCATAAGTCCCCATAGTTGCAATCCAAAGCCATAGTCGAAAACGAAAGAGATCCAAGCAATACATTCTTTCTCTTCAAGCTGGACGTAAAAACAGGTCAAGCTGCGGTATTCCCTCCCTGTGGACCTGGGGGGGAGGGGGAATGAAAGAAAAGAAGACGAAAGAAAAGTAGAGTCAGACATAAAGCCTGAGTGAGTCTAGGACTATTCAGTCTATGAATAAAGAATTGGGCATGATAAGTATAAACTGGAAATGGGAAAGCACCATAAACTAAGTTAAGTTGTCTAGAGTCGAATATACTATCGTGCCCCATAAAAATCTCTGCACCCCTATAGACTAGTTTCCAACAGGCACCCCATAATCAGGGTGAAGTGATCCATTCCTAATGATCGGCTCCTACTCGCATAGTTACATGTGTCTTACGGCCCCCGATGTTGTAGTTACCTATGCTGGTCCCACAATGGGGTGTATCAAGTCCCATGGTGGCGGCCCGACACAATTCTAGAGTACACAGGTATACTACTTGTGCCGAGTGCCTAATTTTTCTGCGCCGGAGTGTGTGCATGCCCGCACCCCGTTAGAACCTACACTGCTGCACCACCGCCGTCGATTTGACCTCTTACAGTCAGCCCATTAATCGTGCCCCACCCCGCCTAGTTCAGGGTGTCCTGATACACCTTGTAGGGTTATTGCAGAAAACGGTCCCACGCTACTAGGTTTTCTATTTCTAGCCAACATGCTAAGTTGGTTAAGTGTTTGTAAACCTAACCCCCAATCAGTCTATAGAGTTCAGCATGTTCAATTTGATTAAGTATTAATTCAATTTACTTAATCCTTTCAATCCTGACTCAGCCTTAATTGTCTTATTAAAGCCTCGACCTCTCACATTAGACAGGTATTGTTGTGACTGCCTGTTGCCGGTTGGTTCCGGGTAGTCTTACGTCACAACTCAGTCTAACCTCGGGTCTTTATTGGGCTCAATGTTTAACCACCCATATTGGATATGTATTGTTGTGACTACTGGACAGCCGGGCGGTTCCGGGCAGGTTTATATCACAACTCAATCCAACCTCGGGTTAAACACATCGTATTTTCTAAATTTACATATTTTGTCTCTTTTCTTTTTATATGTAAATATTTGCGGCCCATTATTCAAATTCATCTTTATTGGGTAAAATTAATTTATACCACTTAATTGTTTTCAAGATCGTTGGCATGCGTCAAACATGCCAACACATATGTTTATATTTTATCCCAAACGTCATTACCCCCGTTTTATACGTTCGCTACAATATAACTTATGTTGGGTTTAACATTTAAACCTAACTTAGCCACATGAAAAAGCGGAGGCTTAGAATATGGTGTTTATATATTCTAAGTAACATAGAAGGGGAGTGTGAACGCTTGAACTTGCAACATAACGATCTAATTAACATGAATTAGGCACTTGTGAACTTGCATTGTAATAGCATATAATCATGGCATAAACATACCTAAACATGAATCATGGTTTTTAATATATTCATGTAAGCTTGCAAATGGGAATGTAAATCTAACGTAATTATGTGTCACATATATCATCATATGATTTTGATAACAACATAGGCCTAAAACATGTCTCAATTAGGCATAACACCAAACATAGTTTAGTCATGTTCATAGAATTAATACAAGTTCACAAAGATGCTTGCTTTTGTCACTAATACAAAAGTATGGTTTTTACACTTGAACCATGATGCCAATTCCAACATAAATTCATATAAACCATAATACTTAATTGAATCCAACTACACACTAAAAGTGATCATAAAAAAAATGTACATCATGTTGGCATAATAGAGAATCCTATACTTGCATGAATCTCAAATAAACTACCACAAACATATAGTCGTTAATATGAATCATATACTTGCAAATATCCAATAGGCCTAACATCGTTATACGACAATATTCCCAAATCGGTTCGTAATTAGAACCATAGCAACGTACAATTATGAGTTATTATCGCCACAAATTAAGTACAATTCCATTTCTCATTTTACACAAATCAAAACACAATTATTCATTCACATCGGAATAGCACTCTACTTACAACATACGACGAATCTTCAATTCAGGTTTCTGAATTCTGAATTTGGAGATGCTATCCGTTGTTGTAGGCGTTGTTTTGATTTAGTTGTCGTTGCTTTAGGATTTTGAATTGACTCCTAATCGTCTCTCAATTCTGACGGCTACTTCTGGTCTTTCCTCAGCAGCATGATGGTCTCATTCTAATTTTTATTTGTATGAATTAGGTGGAGTCTTAGGTCCTTTTTATAGAGTTTGTGAATTGATTAGAACCGTCGATGGAGCTTGGATTAATATTAGCCATTCGTTTGAAGGAGAGACCAATCAGGAGCTGAAACCTAGCCCTAGTGACAAGGCAAAGCTCAGGAATTCGGCCAAGCACAAACCAGGCCAGCCAGGAGGGGCTGGGTTCGACCTGGCTCAGGGGCCAGGTCGACTACCCAGTCGACCCCCAGGTCGACTACCCAGTCGACCCCCAGGTCGACTATGTAGTCGACCTGGGTGCCCCAGGTCGACTACCTAGTCGACCTGGGTAGCCCAGGTCGACTACCCAGTCGACCTGGGTGCCTTGGGCGGGAAAATTCCCGCCCTGGCAAAACTGGCCTGATTTTTGAAATTTGAATTGATTTTCTGAGCTGCTTAAATTTTAAACTGAATTCTGAAACTTCCGGAGGCCATATCTTCTTCATACGGAGTCCGTTTTACGCAAACTCGGACTCTATCCCAAGCAGAATTCCGAGACGAACGAAATGGCATATCCTGTTTCCCTTAATTCTTTGATTTGAAATTAATTATACTTTAATTTTTGAATTTCACTGTTATAGAATACACGGGGTGTTACATTCTCCCCCACTTAAAAGGATTTCGTCCTCAAAATCTTCAAGTTTAGGAAGAATGTATATCCTAACAACCAAACGTCCATCTACTCATTCATCAAACACGAGTATCCATTGTCCTTAAAAGACTTCTAATGCTTCATGATCATATGCGAAGTGTGTGTACATGTACTTATCTAATGCAAAATCAGGCGGCCTACTGATTCAGTTGACCTCCTTAATGCAAATTATGTAAGTGTCATGAATCCATTATGTATGCAAATTTCCCTATTCATGATTCTACATGAGTGCACAATCATTCATATATAAATGCTACATCCATATGACAACACATCAAACTTCAACCATATACAAATGCAAACATATATATATATATGCATATGCAATATGAGGTGAGTGAGCCGATCTAATACCTAGATTGTGTGTGTATATGCAACCACGAGCAACCACTAGCAATCACTTGCAACCACTTGCAACCATCATCCATAACATGTTTCAATTACATGTTTTCATCCAAAGGGTTTCTACCTAAAAGATAAGGTCGATGAGATATACCTAAAAAGATAGATAAAAGTGCAACTTAAGGAAAAAGAAAGATAAAAAATGTACCCTCGAAAAGAAAAGGGTAGGCTGCGCGTATTCTAGCTTCAGTTTCCCAAGTCGCGTCTTCCTCGGCGTCGCTCCACTGAACTTTGACGAGCTTGACTTCGCGGTTGCGTAGCTTTTTCACTTTAGTTCCTAAGATGCGGGTTGGAACTTTCCTCACGGTTGCTTCGCGTTCCACTTCAGCTTCTTCTAGGATGCTTGGCTCTACCACTTCAGCAGATTCATGTAGACATTTTCGGAGGAGCGAAACATGAAAAACGTTGTGAACTCCGGCTAGTTTTTCGGGTAGCTCTAATATATAGGCTATTTTCCCAATTTTCTCGATGATAGGAAATGGCCCTATGAACCTTGGTGCTAGCTTTCCTGTGGTTCCAAAATGAACAACGTTCCTTAGCGGAGATACCTTAAGAAAAACTCTGTCCCCAACCTCAAATTCAAGGTTGGTCCTCCTCTTGTCGGCGTAGGATTTCTGTCTGTCTTGGGCTGTCTTCATCCCTCTTCGTATCAAGTCTACTTTCTCTGAAGTCTCTCGGATCATATCTGGCCCAAGTATGAGCTTATCAGTAGACTCCCACCAACAAGCGGGCGATCGGCACGACCTTCCATATAAAGCTTCGAAGGGCGCCATTCCAATGGTGGCTTGGTAGGTGTTGTTGTAGGAAAATTCCACCAAAGGAAGATGGTCCTCCCACATCCCTCCGAAGTCAAGGACGCACAGTCTTAAAAGGTCCTCCAAAACTCTGTTCACTCTTTCTGTCTGCCCGTCGGTTTGGGGAAGATAGGCTGTGCTCAAGCATAACTGTGTGCCTACCGCTTCTTGCAGACTCCGCCAAAACTCACTTGCGAAGATAGGGTCTCGGTCACTAACAATACTCGATGGTATTCCATGGAGTCGAACAATTTCCTTGAGATAAAGAGATGCTAGGGATGAGGCAGTTCTTTTACTCTTGACAGTTAAAAAGTGGGCGCTTCTAGTAAGCCTATCCACTATTACCCAAATGCTAGTGTTGCCTCTTCTAGACCTAGGCAGCCCATCAATGAAATCCATTGAGATGCTATCCCACTTCCACTGCGGGACCTCTAGAGGATGGAGCAGACCGCCAGGCTTTTTCTGTTCCGCTTTAACCTGTTGGCACACCATACACTTAGAAACGAACTCTACCACGTCCTTCTTCATGCCGTTCCAAAATAAAGTTCTATTTATGTCCTTGTACATTTTATCTTCGCCTGGGTGTATCTTCATCTTGGAGTGATGTGCTTCCTCGAGAACCTTCTTTACTAAATCCCTTGTCTGTGGGACGCATAGTCTTCCGTCTCGCCTTAACCAACCCTTATCGTCGATGGAGTATCTGTTGAGGTGACTTGAAGTCTCACCCCTAATTAGCCTATCAATCGTTTCCACAAGCTGAGGGTCTTCGCTTTGTGCCGTCCCTATTGAGTCCACTAAAGTCGGGCGTACTTCGAGAGATGCTAGCAGGCTCGGTTCAAAATCGGTGGAGGGCCTAAAGTTAAAACTGGCTATAAACTCTAGGCTTTGCCTTTCAACAAACAGCGGGCTTAGGGTCAGTTTCTTTCAGCTCAACGCGTCTGCCACTACGTTGCCTTTGCCCGGATTGTAGGAGATCTCGAAATCGTACGAGGCAAGAAACTCCATCCATCTCTGTTGCCTCAAGTTAAGATCTTTCTACGAGAAAAGATATTTCAACGATTTATGGTCAGTGTAAAGTTCGAACTTCTCACCTAGGAGATAGTGTCGCCAAGACTTGAGTGCAAAGACGATGGCAGCTAACTCAAGATCGTGGGTCGGGTAGTTCTTTTCATGCACTTTCAACTGCCTTCCACCATAAGCTACTACCCTTCCTTCTTGCATTAAGACAGCGCCTAGCCTTGTCCTACATGCATCTGTATAAACTGTGAACATCTTGCTTCCATCTGCCAACGTCAAAACAAGGGCAGTTGTAAGAGCCATTTTTAGTCGTCGGAAAGCAAACTCGCAATCCAAGTCCCAATTGAACACTAGATTCTTCTTGGTCAGCCTTGTGAGCGGAGCTGAGATTTTCACAAAATCCCTTATGAATTTTCGGTAGAAACCTGCTAGTCCTAGAAAACTTCGGACCTCAATTGAATTCCTTGGTGTCTTCCAATCCTGTACCGCTACTACCTTGGCAGGGTCCATAGCTAACCCTTCTTTGGATACTATGTGCCTAAGGAACCTCACTTTTTCTCTCCAAAAGTGGCATTTGGAGAATTTGGCTTTTAGCTGATGGACTCGCAGAGTTTCCATGATTGCCCTTAAGTGCTGAGCATGCTCTTCTTCACTCTTTGAGAAGATCAAGATATCGTCTACGAAGACCACTACGAACTTATTGAGGAAATCTCTGAACACCCTACTCATTATGTCTACGAAGTAAGCGGGTGTGTTTGTCAAGCCAAAAGGCATGACAAGCCATTCAAAGAAGCCGTCTGGGGTTCTGAATGCTGTCTTATCGATACTATCTTCAGCCACCCTTAGCTGATGAAATCCAATCGCTAAATCGAGTTAGGAGAAAACAGACGCTCCTACAAGTTGATCAAACAGAACGTCAACTCTTGGGAGAGGGTGCCTATTCTTTTTCGTTAGCTTGTTGAGCTCCCTATAGTCAACACACAGACGGAGTGATCCATCCGCCTTTGTGGCGAACACCACTGGAGCGCCCCATTCTGAAATACTCCTCCTAATGAACCCCTTCTCTGGAAGCTCTTTAATCTGTTTACTGAGCTCTTTCCTTTGCCGCGGAGCCATGTGTCTAACGGGCAACGCAACGGGCTTTGCATTATCTACAAGATATATGCGGAAGTCTATCTCCCGCTTCGGAGGTAAGCCCTTCACCTCTTCGTAGACATCCGGATATTCCCGGGCCACTCTAACTGATTGCAAACTTTCAACAGAAGCATCTAGCGATTCAAGATAACTAAGCATAACCGCATACGAGGGATTACAAGTAATTTCCAGAGTGTTACCGAGTTGGGTCAGGAGCCTAACCACCTTTTTCTCAGAATCAAGGATGGCACCATTACTGGATAGCCAATCCATGCCCAAAATCAAATCATATCCCGAGAAGCCCAAAAAAAGGGACTACATCTAAATTCTACGCTTAGAATAGAAATTTTCAATCCTACACAGATCATAGACAGATGAGCCGGGCCCCCAATTGGATTTGAAACAATCAAGGGGTCCTCTACCATACTAGTTTCTAGGTGCAGAGATTCTACTAAAGCAGATGAAATAAAGGAGTGTGATGCGCCAGAATCAAATAAAGTGCGAACTGGGTGATCATAAAGATAAACTACACTTTCTACAGAAGTATTTATACCTCGCTGTTGCAGAGGTGGCGCTTCTAGCACATGAACCTGTGCCCCTGAGGTGGATCCAGCCCTCTGCCCTCGTTTCTTTGGGCAATCCTTAGCCATATGGCCTGTTTCACCGCAAGAAAAGCACCCACCATTCATCTTGGCCTTCTTTTTCCGGCAAACTTTCACCAAGTGCCCCACTTTGCCACAAAAATTACACTTCCTCTTCTCTTTGTTGTCTTTCCCGCCCTTCTTAAAGTCTGTCTTCTTAGGCTATAAACCCTCTTTCTTCCCTTGAGAGCTTTCTGCCTTTGTCTCCTTCTTGCCCTTATCCTCTTCGTTCAGCAATGCCATCTGCACCAACCTTTCATACGTAGCTCCCATGGGTATATGGGTCATGGCCAAACTGTGTAATGGCTCATTCAATCCTTTGACAAAGCGGAGAGCTTTCTTGTGCGGAGTGTTGACTAGGTCCAGCCCGAACCTAGCCAGCTGATCGAACTGATTAACATACTCTTTGACTGTCATATTCCCTTGCTTAAGAAATAAGAATTTTTTCAACTGAAGACTCCTTTCATCTTCTGAGAGAAATTTAGCTTCAAACCTTGCCCTAAAGTCCTCCCATGTTTCCGCTGGCCTTTCTGCATTGGTGACTTCCTACCAGTAGGAAGCCTCGCCTTTAAGTAGCCATACTGCCAGTTGTACCTTCTGCCTATCTTCTACCTCAAAGATGACGAATAAGTCCTCGGTTTCCTTCAGCCAATTTCTGACTGCCACGAAGGACTCGGTTCCATGAAAGTCCCTCCCTCCCATAGCTTTGAAATCTTTACATATCTTAGCAAAAGTATTACCATGCGGAGGAGGTGGAGGGAGAGGTGCTGCTGCAGCTGGATGATTTCCTGCAGCTGGGGGAGGAGGAACAGTGGGACCTGGCTGATTGGCCCTTGCTTCTAAGAACCGTCTGAACCAACCAGGTATTGGTATACCCTCTGGCAAGTTAAGTTCTTCGGACATGCTGAAACAAAAAGGATAGATTCAAAACGAAGGATAAAAGATAGTACCTATGGCTTTGGGGGACTATGCCTTTTTAAAATAAAATAACATTTTATCTTTAGAAATGCTTCTTTACATTTTCTTTTTGGAAATGAATTTTCAAAACTTTTTATCTTATTTGGTAAACCTATGCTCTGATACCAAGTGAAACACCCCACCTCCGTTAGGGTCACTCTCAAAGGAATGCCCTAATTTTGGTGGAGGTTTATAAGTATAAGTCACAGATACACAAGACAGATATAAATACACATATTTTTGAACAGCGGAAAACAACAACACTTTTATTCCATCAAAATACGTGTTTACACAAAACATGCCATAATTGTCTTACAATACTTCCAAAAACCATTACATTTTCATAACTGTCTTGATGTCATAACTTAAAGAAGCATAAAAACAAAAGTAAACTGCATAAGTCCCCATAGTTGCAATCCAAAGCCATAGTCCAAAATGAAAGAGATCCAAGCAATACATTCTTTCTCTTCAAGCTGGATGTAAAAACTGGTCAAGCTGCGGTATTCCCTCCCTGTGGACCTTGGGGGGGGATGAAAGAAAAGAAGAGTCAGACATAAAGCCTGAGTAAGTCTAGGACTATTCAGTCTATGAATAAAGAATTGGGCATGATAAGTATAAACTGGAAATGGGAAAGCACCATAAACTAAGTTAAGTTGTCTAGAGTCGAATATACTATCGTACCCCATAAAAACTCTGCACCCCTATAGGCTAGTTTCCAACAGGCACCCATAATCAGGGTGAAGTGATCCATTCCTAATGATCGGCTCCTACTCGCATAGTTACATGTGTCTTACGGCCCCCGATGTTGTAGTTACCTATGTTGGTCCCACCATGGGGTGTATCAAGTCCCATGGTGGCGGCCCGACACAATTCTAGAATACATAGGTATACTACTGGTGCCTAGTGCCTAATTTTTCTGCGCTGGAGTGTGTGCACGCCCGCACCCCATTAGAACCTACACTGCTGCACCACCACCGTCGATTTGACCTCTTACAGTCAGCCCAGTAATCGTGCCCCACCTTGCCTAGTTCAGGGTATCCTGATACACCTTGTAGGGTTACTGCTGAAAAGGGTCCCCCGCTTCTAGGTTTTCTATTTCTAGCCAACATGCTAAGTTTGTTAAGTGTTTGTAAACCTAACCCCCAATCAGTCTATATAGTTCAGCATGTTCAATTTGATTAAGTATTAATTCAATTTACTTAATCCTATCAATCCTGACTCAGCCTTAATTGTCTTATTAAAGCCTCGACCTCTCACATTAGACATGTATTGTTGTGACTGCCTGTTGCCAGTTGGTTCCAGGCAGTCTTACGTCACAACTCAGTCTAACCTCGGGTCTTTATTGGGCTCAATGTTTAACCACCCACATTGGATAGGAATTGTTTTGACTACTGGACAGCCTGGCGGTTCCGGGCAGGTTTATATCACAATTCAATCCAACCTCGGGTTAAACACATCGTATTTTCTAAATTTACATATTTTGTCTCTTTTCTTTTTATATGTAAATATTTGCGGCCCATTATTCAAATTCATCTTTATTGGGTAAAATTAATTTATACCACTTAATTGTTTTCAAGGTCGTTGGCATGCGTCAAACATGCCAACACATATGTTTACATTTTAACCCAAACGTCATTACCCCCGTTTTATACGTTCTCTACAATATAACTTATGTTGGGTTTAACATTTAAACCCAACTTAGCCACATGAAAAAGGGGAGGCTTAGAACATGGTGTTTATATATTCTAAGTAACATAAAAGGGGAGTGTGAACGCATGAAATTGCAACATAACGATCTAATTAACATGAATTAGGCACTTGTGAACTTGCATTGTAATAGCATATAATCATGGCATAAACATACCTAAACATGAATCATGGTTTTTAATCTATTCACGTAAGCTTGCAAATGGGAATGTAAATCTAACGTAATTATGTATCACATATATCATCATATGATTTTGATAACAACATAGGCCTAAAACATGTCTCAATTAGGCGTAACACCAAACATAGTTTAGTCATGTTCATAGAATTAATACAAGTTCACAAAGATGCTTGCTTTTTTCACTAATACAAAAGTATGGTTTTTACACTTGAACAATGATGCCAATTCCAACATAAATTCATATAAACCATAATACTTAATTGAATCCAACTACACACTAAAAGTGATCATAAAAAAAATGTACATCATGTTGGCATAATAGAGAACCATATACTTGCATGAATCTCAAATAAACTACCACAAACATATAGTCGTTAATATGAATCATATACTTGCAAATATCCAATAGGCCTAACATCGTTATACCACAATATTCCCAAATCGGTTCGTAATTAGAATCATAGCAACGTACAATTATGAGTTATTATCGCCACAAATTAAGTACAATTCCATTTCTCATTTTACACAAATCAAAACACAATTATTCATTTACATCGGAATAACACTCTACTTACAACGTATGACGAATCTTCAATTCAGGTTTCTGAATTCTGAATTTGGAGATGCTATCGTTTGTTGTAGGCGTTGTTTTGATTTAGTTGTCATTGCTTTAGGCTTTTGAATTGTCTCATAATCGTCTCTCAATTCTGACGGCTACTTCTAGTCTTTCCTCAGCAGCATTACGGTCTCATTCTAATTTTTATTTGTATGAATTAGGTGGAGTCTTAGGTCCTTTTTATAGAGTTTGTGAATTGATTAGAACCGTCGATGGAGCTTGGATTAATATTAGCCAATCGTTTGAAGGAGAGACCAATCAGGAGCTGACACCTAGCCCTAGTGATAAGGCAAGGCTCAGGAATTCGACCAAGCACAGACCAGGCCGGCCAGGAGGGGCTGGGTTCGACCTGGCTCAAGGGCCAGGTCGACTACCCAGTCGACCCCCAGGTCGACTGCCCAGTCGACCTGGGTGCCTTGGGCGGGAAAATTCCCGCCCTGGCCAAACTGGCCCGATTTTTGAAATTTGAATTGATTTTCTGAGCTGCTTAAATTTTAAACTGAATTCTGAAACTTCCGAAGGCAATTTCTTCTTCATACGGAGTCCGTTTTACGCAAACTCGGACTCTATCCCAAGTAGAATTCCGAGACGAACGAAATGGCGTATCCCGTTTCCCTTAATTCTTTGATTTGAAATTAATTATACTTTAATTTTTGAATTTCACTGTTATAGAATACACGGGGTGTTACACCTTCTTTGGGCAGTCCTTCACTAGATGTCCCGCTTCGCCACAGTGAAAACAGCCGGTCTTCTTTTTCTTTCGGCAATCCTTGCTGAGATGGCCTGGTGTCCCACAGTTAAAGCATTTCTTCTTTCCGTTGCCATTATTGTCTTTACCACCCTTCTTGTTTTGCTGTTGTGGTTTCTTCTGATCCCCTTTCTTCTCGGGTGCCTTATCAGCTTTAGTGCCTTTCTCCTCGTGCATGAGTGCCATGTCCACTAGCTTCTCAAAGGTGGCCCCCGTAGGGATGTGGGTCATAGCCAACCCTTGCAACGGTTCATTCAATCCATTAACGAACCTCAGAGCCTTCTTCTCCGGCGTGTTCACTAAGTCCAAGCCAAACCTTGCTAACTGATTAAATTTGTTGACATATTCTTTCACTGATGAGCTTCCTTGCTTTAATGTCAAGAACCTTTCCATGTATAGATTCTCTTCTGCCCTTGAGAGAAACTTTGCCACAAACCTACGTCTGAAATCCGCCCAAGAATCAACAGGACGCTCCCCATTAGTGACCTCCCATCAAAACAAGGCCTCTCCCTTCATTAACCAAGCTGCTAATTTGACTTTCCTCCCTTCTTCCACTTCAAAGATTTCTAGCAATTCTTCCACCTCCTTAAGCCAATCTCTAGCTTCCACAAACGTTTCTGACCCTTGAAAAGGTTTTCCACCCATAGCCTTAAATTCCTTGCACGTCTTTGCAAAAGTATCTACGCGAGGAGGAGGAGGAGCGGGTGCAACAGGTGGTGGAGGAACATTGGCTGGACCTGCAGCGGCCCTAGCCTCTAATAACCTCCTATACCATCCTGGTATCATTACACCATCCGGAAGGTTAAGATATTCAGCCATGCTGAAACGAAAAAGGAAAGATTCAAAATGGAGAATTCGAAAGATAAAGATATGGCTATTGGGGATTATGTTTTTCTTAAAAACTTCTCTCTTTAAATTACTCATCAAGACATGTTTGTGAAAACACTTCTTCCAAAAATACTTTAGAAAAATATTTTTTTCTAAAAATTTTATCTGTTCTGGTAACCTTAAGCTCTGATACCACGTGTAACACCCCAAGTCCATTAATGTCACTCATAAAGGGAATGCATTAACTTCAATGGAGGTTTTAAGTGAATACAGAACATAAAAATTACAACAAGACAGATAATAAGTAGTACTTGGAAATCTAAAACTTCATTTTATTGCAGCGGAAATTAAACATGTTTGTTACATCATAAAAACCATAAATCAGAGTCAAGTACAATATCCATGTTGATAAAACAAAATACATAACCCCATTACATAAATAGCCATTAAAGAAGATAACAAGCTGGGCTTTACTTCAACGGTCCAAGCTTTCCAAAGAGAGATGAAGCAATCCAATCAAACTCCACTAGAGCTGGGTCCAACCTGAGGACCTGGAGGGGGAAAAAGGATAGAAATAGAGGGGGTCATACATAAAGTCTGGCGAGTATGATAATTCTAACAATACTATTATCAAAGTAACTATAATAAGGCATAAGCTGGAAAACAAGGAAATGCCTATGAACTATTGGGTATGGAAAAGCAGATAAAGATAACGTTAAAGGCACACCTAATTACTAACGAATAATTACTACACTGCACCGCACCAGTCACCATAAAGGTTGACCCCACTTGCTTCACACAGAAATTATATAAATAGCCTTGCGTACCCCTAGCTGACTACATATGTGCCGTCTGCCCCTATCTTCACTAGGTGTACCCCACTACCCACTTTTGATCGGCTACCTACTCGTAGATACCCGTGCTGGCCCCACAAAGGGGTGTATCACTCCCCTAAAGTGGCAACCCGATACAACTTGAGAATGCACGGCTTATACCTACTCGATGCAACAACGTCTTACCTATCATCCCGGGTCCACATACGCATATGAAACCCATTGGACTTGCGTTGCCACCGCTACGCCGTTTTGGCCTCTTACAGTCAAACCCAGCATGCGTGTCATGTCCTCGACTTGGGTCGAGCCCAAAAAGATACGTTTGGGATACTGGTTGAAATGGGCCCCCAATTACTTACCACTAGCTATCCACCTAAGCTTGTCCCCACTAGTATATCCCACATAACCCTCTTCTTAGTCATGTTCATTTACATGTGTGTTTGGTTAAGTCTTACTAATCGTATTTCAAATGCCACTAAAGGCACCCACTAGATTCCTCATGCCACCCAAGGCACCTACTTAACCCCCATGTCCCACTTCACATGTTTATCTGGTTAAGTATTTCTTAATTCATTCAGGCCATAACCTCATAAAGACCTCTCACATTAGACTGGCATTTATGGCAGCTGGATTGGTCGGGCGGGTCCGGGCAGTCTTACACCATAAAAGAGTCTAACCTCGTGTCTTTACAGCTGTTATGCTTTAATTTGGGCCTAGGACCTCTCACATTGGGCTGACATTTGTGACTACTGGATTTGCCGGGCAGGTCCAGGCAGTTTTACATCACAAACGAGTCCAACCTCGTGTCCTAAGCATTGATTAACACTTATAATCTTTTACCCCAGTTTTAAATATATCCCTATTCAAATCATTAATTAATTCCAATTTTAATGATGTCCATAATTGACTCAATTATGGCCATCCACTTACGGTATGCAAAATCATGTCAATTGCACCCCAATTTCTTAATATTAAATCCTTAATATTACCCTACCCCACGTTATACGTTCGCTTATTCAACGCAACATATACGTTAGACTCGAATAGTCTAACTCATAGCAAAAAGATAAATTATCAGAACATATAGACAAATAAAATAGATCTAATCATAATAGGGGTGAAACTTGCGTAAAACTACACATGTCATGGATCTAAAGGTGTCAACTTGTTTGGTTAAATGTCACAACTTATATAATATGATCATAACCCATGTTCGTGTATAAACTTGCATATGTGGTTTATGCAACATAATGATGGTGTGAACTAGCATCTAACACATAAAACTCACACATGTCATATCATAATTCTAGATCTAAATAGATGTCATAATTCTAGATCTAAATAGATGTCATACAATATGTGAGATTATACATACTAATAAATCTAAATTTGCATAGGTACATGTGATTTGTCATGTGAATCATCATAGCCCAAATATATATAATCAACATCATGATTCATAAGCTAACTACAACATAATAACATCATGGCTTTGTAACATCGCAACTTAGCATAGAAACTTGCAACATATATAATATCATCATAGCATGATTTACAACATATAGGATTTCATCATCACATAACATAGGATTTACAACATACATGATAGCATAAGGTTTACAACAACATATATGACAATTCACATCATTTTCTTATGATCCATATCACATCTTAATCTAATTAGTTTGCTAATAATCTTATTAAGATCATCATACTCACAATTAGAAAAGAAAGAGAGTCTTGATTTGCTTTAGAGTTGAGTAGAATTAGAGTTTTGATCAGCTTTCTTCCTTCTTAGTTGGCGGCGGCTACACTGAGTTCCATGGCGATGGCATGACGGCGGCTATTCTATTTTTCATGTGATTTTAGAGTGAGAGACTACCTAGGTATATATAGAGTTCAGTATTTATTTAGACCATCAGATCAACTCAGAACTAACCTGAACCGTTAAATTAGCCAACTCAGCCCTAAATACACATCAGCAGCTCAAGATTGGGCTCTACCAAAACCTGGCCGACTTGACCAGGTCGACACCCAAGTCGACTGCGCAGTCGACCTTGTCCTGGGGGTGTCGACCGCCCAGTCGACCTGGGGTGCTGGGCGGGAAATTTCCCGCCTGGCCTGTTTGACTTCGAATTTTGAATTTTGAATTTTCTGAAACTTCCGATGGCCATATCTCCTTCATACGAGTCCAAATCACGCAAACTCGGACTCTATTTCAACCAGAATTCCGAGACAAACACAATGGCGCAACCCGTTTCCCACAATTCTCACGTCTGAGATTAGTTATTCTTTAATTTGTGAATATTAATATTAACAGAATTACGGGGTGTTACAATCAATATTTAGAATTACATATAAGTCTTAATAATTTACATGTATGTATGATCTCGAATTTATATATTGGTTGTAGTTGATATGAATGTATACAAATTCTAAAACATATCAAGCTTGTGATTTAGACCAAAATTTAAAAAGCAGTCCATCATTTATACATAGCAAATTTGATGGATCAAAATACATAAAGGCGTAGAGTGACACCAAACAAAATCAACACACATCATATTCCCACTGCAACATTCAAGTTATATCTTCTGAACTTCGCCTTAATAAGCCTAACTAAACAGGAAAAATGCAAACTTAGAAACAAGTAGTAGCATAATGGACATTTTTAGCATTCATAAAATGATGTTTAAAAAAAGGAACCGAAGACATATAGTTCTGTGCAAATATGAATAAAATACCATATATAAATAGTCTACTCAATGGAAAAAAATGCAACAGTTTGACTATAGAAAAGAATATACGAACATGTGGGTCTTAACTTGCTGCCACGCTTTATTTTGAATTGTTGAAGTTGTAATATCGACTTTGAACATATGTGCTATGAACTAATTAATGGAACTACATGAAACATGTTACTGCACGAAACAAAGATACGCGGGTAGCTGATAGTTCTCAATTTCAACCTAACTTTGATCCAATATATCTAAATAAGTATAGATAGCAATCAGTGGTGCCTTCATAGGCAAAAATTCTCTCCCAAAATCACTACAGATTTCAGAATTCATACTTTGACTACTATTGGCAATTATAATTTTTAATAAAAGAAAGATGATTAATGGAAACATAATTTTTTTCATATGGGATGCTACAAGTACTAGTGGGTAGAAATACACCCCACATCATGGAAACGCGATTATAATGTTTTGATGATAACTACTGTGCTACAATATTACTAATATGTTTATTGTGTGATTTCAAAATAACTGCATTGGAAGATAAATTTGATGTGAATTCCATCGCATTTGGACCATGATATATTTTGAAAGGAGGTACTTTCATCTTCTAATTTTGCATCTTAAGTTCAATAAAAAAAATATAAAGATCTAAATTAGACCAAAATTAGACATTGTTGGGGATTTGATCCAAGACGGTTCAAATGGGAGACACACACGTAACCACCACACTGCACCTGCTACCAAAAATGGTGTGGATAACACTTGTCTAACAGATTAGAAAAGGTGGAATACTAAAAATGAAGGAAACTAGAAATCAAACCCACTAAGTAGATTGGAAGACATGATCGGAAGGGTAAGAAGCGAGGATTGATATAACATCACTTAAAGTCCAATTCACACCAAAGTTCATATGGAAGCTTAACAAAGAACAAACATCAAAGGTACAGGGTCCATTGCCGAAAATACGCTAAGGTGATCGGTCGACACCAACCCATATCCTTAGGATATTTCGGCATGGCACTTCCTGTGGTAGATTAACAAGTTATGTTAGCACTCCTTGCAAGCGGGCTTGGCCCAACTCTCTTCAGAACTCCTAAAAATACCCTCCTTGTTCCAACATGAAGGGGAATCTGCTTCCTTGCTCTTCCGAAGCTCTATAAAAACACTCTTCATTTGCAACAGCCATTACTTTCCTCTAACAGCAAAGCTTCTTCCCTAGAGATAGCTGCTACAAGTTACCTAGGTTGGTTATCGTGATTCTCAGATAACCATTAGTACTAGTGATTGTTTGGTATTCTCTACAAGGCAGATCTACGGAGAAATACGCATTAAGAACTCGAAGCCTGGTAGATATCATGGCTCCTCCTAGAAGGAATACAAGTAAAAGAAAATCTACAGCGGCGGGAGCCTCTATAAACGTGGTTGGCGATACTCAGATCTCAATCTTAGCTAATAACCCTATAGCAACTCAAACCCCCGGAGAAGCTATTACCCGGAGATAATTGGATAATGTGGTGGATGGAATAAATCAACGGTTGGAAGGCACGAACCAGATGTTAATGGAAAAGTTTGATGCTTTCTTGGATACCAGGCCATACTCAAGGACTGATAGAGTCGAAATTGATTGGAAGAACAAATACATTCTTCAGCTTTGGACCAGAGAAATGAAGATCCAAACGACGCGTCCAAATATGATGCTATTGTTGCTCGAGCCAATGCCAAAAGAAGTGGTGGTGTCCGTAGAAAAATAAGTATGGGTGGAAATATGGAACGACGATCTCATGATGGTAACGACCTTGATAGGATGTCGGTTTTTAATGATAATCCCAATAATAATGCTAATCTTGACAATGAACAAGTTGAATTTGAAGAAAATAAGCGGAAAAATCCCTTGAGACCCTCTTCCTAGAAAATTGTGAGCACTGCCAGAGGGGCACTTCCATGAGTCGGAAGATCAGGATCCCAGCCAGCTAATCGAGGCCGTCCGCCTAACCAGACACCCGGAAAGGTAGTCGGCATCTGCCCCATAGAGAAAAATGATAATAAAGAGTATGTCTCAGAGACGATCAAGCAGATTATGAATTATACTTTTGCCAGAAAAGAAAAAGAGGAGGATTGGGGATTTTCCCTTAGCAAGACTCCTTTCACTAGCAAGATACTGAAAGCCGATTACCCTAAGAAGTTCGTCCCACCAACGATTCCAGCACACAACAGAACAACAAATCCTAAATTATTTCTATTTAAGTATGACTGTCATGAATGGTGCACGGGAAACCGATGAACTAAAGTGTTGATATTTCCTGGTATACTTTGAAGGAGTAGCATCATTGTGTTTTACAAAGCTTGCACCAAATTCAGTTGATAAGTTTGAAGATTTAACTTGAAAGTTCAAGCAACAATTTAGATTGTACACTTTGAAGGCAAACAATATCATGTCACTATCGGTAATGGCTCGGAAACCAAAAGAACCTATGAAGTCCTTTTTGATTCAATTTAATACTGAGTAACTGAGGCAGGTAACTCAGAGCCAAGGATGGTGTTGATTGCCTTCGTCCGAGCTATTGATAAGGAAAACGAATTTGAATAATTGGTAAAGATGAAGGAACCTAACACTCTAGAGAAGTTATATAAGAAGGCCAAAGGGTTCCTCAAATGGGAAGAGGAAAATCCGATAGCTATGGATACTGTTAGTCCCACACAAAACCACCCTGACAACAATCGCAAGGAAGATGGTCCCGCCCAAGAGGAAGGAAGAAAGGGGGCAAGTCATAAGACAGCTAACAACGGAATGGAAAACGCCTTTGGTACTTCAAGACTGAAGATTTCTCAACTCTACGACCAAGCATTCTTTCATAGGACTTTGCCCAACACGACAGGAAGAGGATTTCCCAACAATAGCCATATTAATTGGGGCAGGTAATGCGTCTAGCCTTCCAATATGGATTCATCAACGAACGAATGCCCACTTGTGGAACTCGTGCCTTTTCGTGGAACTCGTTACCTTATCCATCCTTGTTCAACAAGGTCACCTTCCTCCGGGTTCACTTCTTTCTCCTTACCTGGAAGTGGCTAAGAAGAGGAAGCAAAGGCCGAAGAAAGAAATTTCCTTCCGCACGACTGCTCTTCTTTCCTGTTTGCTATAACTGTAAATAGATGATTTGCTTATTTAACAACAATCTAAGTGGTTTGGGCACTAGGCAGTAATAACTGGTAAGGTTAGTACGGACCCGGTCACTAGAGTGGCTCCCTATTAATATACTGGACTTTCTGAATGAATGGGCACATGCATCTCAGGTAATTTAGTCTTATGGTTCTTCATTATCTGCATATGGTCTTTTTTTCTTAGGTGCTCATTTTGTCTGGGCATTTAGTTTAATGTTTCTATTCAGCGGCCGCGGTCATTTGCAAGAACTCATTGAATCCATTGTTTGGGTTCATAACAAATTAAAAGTTGCTCCTGCTACTCAGCCTAGAGCCTTGAGCATTGTACAAGGACGTGCTGTAGGAGTAACACATTACCTTCTGAGTGGAATTTCCATAACATGGGTCTTAGCAAGCATTATTGCAGTAGGATAATGGCTAGGAGGATTTGAAAGGCATTATGGCATTAAGATTTCCAAGGTTTAGCTCAGGATCCCAATACTCGTTGTATTGGTGTGGTATTGCTACCGCACATGACTTTGAGAGTCATGATGATATTACTGAGGAACGTCTTTATCAAAATATTTTTGCTTCTCACTTTGGTTAGTTAGCAATAATTTTTCTATGGACGTCTGCCTAAAAACATCTTCTTGGCATCGGATGAACTGAAACAATATACAAAGCCACCTCCTATGAAGATGACTGATGGACAAAGGAATTCCAACCGATTCTGTCAATTTCAAAATGAACCAGTACATACCACTAATGAATGCAGGCACTTGAAGAATTCAGTATAAGAGCTTATTAGGGATAATAAGTTATAGCGGTATGTCAAGAAGCTTCGTGCAACCCAACCATCTCTAACGACATAGGGGTAGACTAGCCCCGCAAACCAACCGGGACTCAGCAACCGGAATGAAGGACAAAACAACGGGAAATTGGTCATTCATACCATTTTAGGAGGCTAGCACCATGCATAGAAGAGCTAGGGAGAAATGGAAAGATACTCAAGTGCTCTGAAGTATGCTACGAGGGATGGGGTATGTTTTGTCTTAGAAGATACAACCCCTGCAAAGTAGCAAAAGAAATACAACGATGATATTGTTTTCAGAACTCGGGATATGGAAGGGGTTGGAGCTCCTACGCTTGATCCAATGGTGAAAACAATCAACATTGGGCCCGCAACGGTAAGATGGGTTCTTGTCGATTGTGAAGCATCTATAAACATTCTCTTCATAAAAACTTTCAACCAAATGAAGTTGTCAATGATCGATATGTCAGCTTGTCAAGCCAAGATCCAAGGCTTCTCTAGCGTGCTGCAAAGACCAAACAGAACAATTGATCTGCCCGTTGAACTCGGAGATGGCAAAAAGACTGTGGTATTGATCCAGACCTTTGTTGTTGTTGAATTTTCGACGTATAATGCATTCCTCGGCAGGCCGACATTAATGGATTTCAAGATTGCTCTAGCGCCATGGTGTCTCATGATGATATTACTGACCAAGAATGGAATTGGCGTCGTTAAAGTAGATCAGAATGCTTCTCAAGAATGCTACATAACCGAGTTATGAGAAGCCAAGAAGAAGGAAAAGAAGAAAGATGTGGAGGAACCTCTCCTCCCCCCCAAAACCCATCTTATAGCAACTAAAGAGCAACCCCTGCAATAGAGAGCACAGTTTGGCTCAGAATGCCATGGATCCACAGAAATAGTGTAAGGGATAACTGGGCAACGCCCGAAGAAATAACGATATCTATTTCAGTAGACTTAAAAGAATCAACCCGAATGTTGAATACTGGATCACAACTTGGTATGAAATTGCAGAGAGAGCTGATTGTTTTTCTTAAAGCTAATTTGGATGTGTTCGCTTGGAGTCATGCCGATATGTGTGGAATTTCACCTAAAGTGGCAAGTTATGCTTTAAACATCGATCCTCGATGTACCCTGGTAAAATTAAAAAGAATAAGTCAAGGCCTCGGGAGATTACTGGCCCTAAAGAAGGAAGTCGACCATCTAACGGGTAACATATTCATCAATGAATAGACATATCCGGACTAGGCCTACAATCCGGTTTTGATCAAAAAGGCAAATGGCAAGTGGCGAGTGTGCATTGACTTCTCGGACCTTAATAAAGTCTGCCCCAAAGATAGCTTTTTATTACCACGAATCGACCAGCTTGTAGCCGGGACGACATGACATGAATTACTATCTTTTATGGATGCATATTCACGGTATAATCAAATCATGATGCACGAGCCCGATAAGGAAAATACCAGTTTCATTACGGACTTAGGATTGTACTACTATAGAGTGATGCCCTTTGGTTTAAAGGACACTGGGGTAATGTACCAGTGGTTGGTCAACATGATGTCCAAGTCTCAAATTGGTAAGACCATAGAGCCATACGTCGATGACATTTTCGTCAAGTCAAAGAAGGCAGATAACCACATGGATAACTTGGTAGAGATGTTTGCCATTGTACGGAAGTATGGGATGAAGTAAACCCATTGAAATGTTCATTTGGTGTGTCATTCGGGAAATTCCTAGGGTTCATGGTCAGCGCAAGAGGCATCGAAGCAAACCTTACGCAAGTAACGACCTTGAGAAAAGCCAGAGCTCCCCGTGATAAAAGGAAACTTTAGAGTCTTAATGGGAAGATTACGGCATTAAGAAGGTTTATTCCAAAGGCAACTGATAGATGTATACCCTTTTTTGATGCTTTGAAAAAGGGGAAGAAAAGCTTCGAGTGGACAACAGAATGTCAGACGACCTTTGAAGAACTCATAAGGCACATGGAAGTCCCATCGATTCTCTCCAAGACAAATAATAGGGAGGACTTGATTGTTTACTTAGCAGTATTCTCTCACGGTCCGAGTGCAGCTTTGGTGCGAGAGGAGTCACGAGTCCATTGGCTAGTGTATTACATCAACAAGCGGTTCACTGGGGAAGAAAGGAATTATCCAAAACTCGAAAAGCTTGCGTACTGCTTACTGATTGCATCCAGAAAGCTGCGACCCTATTTACAAGCTCCTCCAATTAAGGTACTAACAGATCAACCATTGAAACAAATCCTGTTTAGACCAGAAAATCGAGGAGACTCCTAAAGTGGAACATCGAGTTGAATTAGTACGAGATAACATATGCCCTCGGAGAGCAATCAATGGTCAGGCACTAGACGACTTCATCGTAGAATTCACTTTACGAGAATGCAACAATGAGGAAGAGGCGGTAGGAGTAAAAACTCAATGGGATCTGTATGTGGATGGAGCCATGAACGAATATTGCTCGGGTGTAGGGGTGGTCCTAGAAACTCCCGTAGGATGATCAGTTTGTTATGCATAGTGATTGGAGCTCCCAGCCACTAATAACGAGGCAAAATATGAAGCTCTACTAGCCAGATTGAGGCTAAAAAGAGAGTTAAATCTCAAGACTCTTCAGATATTCAGTGACTCCCAACTTGTGGAATGTTAGGTCCGTAGAGGAATTCAAGCAAAAGGAGGAAACTCGGCTCCTTATTTATCGAAGGCGTGGGACCTCCTCGATCATTTTGAACATTATGATATTACACACATCCCGAGGGAAGAGAATATAAAAGCTGGTTCACTTGCAAAATATGCAAGCTCGGGAGATGCTCAACCGTTGGGTCAAGTACCAGTAGAGATCCTTAGTATTCAAAGCATCGATGAAATGGAAATCAAATGTGTTATGGAGACGTCAGAGGAGCCAAAGTCATGGATGAACTCGATAAAAGAATATCTCACGAGTGGAACCCTCCTTAAAAATCAAGTCGAAGGGAAAAAGTTGCTTAGAAAGGCTCTATGATTTATCGAGCAAGATGGGAAATTGTATAGAAGAGGATTTCTATGCCACTTATATAGTGTATGACTTGGGAAGAAGGCAAAAGAATTTTTTTCCGAAGTATATGAGGGAAAGTGTGAAGATCATATCGGTGATAAGACTCTAGCAAAAAAGATACTTTGATATGGTTATTTTTAGCCAAAAGTAAACAAAGACATTGCAGGCTACGTTGAAAGTGCGACGGATATCAAAGGTTTGCTAAAATTCCAAGAGCTCCATCATCCGAACTCACACAAATGTGTGTCTATGGGCATTCACAATATGGGGCATCGACTTGATCGGAGTACTACCAATAGCCAAAGCAGGAGCTAAATACACAATAGTTGCCATAGACTATTTCACAAAATGTCCCGAAGCGGAGCTGCTAGCCACTATTACCACGAAGAAAGTTATTAACTTTGACCCTAAAAATATCATTTGCAGGTTCGATGTGCAACAAAAGATCATCACTGACAATGTAACCCAATTTGAGAGTAGAGAGCTTCAGGATTTCTGCAAATGTTACCATGTTTAGAAAAGTTTCATAGCTGTAGCTCACCCAGATGCAAATGGACAGGACCAGCGTTTTCGGACCAAGATGGGATGGTCCATTCGTGATAGGACAAAAGCTCCCTGACGGCTCATTCAAGTTGACTACAACTGACGGGATTCCAATCCCCTGTGCTTGGGACAACGATAATCTACATCCTTATTTATCATAATTTTTTTGAGGGTTATATGGTTTATTTGTTTTCTTTTTTCTATTTGAAATAAGCCACCACCTATAGAGGGGCAGTATATTGGAACTTATGTTATTCTAATCATTTATAAAGATTGCCTTTGATTGTGACTATAGACCATGTGAATATTTGTCTCTTAGTTCAAAGTTTCATTCTCTTATTTCAATATTGCAAAACACTAAAATCCAATTTAAAAGTTTACAAGAAACAAGTCCAACAAACATAAGCATGACTTATAGAAATGAATAACCAATAATAACTCAACTTGGCAGAAGACGTTGTCATAACAAGGCACCCTCGATATACACTGCGCCGAGTCAGTCCCCGGAAGGTATGGTTCTGACAAGGCCACACAACCACCAATAAAAATCAAGGGCAAAAAGACCTCACTTTTATGAGACACCTTAATGTTGCATGTTGAGTTACGGCCCCGGGAAACGTGATCCCTGTTGTGTCCTGAAATTCCGGTCCAATTTGAGCTGACCAAATAACACAAGTCCAACCCAAATTACACTGGAAAACCAGAAAACTAATAGAAAGAAAACAGAGGGTGAGGAAATATAAGATAGAAACTTAGAATAGAAGAAGAAGAAGAAGAAGAACACAACATCAGAGTAATACGAACCTCACAATGGAACGAATAACATATAATATATATCATAACTTTGAAATATAAATTTGTACTTGAATATACATATCATTTCCAATGTACAGCACTTACAACACAGCGGAAATAAACAATAGCTATATGATCCTGAAGCCTCCTGCTCCAGCTCTTCAAGTATCTGTAAATCCCGACTACTTGACTGCCCGTACAAAATTGGGCACCCAAGAGTTTAGGGAAAAAAAACTCTCGTTCAGTCATGGGACTGGTATGAGTAAAACAATTTAAAATAGTTTGAGCAAGTAAATGATATCTCATAAGACCACGCCGTATAACGGAATGGGTTTTTCCCTTATGAGAATCGAAAATAATCTTTATATCAAAACTCATTGATATTATAATAGTGTCTATCAACCACAATATAATAATCATCTAGCAGAAACGCTTTCATCTCACGTTCTGATTATATAGTATACAATCAAAACCGCAAGCAAGTATTGGGTAACGGATTTCCAACTATGACAAGGTATGGAACCACCTTTCGCTAGTGTACCTCAAGAGAGGAATACACTGGGTTCAACAAGAACAACTTGCAACCCAACAACACATAACCGACCACTCATTTCGCTTGAGTGTATCGAATGTATATCACCAACGGTTGGATCAGCAACTGTTTCTCGAATGGGGCAGCATCGACAATAGATTTTTAGAAGTAAATGAAACTCTAGATCAGGTGATTATACACCCTAATAGGTGTGACCTACATAGCTATGTTGCCTGCCCGATTTTTGTCATTGCCCGGTTGTGAGGCTAGAGGCCACGCTTATCTCTGACAGATCACACATTTATTCACTTTGGATGTCAAATCGTCATACCCGCCAAATCACAAATTGATTTCCCCAAAAATACCACGGGTATACAGCTAAGAGAAACAAATCCTTCGCCACCAAACGTAACTACGTTTGAAGAGATCAACTTACGCGATACTTTAGATATACTCTGTCAGTCATTCGTCCATACAAGTTGTCCTGGGACTGGACCAACCGAAGACACTATACAGTACAACCATCTTTGGCAATCTTTACCTAAGATTTATACAACAGCCCTTGCACTTTACTCCGTCTTCAATTATCTTGGCATATATGATTCGCAACGCTTATGCCAATACGGAGTGGTTCTTCGGATAATAATCCAACTGGTCTCTACATATTAACAACGTTATAATGGTCGAAAACTTCGATAGTCGGTGAGTTAACTATCAAAGAAAAATGTCCGTGTGCACACAACGATCTTATTTCTAAATGGAATTATCGATCAAATCATCAACCATATATATATATATATTCATATTTCCGAATTTCCTATGTTTAGGAAATATACGTTATTCATCACTGGAAAACATTTCCATACTTACTTTCATTTCTTATTTTCTATATTAGAAAATATTTCTGATTCTTATTTGGAAAACATTTCGAAATTCCTTCATTTGGTTTGAAACAGTTGTTTAAATAAAACATCACGACGCCGACTCAAACCATTTCACTCATTAACTATATTCACTTATCCATCCTTTACTATCAAACCTTACCATTCCTTAGTTAAGAAGGAAGTCAATCAAGTTGGGGTATAATTACCTTTCAGACCTTAACTGAACAACATTTTAACTTCGAAATAGTCAAAGTTTATCTTTTAAATCTTTAACAAACTTCCTTACGTAACTCTCAGATTCTATTTACGTATCCACTTCTTTATTGAAAACATTTATTATAACTATAGCGTTATAATCCCTACTTCTGAAATATCTAACTTCAAAATGTAACCTTTATTCCTTAATTCGAATAATTAAACAAACACTAATTTATTTATATATACCCTTGATTTAAAAAACGGAAAGTAAATATTACTTCCCCCGAATTCGATATAATTGAATTCGACGCGTAACTGTCTTTTGAGTAATCTCTATTTGATTGAATCTTCTCGAATAACTTATATTCGATTAACTAACTTTCGAGTAACCAATATTCGATTAACTCACTTCGAATAACTTATATTTGATTATCTCACTTCGAATAACCAATATTCGATAACTCCTCTTCGAATAAATTATATTCGATAACTCTTCCCGAATGGACTATATTCGATTACTCTTCTCGAATGAACTATATTCAATTACTTTTCTCGAATGAACTATATTCAATTACTTTTCTCGAATGAACTATATTCAATTACTTTTCTTGAATGAACTATATTCAATTACTTTTCTCTCGAATGAACTATATTCAATAACTTTACTTCGAATAAGTGCTATTCGATAACTCTACTCGATTAACTCCATTTGAATAACTCTAACTAGTTAACTCTAACTGGTTAACTCTAACTGGTTAACTCTAACTGATTAACTCTAACTGATCAACCCTAACTGATTAACTCTAACTGGTTAACTCTAACTCTAATCGACTAACTCTAACTGGTTAACTCTAACTGGTTAACTCTAACTGATTAACTCTAACTGGTTAACCCTAACTGGTTAACTCTAATTAATTCACTATATTCGATTAACTCTAATCGAATAACTAATATTCGATTAACTCATTTCGATTAACTCTTTTCGATTAACTCTTTCGGATTAACTCCTTTGATTTATTCCTTTGAATTATCTCCTTCGATTAATTCCTTCGATTAATTCCTTTGAATTATCTCCTTCGATTAATTCCTTTTCTATTTGTTTACCTAACAAATAACTATTACCTTTTCAATTTTATTTATTTAACAAATAAATATTTCTTTTATCTTTTCAATTTATTTAACAAATAAATATTTCTTTTATCTTTTCTATTTATTTAACAAATAAATATTTCTTTTATCTTTATTTTTTTCCTAAATAAATAATTACTTTTCTATTCCATTTGTAAATGTTTTACAAATATTCCCTTTCCAATTCTATTTGTAAATAGTTTACAAATATTTCCTTTTTATATTTATTTTATTTATTTTCTAAATAAATGACCCTTTTATACTTCTATTTATTTCTTGAATAAATATTCCATTTTAATTCTATTTATTTAACAAATAAATATTTCTTTTTATAAAATCCTTTGATTTTATAAATATTTCTTTTTAATATAACATTGAAAATTTCCTTTTATAATTATTCTATTTATTTTACAAATAGATATTCCTTTGATAATTCTATTTACTTTCTAAATAAATAATTCTTTTTCAATTCTATTTGTTTGACAAATAAACATTCCTTTTCTATTTGTTTCCATAAATATCCCTTTTCTATTATATTTGTTTTCACAAATATTTCCAATTCTATTATATTTGTTTTTCACAAATATTTCCAGTTTTATTATATTTGTTTTCACTAATATAATTTATATTTCAATATACACTTTGAAAAATCCCTTTGTATATTCCAGTATTTCTTATGGTGTTTCAAATACCATATATCACTGCTCAGTATCACCCAAACACACACAATCGACAAAGATTGTATATCACATCATATATCACAATATATATGAAAAACAGTAAAATAAACGTTGAGGAATCCAGTTGGATTCCTCCAACCTGTTTCACTGCATCACAGATGTTAAACAACATAATTAACATCGATTTCATTTCAATATGAAATATTCTGTTAAACAGAATCAATATTTGACTAATGATTTATATATACATATATATCGTTATCTATAATTTCAACCAATACACAAGCAATTCAACCAAACAGTTAACATATAGCAATCAACAGAAAATTATCAGTTCTAAGAATGCGTTATAAAAATATAACTGTTCAGAGTTGGTGAGTTTTACTCACATTGGACGATCATCGTTAATAACGATAACCATCGCTTGATTCAGACGAACAATTTATTTCTCTATAAATTGTAATGAGCTTCAATTCACTCCCTGTTAGTTCCATTGTGTAGCCCTCTTCCCTACGATCCCAACGGATCTTGTTTCGCTGAATTTCGTTCATGTACGATCAAGTTATTGATTTTACAAGATAATACATTAATTTAAATTAAACTTAGATAAATATTCATATGGGCTTTACCCTTTCTCCACTTGGCCCATCCACCGTTCAAGCCTAGACCCCTCCACAAATCCTTCTTCCCCGTTCTCATTTCACGCTCCACGTCCCGTTCACTTTTCCATGACCGAAATTTACAACCACCAAACACCATCTTTACTTCATGAAATCACAAAAAGAAAACACACACATACTCCTCATCAAACACTCTTCAATCCAATACCACTTATACCTAACTCGCACCCTCCATACACAAACCAACGTGGAGCTACTCATCCCAGTATCGACATCTTTTCATACAGATTTCACCAAATTTCAGCAAGTAAGCTCGGTTTCACTTCCTCTATCTAATGGTAACAACCAAAACAAGAACGGACGCCTCAAAATCACAAAAACACCAGCCCTAACTCGAAAAACCCAACGCTGAATAAATTTTGAGCGACGGAAATAAGGCTCAAACTCAGCAAATCAGATATGTGGTTGAAGAGAAGCACCGTGGGAATTCAAATATACACTTGTTTGGATTTATTGATTTAATTTGGATTTTACTTTGATTTTGTGGACTCACGATTTTATTTTCTGGAACTAACGAAGTGGCGGCTCAAGAGAACGTTTATATAACACGGGTAAGATTTCTGTGAGGCTGAAAAGGTTGGGAACGTGGCCTTTTCTAGGCTTTAAAAAATTTTCTTTTATTTTCTTTTAGCTAATATCTCATTTATTTGCCTTCTAAAAATCTGTGTGCTCATACACGATACCCTAAAATCATGGAAATTGACATGCACCTTTAGTTCGACATTACAGTCCCAACGAAACTGGTTTCGTCGAATTCCGACTCCGTTTGCTCACACAACGTATTTTTAACCATCAAAATATCGACTGTTTTTCACTTTAAAAATCTGTATGGCCACACAGTGACCCCAAAAATCACGAAACTTGGAATCTAATAATAATTTGATGTTGCGGATCCAACAAAATTAGTTTCATCGAATTCCGACTCCGTTTACAAAAGTGGCTATTTTTAAAGCTCTAAATGTAACACCCCGTAATTCTGTAACACTAAGATTCACAAATCAAGGCAGAATTAAATTTTAAAATCCAAATCAAGGGAAAAGGACTGCTCCATTGCATTCATCTCGGAAATCTGCATGAGATAGAGTCCGAGTTTGCATTAATCGGACTCCGTATGAGGGAGATATCACCTCCGGAATTTTCAGAATTCAGTTTAAAATCCAAACAGGCAGAAACAGTTCAGAAACGAGTTCAAATTTCAAAAATCGGACCCAGATTGGGCTGGGCGGGAGTTTTCCCGCCCAAGGCCCCCAGGTCGACTGGGTAGTCGACCTGGGGCACCCAGGTCGACTGGGTAGTCGACCTGGGGGTCGACCTCCCCGCTTTTTCCAGTTTTCTGCACCTGGTTCGTTCTGATGTATTTGGTCACATTTTCTGCCTAGGTTCGTCCGCCTAACACTATATAAACAGCCTTAGTCTCCTTCTCCATTCACAATTCTTTTCTATCCTTATGCTGCCTCTAAGAAAATGTATAAATAATATATATAAAATAAATCAAGACAAGGTTATGCTGCTCAAGTTGTCCAGAAGAGATTCGAATCAAGATTAAAGCTTCAAGATAAAAATCAAAGGCTAACTCATACGGTTTCGAGCAACGTCGCACGAATCATAGCAACGCCATCTTTCTATTCTAATCTAATCTCTGTAAGTCGGTTACTTTTAGATTTGAACGTTTCTCTCTGTTCATGACATGAATTAAAGGAATAAAAGAATATGCCAAATCTTTCTATTCGAATCTGTGCCTACATAGTTGGACCTAGTTAAGAACTGTTACAATTCGATGACCAATTAGGCCTTGCCTATGACTATGAGCATTGCCTATGACTGTGAACATTGCATATGACGATGAACATTGCCTATGACTATGAGCATTGCCTATGACTGTGATTGTGACTATAAGAATTATTCCCTTGACTATGAACACAAGCCTATGCCTTTGATTAGAAAACATAAACTGTTGCCTATGACATAACAAGGACAACTGTGATTAAACACCTATGATTCATGACTAGGAAAGTGTTGCTTAAGTTTTGTGACTATGAAATTGGTCTAAACCCGATTATCTATTTTGTCTATTCTTGGTTTTCTTTGGTTTTAAACCTTGGGAATTTACCTATTAAGTTAGGTCTACCCATGTTCTTGAACCTACGTCTCTATTCTGTCTATTCTTTGTTTTAGACCTTGGGAATTTACCTATTAAGTTAGGTCTACCCATGTTCTTGAACCTACGTTGTTATTAAACCCTTTTTATGTTAATAGATTTTCAGACGATGTTTTAGATCAATTTCAGTGAAATTCGTTAGGTCTGTAATTAGTAAATTATCATTTTATGCCAGTTGTTATGTCTATCTTTTTCATAGCATCTCCGGTTCATTCCCTATTTTTTACGAATCTAGATTTACCTATAATCTAGACTGAATCACGATTATACGAACGGTGGGAATACGATTTGGGCAAAATATGAAATTTAATAAAAACGTAGTTATAAACTTGGAAATTGGCATAAATTGGGAACATGTATTATGGAATGTTAATAGAAATGCAAAGTGGATAAATTTGACATGAATTATAGGATGTGTAACTTGAATCTAGAATTGACTTGTAAATCTAGCATTTACATGAATTGTGAACTAGAATAATAAGTCTAGTTTGACATGAACTGAAGCGACCCGAACTTCCCCGGTCTCCGAAGAGATGAGAAAGGACGAATTACTGTGAGGACAAGACGAAACAGAACGCAGACAGAAGAACATTTCATTGTTATTACAACAATTCCATCAGATACAAGAATATACAGAGTATAATTGAATAAATTACATTCGATAAATATCAGAGATTACAATAAATTACATAGCAGCGGAAAATAATACAAACCACAACTGAAGGTGATATACGGATACAGAGCTTTCCGGATATCATTCCAGCTGTAAACCAGGATCCTGTGAATATAAATCTGCAAAACAAAAACTACTAGCTGCCCATGTGGAAAATAGGGTATCCAGAGTTTAGGTTAAAACAATAAACTCCAGGTCAGTCATGTGACTGGTGTGAGAACTAAAACAGTTATTAATATTGGTTTTAAAGTTAGGTAAATCAAGGGACCACGCCGTATAACACGAAACGGGTTCCCTCCCAAGGATACCAGTGCATAGAACAAACAACGCAATGCTAAATAAAGAAAAATGAAGCTGTTATAAGACCCAGGTCCCATCACACAATGCAACGCAAGCCGGAGGATAGGGTTTTCCCTTATAACAGCCAAAGCATGCTTGATACGTTTAAAACAGGTGTATAGTGTCAAAACAATTTCAATCATAAGTATCAATCATAGGCGGCATAGCTACCATCTACTATGTCGCCATACTAGTTCTACAATTAAAACCGAAATATCACGTATTGGAAATTGGATTCCGTCATGAGCCGAGGCAAGGGGCAAGCTCCTCTCCGCTTCGAGACACTCTAGCAAATGTCTCAGGACTACGCACTCTGGGCAACCCTGGATCGGCTGGGCCGGTCCTCACTTACGTTAGAGGATTGGCAATTCCTGAACACACGTTTCCCGGTCCTTACAGACCTATAATCGAGGCGCCTCATTCCAAAAACCACAAAGGTGAAAAGTATATAAATGTCAGGGCTGGTGAGTCACTGACACCACCAAAGCTAGAAAGAAACGTCGTGTTCTCCCAGCGGTCCGTATCCCGTTTTTGACTCATACCGAGGTGTGAGGCTCGCGAATCCACGTTATACACAAAGCTGCCACGTAGGTCGTGCTTTGATCATCAACCACAAGACTTTGCTTTTCAACAGAAGCCTTGATCATTGCATCTCAGCGTGCCACACAGGCATTTCATGCCATGCGATTGATATCTATCGATATATAACCTCTAAGCTCGTACGTCTCAGAGAAGGGCGTTAAGCAAGAGAATAAATTCTCCGCCGCCAAACAGATATATATTTAACAGAAATCAATCAACAAAGAATAAAATCCAATGTCAGACACACAATCCATTTACAAATTCGTTCTGGGTGTGAACGAAACCGGAGGCACTTTCCTCGCATATCCATCGATCTCCAAGTACGTATGGACGATCACCAACTGATTCCCTCATCTTGGGTGTACAGCCCAATCAAGATCATCAGTAATCACCCAAATGATGTGAAGACTTCCGGTCTTTAACCACCGTCTTCATCTTCGACATATCGTCGAATCGTTTATTCAGAATGGGTATAAACCCGGCCTTTCCGAACAACCCGCGTATATTAAAAACAAATGTTACACAAACACAACGAACGCCTCATTCCAATCCAGAATATTCTTTTATTCACAAAATCACATTCCTAGGGGAAAGGTTCCCATTAATTTTATCCAAGATAAATTCTTCTAAATTTATTCTATAATCTTCCTTTGGATGTCATTTCAAACCAAATTATGGTTTTCTCAACTAGTCGAGATTAGCGAACCGTACCGAAGTAATTATTTATTTTATTTCCCAATCCCAACCTATTCATCCCATGAAGCAAAACTGGTAATACTCCATATCTAACACCTTGGTGTTATCGGTAAAATTAATTACCATTTCACGTTCAAATCTAATTAAAGATTTAACTATCGCTTTGGAGCAAAACTGGTGATACTCCGTCCTCGCTCACTTTCTAAATTTGATAATTTAAATTATCAATTCACGTTTCAATTTAATTGCAAATTCATTAAAACTCCTTTTTCTGGGTTAAAGAACTAGTGTCATTTAAAACACAGTTCACGACAAACCCAAATCACATTTTATTTATTATCGGGTTAAAGAACAAGTGTTATTTGAAAACACCATTCACGATAACCCACAAATCAATTCTATTTAAAATCCATTTCAAATCCAATTTATTTATTTAAAAATAAATGGGTTTTAATTTTAGTTCAAAATTAGTTCATTTCGATAAAAATCTATTTTTATCTTTTCAAATATGGAGTTTTTCATCCCAATTTTTCCCAAATCATTTCTTATGATTTTACACAAATTACTGATATTTTTAATAATTTTATCAACGCCCTTACAGTCGATTTCCATCAACGGCCATCGAACTGCACTTACAGCGACCTTTTCCAAATTTGATTTGGACGTACCTCCAAATCCAACCGTTAGATTTCAAATTTCTGATATTCGTTAGAAAGCTCTTTTCGATACGAACCCATGGTTCCGGTTTTAGGAGAATCCGACGGTCGGATCTCCCATAATGTTCGTTTGAAAGAAATGGTCGAAATTTACGAACTGCCGCGGCGCGGCGCGTTCTATTCAGGCCATTATATTATACATATAATATATATAATATATATTTCGTCGATTACTATTTAAAACGTATTTTATAAATCGTTTTAATTTCGTTTCAAAAATAATTTCAACTTCCATTTCAATTCAAATCAAAATTGAATTTTTCCTTATAAATTCCTTTTAAAATTCATTTCTATTCAATTCAAATTTCAATTCAATTTGAATTCATTTCAATTCGTTTTCAATTCAATTCGAATTCGTTTTAAATTCAATTCGAATTCGTTTTCAATTCATTTCGAATTCGTTTTATATTCAATTCATTTCGAATTGGTTTTCTATTCGATTCAATTCAAATTGGTTTTCTATTCGATTCAATTCAAATTGGTTTTCTATTCGATTCAATTCAAATTGGTTTTCTATTCGACTTAAATCAAATTCGTTTTCTATTCCATTTGAATTCAATTTGTTTTCTATTCAATTTAATTCGAAATCGTTTTACATTCAATTCATTTCGAAATCGTTTTACATTCAATTCATTTCGAATTCATTTTATATTCAATTCATTTCGAATTCGTTTTATATTCAATTCATTTCGAATTCGTTTTATATTCAATTCATTTCGAATTCGTTTTATATTCAATTCAAATTTGTTTTAAATCCAAAAAAACGAATATAATCGATATAAATATCGTTCACGTCAAAATAGCGCATCACTAATCAACACGGCTTTACATTCAACAAATGGATCTATATTTCTTTCAATACACGACTCTATATTTTTGTCAACACACGACTAATCTCAGCGAATGAGTACTGTCCACGTGTGACTATTTTTTTATTTAATATATTTTATGAAAATTAAGGTATCTATCGTTTGATATTGAATTAGACTCCAACCGTAAATTAGTAAGAGAACGATTTCCTGAATATTAACCTCGAAGGCCGAAACCAACATCAGATTAATATCCAGGAGACCACTCATCTTATCTATTTTCCAGTTAGTTTCTAATTTTATATATGATAAAGATGTAAATTTTATTATTAAAATATTTCGTTCAACACATGACTAATCTCAACGGATGAGTACGGTCAACACATGAACCTTTATTTTATAATATTCTTTATTTTCTAAATTGGTATGAGGCCCAATCAATCACCATATAATATTAATTATATGGATTTTCATACATCACACGTATATAATAGCATTGAAAAATAATCAACCATCAACCAAAGTGCACTACACTGTATAAGCATCAAATATAGATATCTAACGCTTATAACAGCCTGTCAATCAATCGATCGACATATTTAATCAATCAGGATGAGTGAACTTCAAATTTCATCCCAACACCCGTGTGCGGTTTCAAATCAACAAACACATATTTTTTTGTGCAGTTGGGCGATGTGTAAAATTTATCGACCCAATCAATGTCCTTCAGATCAGTGTATATAAACAAATCGGCCGATTTGTTTATAAATATTTATTTATTCACTTTCACGTTATAAACTATATTTTTAACGATAAAACATTTTATTCAACCTATGAAAATATTCTATTCAGTTCATTTATTAAATAAAATGATATCTTTATTTTTCTAACTTATTTTAGAAAATTTCGGCGGCATAACGACACGATACAAGAAACAGGACAAGGCCTAGCCTTATCCTCGTTCTAGTGAAGGCCCACGCCATTCACACATCAATCAAATCCATTCCATTTCACCAAACAATTCAATTCAAACCAAATAATCTAACCAACTACACAACCAAACAATTAAACAAACAAGCCATCCATGGTCTGTGGATGACGGGTGTCAGGTGCTACTAAACACCGTCTGCATCCTAGTATATATATATAACTAGAAAAAGAAATTGAAGAGTGAGAAGTTCTCACCGATAGCTATCCCAACTTCACGACACTTCCTTTAGAGAAATCATCGCCATTCTCGCCTTTTGTCACTTTCGTTGCCTGTAGCCACTATATATATAAAAATCACATTTTCACTTCGCTATTCAATATATAAAAATCGAATTTTTACTTCGCTATTCAGTATATAAAAATCAAATTTTTACTTCGCTATTCAATATATAAAAATCAAATTTTTATTTAGCTACATACACAAAGTGATATTTTTAATTCTCTACATAAACAAAAATCATATTTTTACATTTCTATATAGTAAAGATAATATTTTTAATACTTTAAAAATATAAAAATCATATATTTATTCTTCTACTATATAAAAGATTATATTTTTATACTTTCTATATTATAAGAATAACATTTTTAACCTTTTTCAAAGATTCTACCTTTTAAAAATAAAAATTCTAACTTTCAAGAATAAAAATCTCTCCTTTGTATAACTAAAAATCATTTCCTTTTATGATTAAAAATCATACGTTTATGTGATAAAAATCTATACTTCACATGTAAAAAATCACGTTTTTTTAATTAACTAAAAATCATATCTTTGAATAATTAAAAATCAAACCTTTTATACTTACAAAACAACGAATGTTTTTTTCATAGAAAAATCAGATTTTTCAAATTGATTAAACTAAATGAATTAAAAATAAGATAACATAACTTACAGCGAAGGGGGAAAAGCTTTCTGGTCGTCGGAAGGGCATTGGGCGGTCGGATGGGTGCTGCCTTGGTGGTGGCAGGGCATCAGCCATCAGAAGGGGCGGAGCAAGCAACACGGGCGGTGGGTGAACAGGGCATCGGTCTCGAGCTAAGGGATGGCGGCTAGGGTTCGAATGGTCGTGGGTTTGCTAGGGAAGGGGGCGCCAGGGTCTAGGAAGGGGTGGAAGCTCGCGCATGGCCGGAGGTCCTCCTTGCTGGCGGCGGAGGCTCTCGAGCATGGGGGGTCTGCAGGGTTCCAACGGGGAAGAAGAAAGAGGAGCGAGGGGCGCGAGAAGAGGGAGGAGGGGCCTGGGGAGAGGGTGGCGCGTGACGGAGGAAGGGGGCGCTCGTCAGTGGCGGCGGACGATTGGGGGGGGGGCGGCTGTCCATCGAGTTTTTTTTTTCTTATTTTGTTTCTGATTCGATTCAATCGGGGGGGGGGGGCAGGTATAGAGTGAGGGGTGGAGGGAGATTTATTTTTTTATTATTTTATTTTCAAAAGTTGACTTTTACATACGACCTCTAAACGAGGCCCACCGCCTATCTTCCATAGCTAATTACCCCCATTTCGAACACAATGGGATATGTATCGTAGGCTGATTCGATCGTTTCGATCAGTTTTCGTCAAAATCAACATATAACTCTATATATTGAATTTAAACGCGCATTTCAATTTACCGGGGCCACATACTAGCTCGAAAAAATCCCGAAAAATAATTTCTAGCTTCGTATTGACGATACGGTCCTAACAAAACTAGTTTCGTCGAATTCTGAGACCATTTGAAAAATGGCCAATTTCCAGTCGATTAAAATCAACTGAAACTGGTCAAACGCATTTTCCTTTGCCACGCTCACATATTGATTCTAAAAATTATGAAATTTGGAATCTAGCAATAATTTGACACTGCGGATCCAACAAAAGTGGTTTCGTCGAAATCCGAGGTCGTTTGCAAAATTCCCATTTTTAAGGGCCTGAAATCCATAGCGACTATTCAGAATTTTCAACTGGACATATCTTTTGATCCCCGCTATGAAATTTCGATTTTTCGGATTCATTGGAAAGATATTCCCAATTAGATCCTAATGTTTTTGGTTTCACCAAAATCCGGATTGTTTTGCACCCGGTACATTCAATTGAAGTTTGAAATCGAATTATCGAACTACCGCGCCATTTTCAATTCTATTATAATTATATATAAATATTTATATTCTAACGACGACGCATATAAATATATACGTTCTAATTATATTCAAAATAAATTTATCGTCGATATTATTTAAAATATTCCGTTTTAAATGTTCGAAATTCATTAAAATTGCCAAAATAAAAATTTTAAACTGGCTCAGATTTTCGGGTTATTACAATCTCCCCCACTTAAAACTTTTCGTCCCCGAAAAGGAACAAAGTCGAAAGTGGTTTGATTAATCAACTCTACGTTCGATCTGGCTTCCATTCTCCAACTTTTCAGTTTCTGAGAATTTTCAAATTCTTCAAAACTTTGGCTAACACCCTAAATTTTCGAAAAATTTCGCCATAACCTCCCCTGCACCGGGAGCCACGGGAAAATCCCGAAATTGCCATATAGGCCTTCTGATCTCAAAAAGAAAAAGAAAAAGCCAAGCGGCTAGCCAATAGGCTCATAAAATCATCATCACCCAAACAAAATAGTAAATTATGTAGTAAATATGTACCTATTTGTCGCGCAAACAAATTTTAGTCTCTGCTCTAGCCTCCTTGCTATGACCTGTTCAATGTAAGTACATGTATATGTAAGCAAATGCGACCAATTTTCAATACAGTTCAATATTTGGTTTAATTAGGCTTAATGGTTCAAAATTATCAAACAAATTAACAAACAACACAAACATCAATCAATTAGTGAATTCAACGTTTCAAATTCATAATTTTACTACATATAAAGAAAATCATGTTTTTGATGCCAATTCACAACAATGTATTCTAACTATATTAGTTTTGGTTCTCACACCAGTCTAATGGAAATATATAGATATCACACCTTCGTCACTCGAATATAAATTCTGACGACGAGTACTCAACCATCAGAATCATCTTCGGGCCACTAGAGTACGATTCTATATCTATCCAGTATATTAAAACTTCGAATATACGTTCATGACGCGTATATGCAAAATCTTTATATACTCGATTGTCCAAATTCAAAATAAACAAATATTCAAATACGTATAAAATGGTTTAAATTTTCAAAACAAAATTGTTTTCATTTGAAAAATATACTCTTCACACCCGTTCTAGGATACTACTGATCCTATCTCTAACGAGTCATTCTAATTGGATATTACTACTCTAAAATCTGATGAATTCTTTCGTATAGTTCTAATGTGTCTTATTCTCGAGCTCTGTAAACCAAAGCTCTGATACCAAATGAAGCGACCCGAACTTCCCCGGTCTCCGAAGAGATGAGAAAGGACGAATTACTGTGAGGACAAGACAAAACAGAACGCAGACAGAAGAACATTTCATTGTTATTACAACAATTCCATTAGATACAAGAATATACATAGTATAATTGAATAAATTACATTCGATAAATATCAGATATTACAATAAATTACATAGCAGCGGAAAATAATACAAAGCACAACTGAAGGTGATATGCGGATACAGAGCTTTCCGGATATCATTCCAGCTGTAAACCAGGATCCTGTGAATATAAATCTGCAAAACCAAAACTACTAGCTGCCCGTGCGGAAAATAGGGGCACCCAGAGTTTAGGTTAAAACAATAAACTCCAGGTCAGTCATGTGACTGGTGTGAGAACTAAAACAGTTATTAGTATTGGTTTTAAGGTTAGGTAAATCAAGGGACCACGCCGTATAACACGGAACGGGTTTCCTCCCAAGGATACCAGTGCATAAAACAAACAGCGCAATGCTAAATAAAGAAAAATGAAGCTGTTATAAGACCCAGGTCCCATCACACAATGCAACGCAAGCCGAAGGATAGGGTTTTCCCTTATAACAGCCAAAGCATGCTTGATACGTTTAAAACACATTATTTGATACTATTATAGGTGTATAGTGTCAAAACAATTTCAATCATAAGTATCAATCATAGGCGGCATAGCTACCATCTACTATGTCGCCATACTAGTTCTACAATTAAAACCGAAATATCACGTATTGGAAATTGGATTCCGTCATGAGCCAAGGCAAGGGGCAAGCTCCTCTCCGCTTTGAGACACTCTAGCAAATGTCTCAGGACTACGCACTCTGGCCAACCCTGGATCGGCTGGGCCGGTCCTCACTTACGTTAGAGGATTGGCAATTCCTGAACACACGTTTCCCGGTCCTTACAGACCTATAATCGAGGCGCCTCATTCCAACAACCACAAAGGTGAAAAAGTATATAAATGTCAGGGCTGGTAAGTTACTGACACCACCAAAGCTAGAAAGAAATGTCGTGTTCTCCCAGCGGTCCGTATCCCGTTTTTGACTCATACCGAGGTGTGAGGCTCGCGAATCCACGTTATACACAAAGCTGCCGTGTAGGCCGTGCTTTGATCAACAACCACAAGACTTTGCTTTTCAACAGAAGCCTTGATCATTGCATCTCAGCGTGCCACACAGGAAATTCATGCCATGCGATTGATATCTATCGGTATATAACCTCTAAGCTCGTACGTCTCAGAGAAGGGCGTTAAGCAAGAGAATAAATTCTCCGCCGCCAAACAGATATATATTTAACAGAAATCAATCAACACAGAATAAAATCCAATGTCAGACACACAATCCATTTACAAGTTCGTTCTGGGAGTGAATGAAACCGGAGGCACTTTCCTCGCATATCCATCGATCTCCAAGTACGTCTGGACGATCACCAACTGATTCCCTCATCTTGGGTGTACAGCCCAATCAAGATCATCAGTAATCACCCAAACGATGTGAAGACTTCCGGTCTTTAACCACCGTCTTCATCTTCGACATATCGTCGAATCGGTTATTCAGAATGGGTATAAACCCGGCCTTTCCGAACAACCCGCGTATATTAAAAACAAATGTTACACAAACACAATGAACGCCTCATTCCAATCCAGAATATTCTTTTATTCACAAAATCACATTCCTTGGGGAAAGGTTCCCATTAATTTTATCCAAGATAAATTCTTCTAAATTTATTCTATAATCTTCCTTTGGATGTCATTTCAAACCAAATTATGGTTTTCTCAACTAGTCGAGATTAGCGAACCGTACCGAAGTAATTATTTATTTTATTTCCCAATCCCAACCTATTCATCCCATGAAACAAAACTGGTAATACTCCATATCTAACACCTTGGTGTTATCGGTAAAATTAATTACCATTTCACGTTCAAATCTAATTAAAGATTTAACTATCGCTTTGGAGCAAAACTGGTGATACTCCGTCCTCGCTCACTTTCTAAATTTGATAATTTAAATTATCAATTCACGTTTCAATTTAATTGCAGATTCATTAAAACTCCTTTTTCTGGGTTAAAGGACTAGTGTCATTTAAAACACAGTTCACGACAAACCCAAATCACATTTTATTTATTATCGGGTTAAAGAACAAGTGTTATTTAAAAAGACCGTTCACGATAACCCACAAATCAATTCTATTTAAAACCCATTTCAAATCCAATTTATTTATTTAAACCTAAAAGGGTTATAATTTTAGTTCAAAATTAGTTCATTTCGATAAAAATCAATTTTTATCTTTTCAAATATGGAGTTTTTCATCCCAATTTTTCCCAAATCATTTCTTATGATTTTACACAAATTATTGATATTTTTAATAATTTTATCAAGGCCCGTACAGTCGATTTCCATCAACGGCCATCGAACTGCACTTACAGCGACCATTTTCAAATTTGATTTGGACGTACCTCTAAATCCAACCGTTAGATTTCAAATTTCTGATATTCATTAGAAAGCTCTTTTCGATACGAACCCAACGGTTCCTGTTTTAGGAGAATCCGACGGTCGGATCTCCCGTAATGTTCGTTTGAAAGAAATGGTCGAAATTTACGAACTGCCGCGGCGCGGCGCGTTCTATTCAGGCCATTATATTATATATATAATATATATTTCATCGATTACTATTTAAAACGAATTTTATAAATCATTTTAATTTCGTTTCAAAAACAATTTCAACTTCCATTTCAATTCAAATCAAAATTGAATATTTCCTTATAAATTCGTTTTAAAATTCATTTCTATTCAATTCAAATTTCAATTCAATTTGAATTCATTTCAATTCGTTTTCAATTCAATTTGAATTTGTTTTCAATTCATTTCGAATTCGTTTTATATTCAATTCATTTCGAATTGGTTTTCTATTCGATTCAATTCAAATTGGTTTTCTATTAGATTCAATTCAAATTGGTTTTCTATTCGATTCAATTCAAATTGGTTTTCTATTCGACTTAAATCAAATTCATTTTCTATTCCATTTGAATTCAATTTGTTTTCTATTCAATTTAATTCGAAATCGTTTTATATTCAATTCATTTCGAAATCGTTTTATATTCAATTCATTTCGAATTCGTTTTATATTCAACTCATTTCGAATTCGTTTTATATTCAATTCATTTCGAATTCGTTTTATATTCAATTCATTTCGAATTCGTTTTATATTCAATTCATTTCGAATTCGTTTTATATTCAATTCAGTTCGAATTCATTTTATATTCATTTCAAATTTGTTTTAAATCCAAAAAAACGAATATAATCGATATAAATATCGTTCACGTCAAAATAGCGCATCACTAATCAACACGGCTTTATATTCAACAAATGGATCTATATTTCTTTCAATACACAACTCTATATCTTTGTCAACACACGACTAATCTCAGCGAATGAGTACTGTCCACGTGTGACTATTTTTGTTATTTAATATATTTTATGAAAATTAAGGTATCTATCGTTTGATGTTGAATTAGACTCCAACCGTAAATTAGTAAGAGAATGATTTCCTGAATATTAACCCCGAAGGCCGAAACCAACATCGACCACTCATCTTATCTATTTTCCAGTTAGTTTCTAATTTTATATATGATAAAGATGTAAATTTTATTATTAAAATATTTCGTTCAACACATGACTAATCTCAACGGATGAGTACGGTCAACACATGAACCTTTATTTTATAATATTCTTTATTTTCTAAATTGGAATGAGGCCCAATCAATCACCATATAATATTAATTATATGGGTTTTCATACATCACACGTATATAATAGCATTGAAAAATAATCAACCATCAACCAAAGTGCACTACACTGTATAAGCATCAAATATAGATATCTAATGCTTATAACAGCCTGTCAATCAATCGATCGACATATTTAATCAATCAGGATGAGTGAACTTCAAATTTCATCCCAACACCCGTGTGCGGTTTCAAATCAACAAACACAGATTTTATTTGTGCAGTTGGGCGATGTATAAAATTTATCGACCCAATCAATGTCCTTCAAATCAGTGTATATAAACAAATCGACCGATTTGTTTATAAATATTTATTTATTCACTTTCACGTTAAAAACTATATTTTTAACGATAAAACATTTTATTCAACCTATGAAAATATTTTATTCAGTTCATTTATTAAATAAAATGATATCTTTATTTTTCTAACTTATTTTAGAAAATTTCGGTGGCATAACGGCACGATACTAGAAACGGGACAAGGCCTAGCCTTATCCCCGGTCTAGTGAAGGCCCACGTCATTCACACAACAATCAAATCCATTCCATTTCACCAAACAATTCAATTCAAACCAAATAATCTAACCAACTACACAACCAAACAATTAAACAAACAAGCCATCCATGGTCTGTGGATGACGGGTGTCAGGTGCTACTAAACACCGTCTGCATCCTAGTATATATATATATATATAACTAGAAAAAGAAATTGAAGAGTGAGAAGTTCTCACCGATAGCTATCCCAACTTCACGACACTTCCTTTAGGGAAATCATCGCCATTCTCGCCTTTTGTCGCTTTCATTGCCCGTAACCACTATATATATAAAAATCACATTTTCACTTCGCTATTCAATATATAAAAATCGAATTTTTACTTCGCTATTCAATATATAAAAATCGAATTTTTACTTCGCTATTCAATATATAAAAATCAAATTTTTATTTAGCTACATAAACGAAGATGATATTTTTAATTCTCTACATAAACAAAAATCATATTTTTGCAACTTCTATATAGTAAAGATAATATTTGTAATACTTTAAAAATATAAAAATCATATTTTTATTCTACAACTATATAAAAGATTATATTTTTATACTTTCTATATTATAAGAATAACATTTTTAACCTTTTTCAAAGATCCTACCTTTTAAAAATAAAAATTCTAACTTTCACGAATAAAAATCTCTCCTTTATATAACTAAAAATCATTTCCTTTTATGATTAAAAATCATACGTTTATGTGATAAAAATCTATACTTCACATGTAAAAAATCACGTTTTTTTAATTAACTAAAAATCATATCTTTGAATAATTAAAAATCAAACCTTTTATACTTACAAAACAACATATGTTTTTTTCATAGAAAAATCAAAATTTTCAAATTGATTAAACTAAATGAATTAAAAATAAGATAACATAACTTACAGCGAAGGGGGAAAAGCTTTCTGGTCGTCGGAAGGGCATTGGGCGGTCGGAGGGGTGCTGTCTTGGTGGTGGCAGGGCATCGGCCATCAGAAGGGGCGGAGAAAGCAACACGGGCTTTGGGTGAACAGGGCATCGGTCTCGAGCTAAGGGATGGCGGCTAGGGTTCGAATGGTCGTGGGTTTGCTAGGGAAGGGGGCGCCAGAGTCTAGGAAGGGGTGGAAGCTCGCGCATGGCCGGAGGTCCTCCTTGCTGGCGGCGGCGGCTCTCGAGCATGAGGGGGGGCTGCGGGATTCCAACGGGGAAGAAGAAAGAGGAGCAAGGGGCGCGAGAAGAGGGAGGAGGGGCCTGGGGAGAGGGTGGCGCGCGACGGAGGAAGGGGGGCGATCGTCAGTGGCGGCGGACGATGGGGACGTGGGGGGCGGATGTCGATCGAGGTTTTTTTCTTCTTATTTTGTTTCTGATTCGATTCAATCGGGGGGGGGCAGGTATAGAGTGAGGGGAGGAGGGAGATTTAATTTTTTTATTATTTTATTTTCAAAAAGTTGACTTTTACATACGACCTCTAAACGAGGCCCACCGCCTGTCGTCCATAGCTAATTACCCCCATTTCGAACACAATGGGATATGTATCGTAGGCTGATTCGATCGTTTCGATCAGTTTTCGTCAAAATCAACATATAACTCTATATATTGAATTTAAACGCGCATTTCAATTTACCGGGGCCACATACTAGCTCGAAAAATTCCTGAAAAATAATATCTAGCTTCGTATTGACGATACGGTCCTAACAAAACTAGTTTCGTCGAATTCTGAGACCGTTTGAAAAATGGCCAATTTCCAGTCGATTAAAATCAACTAAAACTAGTCAAACGCGTTTTCCTTTGCCACGCTCACATATTGATTCTAAAAATTATGAAATTTGGAATCTAGCAATAATTTGACACTGCGGATCCAACAAAAGTGGTTTCGTCGAAATCCGAGGTCGTTTGCAAAACTCCCATTTTTAAGGGTCTGAATTCCATAGCGACTATTCAGAATTTTCAACTGGACATATCTTTTGATCCCCGCTATGAAATTTCGATTTTTCGGATTCGTTGGAAAGATATTCCCAATTAGATCCTAATGTTTTTGGTTTCACCAAAATCCGGATTGTTTTGCACCCGGTACATTCAATTGAAGTTTGAAATCGAATTATCGAACTACCGCGCCATTTTCAATTCTATTATAATTATATATAAATATTTATATTCTAACGACTACGCATTTAAATATATACGTTATAATTATATTCAAAATAAATTTATCGTCGATATTATTTAAAATATTCCATTTTAAATGTTCGAAATTCATTAAAATTGCCAAAATAAAAATTTTAAACTGGCTCAGATTTTCGGGTTATTACATGAACTGTAATGTTAAATCAGAATTGGATTAGCTAATTTGGCATAATAAGTATACTGGCATAAATTTGAAATTGGCCATAATTGGGAATAATTTTCTGGTTTAGCAAAATCATGGTTAGTGACACTTAATTTGGTATAGTTTACATACCAAAAAGAAAAAATATGATATAGAAGGGAAAATGGGCCAAAAGAATAAGTATTGACAATTTACATTAAAAGAGTAATTAGGAAATAAGTAAATTAGGAATGATTTTGTCCTAAATGGGAAAATGTAAATTTAGACAAATTAAAGGTTTATTAACGACATCTCTTTTAATAATACACCAGAAAGTTCTAGGGTGACAGAGAGGATGGTGTCTAGGCTTGGGTTTGGAAAATACAAGTTTCCTGCTCTCCCTGGCTATCCCTAACTGATCCGACGGACGAGATGGTTACTTTCAAAACCTGATTTGAAAATTAATCAAACCCTTTGAACTTAGAAAACACGAATATGCCTAACCCGAGGTTAGACTGAGTTGCGATGTAAACTTGCCCGAAACCAACCGGCACATCCAGTAATCGCAACAATACGTGTCTAATGTGAGTGGTCACGGCTTTAATTTATTTAGTTAAAGCTAGAACAAGAATGGTAGGGTTAAGTTAACTAAGACACTTAACCAATTCAACAAGATAACCAGACCGGTGGGTGAGGTTAGGTTCATACAGACACTTAACACGGTTAAGCTAAAATGGGAGGGTTTAGTCGATAGGAACACTTGACCAACTTAACACAGTTAAGCTAGAATGGGAGGGCTAAGTCCATAGGGACACTTAACCAACTTAACATGGTAACAAGACAAGATTTGTAGGGGTTAAGTAACTAAGAAAACACTTAGCCAAATTAACATGTTAACTAGACTAGAAGGTGCGGTTAAGTTAAATTAATACACTTAGCCATAGAGGTTGGGGTTAAGTAAATACACTTAGCCAATTTGATATGTTAGCTGGGCTAGACCATAGGGTTAAGTAAACTTGAACACTTAACCATCAGACTGTGATAAAGGAATAGGGTTAAATCTGAAACATGAAGGGATAATACTTAACCATTAATAACATGTTAGTTAAAACAGACGGGCAAGGTTAAGTTAAAAAGGAACACTTAACCAATATAGGATGAATGGGTAGGGTTAAGTAATAAGAAATACTTAACCAATATAACTTGGTTTGTGGTAGGGTTAAGTCAACTGATGACACTTAACCAGTTTAACAGGATAAATGAAGAGGGTTAAGTTAGCTTGAATTGACTAATGACACTTAACCAATCCAAATCGACGGGAGAGAGAACTAAGTAGTAAACCTTAGTTAAAAGGAGCTAAGTAGTAAACCTTAGTTAGGAAAACAACGATTTGGGAAACTAAGTGGTAAACCTTAGTTAGCAGAATTAAGTAGTAATTCTTAGTATGACACGGGAAGGAGCGAACGTCCGTCTGATTAAAACGAAGGCTCCAACGAATTGGTGTACGAAGCCCGAGGCTTCGAGGGGACGTGAGGGTACTCTTGGTTTCCCTCTGTGAGGCTGCAGATGATCCTCCTGGGCTCACAGAGGTTAAGGTCTGTGTTAGAAGAACCAGGGGTATGCCTTGGTTGCAAAATATGGCAACCTAAAGACTAGGATGGACCAGCGTGATTCGGCGAGAAACCGGTAGCCCTGTGATAGCAACTCGTCGTCTACCATCCATCTTCAGTCAATCGATATACGTGAAGCGGAAAGGCGGAGAACTCCAAAAGACCATATACTTGCTATCTAGTTATGGTTGCGGATGGCCATAGGACAGTGGGGCATAGGGGGGCCTGCGTATAGTTCTCATTTTTCAAGGTGTGCCTTTCATTAGTTGAGGGAGGGGTCAGGTGGGACCATAGCCACTGGAATAAAAACAGACCTTAACATCTGCATCGACAGATATCTGAAAGCTCCCGACCGAGTTATGTGTTTCTTGATTTGCCCTGCAATAGGACTCGGGCCGCACATTACAGGACATGTGCATCTAGACAAGCGATAACGATTCGCGATACATGCATGGGGAAGTATAGGAACATATACCACTCTAGGTAGTGTGTCCTAGACTTGGGGGCATCGTTCGACAGGTAGCGTAATCCCTAGTTGGACTATGTGGCATAAACCCTGAATCTGAGAAGTGTTCAGCAGATAGCGTAAACTCTAGTTGAATCTAGAAAGCACTTGATAGAAAACCCTAGATTAGATCTAGGTAATAAATAATAAACGTATGCCTGAAGGCAATGGAAAATACAGGGATCGGGATCACGTTATCGTTACTAGTTGGGACACTAGTTAGGTGGTGCAGAGATATAGAAATCAGTATAACAAGGAAATAGAGAAGCGGCGAAAGTATTAGAGCATATCCAGTTTATCTTATCTTAGAATATCTTGTGTTAACCTTGTCTAATCTTGCTAACCCTATCGTCATGGTGTTATCTTGTATTCAGTTAATTCATGTCGATTTGTTTTTCCATGTTCACATGCTAGAAGTTACTGAACTTACTCAGGCTTTATGTCTGACTCTGTTTTCCTTTCGTCTTCTTTTCTTCCGTCCCACCCCCCCTCCCAGGTAGTAAAGGAGGGAATAGTATAGCTCAGGTTAGGACGGACTGTCACTCTTTCCCAGCTTGAAGATTTGTCGAAGTTTTGCTTGGATTCTCTTTTCAGATGCTAGGGCTGGCTCTTGCTAAAATTGGGAAATATAAAGTTTGTTTTATGCTTCTTTATTTTGGTAGATACTCTGATATTGTAAAGAAATCATTGTACAAACTATTTTATCAATAAAGTAAAGTTTTATTTTCCGCTATTTAATTTCTGTCTATCTTGTAATTTATCTGCATCTTTTACCCTAAATGCTCCACAGAACTTAGTGCATTCCCTTTGTGAGTGACACTAACGGACGTGGGGTGTTACACGTGGTATCAGAGCTGAAGGTTACCAGATCAGATAAAGGATTTGAAAAATTATTTTCAAAACGGTTTTAAAAGAAGCATTTTCAAAAGAAAAGTTTTGTTTTAAAGGCATATTCCCAAAAGCCATACGCACTATCTTCTCTTCCTCTGTTTGAATTCTTGTCTCCTTCTTTCTTCAGTCTGTGGGGCTCCTGGCTTTCTGGGAGGTAACCTCATCGATGGGCGAAGTAGTGCCCCGGCTTCCATCCATAGCCGTAGTTGTTTCACCTACGACCAATTTTCTTTCAAGCTTATAGGGTTTCCCGTACGAGGGAGGCAGCTTTTGAGAGATTTGTCAATATGACTATACACGGAAGAGGATGAGGAATTCATGGATGTAGATTTAGCTCACGAAGGAGGAAGAAATTATAAAACCTAAGACAAGAGGAAGTATCTTTACTAGGGTATGATAGGGCATATAATTAAGGACAAGGGCAAGAATGAGGAACAAGATTCTCAGAAGGGCAAGTACATACTTACGCCACCAAGCGTACCTAGGAGAAAGGTAGTAAAATTCTATTAGAAGAGTCTAGTTTTGATGTTCGTACTCTTTCCTTTGGTTTTAGCTCTTCGCATTTGTTCATATCCACTTCCATAGTTGAGTCTCTGCACCATAGTACTTGTACAGTAGGAAGATCCCACTAGAGTCTCAAATCCAATTGGTGGCCCGACCAGTTTATTTTTGGTTAGTAGGGATTTGAGGATAATTATCGAGTTTGCTTATATCATCTCACGTGGATCGTCTAAATTCGGAGGAGATATTCCTTGGGCGCTTGTCTGATATTGGTTTAGGCCTTTGGGGCTTGTACTTGAAGAATGTCGAGTTCGACTAGGACAGTTTTCATGAGAGATAGATAGTTGTGGCAGGCACTCTAAAAAGCACGTAGTAACCTTTCGACCCTTATAGTTATGGCACGGCGGATAAGAGGGAGACCTCTAATCATCTTAGTACATATACTTGGTACCGTGATTGACATCTGTTTATTTTGGAAATGGAGATCAGGAAATTCACAATCGTGAAGTTAAATTAGTTATGATACAGTGGAGTAAAGCTCAAGAAGGCTAGATACTAGCATCATACCATTTTTCCTTAAGGGTGCATCCTTGATTTCTTTTGTAGGAGCTTTACGCATAATTGCTTCTCTCTTTCCAAAGTATATCCTCTAGGTCATATCATCGATCCTTGGGCAGAAGCCAATGGATGTAAACATGTGTTTGAAACATGTTATGGTTGGTGGTTGCAAGTGGTTGCTAATGGTTGCTCGTGGATGCATATGCATACGTATTAGGCACTAGATCAGTTCGGACGTTTTCATATTGCATATACAGATATGTAGTTGTTTGTAAGTTGAACTTGATATGTTATCATATGGATGTTGCATATGGATGAATGGCTATGCACGCATGTAGTATTTTCATAACTAGGGATGCTTGTATACATGATTGGACGCATGGCACTGACATGATTCGCATTAAGGAGGTCAACTGAATCAGTAGACCGCCTGATTTTGCAATTAGATAAAGACATATACACACACTATGCATATGAACATGAAAGCATTAGAAATCTTTTAAGGACAATGAATGCCTGTGATTGAATGGTTGAGTAGATGGGTGATTGGATGGTAGGACACATTCTTCCTAACTTGAAGATTTCGGGGACGAAATCCTTTTAAGTGGAGGAGAATGTAACACCCCGTAATTCTGTAACACTAAGATTCACAAATCAAGGCAGAATTAAATTTTAAAATCAAAATCAAGGGAAACGGGCTGCGCCATTGCGTTCGTCTCCGAATTCTGCATGAGATAGAGTCCGAGTTTGCGTTAATCAGACTCCGTATGAGGGAGATATGACCTCCGGAAGTTTCAGAATTCAGTTTAAAATCCAAACAGACAGAAACAGTTCAGAAACGAGTTCAAATTTCATAAATCGGACCCAGATTGGGCTGGGCCGGAATTTTCCCGCCCAAGGAACCCAGGTCGACTGGGTAGTCGACCTAGGGGTCGACCTCCCCGCTTTTTCCAGTTTTCTGCACCTGGTTCGTTCTGATGTATTTGGTCACGTTTTCTGCCTAGGTTCGTCTGCCTAACACTATATAAACAGCCTTAGTCCCCTTCTCCATTCACAATTCTTTTCTATCCTTATGCTGCCTCTGAGAAAATGTATAAATAATATATATAAAATAAATCAAGACAAGGTTATGCTGCTCAAGTTGTCCAGAAGAGATTCGAATCAAGATTAAAGCTTCAAGACAAAAATCAAAGGCTAACTCAAACGGTTTCGAGCAACGTCGCACGAATCATAGCAACGCCATCTTTCTACTCTAATCTAATCTCTGTAAGTCGGTTACTTTTATATTTGAACGTTTCTCTCTATTCATGACATGAATTAAAGGAATAAAAGAATATGCCAAATCTTTCTATTCGAATCTGTGCCTACATCTTTGGACCTAATTAAGAACTGTTATGATTCGATGACCAATTAGGCCTTGCCTATGACTATGAACATTGCCTATGACTATGAGCATTGCCTATGACTATGAACATTGCCTATGACTATGAACATTGCCTATGACTATGAGCATTGCCTATGACTGTGATTGTGACTATTAGAATTATTCCCTTGACTATGAACACAAGCCTATGCCTTTGATTAGAAAACATAAACTGTTGCCTATGACATAACAAGGACAACTGTGATTAAACACCTATGATTCATGACTAGGAAAGTGTTGCTTAAGTTTTGTGACTATGAAATGGGTCTAAATCCGATTATCTATTATGTCTGTTCTTGGTTTTCTTTGGTTTTAGACCTTGGGAATTTACCTATTAAGTTAGGTCTACCCATGTTCTTGAACCTACGTCTCTATTCTGTCTATTCTTGGTTTTAGACCTTGGGAATTTACCTATTAAGTTAGGTTTACCCATGTTCTTGAACCTACGTCGTTATTCAACCCTTTTTATGTCAATAGATTTTCAGACCTATAGGCCTTCGATGTTTTAGATCAATTTCAGTGAAATTCGTTATTTCTGTAATTAGTAAATTATCATTTTATGCCAGTTGTTATGTCTATCTTTTTCATAGCATCTCTGGTTCATTCCCTATTTTCTACGAATCTAGATTTATCTATAATCTAGATTGAATCACGATTATACGAACGGTGGGAATACGATTTGGGCAAAATACGAAATTTACTAAAATCGTAGTTATAAACTTGGAAATTGGCATAGATTGGGAACATGTATTATGGCATGTTCATAGAAATGCGAAGTGGATAAATTTGACATGAATTATAGGATGTGTAATTTGAATCTAGTATTGACTTGTAAATCTTGCATTTACATGAATTGTGAACTAGAATAATAAGTCTAGTTTGACATGAACTGTAATGTTAAATCAGAATTGGATTAGCTAATTTGGCATAATAAGTATACTGGCATAAATTTGAAATAAGTAAATTAGAAATGATTTTGTCCTAAATGGGAAAATGTAAATTTAGAAAAATTAAAGGTTTATTAACGACATCTCTTTTAATAATACACCAGAAAGTTCTTGGGTGACAGAGAGGATAGTGTCTAGGCTTGGGTTTGGAAAATACAAGTTTCCTGCTCTCCCTGGCTATCCCTAACTGATCCGACGGACGGGATGGTTGCTTTCAAAACCTGATTTGAAAATTAATCAAACCCTTTGAACTTAGAAAACACGAATATGCCTAACCCGAGGTTAGACTGAGTTGCGATGTAAACCTGCCCGAAACCAACCGGCACATCCAGTAATCGCAACAATACCTGTCTAATGTGAGTGGTCACGGCTTTAATTTATTTAGTTAAAGCTAGAACAAGAATGGTAGGGTTAAGTTAACTAAGACACTTAACCAATTCAACATGATAACCAGACCGGTGGGTGGGGTTCGGTTCAAACAGACACTTAACACGGTTAAGCTAAAATGGGAGGGTTAAGTCCATAGGAACACTTAACCAACTTAACACATTTAAGCTAGAATTGGAGGGCTAAGTCCATAGGGACACTTAACCAACTTAACATGGTAGCAAGACAAGATTTGTAGGGGTAAAGTAACTAAGAAAACACTTAGCCAAATTAACATGTTAACTAGACTAGAAGGTGCGGTTAAGTAAAGTTAATACACTCAGCCATAGAGGTTGGGGTTAAGTAAATACACTTAGCCAATTTGATGTGTTAGCTGCGCTAGACCGTAGGGTTAAGTAAACTTGAACACTTAACCATCAGATTGTGATAAAGGAATAGGGTTAAGTCTGAAACATGAAGGGATAATACTTAACCATCAATAACATGTTAGTTAAAACAGACGGGCAAGGTTAAGTTAAAAAGGAACTGAAACACCCCACCTCCGTTAGGGTCACTCTCAAAGGGAATGCCCTAATTTTGGTGGAGGTTTATAAGTATAAGTCACAGATATACAAGACAGATATAAGAACACATATTTTTGAACAGCGGAAAACAACAACTTTTATTTCATTAACATATGTGTTACACAATCCATGCCATAATTTGTTTTACAATACTTCCAAAAAACATAACATCTTCATAACTGTCTTGATTACATTATTTAAAGAAGCATAAAGAAAACATAAATAAACTGCAAAAGCCCCATAATTGCTGTCCAAAACCATAGTCCAAAACGAAAAGATCCAAGCAATACATTCTTTCTCTTCAAGCTGGATATGAAGGCTGGTCAAGCTGCGGTATTCCCTCCCTGTGGACCTGGGGGAGGGGGGGAAACGGAAGGAAAGAAGACGAAAGAAAAGTAGAGTCAGACATAAAGCCTGAGTAAGTCTAGGACTATTCAGTCTATGAATAAAGAACTGGGTATGATAAGTATAAACTAGAAATGGGAAAGCACCATAAACTTAGTTAAGTTGTCTAGGGTTGAATATACTATCGTACCCCATATTAATCTCTGTACCCATATAAACTAGTTCCCAACAGGCACCCCATAATCAGGGTGAAGTGATCCATTTTATGGTGATCGGCTCTTACTCGCATAGTTACATGTGTCTTACGGCCCCCGATGTTGTAGTTACCTATGCTGGTCCCACCATGGGGTGTATCAAGTCCCATGGTGGCGGCCCGACACAATCCTAGAATGCACAGGTATGCTACTGGTGCCCAGTGCCTTATTTTTCTGCGCCGGAGTGTGTGCACGCCCGCACCCCGTTAGAACCTACACTGCTGCACCACCGCCGTCGATTTGACCTCTTACAGTCAGCCCAGTAATCGTGCCCCACCCTGCCTAGTTTCAGGGTATCATGATACCTTATAGGGTTACTGCTGAAAAGGGTCCCCCGCTACTAGGTTTTTCTATTTCTAGCCAACATGCTAAGTTGGTTAAGTGTTTTATAAACCTAACCCCCAATCAGTCTGTTTAGTTTAGCATGTTCCATTTTGATTAAGTATTAATATAATTTACTTAATCCTATCAATCCTGACTCAGCCTTAATTGTCTTATTAAAGCCTTGACCTCTCACATTAGACAGGTATTGTTGTGGCTGCCTGTTGCCGGTTGGGTCCGGGCAGTCTTACGCCACAACTCAGTCTAACCTCGGGTCCTTATTGGGCTCCATGTTTAACCACCCACATTGGATAGGTATTGTTGTGACTACTGGACAGCCGGGCGGTTCCGGGCAGGTTTACATCACAACTCAATCCAACCTCGGGTTAAACACATCGTATTTTCTACATTTACATATTTTGTCTCTTTTCTTTATTTTCTTATATGTAAATATTTGCGGCCCATTATTCAAAATCAATTTAAGCTAATGGTGTAAAGGTTTACACCAATCATGGGCCCAACCCATTCTTGAATTTGGGCCCATCTACTTTTATATTTTCATTTATTAATTAATTTGGCCCAACGCTATTTCCCCCGTTTAATACGTTCGTTTATTATAATATATGTTGGGCTTAGCCTTTTAAGCCCAACTTAGCCACGTGAAAGAAGGGGAGGCTTAAAACGTGATTATATACACAAAAAAGGGGAATGTGAACACATGAACTTGCAACATAACGTTGGAACTACAAAATAGAAACTGGTGTACTTGCATTGTGGTAACATATACTTTGGTCATAAAGCATAAGTGACATGAATCAAACCATGTAAACTTGTAGTTAAGTTAAGAATCTAACTAAATTAGATATCATTATTGACACAAAGTCTTAACTACAACATAAACCTATATTTTTACTTAGGCATAATGTCAAACATAAGCAAATCATGTTTATAAAATTACTATATGTTTACAAAGGTGCTTACTTTTGTTACTAATACAAAAGTATAGTTCAACTAGAATTATTCCAACTTAATCATGATTTTTAATCTATTCACATAATCATGGCACAAATATACCCAAACATGAAATCATGGTTTTTGATCTATTCATGTAATCATGGCATAAATATTCCTAAACATGAAATCATGGTTTTTGATCTATTCATGTAATCATGGCATAAATATTCCTAAACATGAAATCATGGTTTTTACTTTATTCATGCAAACTTGCAATTGGAATGTAAATCTAACTTAGCTATGTGTCACATATATTATCATATAATTCTTGTTAACAATATAGGCCTAACATGTTTTTCAATTAGGCATAATACCAAACATAGCCTAGTCATATTCATAAAATCAACATAAGTTCACAAAGAGGCTTACTTTTGTTTCTAATACAAAAGTATGGTTTTATACATAGATCATGATGCCAATTCCAACATAATTTCATATGAATCATAATACCCCAAATTTGATCCAATTACACACAAAGTGATTTTGTACAAAAATATACATTATGTTGGCATAGTAGCAAAACCACATACTTGCATGAATCTCAATTAAACAACCACAAACATGTAGCTTCAACATGAATTACATACTTGCGAATATCCAATCGTATACTTGCATGAATCTCAAATAAACTACCGCAAACATGTAGTTTTTATCATGAATTACATACTTGCGAATATCCAATCGTTATATCACAACATTCCAAATCGATTAGAATCATAGCAACGCACAAATATGAATTACTATCACCACAAATCAAGTGTAATTCTCATTTTACACAAATCAAACACAGTTATTTATTCTCATCGGAATAGTACTCTACTTACAATCGTGTGACGAATTCTTCAATTCAGGAATCTGAATTCTGGATTTGGAGATGCTATTCCTTTGATGTAGGCGTTGATTTGATTTGTTTAAGTTTAACTTGTAGTTGCTTTATGCTTTAGAGTTTGTCTCCTAATTGTCTCTCAAATTGGTGGCTACTCCTAGTTGTTCCTCAGCAGCATGATGGCCTCATTCTTATTTTTGAATGAATAAATTAGGTAGAGTCTAGGGTCATTTTTATAGAGTTTATGAATTGATTAGGACCGTCGATGTAGCTTGGGTTAATCGTAGCCATTCATTCGAAAGAGAGACCAATCAGGAGCTGACACCTAGCCCTCATGACAAAGCAAGCCTCAGAAATTCGGACCCAGCACAGACCAGGCCAGCCAGGCCGACCAAGCAGGTCGACCTGCAAGTCGACACCCGTGTCGACTGGGCAGTCGACACGGGGGGGTGGTGTCGACTGGCAAGTCGACACCCCTGTCGACTTGTCCTGCCTCCTTGCGTGTTTGAAATTCGAATCTTCGAGCTAATTTCTGAATTTGAAATTTTCTGAAAACTTTGACGGGCCATAACTTGGTCATACGGACTCCGATTTTGGAAAACTCGGACTCTATTTCACGTATTTTTCCGAGACGAACACAATGGCACAGCCCGGGTCCCTTAATTCTTTGATTTGTAATTAATTATACTTTAATTTGTGAATTTCACTGTTATAGAACACACGGGGTGTTACATTCTCCCCCACTTAAAAGGATTTCGTCCCCGAAATCTTCAAGTTTAGGAAAAAAAATATATCCTAACATCCAAACATCCATCTGCTCATCCATCAAACACGAGTATCCATTGTCCTTAAAAGACTTCTAATGCTTCATGATCATATGCGAAGTGTGTGTGTACATGTACTTATCTAATGCAAAATCAGGCGGTCTACTGATTCTGTTGACCTCCTTAATGCGAATTATGTAGGTGCCATGAATCCATTATGTATGCAAATTTTCCTATTCATGATTCTACATGAGTGCACAATCATTCATACAAATGCAACATCCATATGACAACACATTAAAGTTCAACCATATACGAATGCAAACATATATGCATATGCAATATGAAGTGACTGAGCCGATCTAAAACCTAGATTGTGTGTGTATATGCAACCACGAGCAACCACTAGCAATCACTTGCAACCACTTGCAACCATCATCCATAACATGTTTCAATTACATGTTTTCATCCAAAGGGCTTCTACCTAAAAGATAAGGTCGGGGAAATATACCTAAAAAGATAGATAAAAGCGCAACTTAAGGAAAAAGAAAGATCAAGGATGTACCCTCGAAAAGAAAAGGGTAGGCAGTGCGTATTCTAGCTTCAGTTTCCCAAGTCGCGTCTCCCTCGGCGTCGCTCCACTGAACTTTGACGAGCTTGACTTCGCGGTTGCGTAGCTTCTTCACTTCCGTTCCTAATATGCGGGTTGGAACTTTCCTCACGGTTGCTTCGCGCTCCACTTCAGCTTCTTCTAGGATATTTGGCTCTACCACTTCAGCAGACTCATGTAGACATTTTCGGAGATGTGAAACATGAAAAACGTTGTGAACTCCGGCCAGCTTTTCGGGTAGCTCTAATCTATAGGCCATTTTCCCAATTTTCTCGATGATAGGGAATGGCCCTACGAACCTTGGTGCTAGCTTTCCTGTGGTTCCAAAACGAACAACGTTCCTTAGCGGAGATACCTTAAGAAAAACTCTGTCCCCAACCTCAAATTCAAGGTCGGTCCTCCTCTTGTCGGCGTAGGACTTTTGTCTGTCTTGGGCCGTCTTCATCCTTCTTCGTATTAAGTCTACTTTCTCTGAAGTCTCTCGGATCATATCTGGTCCAAGTATGAGCTTATCAGTAGACTCCCACCAACAAGTAGGCGATCGACACGGTCTTCCATATAAAGCTTCGAAGGGCGCCATTCCGATGGTTGCTTGATAGCTGTTGTTGTAGGCAAATTCCACCAAAGGAAGATGGTCTTCCCATGTCCCTCCGAAGTCAAGGACGCACAGTCTTAGAAGGTCCTCCAAAACTCTGTTCACTCTTTCTGTTTGGCCGTCAGTTTGGGGATGATAGGCTGTGCTCAAGCATAACTGTGTTCCTACTGCTTCTTGCAGACTCCTCCAAAACTCACTTGTGAAGATAGGGTCTCGGTCACTAACAATGCTGGATGGTATTCCGTGGAGTCGGACAATTTCCTTGAGGTAAAGAGATGCTAGAGATGAGGCGGTTCTTTTACTTTTGACAGGTAAGAAGTGGGCGCTTTTAGTAAGCCTATCCACTATTACCCAAATGCTAGTGTTGCCTCTCCTAGACCTAGGCAGCCCATCGATGAAGTCCATTGAGATGCTATCCCATTTCCACTGCGGGACCTCTAGAGGATGTAGCAGTCCGCCAAGCTTTTTCTGTTCCGCCTTAACCTGTTGGCACACCATACACTTAGAAACGAATTCTGCCACGTCCTTTTTCATGCCGTTCCAGAAGAAAGTTCTTTTTATGTCCTTGTACATTTTATCTCCGCCTGGGTGTATCGTCATCTTGGAGTGATGTGCTTCCTCGAGAACCTTCTTTACTAAATCCCTTGTCTGTGGGACGCATAGTCTTCCGTCTCGCCTTAGCAAACCCTTATCATCGATGGAGTATCTGTTGAGGTGACTCGAAGTCTCACCCCTAATTAGCTTATCAATCGTTTCCATGAGCTGGGGGTCTTCGCGTTGTGCTGTCCCTATTGAGTCCACTAAAGTCGGGCGCACTTCGAGAGATGCTAGCAAGCCTGGTACAAAATCGGAGGAAGGCCTAAAGTCGAAGCTGGCTATAAACTCTAGGCTTTGTCTTTCAACAAACAGCGGGCTCAAGGTCAGTTTCTTTCGGCTTAACGCGTCTGCCACTACGTTGCCTTTGCCCGGAGTGTAGGAGATCTCGAAATCGTACGAGGCAAGAAACTCCATCCATCTTTGTTGCCTCAAGTTAAGATCTTTGTGCGAGAAAAGATATTTCAATGATTTATGGTCAGTGTAAAGTTCGAACTTCTCACCTAGGAGATAGTGTTGCCAAGACTTGAGTGCAAAGACGATGGCAGCTAACTCAAGATCGTGGGTCGGGTAGTTCCTTTCGTGCACTTTCAACTGCCTCCCGCCATAAGCTACTACCCTTCCTTCTTGCATTAAGACGGCGCCTAGCCCTATCCCACATGCATCTGTATAAACGGTGAACATCTTGCTTCCATCTGGCAACGTCAAAACTGGGGCTGTTGTAAGAGCCCTTTTCAGTCGCTGGAAAGCAAACTCGCAATCCAAGTCCCAATTGAACACTAGATTCTTCTTGGTCAATTTCGTGAGTGGAGCTGAGATTTTCGCAAAATCCCTTATGAACTTTCGATAGAAACCTGCTAGTCCTAGAAAACTTCGGACCTTAGTTGCATTCCTTGGTGTCTTCCAATCCTGTACCGCCACTACCTTAGCAGGGTCCACTGCTAACCCTTGTTTGGATACTATGTGCCCAAGGAACCTCACTTCTTCTCTCCAAAAGTGGCATTTGGAGAATTTGGCTTTTAGTTGATGGACTCGCAGAGTTTCTATGATTGCCCTTAAGTGCTGAGCATGTTCCTCTTCACTCTTTGAGAAGATAAGGATATCGTCTACGAAGACCACTACGAACTTATTGAGGAAATCTCTGAATACCATACTCATCAGGTCCACGAAGTAAGAAGGTGCATTTGTCAAGCCGAAAGGCATGACAAGCCATTCAAAGAAGCCGTCTGGGGTTCTGAATGCCGTTTTATCGATACTATCTTCAGCCACCCTTAGCTGATGAAAACCGGTCGCTAAATCGAGTTGGGAGAAAACAGACGCTCCTACTAGCTGATCAAACAAATCGTCAATTCTGGGGAGAGGGTGCCTATTCTTTTTCGTTAGCTTGTTGAGCACCCTATAGTCAACACATAGACGGAGTGAACCATCCGCCTTTGTAGCGAACACCACTGGAGCGCCCCATTCTGAAATGCTCCTCCTAATGAACCCCTTTTCTAGAAGCTCTTTAATCTGTTTACTGAGCTCTTTCCTTTCTCACGGAGCCATGTGTCTAACGGGCAACGCAACGGGCTTTGCATTATCTACAAGGTATATGCGGAAGTCTATCTCCCGCTTCGGAGGCAAGCCCTTCACCTCTTCGAAGACATCCGGATATTCCCGGACTACTCTAACTGATTGCAAATTTTCAACAGAGGCATCTAGCGATTCAAGGTAACTAAGCATAACCGCATACGAGGGATTACAAGAAATTTCCAAAGTATTACCGAGCTGGGTTAGGAGCCTAACAACCCTTTTCTCACAATCAAGGATGGCCCCATTACTGGATAGCCAATCCATGCCCATAATCAAACCATATCCCGAAAAGCCCAAAACAAAGGCACTACATTGAAATTCTACGCTTAGAATAGAAATTTTCAATCCCAAACAGATCATAGACAAATGAGCTGGGCCCCCAATTGGGTTTGAAACAATTAAGGGTTCCTCTACCATACTAGTTTTTAGGTGCAGAGATTCTACTAAAGCAGACGAGATAAAGGAGTGTGATGCGCCAGAATCAAATAAATTGCGAACGGGGTGATCATAAAGATAAACTACACTTTCTACAGAAGTATTTATACCTCGCTGTTGCAGAGGTGGCGCTTCTAGCACATGAACCTGCGCCCCCGAGGTGGATCCAGCCCTCTGCCCCTGTCCTCGTTTCTTTGGGCAGTCCTTAGCCCTGTGGCCTGTCTCACCGCAAGAAAAGCACCCACCATTCTCCTTGGCCTTCTTTTTCCGGCAATCTTTCACTAAGTGCCCCACTTTGCCACAGAAATTACACTTCCTCTTCTCTTTGTTGCCTTTCCCGCCTTTCTTAAAGTCTGTCTTCTTAGGCTGCAAACCCTCTTTCTTCCCTTGAGAGCTTTCTGCCTTTGTCTCCTTCTTGCCCTTATCCTCTTCGTTTAGCAATGCCATTTGTACCAACCTTTCATATGTAGCTCCCATGGGTATATGGGTCATGGCCAAACTGTGTAATGGCTCATTCAACCCTTTGACGAAACAGAGAGCCTTCTTGTGCGGGGTGTTGACTAGGTCCAGCCCAAACCTAGCCAGCTCATCGAACTGATTAACATACTCTTTGACTGTCTTGTTCCCTTGCTTAAGAAATAAGAATTTTTCCAACTGCAAACTCCTTTCCGCATCTGAGAGAAATTTAGCCTCAAACCTTGCCCTAAAGTCCTCCCATGTCTCCACTGGTCTTTCTGCATTAGTGACTTCCCACCAGTAGGAAGCCTCACCCTTTAGTAGCCATACTGCCAGTTGTACTTTCTGTCTATCTTCTACCTCAAAGATGATGAATAAGTCCTCGGTTTCTTTCAGCCAATTTCTAGCTGCCACGAAGGACTCAGTTCCATGAAAATCCTTTCCTCCCATAGCTTTAAAATCTTTACATATCTTAGCAAACGTGTTTCCCCGTGGAAGAGGTGGAGGAAGAGGTGCTGCTGCAGCTGGATGATTTCCTGCAGCTGGGGGAGGAGGAACGGTAGGACCTGGCTGAGTGGCCCTTGCTTCTAAGAACCGTCTAAACCAACCAGGTATTGGTACACCCTCTGGCAAGTTAAGTTCTTCGGACATGCTGAAACAAAAAGGATAGATTCAAAATGAAGGATAAGAGATAGTACCTATGGCTTTGGGGGGGACTTTGCCTTTTAAAATAAAATAATATTTTATCTTTTAAAAATGCTTCTTTAAATTTCTTTTTGAAAAATAAATTTTCAAAACTTTTTATCTTATCTGGTAAACCTATGCTCTGATACCAAGTGAAACACCCCACCTCCGTTAGGGTCACTCTCAAAGGGAATGCCCTAATTTTGGTGGAGGTTTATAAGTATAAGTCACAGATATACAAGACAGATATAAGAACACATATTTTTGAACAGCGGAAAACAACAACTTTTATTTCATTAACATATGTGTTACACAATCCATGCCATAATTTGTTTTACAATACTTCCAAAAAACATAACATCTTCATAACTGTCTTGATTACATTATTTAAAGAAGCATAAAGAAAACATAAATAAACTGCAAAAGCCCCATAATTGCTGTCCAAAGCCATAGTCCAAAACGAAAAGATCCAAGCAATACATTCTTTCTCTTCAAGCTGGATATGAAGGCTGGTCAAGCTGCGGTATTCCCTCCCTGTGGACCTGGGGGGGAAACGGAAGGAAAGAAGATGAAAGAAAAGTAGAGTCAGACATAAAGCCTGAGTAAGTCTAGGACTATTCAGTCTATGAATAAAGAACTGGGTATGATAAGTATAAACTAGAAATGGGAAAGCACCATAAACTTAGTTAAGTTGTCTAGGGTCGAATATACTATCGTACCCCATATTAATCTCTGTACCCATATAAACTAGTTCCCAACAGGCACCCCATAATCAGGGTGAAGTGATCCATTTTATGGTGATCGGCTCCTACTCGCATAGTTACATGTGTCTTACGGCCCCCGATGTTGTAGTTACCTATGCTGGTCCCACCATGGGGTGTATCAAGTCCCATGGTGGCGGCCCGACACAATCCTAGAATGCACAGGTATGCTACTGGTGCCCAGTGCCTTATTTTTCTGCGTCGGAGTGTGTGCACGCCCGCACCCCGTTAGAACCTACACTGCTGCACCACCGCCGTCGATTTGACCTCTTACAGTCAGCCCAGTAATCGTGCCCCACCCTGCCTAGTTTCAGGGTATCATGATACCTTATAGGGTTACTGCTGAAAAGGGTCCCCCGCTACTAGGTTTTTCTATTTCTAGCCAACATGCTAAGTTGGTTAAGTGTTTTATAAACCTAACCCCCAATCAGTCTGTTTAGTTTAGCATGTTCCATTTTGATTAAGTATTAATATAATTTACTTAATCCTATCAATCCTGACTCAGCCTTAATTGTCTTATTAAAGCCTTGACCTCTCACATTAGACAGGTATTGTTGTGGCTGCCTGTTGCCGGTTGGGTCCGGGCAGTCTTACGCCACAACTCAGTCTAACCTCGGGTCCTTATTGGGCTCCATGTTTAACCACCCACATTGGATAGGTATTGTTGTGACTACTGGACAGCCGGGCGGTTCCGGGCAGGTTTACATCACAACTCAATCCAACCTCGGGTTAAACACATCGTATTTTCTACATTTACATATTTTGTCTCTTTTCTTTATTTTCTTATATGTAAATATTTGCGGCCCATTATTCAAAATCAATTTAAGCTAATGGTGTAAAGGTTTACACCAATCATGGGCCCAACCCATTCTTGAATTTGGGCCCATCTACTTTTATATTTTCATTTATTAATTAATTTGGCCCAACGCTATTTCCCCCGTTTAATACGTTCGTTTATTATAATATATGTTGGGCTTAGCCTTTTAAGCCCAACTTAGCCACGTGAAAGAAGGGGAGGCTTAAAACGTGATTATATACACAAAAAAGGGGAATGTGAACACATGAACTTGCAACATAACGTTGGAACTACAAAATAGAAACTGGTGTACTTGCATTGTGGTAACATATACTTTGGTCATAAAGCATAAGTGACATGAATCAAACCATGTAAACTTGTAGTTAAGTTAAGAATCTAACTAAATTAGATATCATTATTGACACAAAGTCTTAACTACAACATAAACCTATATTTTTACTTAGGCATAATGTCAAACATAAGCAAATCATGTTTATAAAATTACTATATGTTTACAAAGGTGCTTACTTTTGTTACTAATACAAAAGTATAGTTCAACTAGAATTATTCCAACTTAATCATGATTTTTAATCTATTCACATAATCATGGCACAAATATACCCAAACATGAAATCATGGTTTTTGATCTATTCATGTAATCATGGCATAAATATTCCTAAACATGAAATCATGGTTTTTGATCTATTCATGTAATCATGGCATAAATATTCCTAAACATGAAATCATGGTTTTTACTTTATTCATGCAAACTTGCAATTGGAATGTAAATCTAACTTAGCTATGTGTCACATATATTATCATATAATTCTTGTTAACAATATAGGCCTAACATGTTTTTCAATTAGGCATAATACCAAACATAGCCTAGTCATATTCATAAAATCAACATAAGTTCACAAAGAGGCTTACTTTTGTTTCTAATACAAAAGTATGGTTTTATACATAGATCATGATGCCAATTCCAACATAATTTCGTATGAATCATAATACCCCAAATTTGATCCAATTACACACAAAGTGATTTTGTACAAAAATATACATTATGTTGGCATAGTAGCAAAACCACATACTTGCATGAATCTCAATTAAACAACCACAAACATGTAGCTTCAACATGAATTACATACTTGCGAATATCCAATCGTATACTTGCATGAATCTCAAATAAACTACCGCAAACATGTAGTTTTTATCATGAATTACATACTTGTGAATATCCAATCGTTATATCACAACATTCCAAATCGATTAGAATCATAGCAACGCACAAATATGAATTACTATCACCACAAATCAAGTGTAATTCTCATTTTACACAAATCAAACACAGTTATTTATTCTCATCGGAATAGTACTCTACTTACAATCGTGTGACGAATTCTTCAATTCAGGAATCTGAATTCTGGATTTGGAGATGCTATTCCTTTGATGTAGGCGTTGATTTGATTTGTTTAAGTTTAACTTGTAGTTGCTTTATGCTTTAGAGTTTGTCTCCTAATTGTCTCTCAAATTGGTGGCTACTCCTAGTCGTTCCTCAGCAGCATGATGGCCTCATTCTTATTTTTGAATGAATAGATTAGGTATAGTCTAGGGTCATTTTTATAGAGTTTATGAATTGATTAGGACCGTCGATGTAGCTTGGGTTAATCGTAGCCATTCATTCGAAAGAGAGACCAATCAGGAGCTGACACCTAGCCCTCATGACAAAGCAAGCCTCAGAAATTCGGACCCAGCACAGACCAGGCCAGCCAGGCCGACCAAGCAGGTCGACCTGCAAGTCAACACCCGTGTCAACTGGGCAGTCGACACGGGGGGGGGGGTGTCGACTGGCAAGTCGACACCCCTGTCGACTTGTCCTGCCTCCCTGCGTGTTTGAAATTCGAATCTTCGAGCTATTTTATGAATTTGAAATTTTCTGAAAACTTTGACGAGCCATAACTTGGTCATACGGACTCCGATTTTGGAAAACTCGGACTCTATTTCACGAATTTTTCCGAGACGAACACAATGACACAGCCCGTTTCCCTTAATTCTTTGATTTGTAATTAATTATACTTTAATTTGTGAATTTCACTGTTATAGAATACACGGGGTGTTACAGGAACACTTAACCAATACAGGATGAATGGGTAGGGTTAAGTAATAAGAAATACTTAACCAATATAACTTGGTTTGTGGTAGGGTTAAGTCAACTAATGACACTTAACCAGTTTAACAGGATAAATGAAGAGGGTTAAGTTAGCTTGAATTGACTAATGACACTTAACCAATCCAAATCGACGGGAGAGAGAACTAAGTAGTAAATCTTAGTTAAAAGGAGCTAAGTAGTAAACCTTAGTTAAGAAAACAACGACTCGGGAAACTAAGTGGTAAACCTTAGTTAGCAGAACTAAGTAGTAATTCTTAGTATGACACGGGAAGGAGCGAACGTCCGTCTGATTAAAACGAAGGCTCCAACGAATTGGGGCACGAAGCCCGAGGCTTCGAGGGGACGTGAGGGCACTCTTGGTATCCCTCTGTGAGGCTGCAGATGATCCTCCTTGGCTCACAGAGGTTAAGGTCTGTGTTAGAAGAACCAGGGGTATGCCTTGGTTGCAAAATATGGCAACCTAAAGACTAGGATGGACCAGCGTGATTCGCCAAGAAACCGGTAGCCCTGTGATAGCAACTCGTCGTCTACCATCCATCTTCAGTCAATCGAGATACGTGAAGCGGAAAGGCGGAGAACTCCAAAAGACCATATACTTGCTATCTAGTTTTGGTTGCGGATGGCCATAGGACAGTGGGGCATAGGGGGCCTGCGTATAGTTCTCATTTTTCAAGGTGTGCCTTTCATTTGTTGAGGGAGGGGTCAGGTGGGACCATAGCCACTGGAATAAAAACAGACCTTAGCATCTGCATCGGCAGATATATGAAAGCTCCCGACCAAGTTTTGTGTTTCTTGATTTTCAATGCAACAGGACTCGGACTGCACATTACAGGACATGTTCATCTAGACAAGCGATAACGATTCGCGATACATGCGTGGGGAAGTATATGAACATATATCACTCTAGGTAGTGTGTCCTAGACTTTGGGGCATCGTTCGACAGGTAGCGTTTTCCCTAGTTGGACTAGGTGGCATAAACCCTGAATCTGAGAAGCGTTTAGCAGATAGCGTAAACTCTAGTTTAATCTAGAAAGCACTTGATAGAAAACCCTATATTAGATCTAGGTAATAAATAATAAATGTATGCCTGAAGGCAATGGAAAATATAGGGATTG